>OY986438.1:121682919-122882919 GCA_963920525.1 Dichetophora obliterata | reverse complement strand
AAGTCTTTTTATGTTGTTCCACAATGTTTTGGCCTGTCTTACTAACAGAACAGCTTCATTTCTAGCCAAGCGAAAAGATTCCCAGTTTTCAGGAGATGGTCTGATTTTCCATATTTTCTGTAATTTGTTTCTTTTTTTAATGCTATTAGACACGTATTGGGTGAACCAGGGACAAGACAAATTTTTCACGGTTGTCGTACGTAGCGGTACATGTTTGTCAAAAAGATATGTAATCGGTGCTAAAAGAGACCTAAGCTTATTGTTTATATTATGATGAAGCCAATAATCAAGTAGACTAGAAGTGAAATTATTACAGTACCGCGTAGGTACAGTATCATTTACAACTGAAAGCCATACTGTCGATAAATTATCATACAGTAAAAACTTACTAGTTTCATTGGAAATAATATTGATGTTGAAATCTCCACACAACATTATGAAGTCATAATCAATAATACTGCTTGTTAAAGCAGAAAACAGAGGATCAACAGAGAAACTTATTAAGATTATACTCGCATGACAAAAATATCTTAGTATCTACTATTATTCCATACACATAAATTTAAAAATTCAATACCTGGTCCACAGGATTTACCTACAACTTTAGAGTTAAGGGTGGTTTTACAGTAAATAGCAACTCCTCCGCCTTTTTTCCCGTCCGATCGTTTCTGTACAATATATAATTATTAATGCTAAAGATAGCAACACATATATCATTGCATAGCCATGTTTCCGAAATGCAAATAATGTCAACGAGCGAGTTTTCAAATATATATTTTATGTAGTCAAGTTTAGCCATGTTCAAACTACGGGCATTAAAATGAACTACATTAAGGCCAGTACGTTGCTTACATAAGACCTGTATTAAAATTGTTTGGTTTTCATCACCGCCAATAGGTGAATAGCTAGAGCCTGACATAAAAAGAACAATGGAGAGAGTGCGTTATAGGCAAATAAAACTATAAATAGATTAATAAGTTAGAGTAGGATAGAAGAAAATGAAGAAATAATAAAAAAACAAGAATAATAAATATACGTATAAAAAATAAATATTTAACTGCAAGCTTCCGTAGTATCCGATCAAGAATTTTAAAGATTGTTGTGTAGTTCTTCCACACTGCTGATTAGATTGCTTTTAGCTCCTTTTTCTTGTCTGATAAACACAGAGCCCCGAAAGGAAAAAGCGTTGTAAATATTATTTTGGCGCTTACAAGCAATCGCAGCTTGCAAAAGTTTTCGGTTTTCTGCATTAAGGCTCTCATAACTTTGGAATAGTTTAATAAATTTGAAAATTTTTTTCACAGAGTTATTTTTTAAGCTATATTTTAAAATGTGTTTCACAGAAATTAGTTTTTAGGCTGTAGAACATTTTAAAAAATATAACAACATCTTAAGCAAATTAATTCTCATCAAAAAAATCATAGGTTGGGATAGGTGGCCTAAGATTTTTAATGATAGAAACTGTTTATGTGTCAAAATGGATAAATTTTTGCAGATAAATGATATTATGTTAAAGAGTACGGGAAATGAAAATTAAAAAATGACCACTAAAAAAATGTAAAGCTTAAGAAAATGGGTTATTCTGAGAAAATCTATAGTTTTTGAGATATAGCAATAATTTTAATGTCATGATAACTTTCTTTTTTTTAAACACACCTAATATCCGTACAAAATATTTTCAAAAAAGCTTTCATTTACCGTTATTTTTATTAATCAACGACTTTCCATACATAAATGCATTGTTGTGCATTGAGAAAGTCTATAGTTTTTGAGATATTGCCAAAAGTTTGATGTTAAATTTAAGAAGAATATATTTTTTTTCAGAATCTATGTTAAAAAATTACATTTTTGATTACAAATTTTAAAAATTTATCATCCAAATTTTTTTATAACCCTGTTATGTAGGACTTTTTCAAATGCCCAAAAAAAAAGCCAGGCAAATTTGTCATCACAACATTTACTGTTTAAATAAGTTTTTCAAATTACATAAAGTAATTTTTTAATATTTATACCATTTTTTCATAATTAAACAAAACATTTTTTGTTTCTTTTAAGTGGCGGTAGTAGAGCGTCATTATTGGAGAGCCTTTAAACTGGAGGTGTTCCGTTATTAATTATATAGTTTTGTTATTCGTGATTTCAGAATACATTTTTCGAAAACCTTGGTAAGCTTTGACAATATATATTATCATAGGAATAAAAAAAGAATTATCAAAATCGGTTTTGCGGTTACCGATCATATTTTGGATAAAATTTCGTGAGTCTCCTTTTATATAATAGTATAGATGAATACAAAGATTACTAAAAATATTTCTTAATACATAGAAAAATACAACTACAAATTTAAAGGCATTAAGGGTGCCTTGAACAGGTTCCATTTGTACCACCCTAAAAATGAACCTTTGTCTACTTTAAAACGATTCCCAATTAATTTAAGCTGTTACGATTAAAAATGCACGTAAAACAGCATTGTCTTTAATGCTATTGCAAAACTTTAAAATTTTTGATGCAGATTGGAAGAACTTTTTCCGCACTTTAATTTTTGTTAGTGTTTTTTTTTTTACAACTATTACACCAGCCAATATAAAGGGTGTTTTTTTTGCTGCATGAGAACTTTAAATAAAAATACGAGACAGAATCTGGTAAATAATTTCATGAAATTTATTTTTTAAATATAATTTCCGGCATATATCCTCCGCGGCTACGAGTTACATAGTCCATTCGATCAGTCCAATTTTTCACTACTTTTTCTTTTTGATAAATCTGGCCGTATGGCGTCAATGCTGGCTTGCGTATTGGCTGTCAATGCTTCAAGAGTTGCTGGTTTGTCGGCTTACACCAATGACTTAACATAGCCCCATAAAAAGTAATCGAGAGGCGTTAAGTCGCACGAACGAGAGGGCCAGTTAACAGGACCACTTCTGGAAATAAAGTTTCAAATTAGCCCAATCAGCAAAAATGCGAGGTAAGCGATGGTAATTCGGCAATTCTTGAACGAGCTGTATTTTAAAGACACGTAAGCCAAGATCCTTGTGTAAAATTTTCCACGTAGTCGAAGGACAAAGGCCAACAAATTGAGAACGGCGACGAATCGACATTTCGGCGTCATCTTCAACACGCGCTACAGCAGCCATATTCTCTTTGGTACGCCCATTTCTTTGTCTTGTTGATGGCTTTGAATCGCGAAGCGTAAAATATGTGCGAAAACGATCAATAATTGCACGAATTGCTTGCTCCCTGGGCTGATTATATTGAAGGTAAATAAAATAGATTTATTTTTTTTCAAAGTAAATTTCAACAATTTGAAGGCGTTGTTCTAAAATCAAACGATTTATGACAAATTGTCAAACCCTAATGAAGAGAAACGTCAACACATTTTGACATTTTCAACTGTCAAACAACAGACTCTCATGCAGTAAAAAAAGCCTTTATTTTTTTTTAAAGATTAAAGAACCAAGGCATGCGTCTTATACAAGCAAGGTTTGGTCCTTGACCTGAATGGAAAGTAATAGATTATTTAGAGGAATCGATTGGAACCGTACGTGAATTATTGATTAGGCGAAACAAATGTGAAGACAGTTTGAATTGCTTTTAACCGGGGCTAGTGTTATGCCTTAACCTTGGCAAGCATTTCCAGCACTTAGTTGTCCCTTGCCTTTAATACCACATTTTCCACAACTTAGCTGTGGATTTTTAGTTTCCATAATTCTTAAATGAAGTAAAGAACAAAGAAAGTGAAAAGAACCATGACCAAAGGCCGACAAATATTTACGAAAAATATGGTTATGGAGGTTTTAGCAAAATGGTTTAGCTACTGGCGGCTATTGTAACAACCAAAAACTTTTGGGAAGCGTTATAAAATAGACCAAGGTTAATTTTTGGGGAGGTACAAAAGGAACTTTTTCTAATGGAAGTCGACCTTACTAAATTGGTTAGAAATCTCTATTTTCCGCAATCAAAAAATTATATGATGAAGTTTTAAGTGCACATCATTCGAAAGCTAAGAAAGGGGTGCATATTTCTTCTTTGGAACATATTTTTCTATCTTCGTCAGTTGATTGCAGTATAAACGATTGAAAAAAGGTCCTTTTTTAAAAACTTTAAATAAAAAATATTTTATTTTCAAAAATTCCTTGTTTTATATTCAACTAAAAAAATTACTATAAAATAATTTTGACTAAAAGAAATTTATACTGGATATATAAAATACTTAACTTGAAAATGAAATGAAACAAATACTTGTATATTTTAATTTTTAAATTTTGCTTCAAAAAATTTACATCAGAACCCCTCCCATGGGTTAATCCTGGCTACGGCCCTGCTTTGCACGCGATTTATTCAATGGTATATCAATGCATACGCTAATAGAAAAATGTTTGAATAAAAGCAAAGTATGTTTGACAGGGACAAACATTAACTATTATCAATCAAAAATGAAAACTAACAGAATTTTTTTTCCTAACTTGTTTACGTAATAATTCAAATATTTAATCCTAAGAAAATCATTAATGTTTTAGTTCAGGACGTTTCATTATTCCCTTTGCATCAATTATAGCAGATTGCTTTTTGGGATTTGAAGAAACTTGTACATCATATGATATTTTGAGGGATTTGTGCAATATGCAGTTTTATGAAATGTAAAAAAAAAGTATTCTCCTTTTCCCCTCTTCATCTGCAAATTTATTTTTCTGCAAAGTTTCCATAATGTTGTTGGCTGGGTTATACAGCTTCATATTTATGAGAATATATGTGCATTTGTCTGAAACAATACATACACGGTTATGTGTTTGATTGAACGTTTGCGGTTTTATAGCCTCATGAAATATAAATAATTAATTATATACATTTAATTTAACTTTGCAAAGGTTACGAATTTGTCAACCATTAATTATGCTGTAAATTGCCTATTTTTAGGCGTTACAGTCTGATAAAATATTCAACAATAGCAGAATTTAATTGTAATATTCAATGATCTGGCTATTTAAATTAACCCATAAAATATTACAACACTTATGTATATGAGTTTAGAAAAAAAGTAAAAAAAAATTTATCGCTTAACAGTAAACACAGTAAACAGTAAAATTTCACTAAATTTTGAATGATTTTATTTATAAAGAGACCAAATTTTGTTTGTTCAGCACTTGATTGAAATCAATTGTGAAAACTTTTTTGGACTGTTAAGAAAACTTGAAGTATTTACTAACACTTGAAAGACAAGTAGCCTGAAATTTCGGATGCTTATTTAGAGGTCAAAAAATATGTGCAATCAAAAAATACTGCTTCAAAATGAGAAATTTAGATAAATTTTATAAAGTCCATTCGAAGAAAAAGTATTATTTTTTTTCCAACGAACCTTATGACTTGTTTATAAATAACCTTCAGAACACTTGGTGAAAAGTGTGCGAAAAAGTGCCATAAATACGGGATAAACTAAAAATGTGGTAACACTACAACGAAGCCTTGTCAGCAAACACAAAAATGGAAACCACAAAAAAGGATCCAGCGAAAAAAGTGGCACAAAATTAGATTTATAAACCGTTGGTTGTTTGGAAAAATGAGCAACATTCATCAGAAACATGGCAAAGTTTTCGCACGCACATAAACACACGCACACGCACACGCAGCGAGCCGCATAGCATAACCAACAATAGCAACAACAACGAAAATAGCAACAGCAGCATTATACAACTTTAATGTAAGCTTAATAAGAAAATCAAGGAATAGCAACAACAACAACAAGCAAAGCAACAACAACAACAAGCAAAGCAACTCAAAAAATTTTGCTGACTACTTGCGAGTCCTGGCAGCATTCTGATTAATATTCCTCTACTGTACACACTGCTGCAGCAATCTGCAATGCAAAAAAAAAAAAACATAAACACCAACAGCAGCAGCAACAACAATGCAACAACCGCAACAAATGACACCCACTCGAACATGATGTGGTCCAAGAAAATTCTATGCTTTTTTACCAGTTTCCAAAAGAAAATCATCTATGCTACATACACAAAGAACAGCATGAAAGGCTACAGCAGAACAAGAAATAATATACGAGTCAGACAAAATCTATTCAAAGAAGCTAATAGCAAAGCCGTAGCCAGCTGATGAAGAAGTACAATGCACAATTTTGTGTATGTCTTGTATTTTTTTTGTCGCACTTTCGTGTTTGATCGAAGAATACAGTTTTTGTTATCCTAAAATGCATTTCTGAGCAGGGAGGGAACAGGATATGAAAACATCAAAGTTTGTTGAAAGAATTTTGAGGATATATCTTGAAAAAGTATTGAATTTTATAAAAATTTATGTTGACACAATTCAATAATTCGATGAAGTTCCTTTTGAAAACAAAAGCAGAAGAAAATTTTTAAAAAACATTAATACGAATATAATAATTTCGTTGCTGCCGGTTGTGTCTTTTCTTTTTATTTTCAATTATATTAGTCTTATTTCAATTATGATTATTTTTATATTTTTTATAAATAATATACATTTTTATTTTTATTTCGGTTTATATTTTAATTTTTATTGTTATTTTAATTATTATTTCTATCCTTATTCGTAAAAATTTTGTATTGCTTTAAAAAATTTTACAGGAAAAGCAAAAATTTTCTTAATTTCTCAAGCGCTTGCACTGAGTGCTTTTATAATTTTGCTAATAAAAACGTTGTTTTTAGGTGTAGGAGTTTTAAATTTTGCAGGAACATATATTTTGCACTGTGCATCATAATCAATCAAAAAGTCGATTTTTAATTTTTTGTAACTTACAGCTTTTTTGATTTCATATGACGATTCAGTCATTGATAGCTTTAGTAATACACTAATCTCAGCGGCTGAATATGTAAAACTCCTGTAAATAAAGTAACTAAAGCACAAAGTCAAAGGAGGACCTCGATAGAAATTGAAGAAATTCTTAGAGTAAAACGAACTCTAAGAAGAGAATGGCAGCAAAGAAGATCGCCTCAAGCTAAGCAAAAACTCCTTTCAGCTGCCAGGCGACTAACAGAATTACTAAATAATAAGGGTTCTCATCTTAGCATGTAAACATGTAAACATGTAAACATGTAAACATGAATAGCATTTAAACTTTTGATGAGCGATAAAGTGTAAATAGCGTAAATGTCGACAAAATGGCGGCTGCGGCTGCGACAACATTATGACTTTTGACAACTAAAATTTTAAACCTTTTAAAAACCTTCATTAACATAGAAAAATAAATAAAACGTGTTCATATTTACTTCAACTACTTTAAATATGTAATGATTAGCGCCAAAGACAACTCTCATTCACACACGCAGATTTACATGCTAGTTTACACTACAAAATAGGCTCGAAAATGATGTAAGCTCACGCCCATACAAATTTTGACAGATAGTTTACGCGCATGTAACTGTGCGTTTAGACCGCCTGAACGAACGAAAGAAACCTCGTTCGTTCGCTCGGTTTAAACACTTTGCCCAAACGAACAGTGTTCGCTATAAATTTATCGCGAACGTTGTTTGCCCGGTGTAAACAGTAAATTAGGGCGAACGAACGAAGATTCCTTCGTTCACTCTGATCGAACAAACTTCGATCTTTTTGGGCGAATCCGTTGTTGCGCTGTGTTTAAAAACAGAAAAGTAGCAAAGAGGAAAGAGAAAAGTACTAAAATATGTTCTAATTTAGTTTTATGTTTTTTAAAGTGTTCTGTTAACTTTCGCTGCACTATGATTGTGTTGTGTAAAGGGCCAATTAAAGTTTTTTAAGCGAAAAACCCTATATTTTAAGTTTAATTTTAAAGCGACTGTTTATTTGAGGTAATTTTTTTTTTTAATAATACCTATATAACTTTTAATGTAAATTTTTAAGTTTATGGATAGCAAATATTATTTAATATAGCAGGAATTTAGGTTTTTCTAAAACTTTTTGAGTTTTTAATCGAAGATTTTAGAAAAATGTCGATATTAACTAAAATGATAGTTGTAAAATCGATTTGTGACAAAAAGCGATTCCTTAAAAATATAACATAAAAAGTATTTCTCTAAAATAAAAATCGGACTACTAAAAGAACCAATTGTATTTGCTTAACAAGTACATACAATTTGGTAGCAAATTTTATTTAATTGACTTAAAATTTACGAAATTTATTGACATACGAAAAATGTGAGAACATTTAATTTTTGTTCGTTGAAAAATTTAAATGGGCCCTTAAGTTAAACAGACGTCTTTTTTATAATAACTAATACGAGTAATATATTGTTATGGAGTGGCAAACCATTTGTTGTTGAGAAACGGAGTATAAGTTTTAGTACTAGTATAAAAATAAGGAGTAATCAACCCTGCATTTATTGATGTTCGGCCAAATGCACAAATTGCTGTTTACACCGCCTGAACGTACAAGATGGCGGCCAATGTTTGTTTGCGATTGATGTTCGTGCGGTCTAAACAGTACTCCGAACGAAGAATTTATTGCAATAAATTGTTCGCGATAAATTCTTCGTTCGTTCAGGCGGTCTAAGCCCACAGTAAGTTCACATGGTTTAAAATGTTTACGGGTCAGTTACATGCTTAGATGAGAACCCTTAATGAGTTAGAACAAAATTAAAAGCCATATACGCAAAAGTTAACTCCAAGAGAAGCAACCAACAGAAAGGCAAATAAAAACATAAAAATTTCAAAAGAATGTGAAGCGCCCTTACGAGCAAAAAATGGGAGGTGGGCGTGATGAAGCAAAAGCATTTGCCTAAGCTCTTAAAATCTGTATTTCAGCCGAATTCAACCAGCAACAATTTCGAGATTCCTAACTTGTCTACTCAAGCGGGGGAAAGCCCACTAAAAGTGAAAGTCGAAGATATTGACGGAATTATTAAAACAAAAATTTATACTAAGAAAGGATATGATCTTATGACTCTAAAAATGATAAAAGAGTCTCCAAGTATTGCTATCAAAATTTTTGTACATATATATAAAGTAAAGTTTTACAGATAACTATGATTCCCAAACCTGGAAGAGACCCAACCCAAACATCCTCTTTTAGACCAATATGTTCGCTTCCTATTTGAAACTATTTAAAAAAATTACTGCTAACAAAGTTACAGTCACATATGGAGTAAACAAGAATTTTTCCAAGACAACAATTCGGCTTTCGGAAAAAACATGGTACTGTAGAGCAAGTCCTTTAAAGAAAAGAAAAAAAGAAAAAAATACTGTTCTGCAATTTTCTTGGATGTTGCTCAGGCATTCGATAGGGTCTGGCATGAAGGTTTGATATACAAAATAAAACTTTTGTTACCTGTTTATTGCCATACAATTCTAGAATCATACCTCTGTGATAGAAAGCTTAGAGTAAAATGTAAAAACTTTGTTACTCGAGGTAGTGTCCTCGGTCCAGTATTATACCTTATATTTACAGAGGATCTACCAACTAGCAATCGATTGGTCACTTAAACATATTTTGTTTTTTAAAAAAGATCAAAGAATCAAGGCATGCGCCTTATACAAACAAGATTTGGTATTTGACCTGAAAGGAAAGGGATAGATTATTTAGAGGAATTGATTGAAACCATACGTGTGCTATTGATTAGGCGAAACAATTGTGAAACACAATTTGAATTGCTTTAAACCGATTCTAGTGTTATGCTTAAACCTCGGCAAGCATGTCCAGCCCATTGTTGTTTCTGCCCATTAATTCCACATTTTTCACAATTTAGCTGTCGTTTTATTTTTAGTTTTCCATAATTCTTTAATGTAGTAAAGAATAAAGAAAGTGAAAAGAACTATACCTGAACCCGGATTCGAACCAGGGACCTCTGGATTGATAGTCTAGCGCACTCTCCATTAGACTACAAAGGTCGACTCGATGATGATTTGCTGATGATACAGCTATTTTGAGCACTCATTCAAACCCTATAGTTGCATCCAAGGACCAAAATTAACATATATACATGGAAATGAAAACGCAGACGAGCTTGCTAGGAAAAGTACATAGGTGACTTCAATGGTTTGGAACTCACAGAGCATCTCGATGGCAACTATCAATAAGCTGTACAATGAGTACACCACATCTAAAGCCAAGTAAAGATGGGCTGAACTCTCAACATGTAGAACAACAAGGTTTATCTGGCCAACTCTAAACCCAAAGCGATCGAGAGCCTTTCTCTCGTTGGGAAGACAGTGGCAGCCACGCTAGTGGCCGTTACCACAGGGCACTGGTTGATAGGTAGACATGGCTCCAGACGGGGGGTCATCAAAAATGACTTCTATAGAAGCTGCAGGGACGAGGAGGAGGAAGAAATCATCTCCCACCTTCTATGTTCCTGTCCCGCGTTTGCTAAAAGAAGGCATAAATATCTGGGGTCATACTTCTTTCCTAAGCTTGATGACCTGTCAAAGGCAAGCGTCAAACGTCTAACAAGCTTTATTAGGAGCTCAATGTAGTTCCACTCAGACTAAAGGCTAAGTGGGCAGCGGTATCACAATGAACCTTATTGGTCTAAGTGAGCCTTGGTATGTGTGTATGGTTTCAGCACATACAGCGGCTGCCGTTTCAACCTTACCTAACCTCACCTATCTTTTTTTGTTTTATTACTCATTTTGAATAACTTGACTGGATTTTTCTGGCCTTCTAGTCTGAACTGTGAAAATTCCGTAACTTTGTCTTTTGCTGTTTGTCTTTTTCGTTCTTGTATTTTCAAATTTGGAGTATGATTTTTATTTTTTTTTATTGAAACTTTTACCAACATTTACAACAAATGTTTTACAGCAACTACCAGAATCTCATCAGTGCTGATATTGCACTCTATTTATTCATATTTTTTTTTCTCTGTCTCGACCAGCTGTAATAATTTTCTTGACCATCTTTTGGCAAAAAAATTGGCCGTGTTTTGAAGAGCATAGTAAAAACTATTCAAACATAACATCAAAACAACAATCGCAAGATAATAAACCTTCACTGTAAAAACAACAAAAACAACAACATCAGTAACAAAACATAAATCGTTTTACCCCGGCACAATGAGGCAAAAACAAGCTAAATCGAAAAACTTTCACTTGATGTTCAACATTTTTGTGCTGCTGCATATTTTTCTACTGCCCCCCCCCCCATCTCTCCTCACCCTCACAACAACCGCCCCCTTAATAAAAATACCACTATAACATAGCTGCAAATAAATGGAATTTTCAAGGAGCCACAATCAACGAGTGATACAATTTATCATCATGGCGTGCTGTGCAGTGAACAACTAGCGACCAAGCAGCAGGATGTTTTTCTCAGGGTTGTACAAGAAATTTGCACTACCCTCTCTCTCTCTCTGGAAAATGCAGGCAGCAGATCTTCTAGAACGCCATTGTTGCAAATACTTAAATTACTGTCCTGCCTTATTCCCATTTTTCCTCCTCTGTGAAGTGCAGCAGTAGACGCACAAGAAAAGTGCAAATTCCATCAAGTTGGCAACACTGTTGCTGCGTAAAACTGTGAGGTCTTTTCTTACTTTGATGGCATTCTTCTTTTTTTTTTTTGTTTGTTTTGTCTTTCACTGTTGTTTATTACAATAAATTGTATGTCAGAAACTACATATTTAGCAGCTCGTTTCAGTGTCGCTTCACTAAAGGGAATAATAGTATTTACTTTTTTGTCATAATGTTGACCCTGCTGTGAACCACAGCTTAAGACATTTTCTTAACGTCATATTTATTAAAAATTTGCAATGTTTTTGCTTGACTCAATCTCGCATTTTATTAAAGCTATTATAATGATTTTTGCTATTCTTCAACTACTACCAAAACTAAAACTAACACTTTTTGCTTGTGTTTACTTTTTTGTTGTTGTATAATGAATAGCTTATTACTTTTCACTGATTGCAGCAGTTATGCCTGTAGAAAAGTTTTGTAAGTGTTTCGTAAGTGTTTCGTCCAGCGTTTTTTGTCGTCCTATAAGTTTGTCGTCAGTTTGTCGCGCAAAAAGTTTTGAGGTGGCAAGCACTTTTATCTTTTTGCTCGTTCTTGTTGCCAATGTATAGTACATAGAACTACACAATTGAGCAAATTAATTTTTGTCGCCGAGAATTTAAGGTTATTTGAGTTGTTCCAACTACTTTTTCGAAGTGCTAATGACGATTTTTTTGCGTCGGAGGAATGATTGCCGCTGGTGGTGGTGGTGGATAGTTTTTCGCTGTCACAATTTTGATGAAAGTCTCTATAAATTTGTAGTTTTTTTACAACAAGTTTTTTGTTATAATATAATTTTTTTGACAACCTGAAGCTTAGCTTGTTTTTAAAAAGTGAAAGGGGAAATACAATTGGTTGAAGAATTTATTTACTATATAAATAGCAAGAACTTATCAGAGACTTTTGTGGTGTATATAATGCATAGAACTTGAAACCTACAACAATGTCAACTATATATTGTTGGGTCATCATTTCTGCTCAGAAAAACCCCAATTTAAAAATTTAAAAATAAAGCTTCCGTCAATTTGAAGCGAGGACATTTATCAAATAAAACGGCTTTGGTGACACTTGGTGTCACGTTAAAACTAAAAGTTTTGATCCAAAAAGTTGTTCGGAGTATTTTTGAAAGGCATATTTTTATTCCAAGGTAACAGTACTATTGGCCAAATCAATTTTTTGTATTTTGTCTTAAAAAAAATGTTAATGAACTAGTCCTTAAGTTAGCGAACAAGGCAAGTAGGTTGGCACAATTTATTTTTGTTAAAACTTCATTTTTGTGCACCTGGATGTGTGGAATTGTTGTTTTGTTATTTTAAGAATTCCACAAAATGTAGAAAATTTTGATATAATTTAATTAAAATAGTGAAATATTTAAAAAAAGATTAAAACATCAGATAAAAGTGGTCCTGATAACATACCTTCATGTATATTAAAACACTGCTGTGAAGAATTAGTAACTCCAATCTCTTTACTATTTGCTTCTTCACTAAAATCCTGCAGCCTGGAAACATTCATTTATTATTCCAATGCATAAGTCCGGAAATAGAGGTCTTTAATTGATAACTCTCGTACCATCGCAAAATGAAGCGCTTTGCCTAAACTTTTAGAGGCAATTGTTGCATCACGATTATCGCATGGTGTTAAATCTTTAATGTTTTCTTTCCAACATGGATTTCTTTCTGAAAAATTCACTGTTTCTAACCTACTTGAATTTACATCGAAAGCTTTAGAAAATTTTGGAAAAGGCATGCAGACTGATGTTATTTACACGGATTTTAGCAAAGCTTTTGACGTTGTAAATCATAAACTACTGATCTTAAAATTACATCTTGTTGGATTTCCTATACCGTTAGTAAAGTGGATTGAATCTTACTTAAGCAAAAGAACACAATCTGTTCTTTTTAAGCTCAAGAAATCACACGAGTTTCCTGTTACTTCAGGAGTACCTCAAGGAAGTCATCTTGGGCCTCTTCTGTTTCTACTTTTTATAAACGATTTGCCATCTGTCATAATGCATTCCAGCATCTTAATGTTTGCTGACGACGTCAAAATCTTCCTTTCTTTTAAAAATGATAATGACGCTGTATTTTTGCAAGTCGACATAGATCATCTTCATAACTGGTGCAAAACGAACCGTATGAACCTCAACATTAAGAAATGCAAGCATATGTCTTTCTCGCGCAAACCACCAATTAAATGTACCTTCAAAATTTGTGGTTATCCATTGGAGTCCTTAGATAGTTTCAATGATCTTGGAGTTACAATGGATCCTAAACTACGCTTTAATATTCATGTAAATAAAATAATAAATAGAGCAAATAGTACTTTAGGATTTATTAAACGTTGGGCAAAAGAGTTTAATGATCCTTTCATAACGAAAACCTTATTCACTTCCCTAGTGCGGCCTATCTTAGAATACGCTTCAGTTGTTTGGTGCCCACGATACGGTTGTTACATAGACGACATTGAATCAGTGCAGAAACAATTTCTTTTGTTTTGCTTGAGCTATCTTTATTGTAATACTGATTTTCACTTACCACCTTATGAATATCGGTTACAACTCTTAAATCTTCCTTCTTTAAAAAATCGGAGAATTATGATAAATGCTTGTTGGATTATAAAACTTTTACATGGATATATCAACAGTGCATCTATATTGATTAAAATCTATTTAAATATTCCTCTTCGTCCTAGAAGATCTTTTGAGTTACTCCACATGAACTTTTGTAGAACTAATTATTTGCAAAATGAACCTCTTAGAAGCGCTTGCGGTGATTTTAATTTTGTATCTGATGTTATATCCTTAAGTGAATCCATGGACTCAATCTATATATATAAAAATGGATGTATGTATGTGGGTATGTGGGTATGTGGGTATGTGGGTATGTGGGTATGTGGGTATGTGGCTATATCACGTATAGACTCTGAAACCGCTGAACCGATCATTATGAAATTTTCAGGGAAACTGAACCCACATCTTGAGAGTGTTCCTGTGAGGTTTGGTAACGATTGGACAAGGGGGCGTGGTACCTCCCATACAAGCCAAATTTGCTCCATCGATCACAAACAAAAAAAGGATATATATCAGACGGTTTCAATCGTAAAAAACTAAGATTTGGTAATTTTGTTCAGATGGTTACTGTCGGTAAGTGGACAAAAAAGGGGCGTGGTTGTCATATAAATACGCCCACTTTTTCAAAATCATGGCAATTCCAGAGTTCTATACACTTTTACAGTGAAACTTGCTGTATAGGTGCTCCAAGAGGCGGTTACTATATATAAATGTTTTCACGCCTACTTTTACCGCCCACAAATCGATATCTATATACATAAAAAGCAAAACGATGTGTGTCTGGCTGTGTGATGTCTATAGACTCCAAAACTACTAAACCGATTGACCTGAAATTTTGGCAGCCGATTTGTTTCAGGTACGATATGGTTGAGGGGAAAAATGTGCCACACCTCCCCTTTTACCGCCCCCAAATCAATAAAATTGTTATATTTCAGTCAGTTTGGGTCGTATAAGGCTAAAATTTTGCAATTTAGTATGTACGGTTACTGTCGATAACTGTACTTAAAATGGGTTTCCACACCCCTTTTTACCGCCCACAAAGAAATGAAAATGCTTTATTTCAGACGGTTTTGGTCGTATAAGACTTAAATTTAGTACTTTGGTTTGTGTAGTTACTGACAGTAACTGTACGAAAAATTGGTTTCCACGCCCCCTTTTTGCGCCCACAAATCAGTGAAAATGCTATATTTCAAGCAGTTTTGGCCGTATGAGACTAACATGTGATACCTAAGTTTGTATGGCTACTTTCGGCAACTGAACTAAAAAAAGGCGTCATCGCTATATAGCCACACCCACACCCACTTTTTGAGAAATCATTAAAATTGAGTTTGTACGGTTACTGTCAGCAACTGTACTAAAAATTGGTTTCACGCCCCCCTTTTACTGCCCACAAACCAATGAAAACGTTTTATTTCAACGGTTTGGGTCGTATTAGACAAAAATTTTACAATTAAGTTTATATGGTTACTCTTGACAAGTGCACTAAAAATAGGCCTGTCCCACTTTAGTTAAACTCACTTTTCAGGGAGTTAGCGTCGAGTGAAGTAAAGTGCGCCAGTCTTAACCTAAATTGAGCTGAAATTTAGGCAGTCGATTTGTTTCGATTACGAGATGGTTCAAGGGAAATATTTTCCCGCACCCCTTTTTACCGCTTGCAAAACAACAAAAATGCAACATTTCGCACGGTTTTGATCGTATTAGACTAAAATTTGGTTATTTAGTGCATATGGCTACTTTCGGCAGCTATACTGGAAATGGTGAATATATTTTGCATTTCTTGACATTTTCGTATATGGCAGTAAGGTGGTCTGTGGCAGAACAATGTCTGCCGAGGAGAGTGAGTGTTCCTGTGAGGTTTGGTAACGTTTGGACGAGGGGGCGTGGTACCTCCCATACAAGCCAAATTTGCGCTATCGACCACAAACCAAATAAAGGATATATATCAGACGGTTTCGATCGTAAAAACTAAGATTTATTAATTTTGTTCAGATAGTTACTGTCAGTAACTGTACAAAAAATGGGCGTGGTCGCATTAAATATACTCCCACTTTTTCGAAATAATGGCAATTCCGGAGTTCTACACATTTTTATAGTGAAACTTGCTGTGCAGGTGTAGCGTACCGTTTCAGTGATACAATTTTATGGGAGTTGGACAAGTAGGAGGGGCACCTCTCATTCAACCCAAATTGGTGATATCGAATTGCTTTGAAGTTATAGGTTGACAGCGTCAGAATTCAGTATTCGCCCTCAATTTATACATGCAGTTTCATTAATTAAATTTTATGGGCGTACGAAAAGGGGGCGTGAAACCTCCTATTTAACCCAAATTAAAGATATCAAGCGACCTATAATCTTTGGGATTATAGGTCGCACAGTTTTTGAATTCAGTATTGGACCTCATTGTACACATGTAATTTTATTAATTACATTTTATGAGCGTTGATCAAGGGGGAGTGGCACCTCCCATACAACAAAGATTTGTGATATCGAATAGCTTTGGAGTTCAAGGTCGCACAGCGTCGGAATTCAGTATTTGACCAAAATTTACGCATGCAGATTTACTGATAAATTTTTTTAGAGTTTGTCGGGGAGGTGTGACACCACCAACTTAACCCAAATTTGCGATATCGAATAGCTTTGGAGTTATAGGTAACTCAGCCTCGGAATTCAGTATTCGACCTCAATTTACACATGCAGTTTCATTGGCAAAATTTTATGGGCGTAGGGAAAGGGGAGTGGCACCTCCCATACAACACAAATTTGTGTTATCGAATAGTTTTGGAGTTATATGTCGAACAGTTTTGGTATTCGGTATTCCACCTCCATGTACACATGCAGTTTAATTGATTACGTTCTATGAGGGGTGATAAATAGGGCGTGGCACTTCCTATACAACCCAAAATTGTTATATCGAATAGCTTTGTGGATATAGGTCGCACAGTCTCGGATTTCAGTATTTGACCTCAATTTAGACATGCTGTTTAACTGATAACATTTTATGGGCGTTTGACAAGGGAGAGTGGCAGCAACGCGCCGGGTTTCAGCTAGTCAAACATAAAATTATAGATTACCTGCAGTACCGTCGTTGATTATGATTAAATTCTCTCAAACATATATCTGATGCATCTGGTGATATTTGTAAACATATTAATATAACAATCTAAATGGATAAATAGACCTAAGCCTAAAATGGATAATTTTGGTGTATGTACATCTAAATATTTTGACTGGACCTAAACCTGGGATTTTCAGTTGCCTTATATCTTCATGATAATGTACTACATTTGTCGACGGTACCGTTGTGTCTTGGTTTTCCCCTCTTGAAACACTACGCTAGATCAATTTGTAATATATTAATATGAGTGGCCGATAAGACCTAGTTTGTCCTAATGCCTGCGTAAGCAACCGGTTTTCTTTGTTTTAAGAAAATTGATGTGTTGAAGTTTACCTAGTTTGTCGAGCAACCGCCTTGTCAAGCCAGGATCCCACCGGCTTCAGGAAGACGATATGTATTATATATGTACTCATTAAAGTGGTGCTTATTGGGTATGAGACCTTGTTTGTCACACGACTCCGTCGATGTCAGGATATAAAAATTGTAGCTAACTTAACCTTGTTTGCCTTGATAGCACGATATTTGTAATGTTGCTGTCTTGACCTTGTTTGTCTTGGAAACGCAACCCTACTCTAATGATATTATCGTTTTGACTTAGTTTTTTTGTTATGTTAGCTTTATTTTCTAATTTGTTAAAACTTTTTAATTTGTTAATAATAATTTCAATAAATATTATATTTCATATTTTTGAATTGTAATCAATATCTTAGCTTAGAATTTTAATTTGCTATGAAATCATAAATTTATATTCATTAATTATAATTACTTTTATAAAAAACTAGCTGAAACCCGGCGCGTTGCTGCCACTCTCCCTTGTCAAACGCCCATAAAATGTTATCAGTTAAACAGCATGTCTAAATTGAGGTCAAATACTGAAATCCGAGACTGTGCGACCTATATCCACAAAGCTATTCGATATAACAATTTTGGGTTGTATAGGAAGTGCCACGCCCTATTTATCACCCCTCATAGAACGTAATCAATTAAACTGCATGTGTACATGGAGGTGGAATACCGAATACCAAAACTGTTCGACATATAACTCCAAAACTATTCGATAACACAAATTTGTGTTGTATGGGAGGTGCCACTCCCCTTTCCCTACGCCCATAAAATTTTGCCAATGAAACTGCATGTGTAAATTGAGGTCGAATACTGAATTCCGAGGCTGAGTTACCTATAACTCCAAAGCTATTCGATATCGCAAATTTGGGTTAAGTTGGTGGTGTCACACCTCCCCGACAAACTCTAAAAAAATTTATCAGTAAATCTGCATGCGTAAATTTTGGTCAAATACTGAATTCCGACGCTGTGCGACCTTGAACTCCAAAGCTATTCGATATCACAAATCTTTGTTGTATGGGAGGTGCCACTCCCCCTTGATCAACGCTCATAAAATGTAATTAATAAAATTACATGTGTACAATGAGGTCCAATACTGAATTCAAAAACTGTGCGACCTATAATCCCAAAGATTATAGGTCGCTTGATATCTTTAATTTGGGTTAAATAGGAGGTTTCACGCCCCCTTTTCGTACGCCCATAAAATTTAATTAATGAAACTGCATGTATAAATTGAGGGCGAATACTGAATTCTGACGCTGTCAACCTATAACTTCAAAGCAATTCGATATCACCAATTTGGGTTGAATGAGAGGTGCCCCTCCTACTTGTCCAACTCCCATAAAATTGTATCACTGAAACGGTACGCTACACCTGCACAGCAAGTTTCACTATAAAAATGTGTAGAACTCCGGAATTGCCATTATTTCGAAAAAGTGGGAGTATATTTAATGCGACCACGCCCATTTTTTGTACAGTTACTGACAGTAACTATCTGAACAAAATTAATAAATCTTAGTTTTTACGATCGAAACCGTCTGATATATATCCTTTATTTGGTTTGTGGTCGATAGCGCAAATTTGGCTTGTATGGGAGGTACCACGCCCCCTCGTCCAAACGTTACCAAACCTCACAGGAACACTCAATCTCCTCGGCAGACATTGTTCTGCCACAGACCACCTTACTGCCATATACGAAAATGTCAAGAAATGCAAAATATATTCACCATTTCCAGTATAGCTGCCGAAAGTAGCCATATGCACTAAATAACCAAATTTTAGTCTAATACGATCAAAACCGTGCGAAATGTTGCATTTTTGTTGTTTTGCAAGCGGTAAAAAGGGGTGCGGGAAAATATTTCCCTTGAACCATCTCGTAATCGAAACAAATCGACTGCCTAAATTTCAGCTCAATTTAGGTTAAGACTGGCGCACTTTACTTCACTCGACGCTAACTCCCTGAAAAGTGAGTTTAACTAAAGTGGGACAGGCCTATTTTTAGTGCACTTGTCAAGAGTAACCATATAAACTTAATTGTAAAATTTTTGTCTAATACGACCCAAACCGTTGAAATAAAACGTTTTCATTGGTTTGTGGGCAGTAAAAGGGGGGCGTGAAACCAATTTTTAGTACAGTTGCTGACAGTAACCGTACAAACTCAATTTTAATGATTTCTCAAAAAGTGGGTGTGGGTGTGGCTATATAGCGATGACGCCTTTTTTTAGTTCAGTTGCCGAAAGTAGCCATACAAACTTAGGTATCACATGTTAGTCTCATACGGCCAAAACTGCTTGAAATATAGCATTTTCACTGATTTGTGGGCGCAAAAAGGGGGCGTGGAAACCAATTTTTCGTACAGTTACTGTCAGTAACTACACAAACCAAAGTACTAAATTTAAGTCTTATACGACCAAAACCGTCTGAAATAAAGCATTTTCATTTCTTTGTGGGCGGTAAAAAGGGGTGTGGAAACCCATTTTAAGTACAGTTATCGACAGTAACCGTACATACTAAATTGCAAAATTTTAGCCTTATACGACCCAAACTGACTGAAATATAACAATTTTATTGATTTGGGGGCGGTAAAAGGGGAGGTGTGGCACATTTTTCCCCTCAACCATATCGTACCTGAAACAAATCGGCTGCCAAAATTTCAGGTCAATCGGTTTAGTAGTTTTGGAGTCTATAGACATCACACAGCCAGACACACATCGTTTTGCTTTTTATGTATATAGATATCGATTTGTGGGCGGTAAAAGTAGGCGTGAAAACATTTATATATAGTAACCGCCTCTTGGAGCACCTATACAGCAAGTTTCACTGTAAAAGTGTATAGAACTCTGGAATTGCCATGATTTTGAAAAAGTGGGCGTATTTATATGACAACCACGCCCATTTTTTGTCCACTTACCGACAGTAACCATCTGAACAAAATTACCAAATCTTAGTTTTTTACGATTGAAACCGTCTGATATATATCCTTTTTTTGTTTGTGATCGATGGAGCAAATTTGGCTTGTATGGGAGGTACCACGCCCCCTTGTCCAATCGTTACCAAACCTCACAGGAACACTCTCAAGATGTGGGTTCAGTTTCCCTGAAAATTTCATAATGATCGGTTCAGCGGTTTCAGAGTCTATACGTGATATAGCCACATACCCACATACCCACATACCCACATACCCACATACCCACATACCCACATACCCACATACCCACATACATACATCCATTTTTATATATATAGATATCATGTCAAATTTTGCGAAAAAACGTGACGATGAGAATTTTTCTTCTTATTTAAGTTGTACACTTGTTTTACGTCTATTTATGATATAAACATTAGGATATGGGCCAGCCTACATGTCTTGAGTAATTAAGCTGTGACCAACGCACAGTTTAAGTCTTATATGATTTGACACTTGTTCGAACAAATTCGCAAGAATTTCTCATTGGCCATTTTATCATACGACATTAACTGCATTATTCTGTATCACGAAGAAGCACACCAACGATGGCAAAAACACGAGAGGCAATACAATTTTGTTTGGAAGAAAGTCTTGCATCTTGTGTCTATCACATTGTTCGTAATAATGCAGTAAAGCAGGAAGTGTTTTTGGATTAAGCCTATAACTCTACCAAGGATTGCCGTCTGTTGTTGTTTTCTGGCTATTCTTTAATGCCAAATTAATCAAATAATCTAGAAATAATTGATCGTTTTTAGTCAAGGTCATAAATAACTGAACATCTAGTTGTGCCAATAGCTAGCTTTCAGTTAAACACTAGCTTCTAGCGAAGCAAAAACTCATTTCAATTCTATGGTGTACTGCAGCAGACGAACAGTGAAAAATAAGGAGTAACTACTACTGACGGCAATCCCTGGTAGAGTTATAGGCTTGATCTAAAAATACTTAATGTCGTATGAAAAAATGGCCGATGAGAAATTCTTGTTATTTGTTCGAACAAGTGTCAAATCATATAAGGCTTAAACAGTGGGTTGGCCACAGCTTAAACACTCAAGACTACTAAAGATGAGGATGTAACTCCCTTTGAAACAGTCTGTCTAGCCTACTGTGTGATTGACTCTACAGTCTGACAAATATGTGTTGATACAAAAACAAAGTACATTTTTTCAATAAAGCTACATTTTATTTTAAGCAATATGAATGCACAAATATTAAATAAAGTTTACATATTTGATTTATATTACAAGAAATCGATGGCCAGCCCTTTATTAGCCAAAACCCGCCAAAGTCTGCAATCAATTTTATTTTATTTGTTCCATACATTAATAATAGCAGCTTTAAAATGCTTCAAGCTATTGTACCTATAGCTATATTCCTAAAGTCGCTGAACCATATGCAAAATTCCAAGGGATTGCTGTCAGGTGAGCTAGGAGGCCATTCATCTTTAAATATAAAATCTGTTAAGTTTTGCTCACAACAGTCTTGAATCATTTTAGCGGTGTGGGCAGGTGCGTCATCTTGCTGGAAGCAATAAGATTCGGTTCCATACAGGGCCTCTACGCTAGGCTTCAGATTTTTCTGTAAGACTTCTTCTAGGTAATACTGAGCGTTTATTTTTACACCTTTGTCAATGAAGACTAGCAACAATTTACCTTTTCTGGATATCGCACCCCAGACCATAATGAACGAAGAGTTTTGGCATCTTTGCACATGCTTTTTGTCATTTGGGATGTTTTTGTATGATACTGCCCATAATCTGTCATTTTTCGTGTGTTGCGGTGCCTCCAGAACGAAAAGTTTTTCGTCGGAAAAAACGATATCATCGCTAGTGTGCCAAGAAAGGGAAAACTTTCGTTTTTTGCAATCGCTTGTCCACGATTGGGTCAGTAAGGCCATGCGTTTACTTCTTTTTAAAGGTTTTCATATTGCGGACGTAACGCAAAAGGAGCCTTAAAGATTATCGGTTCATTCCCATATATTTGGTCGTTTTTTTCGACGAAGGCTCGAACGGTACAGAACTATAAACTGACAATGAACAGTATCTGCAATACCCACAATTTGACCCCCTGCTGGGTTCCCGGATATAGCAATATCGAAGAGAACGACGCAGTGGATGAACTGGCTAGGAGTTTAGTAACCGCAAGTACAAACAGAGCTAATACAGATGTTTACATTCTAATAGGCGTCATCAAAAGGAGCATAGACCTTAAAGCCAGAGATAATTTCTAACACTAACTGGGCCTCCAGAGGTGCCTGCAATATGTAAAAGTTCTGGCCGGAGCTTAATGAAAAGAGAACCGAATGCCTTCTGCTTTTGGCCAAACGAGAAATCCAGATTATTGTTGGAGTTTTAACAGGTCATTGCCCCATTGGGATAATGACCAATAGAATGAACATAACAGCCCCAGAATTCTGTCGGAGCTGCAAGGATCCGGAAGAAACAAAAACAATAACTCACCTTCTATGCGAATGTCCAAGCCTACAGAACCGTTGACTCTGATATATGGGGAACAGATTTTTCAAATACCTGGAAGATTTAGCGAATACACCACTGCTAGACATCTGGAGCTTCATAAAAAGCACTGGCTGGTTTGAGAAATAATCGATAATGGTAAACATGGTACCAGAACAAAAATAAAAAGGGACTCGCAATGGACCTATAGGCCCCCGCGGAAGCGCCAATAACAGTGCGCAACCCTATTTACTTAACCTAACCTAACCTAACCTTTGGTCGTTTTTCGTGCTGAAAGGTCGAAATTTTGTCGAATCCGTTCTCTCACTATTTTAATCGCATTCGTGGTACAGAGGTTCCGTTATCTCCCACTTTTCTTATGGTCTTGTGTGTAGCCAGTATCCAGAAATTGCAAAAACGTATTATATACGTAATTCCTCTTCATTCCTAAATGTGACAAATCGTGGAAGATTACTCCACAACTTAAACAACTTTTGTATTTATTTAGAACTAACTGAAACCAGGCGCTTTGCTGCCACGCCCCCGTTTCCAAACGCCCATCAAATATAATCTTGCTTGTGTAAATTGTGGCCGATTACTTAAAAATTTGTTAAAACTTGAAAAATTTTGACGGAACCAGCATTTAAAATTATGTTCGTTTTTAATGTGTGACAAAAACAAATTGCTACAAAAAAAAAGTCATCGATCATCCAGAATGCATCGTAAAGTATCTCCATAGAAAATGTATGGGAAAATAATTTTTTCTTCATATATTTTTTTCGGCGATTTTTCAAGAACTTTTTAGGTATTCTTCTTGTTTGGCCGGAGACCAGTTCGAATTGGTATGAATCATCGAAATCGGTCCAGCCGTTCTTGAGTAATAAACGTAGTAACTAACGCCACTCTCTTTTATATTTATAGATTAAGGAGCATATATATACCATACCGAATAACTTTTTACTGTCGTGACTTAAATAATTTCAATGTAATTTTGTATACAACTAAAAATATAACGAATATTCTGTTATGTACATTTTTATAAAGTTACTATGCTTCCAAAAGAAATAGTGCTACAAAGTTTTGTATTAACACATACTTGGCACACTGTATACAGAGTTGTTGTTGTTGCCTTCTTTAAACGAACTCGATCCAACTAGCTCAAAATAAAAATCATGCTAAAACTCAAAGAATCCCAGCAGCGGATTTGCCAGTGGCTACCATAGAACTAATACAGAATAAATTACCAGGTAAGGAAGCATTACTTTTTTCAAAAAGTAATGCGTCTGCATATAGCAGAAGTAATTTACTCATACCTCATTACCTGTAATGTAGCATACAAGGAAAAGTAATGCAGTGATTTTTATAACTTAATACAAGTAGTATGTTACTCCATAACTTCTAGGTAATGCTGAAGGGAGGCGATCACTTATCTCCTGTCTCATTCAATGTTAAATGTAAGGCCTTTTATGCATAGTAAGCTAATATAGTCGGAAGTAGTGGTCATTACAAGGTAATTGATGCTTCATATATTCGGAATATATTCCATCCGCTACTGGGATAGATACAATTAATTATCAATAGAAATTTTTAGTGGCCAAAAAAATTCAAATTTTTCATGAAAGTGTTTTACGAATATGAGAGTTGCGATAATTTTCCGATATGACATGCAATTACCGCTATTCGTATGCATGTTTAAAATGCAAAAAGTTTATTTATGAATGATTTACAGTAGATTTCCTCTTAAATTAAACTAATTAAACATATCGTACCTTTACATATATTTCACAAAATCCTGTATTTTCTATATGTAAAAAATTAATATGAGAGTAAGTTATTTCTTATAGGGCCAGAACCATTCTGCGGATTGGGCACACATTCTATAAAAGAAGAACTAAGAAGGGAGGAGAGGCATAAACGATCAAACCTTTGGAAAAGCCTCCCAAAGCTAAGACAATCCAAATTGCTCCTCAGAGATTTTAACACTCGGAGAGCAAAATTGTGCATAAGCTTAGGCAAACCGAATCTTAGGATTCTAACGGGGTTCCTTACAGGACACTGTAAACTCAAATACCACCTGATGAAATTGGGCATAGAGACCGATAGTAACTGCCGTTTCTGTGAAGAAGCAGAGGAGACTCCAATACACCTACTTACAAACTGCGACGCCGTGGCTCGCAGACGTAAACTAGCACTGGGGAATTATGAGCTGAGTCTAGAGCAGGTTTCATCCCTTGAACCTAAGAATATTCTCAAATTCATTAGAGAAATAGGGCTGGATGAAATTCTGTAATCCGCAAACCCAGCGGAGCTTTGAGAAGGAGGTACAATAGATCTCATTTAGGTCGCAGTACGCATCTCCACCACACAACATTAACATTAACATTAAGTTATTTCTTGAGGCTAAAATAATGTTTCTGGAGTTCATTTCAATTTGCGCTAACTGAAGGGGCGCAAACTTTGAACTTTGTCCTAGCAAAGTGTGGTCTGATTCATTTTAAGATGCAAGAAATAAAATATGTGTCACATTTGAATAAAGTCTGTTCAGCGCTTAACTTTGTGTAGCGGTCAAATAAATAAAAAAAACATAAAATGTGGTCTAACTGCAAGGTTGAGCTGGATGAACGATGATGAGTTGGTGTACCTGTTAAAGAAACAGCTGTCTAGTCTGTTATTAGTTGTTTTGCAAAACACTTTGATGATGTGCTAATCTGGTGCTTAACTTTATTGGCACTTAGCTCAAATTATAATTATTGTATTAAATTTATAGTTATAATTATAAGAATTATAAAATACCACATGAAATGGGTTTTAATTGAATAGATGCTTACCTTAGTATTAATGTGCAAAGTCCACATGAATCTGAAATAAACAGAAAAATGATTTGAATTAATATTAATTTGGATTAAGATACATATTAGTTACACTGGCACTCAAAAAAAAAACAGCCCGAGTTAATAATTTGATAACTAATATTATTTTTCCAAAACCAAACCAAAACCAGCCAAAACCATAAATAAAAAAGCACATCAAAACTTTATAGAAATTCTTAAAGAAGAACATGTTGAAAGTCCATCGCACTTGATTTGAAGGTCATCACAATTTTTATCAACTTATTTTTACAGTTGAAGTGTTCGAATTTTGTTGTGTCAACATTAATTGCATTTTTACAGCGGTAAATTTTTACTTTTTTTTATTAGAATTTAACGTAAAATAAGGCTATGTGTGGTAAATCTTGTGCTAACAATCCTTCAAATGTATAAAAATAGATTAAAATTTTGTTTCCAGAAAATTTATTCATATTCTGGAATGAAGAATTCAAAACAAAAGCTATTTAATTTCTATGAATTTTTGTATGATTTTCATTTCATAATTTTAGATAAAATCACGCTAGAAGATCTTCATTAATAACTTAGGTTTGTTTTAAGAAAACTTAAGAGATTGTTGTTTTTGGGCACAAGGTATATCTCAGTTAATAAAGATGCTAAGTTAAGTGGAGCCCTTCCATTAACTAATAAAATTCTCCAAATTATTTCTGTCGAAAATGGTTGTATTTAAGGAAAATATTTTTCTTAATGAAGCAAACAGCTGCGCGATGACAGGTAAATATTTAAAAAAGTGAACAGTTTGTTGTTATTCAGAAACATTATCTCTCAGAATCCCTTATAAAGGATTAAATAAATTTATGGCAATGCTATAAAAACTGTAGTTTTATAAAGTTTTCAAAGAAACATAATATTTCGAAAGCCTATAACTTGAAAACTAAGTGAAATGTTTAGAATCTAAGAATTTTTTTTAAAAGCAAAAAAATTTCGCCTGAACACCAAATTATACCTAAATCGGTGGAGTTGAATGTTTGTATTTTCAATATTTAAAAAATTTTTTTATTAAAAAATGTGCTATTTTCGTCACATTTGTAACAACAATTTGTGCCAGTATTCTGCCTGAGATTTCGATTAAATTCTTAACTTCCTGGTTCAAGGGTATTGAAGGAATTACTCAAACTAATCTTACGATGAGACATATTTAAGCAATAAGGCAATTCACAGTATGAATATGCAGGTCTGTTATTTGTACGTTTTGTTATTTGTACGCCAATTTGCGTAAGCGTATTTTGCTTTGTTGTTGTTTTGCATGCAAACGCAAATACGCAAACACGCGTAAGTAAAAGAAGCCTTTGGACATGTTTTTAAATCTCGTATTTTTATGCTATGCCTACAGCCGAATAATTACATATATCACATGGTTGCATAATTATTGAATATGGCAGTCACATGGCGTGTTGCTCACAGTTTCAAAAATTACAAATGCTATAAATACGATTGCTTAAATGTACGCTTAAACTGTGAATAGCCTTAATATTATAACTACCGGAAGTTAATAATTAAAAAAAGAAAATTCCCAAAATAGTTTACACCATAAGTTTTATTGCCCATTTATTTTAGTAAATTTTTACTTAAGTAAAGAAAATAATATTTTTGCAGTTTATGCAGGTAGATAATACACACATGTAATGGTAATGTTACCTGAGAATGAAGTAAAATGTGGTTGCTGAGAATATTTTTAAATAAAAATTAACGATAACACTTAAAAACACACACATTTTCTGCCGCTTAGCATTTAGATACAGCAATCAAACCTATCTATGGCATCCATACATCTGGATACACAAATTTTTTCATTGAGCTGATTTGTTGAAATTTCGTCACATATTTTGCTCAAATTGCCGGAAAATCGCATATCTTTGAGATAAGCATCGTGAGCTAAGGAAATAAGTGAGAAAAAGTAGATGGAGCCTTAAGAAAAAACAAAAAACACAAACACACAAATCAGCGCCAGTCAAAGTTTTGGCAGCGAAATCGCACAAACTCCTCCACCTTCTCCCCCCTTCCCCTTCGCTTTTCTGCAACACACTGAGATAAACATCAAATTAGTTGCGCTTCAATTGATGTTGCGTAGCAGAAAGTATCTTTGAAATTTGCAGAGTGTGCAACTAAGCGATACATTTGCGTACGTTGCACTTGCAACATCATCGATCAAATGGTAATGCATAAGAGCCGTAGCCATGTTTGTATTTTTTGGGTAAAAACCAACCTATAGGGTATGAAAGTATATAAAAAAACTAACACAAATAAGACTATCAAAGGCAAAAAGTTTGAATTTTAAGAAATAAATAATTGAGCAAAATAATTTTTTGAAAGAACATCTATTAGTGTCTTAAAATAAATTTTAGAACCAAAACTTAAAAATTTCCAAGACTAAGTTTAAATAAAATCTTGAGTGAATAATTTTCGTGTCGATACAGAGAAAATTTTAAACTAAAAAGAAAGCCAATTATTTGAAAAAATGTTTGTGCCAATTTTAAATGTTTAATTTTCTAAGACATTTGAAAACCTCACTACAATAATAAAAAACAAAAACATATTTCTCGATATCAATATTAAATAAAATAAGCATTTTTTACAAACCTTTGACTGTGTTCATTTGTGTTAACTTATTTTTATATTTTTTTGAGTCTTGGATTTGGTGAGTCTTTGCATTTTTGACATCTAAAGAAAATTTCAGACAATTGCGGACAATATGTTTCCGAAAATAAAAAATTTGTTTCGTTTATTTTTTGTTTTCTCCATAGCAGCGCATGTGCTGAAAGCGCTATATCTGCTATTAATTAATTATGACAAAAATAATGAACTCTCCTGATAATATTACTCTAAGTATGTGGAATTAGGAATGTTTAAGTTTGCATAATTATAATACCATGTATATTTTAAATAAATTCTAACAATTTTCTATTATAATTGTAAGGTTGATCTCAAAAACTTAAGGTTCAACCAAGTTATGCTTAAGCAAACAAAAGTCTCAGAGAAAAGCTGACGAAAAGTATGATTAAGTAGAAAAGTCGCCCAAGTTAGCAGATTTCATGCTTAACAAACGTTCACAAAATCTTGACAAAAATATATTAAAAAAGTTCAAAAGTTCTTTGAAAAATTTGTTGAAGTAGTGCCTGTCAGCTTTTTCATAAATGTTTTTAAATTTTTGGACACTTTTTATAATAAAGTTTTTCAACAAAATTGTGATCTGCACTCCTTTTGAATCAATAAATTAACGTATTTTTATCAGTTGACTGATAAAAAAAATTTTTACACATACATATGTTAAAAAGAGTTGCCATCAAAATTTACAGCAAAAATATACAAATTTTCCATAATTTTCTTAAATAGACACAAAAAAAAAAAATAATATTTTTCATTGAATGATTTGACATACAAATAAAAACATTTTAATAAAACACATTCTCAATACTGTTAGCAACCCTTTTCTGCTTGGCAAACTACGATGTCAAGCGCTCTCTCTCAAGTTTCAAAAAGTAAACGAAAGTTGAAAAACTGAACAAAAGGAATGCTTAGACAAAACTTGGGCGACTGCATATATTGCTGTGCAAGTGCGTGCTTTTGCTCTCAAACTTTTTTTTGCTTAAAGGCGCGTTTCCACAGTCAATATTTTTTTATGCAATGTTGGATATTGCATACAAAAACTGTTTGCACGCTCAACGTCATTTTGTATACAAATGTCATCGGTTTTGTTTTGCGAAGCAGATGAAAAGCGAAAAACAAGAAAATAACAAGAGATTGAGAAAATAAAAAAATAATGAAAAGAATAATAAAACGAAGCAGGCACTATTGAAAAGTTGTTATGTTATGTGCAAACTGGAACCAAGACACCCTCGGCACATACGCTTCATTTGCTCCCATGGTAGAAGAATACAGGTATATGCACCAGATGAGAGCATACTGCCGGAATTGTCAAAACGAAGCAAAACTTTTTCTTTATTTTCTTTTGTTTCCATTCGCCACAGAGCTAAATTTGACAGACATGGCAGTATGGAAAGAGAGCACAGTCAGCGCTGCATATACCTCTATCCTTCTACCATGTTTGCTAATGCCCCCGACTTTTGCTCTTTTTTATCTTCGCAACTTCTGCGGCGTAAGACGTCCTAATCGAGCGAATCTTTGCCTTGGCATCTGGAGCAGCCATGCACTTTGCCTTTTTTTTATACAGTGGAGAATGCACATTCCAACTGTGACTCTCGTAATCCTCCAGAAATTACATGGTTCTGTCTCCACTCCACTTTTTGGCAACTATAATCTAAAAAATTTAATTATATTCAATGTTTTTTAATAATTTGTCTCATAAAAATTACTGAACGGAAATTGAACCGCTTGGAAAATCAGAGCAACGATAAAGAGGAGACAGAAATAAACAAAACGAAACGTCAAAAATTTTGATCAAGTTACCAAATTGCGCAAGAAAAGTTGGAAGTCAACCAACATTTTTTAGATTGCATGCAAATTCACAAACTGCTTGCAATCAAGTGTTTACACTTTCAAAATTACGTGCAATGCCTGTTTTGCGCAAGAAATATTGACTGTGGAAACGCGCCTTAAGCATAACTTGGTTGGGCCTTTAACGTCTAGTCGAAATTTTTTACTTGGGCTACACTTTTTTATCCATTTCCTTAAGTCAATACATGTCAAATGAAATAAATAACATATCTTCTTTTGTTTTGTTTTGAAGCGCAGCTTTGTTTATATATGTATGTTACTTCTTGCCTCGAGGCTCATCTATATTTCAATTTCTATTCTACAAAAAGAGTAGAGTAAAGAGCAACATGGAGTTTATAGAAACTTTCGCTATACAAACGCGTGAAAAGAAAACGATTAAGCAACGCTGGCAGCTGGGATGCTTTCTTAAAAACTTTACACTTTACTTATATATACTTACTGTTATAAATTATGTCCGCTAAATAACTTTTTTTTTTTGAAAATTCTATAAAAAAAAACTACTCTCAAATTTCTTTTTTTATTTGAAAGTACAATCCTTACGGTTAATAATGGAAAATAACTTCATTCAAATAGCTGCCTCGGCTGGCAATGCAGTAGCCTACACGATCGGTCCAATTTTTAAGCAAATTATCGATTGTGTGCAGCTGTATTTCACCAATGGCTTCACGAATATTGTCCTTTAAAGCGTCAATTGTCTCTGGCTTGTCGGCGTAACACTTATCTTTGAGGGCACCCCAGAAATAATAGTCCAACAGGGTCAAATCGAAGCTCTGAGGTGGCCAAACGACATCAGCTCTGTGGCTGATAATGCGATCTTCAAAAACTGGGCGCAAAACATCGAGTGTAGCTTCGGCTGTGTGGCACGTAGCGCCATCCTGTTCAAACCAAATGTTGCCAAATCCTCCTCTTCAATTTTTGTCAACAAAAATTCGTTCAACATGGCCCGATAACGATCGCCATTGACTGTAACGGCCACTCCTTGCTCATTTTCGAAGAAAAATGGCCCAATTATGCCTCTGGACCAAAATCCGCACCAAACAGTGACTCGTTTTGGGTGCAGCGGCTTTTTAATGTATGCGTGCGGGTTTTTTGTGCCCCAAGTGCGACAATTTTGCTTGTTTACATACACGCCAAGATCAAAATGAGCTTCATCTGAAAAGATGAATTTTTTTGGCAAAATCGGCATCTTCTGTAAGTCGATCGCAGGCCCACTTAGCGAAGCGAAAACGTATTGGATGGTCAGTTGGCATCAACTCCTGAACCAATTGGACTTTGTATGGCGTCATACCAAGGTCTTTATGCAAAATTCGTCTCAATGATGTCTCCGAAATGTTCAATTGCTGAGAACGACGGTGAATTGATGTTGATGGCGCTTCACGCACACTTTCTGCCACAGCAGCAATATTCTCGGGTGTACGCACTGCTTTTGGCTTTTCACGCTTTGGTTTATCGATGAGGATGCCAGTTTCTTTCACTTTTTTCACAAGATAACGAACATACGGAGCTGACGGTGCTTCTCTTCTTCCAAAATCCGTACGCAATTTTCGCACACATTCTGCAACATTACCATAATTTTCAAAGTAATGTCGCAATATTTCCCAGCATTGTTCAAGCGTATACACAACCATATTCGTTCAGCGGAAGGATAAAAATAATTATCTGTCGAATCAGACATGAGCTAAGTGTTACCATTCACGAAATAAGCACTAGTTGAAAAAAAAAAACGTTAGATGGCGGACCCTTTACTTTCGAGAGGTAAATACCCTTATATCGTGCTGCACCACAAATAGGATATTTGAAATATTTTTTCATAAAAATCGGCCCAATACTTTTGGAGTAAAATGGTAACAGCGAATTTGAACGTAAAAATTATACAATAGTATAAAAATAAATAAATTTATATGTTTCTTATATATGGATATGTATGCATTTGCTTTGTATATTTGTTTTTGTCATAGTAAAATAAATTAATAATCTGCTTTTACTTTTAAAGGCTCTTTATTAATTAAATTAAAAACGGGAAAAGAAATTGAAGAACTCGTAGCAAAAAACGGCGATTTTTTTTTTTCTAAGCAAATATGGGGAATTTTTTTTTGACAAACTGAAACTGGTCTGGGTATTATAATTTTAGGTTGTTTAATTTTTTCTAAGAACAAACAATAAAAAAATTGTTTTGAAAATAAAACGATTTTTTAGGCAATCGTGTTTTAAATTATATTTTGACATATTTTGTTATTTTTGTGAAATATTTTGGGACGTATTTAGATCTTTTTCGTATTTTAGTTAATAACTGCCTTCATTAGGAAAGAAAATATTTTATGTGACATTTTATTACAGAAAAAATATGACTCTCTACGGTGTCTTTTTACCACAGTAACGAGCAGGGAGACACAATTCCAGGCTCTTTTTTTAACTTCATGCTTGAATGGAGATATGAAAGATCCATAAGTTCGAAGATGTATAGAAGATATTTAAAGAAAAACGTATTATAAACTTAAAAATATTTTGTTGCTATATATTTCATGTTTTGAGTGTACAATAATAGCTTTTAATAGCATTAATTATTACTAAGGATTTAATTGCGTCAAGTCCAATATCGGCATAAATTTTCTATCAGTTTATGCAAATAATCGTACTCTCGTACTATTAAAATCAAATATTTCTTATCTTGACTTTTTATTTGAAAAATAATTTAATTGTTTTAAAACATTATGTCAATTTGTATGGAAATTGATTTTAAAAAACCGAAAATTATATAAAAATTTGGAAATATTTTATTTTTTGAACTGTTAATTCATAGTAGAAATACATAGATGTAGTAAAAGAACACACATGCATATCACATCGCAAAAGTCAGTTTTAAGGCTTTTAGTAATTGTGTTGTTTAAAAAATTTGTATGATATTTGAGAGAGTTACATAATAGTTTAGACATGATCCTATTTTTTAAGGATTTTTTTTATAACAATTCTCAATTTTGAGGGTATGTGTGAAAGTCGAAGTGTGCAATTATATTATATTAGTATAAAAGCCTATCCTACGACAGGTCCTCTGCACACTTCCTTTTTGGAGCCTTTTGCCAATATCACTTTTTTCTCTTTTTAAAGCTTAATTTTTTAAATACTTGGTTTTTGCAAAATACAAATGAACCACTTTAAATAACACTTTACGTATTGATGCAGTGTTGAAAATTTATTTCAAGTGTAAAAGTGCAAAAAGTCGAGATTCGTAACAATCATATTAATACACAACTTTATAAAATGGTCTTAGAACTTTCAATACGTAGCAACTCAGGTGCCGTCTTGCGGCTGATACAATAATATTTTTTAGCACAATCGTCTCAAATCGACTCAAAAGAATTTCATTAAATTCGTCATAACTTTTTTATAAATGGATGAAAAAAGAGGTAGTTAGATCAAAAACGTACTATTGTAAAAACCCAATATTGTCACTGATAAGTATCAAATATATTTTCTGGGCATACTTTCAGGCTGAACATTTTTGCGGACAGTGTGTTTTGTAAAATTGCTTTACTGTCAAAAAATTATTACAATTTGAGAAATACTGTGTGTTGAGCAGCATGCTTGTCTTTTATGTATTAATATGTGCATATTAATATACAGTTTGAGAGATATTGGACATGGAGCAGCGTGCTTGCCTTTTATGTATTAAGATTTTAACTAGAGCTCCCATTTTTACCTGAACACGAGTAGTACGAGTACACGTGTTTCTAAGTATATTTTAAAAATTCACGTACTCGAACTACACGTGAATGTTAAACACGTACTACACGTGTAGTTGCAAAAACACGTGTTCACGTATATACGTGAAATTTGAAAAACAAACATCACGGAGTTCGAACTTTCGTGTACACATGTAGTTCGAAACACGTGCTTAAGTTGGAGCTCTAATTTTAAACGGCCTACAATCCCTATTACGTATTTATGTTAAGAGAATTTATGTTACAAAATTCTCAATTTTTGTTTATTTTTTAACTCATGTCATACAAAAATATAGGAAATGAGTTTAAAAGCAACCTAATGACTGTTTTTTTACATATAACTTATCCTGCTATGTTTTTTGACCTATCCGCATTTCGAAGTAACATTAAAAGTTCTTTCAGGCACGCCGTAAGTTTTTTATAATCTATATATATATATATAAAATAGGATGTGTGTATGTATGTAAACGTATGGACTCCAAAACGGCTGGGCCGATTTTGATGAAATTTTCAGGTAATGTTCATCTTGGTACGGTGGGTAACATAGGCTATATTTGGACCCGATAGGTGGCGCTGGGGTGGACTTATATCGAAAATTTGAATTTATGGACCAATTTAACTGAAATTCAGAATGTATGTTTGTTTGATCATAAGAAAATAATTTGTGTATAAATGGACACGGTAGGTGGCGCTGGGTGGACTTATTTCGAAAATTCGATGGCGTGAAAAATATATAAATACTTTTAATTTTATTTTATAACGAGGGGAGTAGCGAAGCACACCGGGTTCAGCTAGTATGCTCTATATGTTAACGACTTTTACTTTTATATTTAAAAATAAAAGCCACAATCGAAAAAATTGCATGAAAAAGTAATATATCCATATCTTTAGTTAAAATATCCCATTGGTACCAATAAATTTGTCTAATCAAAACTTCTGCCCCTCCATGAAAAATCTTGTCTACGGGCCTGCAGTGCACCGAATATTTTTATTCCGTGGTTTGGTTGCTCTGCCTAGTCATATGTTCATATGTTTGTTCTTCTGTGGTTGATGCAGGTATCTATTGCAAGTAGTGGGTGATGGATGCAAGGGTAACGGAAGTGGCTAAATGTGCTTTATTTAAAATTTTCCAAATTGTTTATTTGTTTTTACCGAGTAGAGTGTTTTTATTTGTATTGATTTATTTTCTTTTACTGCCTGAATTGATCGGTTTAACGCTGTGTTTTGTCGTTTTTTGGGCCAACAAACTAAATTGCAGCCTGATTGTGTCTAATTTAGTGTGGCGCGCATTTATCAGATGCTTTCAAGATTTATGCTTCGTTACTTTTTTGGAGCAAACTTGCAGATACACAGCTACAGAAGATACAAATATTTGCTGTTGCTATTATTGTTGTTGTTGCTTTTGTTGTTGTTGCTATTGCAATGTTTTTCTTGGCAATCGCATAAATTTGCATAAACGATCATTCAATCTTTATGTTGTCTTAGTTTTTTGGTTTGTGTTTCAACGGAAAATCAGTTACAGCAGCATCTATAAAAGGCAAAAGATTGCAGCAATTACCGTTTTAGATACTTTTTCAGCTCTTTAATGAAGCGGATTGTGAAAGTAAGTGCTCGGAAGGTAATTGTTAAAATGTAACTGATGGTTTAAAACTGACTCGAGGGCATAATAATTCCCCATCTGAAGATTTAATGTTTTTTTTTTGCAATTGTAGACTTAAAGTAGCTGCTGTTATTTAAAATTTTAAGTATCTGTGAAATTTGAAAAGTTGTCAGTTTTATGCAATGTAAATGCATTTAAATCAATTCAATTCGGTGACGAAGTCTGTTGCTCTGTTATATATTGACAAAAACTAATTCAACAAATGCTAGATAAATCAATTTGTGCCAGAAAATTATGCAAAATATCATCATCAGTTTTGGTTCAGAAACTGTTCAGAGCCAATGAAGGAAAAAATTTTTGAAAATTTAGTTCGTCTTTAGTTATAGGCCACTTTTTCAAAATAGACCAATTTTATATAAATAATTCTACTACTTAAACCTAAGGCTTTCACTTCATATTCATAACATTTAATTTTTATTTGAACTTTCTTTTGGTCTTAAACCGAAATGCTGTTAATGAAAATATTTTCAGCACTGTCAAAATAGTTTCCCTTTAAATTCTAGTAAAAAACTGGAGATTATAGCGCATCACTGTATACAATAATTAAAGTTAATTTAATATCTGTATAGTTTTTGCTTGTTAAAACCTAAGCTAATTCTAGGGCTTGTTGGAATTTAGTGAGAGTTTTACTGCGTGTTGAGTTTGCTGGCAGATAATAAAAGATTCACCTAACTGATCATAAAAACGGTTTGGAAGCATTTAAAAGCATTATATGTTAACGAATATAATTGTTAGAAATAGTTTTACTCAGCATCATTTTGCAATAATTAAATAAAATTTTATAAAAAGAAGAATAAATACTGAAATTTCAACATCATCCTGACTTCAGCATTGAATTCAAAATTGTACAGTTTTCTTATCATTAAATTATTACGCTATGAATAAACAAAAATGATATCATTATGCACAATGATTTCATGTCTTGAATTTAATGACTGTTTGCATTTAAATTTTAATTTCATAGGATAAAAAAACGCGTTTGAAGATTAATTATACATTTTTATTAAAATGATTGAATTGCATTCCTAAATTTCAATATTTGCAATTGTAAAAATTCTTTAATGGAAAGATTTTCATCTAAGCCATTTCAGTTTGACCTCTAAAAGCAATAAGAAGTTCTTTACCTGATTCAATTTAAGTAACAAACGTCCGCCGGAACACGTTTTGATGATGCGTTGTTTGTTTGGATAATGAATAGGCATTTGCACTCAATTACACTTTGAATTCTATACTTCACAAATGGTTCTGGTTAAATGTTTTAGGATGAGCGTGCCTTTAGAACTCAATAAAAGCTCTTTTTGTTTTTATTTTGAAGACGGAAAACCTTATCATTGTAATATGCCTTTTGGATGAAGCCTTGACTGGTCTTCTGCTTCTGATTCAAAATGTTGGGACTTTGTCATTTCTTTGATGAGAGTTTTTTTGTATTAGTTTTAGTTGCCAAATATAAACTTTTTCCAGAGATTTCCTAAAATTTTTGTTAATCGCATCAAGCAGTAAATTAAAACAATATAACGTGCATGATTCCAAAATTACGTTTTTTTGAAGCGAAACTTTTTCCGTCTCGTTTTGTGATTTGCTTGAGTGAAATCTCAAAAACGACACCTTTTTACTCAATCGTTTTCTTGGGATTGATGTTGCTTTTTATTTGCGTCTATTACAACAAGATTATATAATTTAAAAATATTTATTTGTACGCAGTGGGTAAAGTATTCGATTGATAATTCTACACGCTACCCACCAATCCGAGACCCTTTGTTCCGCAAGGTGGTTCATGAAATATTTCTTTTTTATTTTATTTATTTATTTATTTGTTTTTCAATATTAGTATTTTAAGAACATGTTCTTTTGAAATACAAAACTAAAATATAATAATAATATTAAATTATATATTAATATTGTAATTTAGTTTTAATAATGGATTTATTATTATTATTAATAAGATTTATTTTTATAACTAAATCATAACGATTACATTTCTCACAGGATTTTTACAAACTTAGAATGATTTGGACCGATATATAAGTACATAAATAGAATTAAAAACAAGAGCAATGACTCAGAATCCGTGGGATCGTCCAACCCGACACTCCATAAGGGAATGCCCTGCGGCAAAAAAAAATTTATAAAAAATTATTATTTTTTTAATTTAATAACTAGAATTTAAAGAATTTATAGAATAAACAGCTGGAAAAGGGAGAAAAAGAGCATGGAGATATAGAGCATAGATACAGAAGAGAAAAATGATTTCTATCGGTTCCCACACACAACTTTTAAGTGAAGTAGTTAAATATGGCCTGCTTAAAGTCACCTTTTCTTTCCAAAGATTTAATAGTGTTTGGTAAACTATTCCATAATCTAATGGCATTAATGAAAAATAACCTAGTAGAGTTTAAATAATACCATGTTGGTATTAAAAATCTTTTCATTCTTACTGACTGACAAAAATTGAGTTTTTCAAAGAGGTACCAAGGAGTTTTGGAGTAAATAAGTAGGAAAGTAGGAAAATACAATTTCTTGCGTTAAGAAAGTTAATAACGATAATAATAAGGATACTTTTTTTGAACTGAGTTATATGGTCAAATCTATGAATATTGTAGACATATCGCGTGGCATGATTAAACGCAACTTGCAACTTATGTATCAACTGAAGCTATGTTCCAGCAGATCACAATGATCTACAAAAAGGTTTGTGTTTTGGCTATCCTACCTATCTGACATATACCAGCTATCCAAACAACAAAAGTAGCAAAAAATAACAAAAATGTTGCTCCTACTTACTGCACGTTGTCATCAGCATCGTTAAGTGGGTGTTTTTTTTGTTGATGTAAAAGCGTTTGTATTTTTGTTGGCACATGTTGTTTTTTTGTTTTTACATAACGTGAAAGAAAAAATAATTCACCACGAATGCGTTTTCTAAATGACAGCAGCAAAAAAAAAAAAAGATGACAGTAATTAATATAGCATTTATCGCAGGCATAACATCGGTAGGGTATCTACAATGTTTGTTAAATTTGTTTCATGTATGCACTTTAATATTTTTTTATTCGGTTTATTTTTAGAAAACGGAAAATTTAACACGTTATTTTAATTAACTTTATGTTAATTTAAGTTTTTGAATAATTTTTTTTTAGATTGAATTAAAGCTTAGGGGATGCCCCTTTATAAATGTGTAATCAATGTGTTGATTCGGAAGATGGGTGATAATAAGTTGGAGAATGAATAGAAAGAAATAAAGTTAAACTTTTTTGTGGTTAATGTATCTGAAAGTCGTATAAACATGTGATATTGAATCTAAAACAAATGTTATGCCAGGTTACAAATCAGTTTACAAAGCGATTGTCTTCACAAAATTTTTTCTACCATCACTAACTTGAAATTTTCGTCGTAAATTTATGTATTATAAAGTAATTTTCATTAAAAGTAAGAAAAGAAAGGTTAAAGCGTAGAAACATGGCCCGGCCAGGATTCGAACTCGGGATCTTTAGGTAACAATCAATTGCGCTACCACTGGACTATCTGTCTAGTCTATCTGTCTAGGTTGTCAGGTAAAAAATCTTAGTAAATTTAATTCACAATTAGACCCGGTAGATAGTGCTGCGATCAGATAAATATCTATTTTGATCTATCGTAAAAGGCGCTATTGCTCACATTTTTTACTCCTATGTATTTTATATAGTTTTTATATATTATTTCAATATAAGGTTTTAATTCATTCAGTGAACTATCATGTTTTATTTTTACAGCGTACAAATAATTAATGAAAAAGATATATTGAACAATATTAGTTAGTATTGTATATATAACCTTTTTTGTAAAAAATTAGCAAAGAACAATTTCTCTGCAGCGAACATTTACGATTTTGCAATGGACTTTTCACACTTTTTGTTATTATGACCAAATTTAAATAATCACGTCAATTAAACTTCTCTTTTTTTTGCAGGATTATTTATATTTTTCTAGGCTATTTAGTAAGGGTGCCCAGACTTTTCGTGGATCCTTGGACTTAATTTGAAAACTTAATCCAAAAATTGATGAAAACAATGTCCTTAAACTGTTTACAGAATAAACTTTCTATCACAAGGGTTCCCAGACTTTTCATGGTAAGGATCGGCATCAGTAGAAAAAAATAATAGGACTAAAAAATTGTTGTTTTATTTTCAAGTAAAAATTTTATATAAATCTAAAATATTTTTTATTAAAAAAAGAAATGAATTATCATTAAATACTTTTAAATGTCAATGCATAGCATTGCATGTTGTCAGATAGCTGGTTAAATGACGGGCATAACTTGACACTGCTAATTGCAGCAAATTTTTTAATGTTTTTACTTGGATTTTATGAACTTCATGTCATTTTTTTAAATATGTTAATTCACATATAAAAGTGTCAAAGTGCGCGGTCAATTGCGGCTATAGCTCATTAGCAGGAGTATTAATCTTCAGGGAGAAACCGCCAATATTGTAGATGTATCGTCTATTTTCTGATCTACAAAAGGATATGACATAAATGAAATTATCGGTTCTAATTGCTTTAAATCTTGAAAGCGATTTTCTAACTCATCTAAGACATTTTCAATATCCTTAATACAATATTCAAATGTACTTTTGTAGTTTAGTTTTTTTGTGGCCTTTAATCTTGGGAAGTTTTTAACATCTTTTGTTGACAGCTTCGATTTTAAAACCAACAACTTTGTTAAATGAGCTTAAAAAATCAATGATATCTTTGTTTTTCCTTAAACTTCAAGATTCAGTATATTTAATTTGTTTGTAAAATCTTTAAAACACTTCAAATGTAGAATCCATTTTGGATTTGATAGTTAGTTGCACGAGAGGTGATGTCGTGTTTAAAAATATTATTTTGCATTTCATCCCGCGATCGACTAAAAAGCATCTAGAGATCGACCAGTAGATCGCGATCGCCAGTTTGGGCACCGCTGCTATATAGTATAGTATAATGTATATCTTTGACTGGACCGAGGCCAAAATACCCCCACTGCCGTATTTTAAATTATTTGAAGTCGTGAATATTTTATTATTTTGATGACGTCATTTTTATTGGTTTTTATCCAAATATTTCACATTTGAAACTCGCCTTCCTTTTTATTTATTAAAGCTTTTGTGTATAACATCAAGTTCTAGCATTATTTTTTTTGGAATCTATGAAGGTTTTACTATTATGATTACGTCATTTTGTATGGAAAGTGTGTGGAATTATAATTTTTTTTTAAAAGTTTCAAACATCGAGTGGAAAGTTAAGATTTAAATTAATTTGAAAAATTTTAAGCCATTATAGTAGTTTTTGTGGAATTTAGGGGATTTTACTGATTTCATAAAGTCACCTTGTATGGGAGGTAGCCGTGGCTTTCATTCGATTTTTCCAAATGTCATACGTTAAGTGCATATCAATTGTTGTTACAGCTTATGTGCAAAATTTGAAGACGTTATATTAATTTTTGAGGAATTGAAAGAGATTGTACCGTTTTGGTTAAGTAACTTTGTATGGGAGGTAGAAAGTGGTTTTCATCGGATTTTTAAAAATTTACACTCAAAGTTTATATTAAAGCTTAAAACCAATGTGGAAGATTTGAAGTCATTAGATTAATTCCTGTTTAAGTCACTTTGTTTGGGAGGTAGGAGTGATTTTTATCTGATTTGGCTCATTTTCGAACTTGCCGTCCATTTTTTATATAAAAAGCATACATATTGAATTTCGTTACGATAGCTATAAAATTCTTTAGCTACAGAATTCTCCTTTGGAAGCTGCAAGCCTATTTGCTACATACTTTAAATCTAATTTTGCAGTCGACTCTGATCTCCTTACATGATGACTTGCATTTAGTCTTTAATACTGCGTTTACTCTTGGCTTTGGCTCTCTTTGTTTATCATATGATGATGTATGGAATGGAATACTTCATCTAAAACTGTCGTCTCAAACTGATATCGATGGTATTTTTCCTCTTTTTATTAAGAATTGTGCTGCTTCCCTACTCCATCCGATTAAGGTTATTTTTAATAAACCTCTAGCTTTAGAAGTTTTTCTAGATAGCTGGAAAATTGCCGCAATTGAACCTATTATTAAATGTGGTAATAAAAGTAATGTATTAAATTATAGACCAATCTCTAAATTATCGACTATTTCCAAATTATTTGAGGGTTTTGTTAAAAACAAAATGTACTTTTCCATCAAGAATTTAATGTGTCCTCAACAGCATGGTTTTGTTGCAGGTCAATCAACAGTAACAAATCTAATGATATTTACAGAAGACTGTATTTCTGCATTTCAAAGTGGAAATCAAGTTGACACAGTTTATACTGATTTCTCAAAAGCGTTCGACAAAACGTCTCACAGAATTCTACTTTCAAAATTGGCTCATATCGGTTTTCACTTCAAATTTTTAGCCTGGTTAAATTCATATTTAACAAATTGACTTTCTCATGTTGTAGTTATTATGAAATATTCAATCTTTTGCTTTTATAGCAACATCTGATGTTCCTCAAGGCAGCATTTTAGGTCCACTGCTTTTTTTGTTATTTATAAATGACATTAGCAGATCTTTCAACTATTCCAAATATTTTTTATACACGGATGACTTAAAAGTCTATTTTATCATCTCTAATTCTCAAGATGAAATAAACTTACAATCTGATATTAATAACCTTCTGGATTGGTTTTATAATAATAAGCTTTTTCTAAATATTTACTAGTGATTTTATACTAAATTTGCGTAAACTCTTAGGCCCTTATTATGAGCTGCGTTCGATCTTCGACTGTAGTCGAATGGCCTGATCGAACGAATTTGCATTTGGTATTATAACGTGCTTTCGACAAAGAGTAGAGCTATTGTGAATTTCGTTCATTTTGTTTGTTCACGGTAGTATATTTCTATCAGATGATCGTTGTTTTATTTCAACTAAATAAGATTGGTTTGAAAGTTGATTGCAAAAAATAAGACAAAAAAGTTATGACTATGACGAAAATAATTTCTATAAGATTCTACGCTTCGTCAGAAGAGGATGAAAGCTTGACGGAACTGGCTAGAAGTAGAAAAAAGTTGAGCATGCTTTCTTTAGCAAATCTTAAGCCACTTTGCTGTTGTTCTATTTGGTGGTCCTAAGGAATTTAATTCCAGTGTGAGCTCTTCCCATTTCTTTGTCGGCTGAACTTTGGAACGAATATCCTTTGCAGTCAAAGTTTGCCTCCATCAATGAGACCAGTTTTTCTAACTGCGATTTGTTGCTCACCACCTTAGATCTGCATAAAATATACAAAAACAGTGCAATATTAGTTTTTGGTCTTTAAAAAGAAAACACAATCGCAAAATACTTAACATTTTTACAATTATTGCTCAGCACACATCGCATCGAAAGCAAAATCCTATTCGACTGAAATTTCGATGACCTACGAACATTTCGATAGGGTTGCACTACTCATACTCGATACTCGTTGTTCGATAACCAGCGAAGATCGAACGTCGAAAGCAACTCATAATAAGGGCCTTAATGTGTCTTATTATTTATATCACATCAAGGGCTCTATATTAGAAAAGCTGATAAAATTACTGATCTTGGTGTAATATTGGATTTTAAATTCACTTTTGTCAGCCATCTTAACTATATTATATCTAAATCTTACTCTGTGTTAGCTTTTGTAATGCGTAATAGTTCTGATTTATCTGATCCATTTACTCTGAATTTATTTTATATTTATTTTGTTCTTTCAAAATTAAAGTATGCTATTGTTATCTGGAGACCTTTTTATTCAACAGATATACATCGCGTGAAGCCCATTCAAAATAGATTTACTCGCTTTGCAATTCGTCAATTAAATCTGTGTGATGCTAATCACTCGTACGTAAAACGCTACAATGTAGAGGTACCATATTGTCATTATTATTCATATATGATATCTTTAGTGGTTAAATAGATTCTCCTGCACTTTTGCAGTTAATACGCTTCAATATAGCTATCAGAAGTTTGAGAAATTTTGTACCGATTTTTATAAGTATCAAAAAAACTAATTATGCATTATATGCCCCCATTTCGAGAGCTCTCACTGAAATAAACTTAATCCCAAATTCTTTTGCGGCAGATTTTTCTTTTCCTAAATATATCATTAAAAAGTATCCTAACAACATTTACTATTAGATTTAGTATATTTTTAAGTTACGAATTGTCAGTATGGAATTAATTATTCTTTGACATAAATTATTAAATAAATAAATAAATAATTAAAAAAAAAAAATTACGGCTGTTATATGCTATTAGACATGGCTAAATCGACTCAGGAGGTGATGCTGATCAGGAATATATCTACTATTCAATACCGGCCACGCCTCCTTATCGGCGTTACAAACGGAATTACTAAGTTTATATACCCCTAATACATTTTTTTAACGTGGGGGAATAATAACTGGAACGGGCTTAGAAAAATTTTTATAATAGCGCAAAAAATAAACATTGGTAAATACTTTAAACTGATTTCCGTTAAGTGACTAAGGGGTCGTCCATAAACTACGTTACCAATTTAGGGGGGGGGGAGGAGTTTTGAAATGCACTACGATAAGTAACGGTAGGGGGGAGGTGTTTAGATATTGTAACGTTACCAAAAATTAAAAAAATCGACGAAAAACCTCTAATTAATAACACAATCATTTCAAAAATTTTTAACCTTACATGTTTATGTTTGATCGTCTAAATTGATGGTTATCTTTTGTTTCAACGATTTCTTCCACGACCTTTTCCCTCGACACAGGAACCTTTTAGTATTCCTTCACCATCTCAGCACACGTCTAAAAATTTGGGATTTTGCTTTTGCGACAGGCTTTGACGTTAAGGCCTGAATGTTCTTGATCAAAGGAGATACCGTATGACATGTACTGTCCTTCTCACAAAGAAAAAATCTGTTCAAGGTCGTGTCCTACCTGCGGCTTGTATTTCGTTTTTAAAACTTCTATGAATTGCCATAAGTTTGTATTATATCGTTTACAATAAATCGGAATAAAAAATACTATTTAAATAAATAAATTTTCAGAAAGCATTTACACAAAAACACAGAACTTGGTGCAGCTCGGGTGCAGCTTTTAAGGGTACTCTGTCAAAGACCAGGTGAATTTCTTTGCGTTAGAAATGAGGATTCACCTTAATGGGTCGACATAGAATCCGATGAAAAATTCTATTTTGAAGAATCCTCAACAAAGCTACCAGCTTCTTCTATCCCAGTGATTGAGAGCATCGAATCTTGGATCGCAGATGGAATAGCTTTTACAGATGATATTAATTATTGATTTTTTTCCAATTGTTCCTTATTATCATTATAATAGAAAGTTGCAATTGTAACCGCAAACAGTTCAGTCGTTTTTAACCCGCTCTTACATTTAACTTTCAAGAATTTGCGCTTGTTTCTTTCGGCTTGCAATTTTAATCACCTAAAATTCAATAAAAAAAAAAACAATAAAAATTATCCAAAAGACCTTTGTAAAAAATTAAATAAAGTAAAAAAAAACACACACACATTTCACTGGATCAATAGTTCATTGTGCTATTCTATTTGTTCTCTGACCTATATATATGTGCAGTTGCATATAAGTGTGCCGCGAAAAAGTGTGAATATCGCAATAAAGCAACAACATTAACAATAAGAAAAAGTGTGAATATTGCAATTAAGCAAAAACAATAACAATAAGAGAAACAGCCCACTCCAACTTTTAAGTGCACCTGAAATAAGTGCAAATATCAAAAGTAAAAAAAAAAACTTTTTATAAACAACCAAATAAAGTAAACAATAAACAATGGAACCTGCTTGTGCCAAAATTAACTGCTCTATTGAGGACAAAGGTGCAATTAAGCTAAGTTGCAATGGTCTTTGCGGAAAATCTTACCACGGCACTTGTGTGGGAATGACTAAAAGAAGTTTAAACTACTTTCAAGAATACACATCACATTTTAAATTCTTCTGTGATGAGTGCATGGATCTATCACTATCCCATGTTATGCTCGCCATAAAATGTCTTAGCGACTCCTTGAACGTGATGCATTCGGCTAATAAGCAAGTCATCAGTAAAATACCAAATTTTGAAATAATGACTCACGTATCCGATGATCTTGCAAGGGTAGAGTCCATCTGCAAAGCAAATAACTCGGATATCTCAAATGTTTCTAAAAACTTGAGAATTCTAACAGATTTAGTCAAAGATAGCGAAAAAAATTTTATTTGGAAAACGGCCATAAGCGAGCTTAATATAGAAGTAAAAAAAAGCCTCGACGTTTTAAAAAACGATAATACAGCCAAAAATATACTGAGCATGCTAACATCTTTGCGCTATGATGTGGATATCGCACTTCAGTCAGGCAAACCCCAACCATCACCTCCGCAATCAGATCCAATGCTGGAAATATTACATCAAAAAATAAGTGATATCAGTGATGATCTTGAAGTGTTTCGAGTGACGCTTGCAGATGTAGTGGATGAAATAAGATCTGCACCCAATAGAGCTGAAATAAGTTATCCACAAGCCTCTCATCATAACTCTTCCTCTATTTTCGAGGAAATAATGGAAGCATCTATTCGTTTGCCACAGGTCACCTCTTTACCAGCTAATCTGAATTCTTTAACTGCCTATGACACTACGGAACATATAACACCGATTGCTACTCCTCAAAATATTGCAATGAATCCACCCCAAATCGGATCTCCACCATCATCAGTACCCACAATAGCTCATTCTATTCGTTCATCAACAATTTCTCCAAAACAAAACAAAAATACCAATAACTCACAACCTGGATCTCCCTCTGCCACTTCACCTCGTGACTCACCACCAATTGCAGCCCCTCGTAACAACTTAATCCATAAGTTTGGAACGTCATGGACTTCAACTCAATGGCAGAATAGAATAAAGAAACTCCATGATTCTAATGAAATTGACAAGACCACTCTGTTCATTAAGGGCCCATCAGTTAAAACAACTATATCCTGGATGAGCACTTACTTTCGTAATAAATTTGGCATATCTATTACAAACTGTTCAAAGATATCCAATAAAGCAAAAAAATTCTGCAGTTTCAAACTAAACATCCCAAGTCAATATGCGTGGATGTTCTTGAACAACAGCGGTGAGAGACACGGCGAATGGTTAATAACCGAATGGACGAATAAGCCTGGGAAAAAGTCTAAAACATCAAGATCTTTACAAAGTTCTGGCAGTTCAAGAATCAAATCTTCTGAAAGGAATCCTAACATTAACAAGAATCCATTATCTAAAAGTAATTATAGTTCTTGCTCTAACTCTTTTACATATATAAATTCCCGTCCTAATTCTAAATCTTAGTTAAATTCTTATTCTAATTCTAATCATAATTCTAAGAATCCTCTATATAAAAGAAATGTAAACCTACCTGTTATTGAATCCAAACCTTATTCGTCAAACAAGTTTGTGCAACCTAAGTCCCACCATAATTCAGATTCTAATTGGAATCTGAAAACTAGCATTTTCCCCATATTTTCTCCCATAATTAACCAGAATACGGCTTCATCTTATAATAAGATGATCACTGGAAGCAATCTAGCACCTAAACCGCCAACTCATCAAACACGTAAACGGGTTTCATTTAATCTTAACAATAATGAAACCAATTGTGAGAAATATCCAAATTTTATCCATTCTCATACTCTTAATCCTTCACCACCAACCGGAAGTGGTTTACCAAAACCATCTTCTGTTTCAAATGAGCTTTGCAATCAACCTGGTAGTCCTACGTCATTTTTAGACCCCCTACTTCCTCCAAAAGTGAAATTGACACTAAACTCTTGCGAAGGCACTGAGAGCAGATATGCCCTTTCTCGCCTCAGGGAGAACAACGTTTATAACAATGTTCGCCTGTATCTCGCTTATATGTATAAAGCCCCTGATTCAACATGCATTGAAGGCAAGACCAAAACTAATCTTAGAGTACTAATTCAGCAAGAAGGTCTTCCTACCGGTGTTGAAGACTTGCGTAATTTATTTGTCCGCTTTCACGAGCACCTCGGTGTAACGGTTGATCAAGTCAAGGTGGATCTGGAAACCTATGGCGCTCATGTCAGAGCTAAACATGTTTCTCTTCTTCAAAAATCTCGTAAAGAGCAACAGCAATATTATCGTTCCTAACTCTTCTTTCTTAAATATATTCTACCATAACTGTGGCGGCATGAGAAGCAAATTAAACAAACTTTATGTTGACGCTAAATCATGCCACTTCAATGTCCTAGTATTCACTGAGACATGGCTAAACGAAACCTTTAATAATGAGGAAATTCTTGATAGCAATTGGACTGTCTTCAGGAAGGATCGGGACTACTCCTCAACAGGTCTTTCTCGAGGAGGTGGTGTCCTTGTAGCATCTCACAATTCCCTTTCAAGTGAGCTAATAGACACACCTAACCATAAACTGTTCGATCACCGAATTATTAGAGTTTGTTCAGGTAAAAGTCTCAATGTGTACATAGGCGTCGTTTACATTCCTCCCGGCTCAAGTGAAACAACATACAACGAGCTATGTGAAACACTGACCACCTTTACCTCCTCCCTAAAAGAGGAAGATAAAGTTGTTATTCTTGGTGACTTCAATCGCCCAAATATATCTTTTGTCACCGACGAAAACGACAACTTTCTTCTTCCTGTAAATCTTTCTAATGCCATAGACTTCAACTTACTTAGCACCTTTTATGGCAGTGACTTGCAGCAAGTCTCTTCTGTACAAAATCAGAATGGCAGATGGTTGGACCTAATTTTTACTAACTCGTATGAAGAAGTGAAGGTTAGTCCATGCATGGGAGCAGAAAATTTATTAACCAACACTGTTCATCATACAGCCTTAAAAGTTGTTTTCTCTGCTAATAACATCAACTTTACCCAGTCTTATAATAACACCATTGCGTACGATTACCTCAACGCCGATTATGAAAGAATAAAATGTTATCTTAGTTCTCTAAATTGGAATCATATTCTATTCAATTTAGATTTAGACAGTGCTGTCTCTATATTTTATCAGCACATTTTTACCGCTATCGAAAGTTATGTGCCAATAATAAAGAAAAAGAATAAGCTCACAGAACCATGGCTAGACAACAATCTCAGATTTTTGAGGAATCAAAGAAATAAAATCTACAAACTTCTCAAAAACACTGATAATATAAGCGATGAACTGAAGCTTAGATATGACGAGCTATCAAGAGAGTTCTCTATCAAGTCAGAAGAAGCGTACAAGTTGTACACGAACATCATCGGAGAAAAAATTGTCCAAGAGCCGAGAAAATTCTTTGACTTTGTTAACATGAAGCGCAAATCTAGCGGCTATCCATCGTCTATGTTTAAAGGTAATGTCACTTCGTCCAATTCTCTTGAAATAAGCAACTTGTATGCCGATCACTTTAAGGAGGTCTTTTGTCTTCCTACAACCTTATCTGAAACTTCTCCTAGCTCAACTATTATAGTTGATAGTTTATATTTAACCCAGGAAGAGATTTCTAATGCAATAAAAGAACTGGATATATTAAAGGGACCAGGACCAGACTTAATACCTACAAGCTTTTTGGTGCGATGTTTAGACCAACTGCTATTGCCATTACACATAATCTTTAACGAATCACTGGTTTGTGGGACATTTCCTTCATATTGGAAATCATCCCATCTTACGCCAATTTACAAGAATGGTGATAAAAGATCAGTTGAAAATTATAGAGGCATAGCAATCTTGTCAGCCATTCCAAAACTTTTTGAAAAACTTATTTGTGAAAAGCTAACAAGTTTCATTAACCCACGTCTAAATGAGCAGCAACACGGGTTCCGAAAAGGGCGATCTACCACCACTAATCTCATGATTATGGTATCAGATGTTTTAGTCAAAATGGAAAAAGGGCACCAAATAGATGCTGTTTATACTGATTTCAGTAAAGCTTTTGATCGAGTTGATCACAACATTCTTATATATAAGTTAGAAAAGTTTGGTGTTGTAGGGTCCATACTAAGTTGGCTAAAATCATATTTAAACGGCAGATCCCAGTTTGTTAAATTCCAGGGAGTTCTATCGAAAAAAATTGCAGTCTCCTCGGGAGTTCCGCAAGGTAGTCATCTTGGTCCTCTTCTTTTCAACATATTCATATCCGATCTGTCAGAAGTTCTAAACGATATCCCACATCTTATGTATGCAGATGATTTAAAAATGTACTATTCAATTCAATCAGATGTAGATGTAAATTTTTTGCAATCAAAATTGTTGTCTCTTGAGCAATGGTGTTTTCAAAATAAACTACATCTTAATGTCAATAAATGCAATGTTATTAGCTTTTCTCGTAAAAACAACGTAACATTACATACCTACCACCTCAATAGTATCGAACTAAAAAGGGTCAACCATATAGTGGATCTTGGAGTTGTCTTAGATTGCAAGATGCGCTTTAATCTGCACTATGATAAAATTGTGTCCAGGGCCAGCAAACAGCTCGGTTTTATAAAAAGACGTGCAAATGAATTCAAGAATATATGGGTCACTACATCCTTGTACCGTGCATTAGTGCGCCCAATACTTGAATATGCATGCATAATTTGGAATCCATCTTTCGATTCCCATAGAGAAAGAATTGAGTCTATTCAAAAGCAGTTCTTACTATACGCGCTTAGAGATATGTACAACCCCCATGATTATTGTAGCCTTCCATCATATGAACATAGACTCAGCCTTTTAAATTTGATGCCACTATCAACAAGAAGATCGTTATTGGGCTCATGCTTCACATTTGATGTAATTAATGGTGCTATTCACAGCGAATATATTTCTAATATGATTTCCTTTAACGATCCAATTAGGCGCACTAGGCATACTCGATTGTTAACTGAATATCAGCACCAAACTACATATGCAAATAATGAACCCATCAATCGTTGTTGCAGAGAATTTAATAATATCTCTATATACTACTCACCTTCTATGTCCAAATCCTCTTTCAAGCAAACCCTATATAAATCACTCAGAAATCAGAATTAACACAGGCCTCAGATAAACTACATACATGTATGGATTTATATGTATAAGCATTTAGTTTAATAAATCAAAATTCTTTAACATCCCTCTCCAAATCTCCCATTTACATCCTTTTGTCCTTATAGTCTTTAAGAATAATATATATACATCGTATCTTAAGTGTGTATATAGTCTTTCTTGTTTTCCTCCTCTTCTCTTAGTTTTGACATGGTTTTTGAAATCATGTCAATCCGGTGGGCGGAGTATGCCCACTAAGAGCACCAAATAAAAAATAAAATAAAAACAAGGAAAGGGGAGAAGAAAAACAAAAAACTTAGTAATAAGTAAACAAAACCTGTTAGAATAAGTTAGAATAAGTAAATTGCATTGCCTTGTTTGGCCAATAAATAAATAAATAAAATATATTATTCGGCAGCGACACCTAAGTAAATGGATATATTGCTACACTTTATTGATAAACATCCGCAGCTGGGCCACAATTACGTCGCAAACACAGTGCAGGAACGGCATTCCATCTATTTGTTAAGGACCACTTTAACAAACAAGCGCCCAAAACATTTTAAAATTATTTTTATTATTTCCAACCAGAAAAATAGCCAAACGATACCAAATTAGCTATCGCGCCAAGCAATCGTTTCGACGATACCATTTGACAGTTGTTTGCCATAAATGAAGCAAGCAAAACGATATCGTTTAGACGATGCATAAAATTAAAGGTTACGTGATGTTAAAGTATCGTTGAAACGATATCGTCAAACGATTCTCGTCATACGTGATGAGAGCCCAGGCTTTTAAGGGTTAAGTCATGCATTTAAATTCGAACGTTAAGCAACCACTTTTTTTGGCTTCATGCTAAATATGATATAAAACAAACAATATCATCTTATCAGATTTATAATATACATATACGTATATATCTTTGCTGTTCTAAAGTTTGAAGAGTTGCCCTAAACTTCTCTTCGACAAGATATTATGTAATAGCTTTGGAAGCACCAACGGATATTTTGATGTCGTTTTAAACTTTTAAAACGACTATCGTTTGAACGATGCTATCCGACGATATCGTTCTTAGTTTGCTTCATATAAGTCCATCGCTATCGTCTCGTCTATCGTTGTGTTTTCTACAGTATTTTCTAAAACATATATTCAGTGCCAAAAGTGATATTTACTTTTGTGTATAATTTGTTTTTGGATTTGTTTGCTTCAAAAGTGAAAATTTAAGGTAAAATGTAAGAATATTTAATAAGTTTTTTTGATGATAATGTTTTGAAAGTATATTATTCGGCAGCGACACCTAAGTATATGGAAATATTGCTACACTTTATTGATGAACATCCGCAGCTGGGCCACAATTACGTCGCAAACATAGTGCAGGAACGACATTCCATCTATTTGTTAAGGACCACTTTAACAAACAAGCGCCCAAAACATTTTAAAATTATTTTTATTATTTCCAACCAGAAAAATAGCCAAACGATACCAAATTAGCTATCGCGCCAAGCAATCGTTTCGACGATACCATTTGACAGTTGTTTGCCATACAGGAAGCAAGCAAAACGATATCGTTTAGACGATGCATAAAATTAAAGGTTATGTGATGTTAAAGTATCGTTGAAACGATATCGTCAAACGATTCTCGTCATACGTGATGAGAGCCCAGGCTTTTAAGGGTTAAGTCATGCATTTAAATTCGAACGTTAAGCAACCACTTTTTTTGGCTTCATGCTAAATATGATATAAAACAAACAATATCATCTTATCAGATTTATAATATACATATACGTATATATCTTTGCTGTTCTAAAGTTTGAAGAGTTGCCCTAAACTTCTCTTCGACAAGATATTATGTAATAGCTTTGGAAGCACCAACGGATATTTTGATGTCGTTGCACCTTGCTCAAGTTAACTTCAGCTTAGTGTAAGTCGTGTGCATTGCGCTGATTGCAACAATCCAGTTAAAAGTGTCCACTTTGCAAAGAATACGTTTAAAACTTTTCCCATTTCCGTTACAAAACTTACGTTTACGTTGACGTCACGCAACCCAGTCTTAACTGTTGCATAGTTGGTCCAGATTATATGTTGTATGCTTCTTTGTTGAAAAACAACAACACAAAATATGAAAAAAAAGTTAACTTATCTTTAATGCATGTTCAAGAAAATTACAACAACAAAAACAACAGCAATAAACTTAGCGCAATATGTAGGAAAATTTACGAACGCACTTTCAAGTGTCAACGTGAAATAGATGTGCTATAGCATAGGTAGGTGCGACACGGCAGATGATGATGATGACGCGACTCATTCATATGTGTGGCTGGGAACGCCCTAGCAGTCTTCTTCTTCTTCTTCTTAGGTCTTGTACACGGCGGTGTCACTGCCATGGAAACTGTTCGCATTTGAAGGGCACGTCAGTTTAATGCGATGTTGTTGTGATTTCTTCAGAGTTTAATGACTTAAAAGCCAACACAAAACAACATGTGTGTGTTAATGCAAAGCGCGTTGTATGCATGTGTGTGTATGAGTGTGTTTATTAAAGCCTGCTCTTGTAAGCACTATGGTAAGATGTACGTCGTTGAAGACATTAGGTTCCGCATGATTGCTAGCTTTTCTCGTCATATAAATGCGTTGCGGCAGCAGTCATGCATGGGAAACACTTGAAGCTTGCTGGAAAGTTGATTTGAATTTTCTTCTTCTTTGACAACTTCTTCTTTTTTTTCTTTTTTTTTTATCTTTCGAAGCTAGTTAAGCAGCTATAGAAGTTGAAGCTGGCTGCATTTCATGTTATTATCTAAGCTGATTCTTAGCATATGACTGCATTTGTTTCATGTTGCCGTCTCTTGTGTTGCTTCCTTTCATGGACAAAAAAAGAAAAAAAGAGTTCATTAGATAAACCGCACTTTTTCAGGCATACTTTTTGTGCCTTTTTTCTGCTATTCTTATTTTGTCACTTAAAATGGTTTTCCTATAGAATTCTATAGAATGCATGGCTCTGTTCTTAACTCGTTTTATTTTTGCAGCGATACTAAAATGAATTCCTTTGACGTGGGAATCTCTTGACTTCCGTTTTGCTTATGTTGTAACTTAAAGAATTTCAAATATATTAAACTAGTTGATATAATCGATGATGTCCAGGAAACTATGTAACAAATGTCGTCATACCAGTTTCATTTTAATTTTGTTTTTTCAAAAAATGGATAAACATTTAGAAGCAAGAAATCTTCAGTCATAAAAAATGAGTGGTATAAATAAATATAAACATTTGAGCAGATCAATTTGTTCGAATAGAAAACTTGATTCCTGGAATGTCAGGGTACATTACCCCAAGTGGTATATTCCCTATTTTTTATTCTAGAATTATGTCCATAAAGTGATAAAAACCCAATTTTTTTCATTTGGAGTTTTGTCATTTCTTATTAAATGCCATAACCTCAGTTGGGATAATGTCACTTTTTAGCCTAAAATTTGGAAAAATTTGGCTTAACATTTACGTTGTTTTTTTTTTAATATACATATTTATTTTTTAGTATTTAGTCAATAATAATGGCAACATAAATTAAAATATAACATAAAATTAAAGTTTTCTATATGACCTTGTTATTTTTCTATGATTTAAATACAAATTAATTAATTGTTCTAACCTGACCTAAAGCTCAATAAACGATTTTGAATTATCATACAACCAGAATTTGTATTTAAAATCAAAAATGATTTAAGCTATCAAACATTTAGAATTTGTATCTAAATCATTGAAAATTAATATAATATAAAATTATATTGCATAACTTTTTACAATTTATTTTCTCAGAATTATATTACATTCTGAGAAATTTAATTCTAAAAAATAATCAAAGATCCTTACTGGAAGGCGAAGAAAAAAAATTCAAGTAATGCAATTCAAAAAATCTAAATAAAAAATGTTTCTGTCACTCCAACAACTTGCCTGCAGAAAGGGCATAAGGTCAGAGCATAGCTATGATTATCGGCAATTTCCTCAAAGCATAGGCTACATATTTTCCCATGACTACATGGTTTTAAAATGGTCCCTGCAAACATTTTTAATCGCCTCAGAATCGCCAGCGAATCGCTTGGAGGATAAGACAATCGCCAGCGAGCCCAATTGGGAATTATCTGGGTATAGCTAACTGTAAGCAGCTGAGGCCAAAAAATCGAATCACTTAAATGGTTCATAAACGAGTCGATCGGAAGAGACGCAAACGATTCGCCGAGAGGAGTCTTAAGCGATTCACTAAGAAAATTCACACACGCATCGCCAAGAGAAGTTCTAAGCTATTCGAGGGAAGAGTTTTAGACACAAATTAGATATAGGGGTCTTAAGCGATTCGACGACAAAAGTGATAAGCAAATCGCTTTTAGTGTTCTTCAGCGATTTGTTGCCAACCGTCTTTACAAGTTGTTTTATATGGGACATTCCTAGTCAAATCGGTCAACAAAAAGATCGACCACCGCAAATCGTGCTGATATGAATATTTTCAGTTTAGATACGGCAAATTTTTCGATGATTATTTTTAGTGGAGAAGAATATAGAATAGCCTGCTTCTAATTCCAACGATCGATTTTGAAAATTTTTAAAAAGTCATCTTCCATTAATCGCCAGTATGAGCGAAGAAAGAGTTTGAAAACTTTTCTTGAATCACGCAATAAATGCTTGGGCGATCAAAAAGCGATCCATCTTCCAATGATCGCTGGAATAAATGAAGATTTAGAAAATTTTTCGTGAATCGCGTATTCATCGCTTGAGCGAATAAAAAGCGATTCATTTTCCAACGATTGCTGGAAAGAATGAAGGAAGATTTTGAAAATTTTTCTTGAATCGCGCACTTAGCGCTTGGGCGATCGAAAAGGGATCCATCTTCCAAAGTACCCTTGGGCGATTTGTATTGCGATTCGCAAGTGCTTCGCAAAATAAACTTCTTTTCCAATCGTCTTCCAAATATTTGCAGGGGTAAATTATTTATTTATGAAGCATATTTTGCAAAGAATATCATTAGAAAATGTTTCGTTTTATTTATCTTTATCCTTTATGTATAGCAGAATTTTAAACTTATATTCTTACTCTTACTTTTATTTGTTATGGACTGTAAAAACATGTAAATATGAATTTTTTTGGAGGCCAACTTTTGTCAGATCATATCTATTGGATGACTATTATTCTTAAATTTTTTTTCGGTCTCCCCAATACGTTGAAAGCTCCGTTCAGTGCTTGAATCAGCTCTGTGAATTTCTGCTCTTCATCATCTCATCTAAAATTGAGAAAATCCCAAACACTGGCAAATGTGTGTCGCCACATAGTTATTAAGGACTTCTAGGGCACTGGTTGCACGCGCATACTCTCCAAACACTGAAAACTGCCTAGGAGTTATCTTAGTAAAATAGAGTAAGTTTATAAATTTTATTATAGGTTACTGTACTATTATTTTTTAAAGGATTTACTTTTTGAAGCCACTGCATTATATAATATTCCAGCATTCTATTAAAAATGTTGCCATGGACTGCCTGGAAAGCTTTGTTTTTCAATGTTTCTTGTTTGCATAAAATAAATGCCGACAAGGACATTAATTAATTGAGAAAATGTTTGGCATCACTATTTTTAGTTAGAGTTTTGCTTAACTCTTCGAATTCCATTGCTCGTCATCTAACCGCTTGTTTGATCGTCATCTAACCGCGTTAGGTGCATGGTATATATCTACAGAAGCTTTTCATCCCTTCCGATAGAGCTGACAATTGTAGATACTTTTTTGTAATTTATTTATTTTACTTTTCCATATCTTAATATATAAAACGTTGGTGCGTATGTATGTCTGTCATTAACGGCTGATTGTATTGATTAATTGACACCTTATATTTACACCATATGTTCGTGTGATGCCTCTAGGATGCACTGAGGTCGCATTTTTTAAAATTCTTATTCATAAGCCGAGTGGGCTAAGATTCACAACATATAATCCCAAAAAATTTGGAATTTTGACTTCATTTTGCTATGGAGTATGTCAATCATTCCATAGTGACACAATTTTAAGTAAAAAAATGTGATGTAAGTCATTATACAAGTATAAGGAGTGACATAGTCCCAAAATTTAAAATTGGGATTATACCACTTGTTGTTATGTCACAGCACCCTGGAATCTTTGATATTCATATTCTACGTAAAACTCTAAAACAAATACTCCAAGGGAGTTTAAGGAGTCTTAGGAACCCTAAATGTGTTCGGTGAATTTATTTTTGCCTAAATTTCATTCAAAGATTTTAACTATATATGAATGTTTACCATGACGTTTGAGCTCATTTTAATTTGAATCCGAATCACTGAACGAAATTTTGGAGAATTGCTTTTTTATCTTAATTATTCATTATTAAATCATTAATTTTTTAAGTCTATCATTTCTAAGAAAAAACTCGTTGAGAGCGGTTGGGCCAGAGTGAGCCGATATGATGAAATTAATGGCGCAATATTTTCCGGAAAGACGTCTGTATTTTTTCTGCCCTCTCAAAAATTCTACATTTTTTCTGTTCTTTACTAAGAAAAAAATGTTGATTTCAAAATAAATCGCATTCTTTTGTCGAAAATTATGACTGCAAAAGTATAACAAATTCATAATTTTCTGACTTGAGAAAATCGCCGGTTTTGCATTCTGCCCTCTAAGTAGTAATACTAACATACAAACAGAATAAAATAATTTTGTGCTGTGGCTATTGTGAGAAGCAAAAATTTACAGTATTGCAAAATGTCTAAAATGAGAATCCAATATTTTGTTGATTAAAGGTGTTAGTTTTGTTTAAAACTGAATTGCTCAATGAGTATTTGAATGAATATTTGTTCGAATTTCTCTACAGTCAGCACTATACTCAATTTTTTCAGTTCATTTCTCAGTTCAAACGAGGTCAGCATTCTGTACTGTATATATATATACACTGTATCTATACAACAGAATTCTATTTCATAAAAGAATGCGCTGTAAGATTTTACATGAATTTTTTATTGGAATGCATAAAAAAGTCTGATGGTTCATATTTTCTGTAAAATTAATTGTGGCCTTTCATTTTGAATTTTTTGCAACTTTTTTAAAATTTTGTCCAGGAACCTCAATATTGTTCTTTTTTAAGCTGATGCCGAAATTTAAACTTATACTTAGACTTAAAATAATTTATCATGCAAATTTCGAATGAAATCCATTGGTCAAAAACGATTTTTGATGGTAAATGATGGCATTTTTTCACTGCCAATTTAGCCTTATACTTTTTATAAAAGCATTTACTACTATCTAATAAGTGACTGACATAGTTGTTCTTCTTATATACCTTAAGCCAGTTTTATGAGAATGTTTTTTCCATTTAGAGTAGTCGTAGCTGAAGGGTATTTTTTTAAAATCTTTTTTCGTAAAGGGTTGAAAAAGATCCATAAAAAGGGCGCAAGAGGTTTATAATACTAGGGTTTTAAAGATGCTGCCGGTCTTCAAGTTACGGAACCACCACTCTTCAAATGCATTACATTTTTGACGGGTGACAACCTCAACATCCGCCAACGTCGGCCTTTTTAGTCTAGTGACTAGCGCTAGACTATCAACCCAGAGGTCCCTGGTTTGAATCCGGGATCGTGGTTCTTTTTCCAGCATTTCCAGCCCTTAGTTTTTCCTGGCCTTTAATTGGTTTTTCCTAGCCTCGGTTAAAAGCAATTCAAATTGTCTTTCATGGTTGCTTCGCCTAATCAATAATTCACGTATGGTTCCAATCATTTCCTCTAAATAATCTATCCCTTTCCTTTCAGGTCAAAGACCAAACCTTTTTTTGTATAAGGCGCATGCCTTGTTCTTTGATCTTTTTTTAAAAAAAGAAAAAAACATGAACATACCATAAATGTAAGATCGATCTGAATAGTGACGTTACAGTGTTCTCAGTCTAACAACTTTTGGTATTGTTATAAAAATGGATAAAGAAGAATTTTGTGCCTTAATAAAGCAAAAAAAACAAAAGAAAAACTCCATAAATATTAGTTGGAATCTGCTCCGACGTATTCAACCGTAGAGTACTGGATTCCAGAGTTCCAAAAAGGTCGAATGAGCACAAAAGAGGAACTCGCCGGGGGAGCACCAAGAACACTGACCACTCCAGAATGCATTGGAAAAATTCACGATTTTGTATTGAAAAATCCGAAAACTAAAGTACGTGAGATAGCTCCAGCTTTAGGGTTAATTAAATGAGTTTATAATTTTATATGAACATTTAGTTAAAGCCACCTTTATTAACAATCAATCAAAAACATGAACGTGTTCCCAACAATGATTGTACATGTTTAAACAAAATCCGACTGATTTTTTGAGTAAAATAGTGACCATGGATGAAACTATGATCCACTTCTATACACCAGAGTCCAAAGAATCAGCAAAAGAGTGAGTAGGACCCAGTGAAAGTGCACCAAAGTGAGCGAAGACTCAACAAACGGCCGGAAAGGTGTTGGCGCATGTTTTTTTGGATCAAAGTAGCATTTTGTTCATCGACTATTTGAGACAAGAAAAAATAATCAACAGCGAAAATTACTGCAAATTATTGAACCAATTAACCCTTTAACCACTAACACCCTCTACAGAAGGGCATCACTAAAATCAATTTGAAGCTGAACTCAGTGGTTTTGCATTGTAAACTTGAAAGAAGTTTATGGTTGGTTTAAAAATACTTATCTAATGCTACCAGTGTGAACGCACTCTTTTAAATACTTTGAGAGATACCGTTATTCATGTGAAGATTTATGAGAAAACTGACGCGAAAACTATTTGTGTTTTTTGTGCAGATTGAAGTTAAAAAAAATAATCTTTCTCATAGCTCAATCGAGTCGGGAAATTTTTTGGTAAATTGTCTCACGTGTTTTTTTTGATATTTTGTTGCTAGTTTGATTTTATAGCAAATATATTTGTTCTAATGACGTTTTTTCTGAAGACGTTCTGTAGAGCGTCTTAGTGGCTTAGCTTGTGGTTTGTTTACTTTTTAGTCAAAATAAGCGTGATAGTTGTTTACAAAAGTATTTTAGGAAAATGTTACGGAATAGTGAAAAACAAAAATTTTAAGCTTTCTTCATTGACTGATGAAGAAATTGCTAAAGTGGTGAATTCTTTGGAAGATATTGATGTCATTGAGGACTAAGACGGCATTTTCGTGGATCCAGGTTATCGTACTGATGAGCTCGAAGCTGAAGATAATTCCTCATTGTTGGCTGTGCCAACTGTGGATCCAGAACCACATGCGCGATCAACAACGTCATTTAAGCCCAAAAAGAGAGATCGATCACCATTACCAAATGTAGAAGCCTCAGGACCACGAATATCACCATCAGCAGGTGGCTTCACCGGAGGTGGTTTGTATTTCAGTACCCAATTAAATTTGAATTTTGTATTTTAAATTTTTACTATTTTTAGACTTAGTAAATATTAACAAAGATTCGGCTGATTTCAAAGGAATTCTTTGGCGTAAAATGTGCATGCAATTGCATGTGAACGAGGTTGCGTTCAGAGGATAAACTGATTTACAGGGTGAAGTGAAAAAATTGCTAACACCATTAGATTTTTTTCGTATTTTTTTACCGACGAACTGATCGAATTGATAAGCATGGAAACGAATCGTGCTGCAGTCGCGGAAAATTTAAACACTCAATTCAAAATTGATAATTACGGAATTCGTCGATACACTGGAATTCTAATTCTTATGTCTATTTTCCGTTACCCAAACATTGAAGCTCACTGGAGCGAATACGGATTTCGACACATACCCGATTGCATGTCGAAAAACAAATTTGAAAAAATAAAAAACATTTATCTTTCAATGACGAATCTCAGCGGGTTAAAAAAAGGAGATACAGGATCCTATTTTTTGAATTAGTAAAGTTGTATCTTATTTGAATGACCGTTTCGATTCAATTCCTAAGAATGCTCATTTATGTATTGACGAAAAAATGTGTTCGACTAAAATGACTCATCACTTACGCCAATATTTACCTGACAAACCACATCCATGGGGCGTAAAGTTATTTGTTTTGCGTGACAGTAATGGATACTCGTGCCAATTTTAAGTTTATACTGGATCACAAAATGATGATATAATTTTGGCTGGTACACCAAACATTGGAGCAACAGGAAATGTTGTAATCCGGTAAAACATTTGTTTTGATATACATTTTCATTTTTCTGATATCCTAAAATCTGTTACACACACTTTTTGTGTCAAATATAATATCTATTTGTGTTTTTCTAAAGAAAAAACTGCTTCAGAAAATATCACTTGGACGAATAATTTGTTTTTTATAAGTATTTACCTGTAACGTAAAAGTATTAACAGTTAACTTTAAAAAAATACAAATTTTCAATTTTTGATTTATGCTTCATATGTCTAATTTTTTTACGGCTAACCCACTAACACCCTCCACAGAGCGTCTTTCAATATTTTCACCTGGGGCTTCCAAATGAACTTTTTTTGACAAAAAAACTTCAGATTCGTTTTTTCCAGCCTTAAATCATGCAGAAACCAGAATTTTCGTATCAAAATACCTCGTATTTCTATTTCAGTGGTTTAAGGGTTAAAGAACAAAATCGCAAATAAACGGCCCCATTTGTCGAAGAATAAAATCATCTTTTTGCAAAATAACGCTCCAAATCATTCGAAACCATGGCCAAATTGCAGGAGTTACGCTTCGAACAGCTTCTTCATCCCCCACATTTTCCCGATTTGGACACCAGAGACTAATATCTGTTCCCAAACTTAAAAAGGTGGTTTCAGGGAGGGAGATTTGCTGCTAAGGAACAGGTCGAATTGGAAACTGAAGCATATTTCGGAGATCTTGAGATATGTTACAATTCGAAGGGCATCGTAATGTACCAAAATCTTTGATATAAGTGTATCGAGCTGAAAGAGCACTATGTGAAAGAATAAATAATAATTTTACCAATAATCGTGTGTTTTCTTTGTTAGACCAGCAGCTAAGACACCAGAGAACTGTGTTTGTTCTCTAAAAACAAATACCTGTAAAAACTGAATTTAATTAAATCGGGCCACCTTAATATAGGTACATTGAATTTAATAAAAAATAATAAATAAATAAATTGGAAAATTTCAACCCTAGAAAGGAATTTGACCGAGCTACTTTTGATCAATTGTGTTTTGCGTGTTATTAAATGTTTGAACACAAATGATCGAGAACTTGACCTACAAGTTTAATGCCCATTCCGAACGGCTTATGTTCTCAAGAAGCTTTACATGGCAATTTTTCCTCTCTGAGGTTTGCCATTGTCTACATGACGACCGAACAGAAAAATTAATTCAATTGACAAAACATTCTGTCTGAGCTGGAATTGAACCTAGGCTACCGCGGTTCTTTAGCTTGGGGGATACGGCCGCCACCAATTTTAATTTAATTGTCCCTAAATTTCCTTTAAGAATTGAAGTATGCATATATGAAAATACACCGTGATGAGTGAGTGCCATTTTATTTTAGGCATTTTATTTGAAATTACATATAGAAAAACATGCTTTATTCGCTAGTTTGCTGACTTTCATTAGATGCTATGTGAAAGTCCTCCGTAATGTACTAGTCCCATTTGAATTTATATGAGAATTCGATCATACGATATGTATGTTTTTAAGTAATTTTTTAAAATCTTAAATAAAATGTCACTCATACGTCACGATGAACTTTTAAATAAAATAAAATATTTGATATGAAATTCACGGTGAACATTCTTTTCCTATACGTTTTTTGTAAGAATTTACGGCAGAATTTGAAAATAAATAATTCCAAGACGAAAAAAAAAAAGAAAAAACTGTAATAAATATTCTTGATTTAAAATTAAATACCGCACTAAAAATGTCCTCAGAAATACAAAGAAATACTTTAGTAAGTCCCTAAGTGAATACTTATGTATTACTTATAGTTAAAAATGACATAAATAATTAAATATTTTAAAACTAAGTCAGCTGCCGATAGTTAGAATGAAAATAATTGAAAAGTGCTTCTAAATTCTACGATAATAAAGTAAAAGACTTTTCTCTGAAAATGCAACATATTTGAATTAAATATTATCACACTACATATAAATAATAAAGCAAATTAAAATTAAAATTGAACATACAGTGCCATGTAACTAATTTGCAACGCTGAAAAAACATTCGAACATTTTTATGAAATGTCTGTCTACTTAAAGTTGTCGTTTAATTGCAACCTTTGTTATTTCGATTAATAAAAGGATTACTTAGTATCAATGGATAAACTAACAACAAGTTGGAAAAGATCATGCACATAAATAACAACGCTTTTGTTTTTTTATATTTCTGTTGCAAAACCATTATTTTCAATTACTGCAAAGCATCTGCATTGCATTGACTCAATTAACTGCATTTTTATATAAAACGAAATTAAGGCTGAACGTGACACGGTAAGCAATACATTTTTCCATATCAAAAAATATTGTTGCTCGTTTTGTTCACGACGTCCAGCGTTTGTTTCGTTTTACATAAACATGCAGTAAGTTTCGACAAACTTCTGCAGGCAGTGCTTCCACTCTTCCTTAGCTTTTTTGTAAAGTTTGCGAAAATTTCCTACTGTATGCAAGCCAATTTTTTTATTAACTGTTGCCATAAGTTTTCTATTGGATTAAGATCAGGGCTACATGAAGGCCAATCCAATAATGTCACAAATTTGCCTTCAATCCACTTTGTTGTATTGTGTGCCGTGTGCTTTGGCTCATTATCCTGATGAAAGAAAGATCCATGTAACGGGCATGTGATCTTCAGCAAATGGTAACACAACGTCATTACGAATTGAAATGTATTGGAACTGGTCCATACGACCTTCAAGTTCTTTGGAACGTGGACGACGAACATAAGCTCCTTCATCTGAAGAGACTCTGTTTATCTTAGCTTCATCAGAAAACAAGACCTTTCTCCAATCATTTACTACCCAGTTACGATATTTTTTGGAGAACTCCAACCGCTTGTTCTGTTACGCTTCCACAGTAACTGCTTTTTCCGAGAAATTCTTCCAAAAAGACCATTTTCTCTCAATCTTCTTTGATGGTATTTACAGAAGGTAAGCTTTCATTCTCATCAAAAACCGATACACGAATTTCGTTTGCTGACTTGAGAGGACACTTTTTAGATTCACGCACTATCAGTGGGTCTTCTCTGGTAGTAGTTCTACGAGCCCCACGCTTGCTTTGTACTTTTTTTACCGTCTTGTCATATTTGAAATATGGCAGAGCATTAAGTGTCATCTTTTTAGACGCATTTAAAGATTTTGGTATTTGGGGCAATCCCTCCTTGTACTTCTGGACGATTATTGCGTTTTCTTCACAAGATATGTTTCTACCCATTAACCCTGGAATACTAACCTTATTTTTTATACGTAAATACTAACTGCGCTATGCGACAGCCATTCTGATCTGGGTTAAGCATTAGTCAATCCTTATTTAAAACAGGACGCTGATTCCAAATATTAGGTTAAAAAATAATATTGTAGCACCTTTTTTAAGTTACCGATAGTTTATTATTTTAAGTGAATTTCGAGAAAATGATCCCATGTTATTGCAAATAAAACACGTTTTTTTATGAATTGATTTAAAAAAGTTGTTTTTGAATGAAAGGTAATTGAAATGCCTTTAATTTTCACTACATCATATTCCAATTGGATAAACATCTTAGGCTCTATTAATTAAAACATTTTCATTTTTTATTTTTTTGTCTAAAAATTTTTAGACAATGGAAAATAAGTTTGCTTACAAAGTTATAAAAATAAAATAATTTTTATGGTTTCATAATTTTATTGTAAAGTATGTTCTATTACCAAGAAAATAACATACAACTCCAAAAAATCTTGTATGACACTGATACTGTGTATGGAAATAATTTGAAAATATTACATTTTAACATTGAGAAACATTTGAATTAAATATTTTAGTTCTAACTTTAAAATTAATTTATATTTATTTAAGTTAATTAATTATGTTTATTGCAATATTAGAGTAAAAGTTGACATACTTTACAGTAAATAATAATCCCTTCGAAGCTAAAAATTAATTTGTTCATGAGTATCGAAATCGCTCCAGAAAGTTTAATTTAATCAAAATTAATATAATGCAAAAGTCGTTAAAATTTAAACATTAATATTTTATGCACATTAACTAAAGAGCTTTTTGTTAAACATTTCCACCCACAAATATACTGATGTGCATATTTCTATAGAAATATTAACCAATATGTTGAATATTAGAATGTCCTTTCTCTAGCTGCATATAAACTGAAGTTTTTGCTTTTGAGAATTGTGTGATTTTCTGTTGAATATTCTTTAATATCCAAAATTCACTTCAATGAATGTGTTCGTTTTACAATTTTGCAATATATTGCGCTTAATATTTTCATTGAGCTATTTTTTGGTTTTTTTTTATTCAAACATATTTACATAACTACTCAGTGTGTTTAATACTTTCACAGCTTGCATCACACCTCATCATTTCAACGAAAAGCATTGCACCGCAAGCATTTAATGTGTGGCAGCAATAACAAGCACCTTGAAAAAAGTATCATGAGCTTATAAATGTTTTATTGAAATTTTTTCCAATGAAAAAGAGGCAAAAACAAATAAAAAAAATTCCTTGAGCTGTAACTAGCAAAGCAAATAACCTGCAGCTTAAAAAAAATATTGCATACAGATTTTTTCTATTTAAAATTTTGTGTTATTTGGTGTATTTGTTTGAATATCAGTGCAACATTTTTGTATTAAAATTTTACGAATTCAGACACAAAAATGAGCAAAGACATTTTTGTCAACCATACAAAAATCTTATTCAAATGTGGGATTTAAATTATTTGCTATAGTTCAACGGAGAATAACACTTTTTGTATTGGTCTTAACTTTTCAAAGCAAACGAGTATTTGCCATGAAACGTATACATATTTCTTTTAAACATGGCGCAGCTGTTGCTGGTTCTGTAATGTAAGAAATTTTTAAAATATATTTTTAATTTAAATGATACTTAAAAATATAAAATATAAGCTCGACCCACAGCAGAACTATAAGACTTGGAAGTAGACAAATGGTCTTAAAACAAAGACTTGAAAAATTTGAGTGACATGCCCATTAAATAAAATGTGAATGAGAGATGTTCATATATAAAATATGTACATATACAAAATGATATTATTGTGTTTGTAAACACACTAAAAGCCTGATAATGTGAAATCTAAGCAGAATGCGATATTTTAATAAATTTTTATAATACGTACATTTTTAGGTTCGTAGGGGTAGTTACAAAAAAATTTTTACTTTAAGTAGGGAACCCCAGACAAAATTTTTGGCCTGAAAATGAACTTAAAACGGCAGGGCAGGGCGGGAATTGTACCAAAACCAGCCAGTTGACTGCCACTGTACAGAACAGCAGACTGGCTAACAGAGGCTCAAAAATGTATAAGAGAGCATGCAAGTGGCGTTCAGTGGAAGCAACTTAGCAGAATATACAGAGCAGAATACGAGCAGGTAGTGGCAGGCAATTGGATGGGGCATTAACATGGCATTGAATGCAAAATATTGGTTTCTTTTATATATTTTAGATTTTTTTATATATTTGGCTTTTTTTATTCAACTAACTAAGTTGTTGGTCCTTGGATTTGTCGATTTTTATCGATTCACCTAAATTTTGAACGGCTTTGATGTTGTGACATACAATTTTGAGTGAGATTTTTCAAACGTAAATTTCTAAGTTTTTTTTAAAAAGTTTATCTTTAGTATATCAGGTGTAAGCAAACCCAAACAAAGAAGGAAATCCACTCCTGTGGGTATAATTGCAATGCCACCAACAATACTAGAGACTACGTGTGAAAAGAATGGTGAGTTTTAAAATTATTGCTCTATAAAAACATAGTCCAATACACAAAAATAAAGCAGATTTCTTAAACGAAATTTGACAGAGAAATGTTTGTACCGTATAATCAGTTAAATTTTGTAATTAATATGATGAATTCGCTGGTCATTCATCCTTCCCAGAATCAAAAAATTGTGCATTAGACGATGATAGTGAAGATCCGATTGCTGGAAAAGATCGATTTATTCTAGGATCTCCGGTATCAACATCTGAAGTCTGAACCTCAATTCTAGCATACGTTTTACGATACAAAATAAGCGGTTCTTCATGAAGCAGTTTGTTGGAATTGATTGATTCCATCCATATGCCCTAAAACGCCCATCTCCACTTATGTCTTTGAAAAACAATTCATAAAAATAAATTCTGCCATTGAGTGTACGGCAGAGTAAATAGAAGTAAAAGGAATATAACAGCAAAGGCGAATTCGGATATCTGCTCACCTTTTCAATAGAGGCACAGCTGCAAGTAATTATTTCTCGCCCAGGTTTCTGCAAACAAGTGCTCACCATTTTAGCAGAAAAAATAAAATGTTGACAGGCTAGAAGACAATTACGATGGCGAACTGTATCGCAATCAATGCGAAAATAGATTCATGAATGACTCCAGGACTTTATCAATCACGTGGTATTTTGACGGAGCAGCACTCTATTTAACTTATACTATTAACTAGATTTTTATGTAGCAATTAACAAATGCTATAAAAATTATTCAAAACTGACGGATTCAACATACTGCCAGAACTCTGCTCATTTGCCACAATTATGCTGATATAATGCCATTTTCCTGTCGAATATTTTGTCTGGGGAACTTTGATATTTTTGTTCAGACAAAAAATGTTTCAAGCGAAGTGTGTATGAATGAATTTAATATAAAAATATCTATATCAATAAAGAACGAAACTATAGTGGACTAAGAATTAACCGATAGTGAAATAAAAAAGGAGACCATATGCGTATTGGGCTAATAGTTTCCCATAAAGTTTATTTTGAAAAGTACGCATGGTAAAAGTGGAAGCCATTTAAAAAATTATATCTTATTTTATCCAACCAATTGAACTGAAGAACCGTAACTAATTTCTATGTAGGGGAATGAGGAACACCATTAAAAAATAATTTTAATTTAAAAACTGCTAAAATTACCATTTCAAAAATATAAAAATTTGTGTGGAGACTCAATGGGATAATGAGATATGCTCATTTTAACATATAAACACAAATATTTGATTGATTAACAAACGAATTTCTTGCGGAGAGAATTCGGTGCAGATATTTTTTCCTATGCTCATAGCTTGTGCGCCAGTGTAGGGCATTATTCAAGAAAAAATTATTCAAATAACGAATAACAAGTAATATTTATTCTTTATTATTTCAATTGGAACTCACTATGATTTATTTACCTAAATTATTCAATTCTTTTATTCGTTATTCATTATTTGAATTTGTGTTTGAGTAAAAATAAAAAAAACGGAACAAATTGATACGGAACATTGTGAAAATCAAATATCGATCATCTATTAAATTCCTCGTTAAGTGAGGGGCATCTACCAAGTTTTTTTCTACCACCATGGGAATGATGGACAATAATTTAAAATGGTTACTTTTTAAAAAGTATAAGTCAAGAAGATGATGGCCAACACGTGAGTGCTTCTTGTGTCTAGTGTGAGCTTCTTTTAGTTAAAATTAAAGGAACTTGGAATTCTTCCTTAAACTTCGTTTCCCATTTGAAAAAAGCAGTTAATAAGCTGTTATCCTCATCTTTAAGATTAGAAAGTCATAACAACGATGAGTTTTTCGATTTCTTACCCACCAACGTGCTCGAACTCGAGGTTACAAGTACTTTTTTCTTTATATTGAAGTAACTGAAATATTTTGCGGACGCTGACAAAACACAAGGTTGAAATGATATTTTTTTAAAATCCAATAAAAAATTTACACTCCCGAGTAAAAATAAAAACTTTTTTAGCTAAAGCCAAATAGCGGCCGTATAAGGCCCAATTTTAAATATTTTTCTCGGCCATACGAGGGTAATAGAAGGGTCGTTTGCACTTGGCCAACTAGCGGCCGTACATCGGCCGAGCAATGGTTATTCTACAATAAAAAGCAGCTTTTCAATTGGAACTTTATGCGGAAATAAATTTATGTAAAACTAAACTAAAAATTTTTTTAATAAATTTTTTGTATTTAATTGATCTTCTTTCATTGTTATTAATTGTAATTAGTTACAGAAGTTATACTGTTTTAATTGCAAATTTAATGGAGCATTGTATTTAAACTACTTCATATACAAAAAATTGTTTTTTGGCACACACAAGTGGTAATAATATTAACATCGTCGAGTGAGACTTGCTTTTCTTGTTGCTTTTCTTGTTGAATAACAGCTTTGAAAAATTTGGTGGCATACAACGGGCGTACTGCGGCTATACTGCGGCCATACTGCGGTCATACAACTTAATTAAGGCCTTGTACGGCCGTTGTTTGCGCTGGGCTTTTTGGATTATTTTAAGGCCATCCCGCTCATATTTTTACTCGGGCTATTAATTGTTTTGAAAATGTAGGCTATTATAATAGTTAATAAGAAATAGATCTGTCAAATTTTTAATCTCTTTTTTTGATCGGAAAAATAAAAGTTAAAATTTGACTTTTAATTTTCGATCATCAAAAAAAGAAGTTTTATGGCGACGCTGACAACAATCCCGCCAATAGAGATGATATTCCGGAAACCCCAATTTCGGATGACAGCGTTGAGGTTCCGCTGCCCGACTATGATGATGTTCTGACAGCTATAGCTCGGCTTAAAAATAACAAAGCCGCGGGAGCTGATGGCTTACCTGCTGAGCTGTTTAAGAACGGAGGCGAAGCTCTACTTAAATGCATTCACGAGCTTCTATGCAGAATATGGTCGGAAAAATGCATTCCGAACGATTGGAATCTCAGTGTGCTCTGCCCAATCCACAAGAAAGGCGATCCCACTATCTGTGCCAATTACCGTGGGATAAGCCTTCTTAATATCGCATATAAGGTCCTGTCGGGCGTTTTATGTGACAGATTGAAGACCATTGTAAACGAACTGATCGAACCTTATCAGTGTGGCTCCAGACCTGGAAAGTCCACCATCGACCAGATTTTCACGCTACGACAAACCTTGGAGAAGACTCAAGAAAAACAAGTCGACACCCACCATCTTTTTGTCGACTACAAAGCCGCCTTCGACAGCCCAATAAGGAAGCACCTGTACTCCACCATGTCTGAATTTGGTATTCCTGCAAAACTAATACGACTTTGTAGGATGACACTGAGCAACACCAGCAGTGCAGTTAAAATCGGGAAGGACCTCTCCCCACCATTTATTACAAAACGAGGTTTCAGACAAGGTGATTCCTTATCGTGCGACTTTTTCAACCTAATGATGGAAAAGATCATCCGAGCTGCTGATCTGAGACGTAGTGGCACAATATTCTACAAGAGTGTTATGCTGCTTGCGAATGCCGATGACATCGATATCATTGGCCATAATACGCGCGAAGTCAGTGCAGCATTTTCCAGATTAGAAACAGAGTCAAGTCGAATGGGTCTGGCAGTGAATGCAGATAAGACGAAATACTTAGTGTCAACAAACAAACAGTCCCAGCGTCTTGGAACTCACGTTACCGTTGACAATACCTCCTTCGAGGTTGTGAAGAACTTCGTTTATCTGGGATCCAGCATTAATTCAACCAACGACATCAGCATTGAAATCAAACGAAGAATAACTCTTGCCAACAGGTGTAACTTTGGGCTCAGTAGGCAATTGAGAAGCAGAGCCCTCTCTCGACGAACGAAAATCACGCTCTATAAATCGCTCATCATGCCCGTCCTGCTTTACGCAACACAAACCTGGACGCTGAGCAGTTTAGATGAAAAGACTTTAGGAGCATTCGAGAGAAAGATTCTTCGTAAGATCTACGGATCAATCTGCGTCAATGGCGAGTACCGAATACGGTGGAATGATGAACTGTATGAGCTGCTGTACGCTGACATCGACATAGTCAAGCGCATTAAAATCGAGCGGCTTCGCTGGCTTGGTCATGTTCAGCGCATGAAAGACGATGCTCCAGTGAAGAAAACATTCGATTCGGTACCCAGCGGCGGTCAACGCAGAAGAGGACGACCGAATCATCGTTGGAAAGACAAAGTAGAGGACAACCTGACGAAGCTTGGAATTTCCAACTGGCTCCAGCAAGCGAAAGACAGAAATGGCTGGCGTAAATTCTTAGATGAGGCCAAGACCGACATACGGTTATAGCGCCAACTAAGTAAGTAAGTAATTAAGTAACTTTTTAACTTTTTGAATAGAAAATTTGAAAATAATTGTTATTTTATGCCCCTAAGTCACACTGTAATTTCCTAGAATTTTTGGGTTTTGTACGTTTTTCCATTTGTTAATAAACTATAACTTTTGTCAAATCGCATAGCAATACATCATTTTAGAAAATCAAGAATACGTTTAATATCTACTTAAAAAATATTAAGATTTAGATAAGTATATATTCAGATATTTCTAAGGCTTTTGACAAAGTTCCACATGACCTTCAAATTTGGAAATTATCCATCTACGGTTTTCATTCATCGTTTCTTTCGTAGCTTAGATCTTACTTGTTTAATAGGGTCTCTTGTGTTTCCATAGAAAACGTAAGTTCTGAACCTTTTTCGGCAACCTCTGGAGTCCTGCAGGGCAGTATTCTAGGTATTTTACTTTTCATTTTATTTAAAAATGATATCTAGAAATGTTTCCCTACAGCTTGCTTTTTATTATATGCTGATGATTTTAAAATTTATTACAAAATAAATCATTAATTAGATTGTCAAGCTCTTCAAACTGAGTTGAATAATTGCCTAACTTGGTTCGAAAATAATTACCTCACTTTAAATATGAATAAATGTTGTAGTGTGACTGTATCGAAAAGTTATACTCTTATCATTTTCTCTTATTACATTGATGGTGTGCCTTTAACTAAAGTGAATGAAATTCGTGATCTTGGTATTTTTTTCGACTGTAGTTTTAGTTTTAATGGCTATATTAATCGCATAATTCCGAAGGCTTATTCTCTTTTGGCTTTTAGTAATCGTAATAGTTCTGCTTTTCTTGACCCTTATACCACAAAACAACTCTATATTTCATTTGTAAGATCTAATTTGGACTGTACATCTCTCATCTGGAACATTTATTATAGCATTCACATTAATCGTTTGGAGCGAATACAAAAGAAGTTTCTTAATTAAGCTTTACACTCGCTTGTTTTTACTGAACCTATTCCTTTTTACACTTCTCGGTGTTTGCTAATAGGTTTTGAAATTCTTGAAAAGTCTTGATATAATTAATAGTAATATTGATTGCCCATTGCTTCTTGAGATTATAACCTTTAATATTCCGTCTAGATCTTTACGCTCATCTGACTATTTCCATATTAAATGTCACAGAACAAACTATGCCATTAATGAGCCCATTAATAGGACTCTTTTAATTTTAAACAAGATTTATAAGGATAGTTCAATCGATTTTGTATGTCCAAAGCTATTTTAAATCTGCACTGATGAAACTTTTGCATTAATTTGTTAACAAATTTACATTAAGTTTATTTATGGTCCATATACTTTAAGTAATATTGTATTAGTCTGTAAGGATATATTCTAAAGACTATAAATAAATAAATAAAAATAAACAAATAAATAAATTGAGTTTGAGCACCGTAAGGATATTAATATTTTAATAATATTGAATTTTGCGAAAATAGTTACACAAAACTTTTTCTCGTAATGAATGAGATTGAAATACTAACATTATGATACTAATATGATTGGTAATATGCCATAAAAATTATTTGAAATGGTTTGCTCTGTAAATATCGATCATTTCATAAATTGCATTGTCGTAAATAAGAAGAAATGAAGAGCAATATCAAATAATTTAACAACATAGAAATAGGTGAGAAAATAAAACAAGGGATTGCCAGAAACAAAACAAAACAATGCCATGAAATGTCAAAATAAATATCCTAGCCGCTAGTATAAATAGTATAGGCTACAAGAAAAACTTGCTTAATCTAGTTTCTTTAAATAAGTTTATTATAACATGAGTTGATTTTTGCAACCAGAAAAGATGAGATAATTGATAAGATGACCTCGTTTACTCGTAAACCGTTACTCTGCTCACTCTGTTAACACGACAGCAATATGATTTTGGTCAGACAGTAAACGTTTACTTTCGACTTTTGAACAACAAAAATATAAATGTATATAAATGCTAGCACGCCACTGTTGTTCGCGGCTTCGTCATGGACTTTTATTTTATAAATCTCCTTAAGACAATACAGGTCATAAGACTTTTCGTCTTATTTTCTTTCGTTTTGTTTTAATTTAGAGCGCCGCTATGCATTTTTATGTATCTCAATTTCATATAAATAGACCAAGTACTTTTGGTGTAAAGTGGTTACATTAAATTTGCACTTCAATTTTATATGAAAGTATAGGTGAATATGGTGAAATCTAACTACTTGTAGGTATTGTAAATGCAGTGCTGATATCTTATGATAAAGCATTTCAACCATCAAGACTCGAATCATTAGATCGAACTTTTTTCGAGAAACCAGAAAAATATTGAATAAAGTATTGAATAAAAACAATTTGTGGCGCATCGAAAGACCGATGTCTCAATGTCACACTTAGTCATAAATGTTTACCACCATCTCCCTTCCTTAAACTTGTGATAACCCTTTACCAAACTCTATCAAATGGAAAAATAGTTTACGAACTAAGGACTGTTAACAAAGTGTTTACTGCAGGTGCTGAAAATAAAGAAAAATTTTATGAAAATATGAGCAGTTCTAGAAAGTAAAACTTTCATTTATCGAGGCAATGAAGACATGAAAAAGTAGGAAAAAATTGTATAAAAACAATACTTAAACCATTGCAAACACAACAAAAGCAATAAAAACAGTAAAAGTAATAATAATCCCAACAACTATAAAATAATAGACTGCCAAGCTAACTTTCGAGTTGAAATGAGTGTTGTATCCTTTCTATATCATCATTGTTTTTTTTTTGCACTTCTCTGCTTTGTTCTTTGCTGCAAGTCTTTTAATTTCAAAACATTATTAATAATAAAAACAACAACAACTTGTTGTTGTTTACAACTGTTGCTGGGTCATTTATCATGTTTGAGCCATAACATATAGCTGTATATATGTAAGAATAGGAAGAAAAATATAAACACAAAAACCATGAGAACGTTTAAGATACGTTTTTCATCAATGTTTTAAATGAAATCATAAATGAATTTGGAGATGAATGTTTTTTGGCGAATCATGTTGATATGAAGAAAAAATGAAGCCAGCAGGTTGTAAACATCAGTGTTTCTAATAGTTTTTTTCTGGGACCGAACCGGTTATGGTTTTTATCAAAAAAGTCAGATGTAACAGTTATCATTTAATTTTTATTTTTCCCGACAAAAATACTAGTTATTTTATGCCTTTTATTTTTTCGGGCAAAAATAACTGTTACTTTTGACTTTTATTTTTTTTGGTCAAAGATAACAGTTATTTTGTGCCTTTTATTTTTTCGATCAAAAATATCAGGCAATTCGAATTTCTTAAAGGCCACTTGAACGGCAAAAAAGTTGTATGCAATTTCTGTCGTCTAATCAGCGCGTACATTTTGAGCTATAAAACTTTTTAGTTTTTAAAGTTTTTTATTCGGTCTTTGAAAAAATACAAATTGCCTGATATTTCTGACCGAAAAAATAAATGGCACAAAATAACTGTTATTTTTTACCTAAAAAATATCAGTAAAAAGTAACAGATATTTTTGCCCAAAAAAATAAAAGGCAAAAAATAACAGTTAATTTTAATTTTTATAGTAACAGCCAAAAATTTAAAAGGCGTTTAATATTTGCGAAGCTGCTGCCATTACGATAGTAATGGTATATTTAAAAAAGTCCTTTGGCAACGTTTTCGTTATGCCTTTTTCATCTGAAAATTGTAAAATAACAGTTATTTTCGGTCCCTGGTTTTAAAAAAAAAGGGATAACAAAATTTTAAACATTGCTAAAAAGGCTAAAAATATAAAGCTAAAAAGAAGAAAAGGCTTTAAAAATTAAATTTTTTATTCTTTAACCTTCAAAAGCATTTGATTTTTTGTAACTTAAAAGACTTTTAGTGTCAATTTAAAAAGATATAAGTTTAATACCACTGAAAATCAATTTTTCGGTTTATATATATGTTGTGTTGAAATATTTATTAAAAAAAAAAACTCAAAAAGTAATGTTCCTGATTTGTTTACCACACTAGAACTATAATTCATAAAATGTTAAAAATAAAAATTGTATTGTTATACCACAACTACACTAAGTTTGAGTAAATTTTTAACACTGGGTAAAAAGATAAATTGGATAAACTGAAGATGATAAGTAACAAAGAAAATATAAAAATAAACAATAATTAAGGATGGCATATTTTAATTACTATATTGTTTTAAATAATTCTAAGAAATTATAATATAACATATTTTTATCTCAGCATCAATTTGATACTGAACGTCGTTTGAGGAACATTTTTTGTACAGCTTGATAACGACATCTACTGGAAATTTTTTTTGGTAAAATAGAAATTTAGGCATGATTTTTACAATGAGCCAAGATACCAAGTAGATTTAAGCACAAATAAGAAAGATATAAGGTTTTTTTTTTAAATGGTGTCGAATTGACACTAAAAACTTTTAATGGTTAATCGAAATTTACATATTTATATGTATATTAACATAAATAAAAATAAAATAAATATAATGTACGCTAAATTTATTCCGCTAGCATTGTAAAGCAAACAACACATTTTAATTCAGATCTGAGAATTTAAAATAAACCTTAAGTTAAACGAACTTTCAGAGCAATAATATGAATCAACTCTTAGAAGTCTTACTTTATATCCTCCAAATCATTCTCATCGTCAGATGAGTCCAATTTTTCATAAACTGTCATGCGATATATCAAAGTCGTGACAGCATTTCTTAAGTCCTTTTAGTGAAAATATTGTCATAAATAGTGCATTCAGAAAATGCAATTTTATTTATTTCTTTGCTTTGTTTTAGCAACGTTCATTGCGCTGAAAATTCGTTCAACTTTACAAGGCAAGAAGATAATATACTAAATTTACAAATTCAGTGAAATGATTTTGAAAACCATTTGAAGGTTTCAGAAACTAAAAGTTCTATTTCACTAGAAGACTTTTTAAACCACTAGAAATGGCGAGTTGAGTAGATTTACAAGCGCATGGCACAAGTTCTATGTGTGAGTTGTGTTTCTGTAAAATAGTAATCACTTCCTTATTAACATCGACCATCGTTACACAGAATTACAATTTACGGTTGCATTCACAACAACACAAACATTCATTGAAGTGAACATTTCAATTATTCAATAAAGGCGACAACGCACTGCTATGCTAATTTTAAATCTTTTTCTGAGTAAAAAAGAACAGGAACTTTAAAGACACCAAGCAAATAAAATCTAAACAATAACATTTGGAATTAAAAAAAAAGAATTGAAATAAAAAAGAAATGAAAATAATAGCGTTACTTTTTCTTTTATTATAAAAAAAAGGATAAAAAGGCTAAACTCGATTTTTCAGGCTAATTGACAAAAAACAAAAATGCTAGATCAGGCCTGAGAAAAGCTAACTTGGCAACACTGGTGTTTTAATTATGAAAATTTCTTTAAGGACTCTTTATTGACAAACTGAATAAATAAATTAAGTGTTCTCGCGAATAACGTTGTAAACAACAAAATTGTATAAAAATACCCCAAACTGCTCAAATCCTTACTTAGTTTTGTTTGTATATAATATAAGAGAATGATTCTAATGGGTATTAGCAAAAAAAAAAACACTAAAAAAATATCGTTTACAACGTTATTCGCGATTATGATTCAAATATAAAGTGACTTAGACTTTTTTAAAGAACTTTTTAAGGATCATTTGTAACTCCGCACAAGCGCTTAAATTATATTAGTAAGCAACTTTATAAAATCACTGACTTTAAATTAAAATCATGGTAAAAATTTGGAAATTATTTTTTTATAAAAAAAATACGCTTAGCAAAAGTCATTCACATAATTATAAACTGCAACAAATCGGCCGCCTATTGAACAGCAGTCTTACTCTTGTTAACAACAATAACAAAAACAAAGACAGCTATCGTACAACGTTGTTGGTGACCAAACACTTTTCCTTTCGCTATCATAAATTTATTAGAGAAAACTTGTTGCAACACCAAATCACAATCATCGCTAAAAAAAGTGAATTTCTTTCACCACCTACCATCATCATCATTATCATTATCATCATTATTATCGTCATCAACGTCATCATCATCATTATTATTATCATCATTTTCTGGGGGTGAGCAGGCTCTTATTGTGGCCTATCGAGCGAGAGTCTGGCTTAAGCTTGCTTTGCGTTCGATGATCCTGCTGCAGGTTTATTATATATTTATTTTCTTTCTTTAAATTATTATATTTGTTGCTGCTACTGCTGCTGCTGCTGCCTGTACCACATCGTTAACATTATTGCACCAATTATGCAAAAGTGTAGATTTCTTACATATGCACAATCTTATGCTGTCTGGGTTTGAAACGGGTTCCCATATTAACGCAGTTTAAACTTTATTTGCCAACAAAACATATGGCCAGACCAGATGGCATTTGTTTTCACTTTGCAAATCTTGAGTTGGTCGCAAACTTTTGTTCAAAATTTACATCTTAGATGAGGTTCATCGCTGCCATTGCTGCTATGAAAAGTTTTTTTATTTAAATTTTTTTTTAAGACTTTTACTGCTATTTTTTATAATTTTTATGCATACGTTTATATTTTCTGCAGTAAAATTCATGGCATTTTTGATTGATTGTGAAAATTTTGCAATCTTCTCATTTCTATGGACAACGCTTACCATAAAATTGAGCGTTAATCAAAATAATGTGCCATAAATTATATAAATTTTTCAAGAGTTGTTAAAAATTTATCATAATTTTTAGTATATTTTCTCGTGAAAATCATATAAAAATTCAAGTAGCAACGTTTTCACTACGCTTACTGCATTATTATAATTTTAATAATAAAAAACTAGTAAAGTAAAACTAAAAATGAAAACGAAAATTATATGAATGCTTTTTTTTCTTATTGAGCTCTATTAAGTTAAAACATATCATCAACAAAATTTCTAAATGTAGTAATTTTAAGGAATTTTTAAGAAAAAAACGATTAATCTGTATTAATAAAACAAATTTTATGTCTGATTGTTGTTTTGTTTTACAGTTACAGTAGAAGTCTGAGCGGTTTTACTTTGATTTGACAAGTTTTTCAGGAAACAAAATTTGTGAATTTTATTTGTCGTCCGTCCTTTTCGTTTAAATTATTGCTAACCATAAGGCATAAAATAGATTTTCTTTACAAGCATAGGAAAAGGAAGTTTTCTGAAATATATTTTCTTGAATATAGGGTTTGATATCTATAAGCTTAGTTCTTCTTGAGAATAAAAATAACTGTTATTGTAAGAACAAAAACATTCACCTATCTTACCAATGAAAAAACTTTTCTTACCTGCCTATGAGAAAAACGATGTATCCCATTTACAACGTCATTACATCTGTGTCGATAAACAGTGAAAAATTAAGTCTTATTTCAAAGGTTCAATCGCCATATAAGTTATATGAAAGTGTGTTTTGTTTTCGTGTCATAACTTTGGCCAAGGTCACGCTGGAAGCTGAATTGAATTTCAGGTTCAATGACACCAAAAACATTCACATATCTAAAAAACTAACTAAACCACTGTTAGCTAAGAATTGATATTTTTACTAGCTTTTTTATAGTGAACGTGTTTTGCTAAGCCGAGCTGAACTGAACCTCAAAAACGCATTGGATCAAAAGAAATGCATGACTTGAGTTCTAAAAAGCGTTCACTATTTAAAAACGCTCCCATAGTTTGAATTCAATCCGATGGTTAGTTTTGAAGTAATGGTTTTTTTTGGGTTTGGAGGTGGTGCCACGTTTTTTTTTCTAATCTTGCACATATTTTTTCAAATGATTAGTTTCTATAAAATTTATCGTTCTTCAATTTGAAAAATTGAACACTCATAAGTCTCAAAATATTGTGTTAAAGGTGTATCTACCACTTATATTATTTGCGAGAATTTACTTTGATAATACCTTTGATTTAAATTTCAAGATCATTGCTTTCATGTTTGTCAAGTTATTCGGTTTTGTTAAATTTCGTTGTTAAGTGCCACCTATTATGGCTGAGTATTAACAATCAGGTTGACGATTATGTGCATACGTACATTCTCTCTTGCTCATACGTGAGCGTAATTTTATTTAATTCCTCTGTCCCTTTTTTTTAATGTTTTTGAAAAAAACATTTTTTTTTCTTTTACCTTTGTATCGCAATTATCTACATTTTAACTACCTAACATCCAACTAAATTAATTGAAAATTACGGGCAGCAGAAGAAAACAGACGTCTTTTATAAACATATAGATATGTTTGAAGCGACGCTTCTTACATACACCTCTGTTTTATTGATTTGTTTTGAGAAAAATCCCAAAAACTGTGGTATTGAAAACAAAAGATTTTTGTTGAGGGATATTGTAGAAATGTTGAGTGTGAAAAAAGATCGAGGGGTCAATTCGGGAAAAATTAAAGGGATAAATTCGGGGGATGTTCAGAATAAATGTTGGGGGTGAAAAAAATAATAGAACCCTCTCAAAAATTTGACCCATAGAGGGTCATTATATTCAGATTTTAAAAACCTGCACTTATGCTGTAAAAATATGGCACTGAATTTTAAAAAAATGATTTAAATTATTTAATAATTTTTTGATTTCATGACGTCAAGTTTCGAAATCAGCAATCATTTTGAAATTCCTATTGAAATCTTTTAATTCAGTCACTATGATTGAAGTCGTTCTCCTCAGAGCCATTAATTGGTTTAATTTGTAATTAATTTGGAGGCAATGAAATCTTTAGAAATCAGTTTAAATCATATTTTGAATCAATGAAATTTGAAATAACTTGAAGTCCTTTGATTTTGTTAAAAATTTTTGGATGCCGTTTTGTATGTTAAATTAAAGTATTGCTTAATTGAGCAAAATTAGGCCTTGAAAATAAAAGAGACTACGGAAATTGTTAGAAATCAACAGCGACATAAAAGATTCCTTAAAACATTATATTATATTGTGCTGAACGTTAGACTATGTGGCTTAAATACTATTTAAAGTCAAATTTAAGTAGTATTCCATGCACTCGACTACAGTAATGCGCTTACCAAAGGCATTGAACTGTAATCACTTTGGTGAGTTATTGAGCTCATAGAAACTAGCGCAAGCAGTCAGTAATCCTTACTTATAAAAATCGTAATAATGATGATATTCAACATCGTTATCATCTTACTGCTAATCACGATCATTCAACTTGATCTCGGCTACTAGGTAAACAAGATTTTCGTTCAATTACCACAAAAACCACAACAAAAAATCTGCCTGCTTTTAACTGGTTGTCAATCAGTCAGCAATGGTTAACATGTAAGACGCGCCTGCGCAGTGTAAAGTAATTGTAAGGCAGACGTGCGTTTACCCGGGGACAATAGCATGACAAGCATTTAATGTTGATTAGAAAATAATTTAATTTGTTGGGCTTGTATTGTATTTTCTGAGACATTCATCAGCTGAAACGCGAAACTAAAACAACTGTAAAAAGCTTAAATCTCAAAACTAGCTCAAGGTCTGGTTGTATTCGTTGTTTGGATGGTTCAGGCGTTGAGGCAAAGAGCTTAAATTTTTTTTCATTTATATATCATGCTGATATTTTAAACGTGTGACAAGAGTGACAGAAAAAGCAATTTTTGACATTATGAAAGCCATAAAAAAATTGCATTTTTTTGCAACAAAATTTAATGGAGTAAAAGTTTTTTATTGCCAAAAGCTGTTAAATGAACGAAAGTTGTTGTTGTTGTTGTTTTAGATGCTGCCATACTTTTGTTGCACAATTTAGTGGCAGCCGGTCGGTCTATCGGTCAGTAGCATCTAGCTACGAATTGTCTGCAGTTTTTAAATGCAATTTTTTTCGCATTTTTAAATGGTTATTTTGATGAATGTTGGCTGTTGGTTAGGTTTGGTCGTTATGCGATGATGGATTTTTGTTTCTGTAAACTGTAGGTTCGAGTCGGGCATTTATCTTACTAGGGAAAATATCACTCTTTTATGAGTTGTGATAAAATTTCTTTTAAGATAATAAAAAAAACCATTTTTAACAAGCATTTCACAAAAAAAAAAAATATTCTGCTATTGCGATGAAAGCTTCACCTTTTCAGTATCTTGTTAATTTTCGATTAAAGTTTTTTACGTTCGTTATACTATTTTTTTAAGATATGCTTTAAATACGGATGGTTAAAATATTAGGTACTTATTTGAATTTATCTTTTTGTTCTCCAGACAAAAACATAAAAAACAACGAGAATAACTTGGTAATAGTGACTTAAACAAGTAATTTTTTTAATACCTTGTAGGTTAAAATTTCTGTTTTGATTTCAAGCCCTGCTTCCCGCCTGTTCGAATTATTGCGGGAAGTTCTCTCAACTAAATCACACATATTTTAATAACACATTTTTTTGAAATTTGTAGTTGTTAAATATTTGAGTAAGTATGAAATGAATGAAATGAATGAAATGAATGAAATGAATGAAATGAATGAAATGAATGAAATGAATGAAATGAATGAAATGAATGAAATGAATGAAATGAATGAAATGAATGAAATGAATGAAATGAATGAAATGAATGAAATGAATGAAATGAATGAAATGAATGAAATGAATGAAATGAATGAAATGAATGAAATGAATGAAATGAATGAAATGAATGAAATGAATGAAATGAATGAAATGAATGAAATGAATGAAATGAATGAAATGAATGAAATGAATGAAATGAATGAAATGAATGAAATGAATGAAATGAATGAAATGAATGAAATGAATGAAATGAATGAAATGAATGAAATGAATGAAATGAATGAAATGAATGAAATGAATGAAATGAATGAAATGAATGAAATGAATGAAATGAATGAAATTATTTAAACTAACGAAATGAAAACAATGATTGAAATGAAGACAATCAATGAAGTGAATGAAATTAATCATTGTGAGCTCTTAAAGTTACACAATTTCAAAAGAACTCTTAATTGTCTGGAGATTTTTTTAACGACTATTGAAACTTTTTGAATACTGACGGCAATTATGTTGTTCCTGTCACTTGACTTGCAATTAAGTTTATTGCGTCCTTCACATGTAATATTGTTGCTGAGCCAACATGCAACAACAACAAAATAACAACGACGATCAACTGATAAGAATCTCACAACTTCAGCATGTCGCATTGCATCGCCTTGCATTGCATCTGGCTTTAACCGACACGCGCCTGCCGAACAATTTTTGCTGCTGGGGTTTTTATTGCAATCAGGGCTGCATTTTAAATTAAAAAATAATAAAGATTTAATTCAATTTGAGTGCAGATAAATATCATTTTTGACAACAAGTCTTTTTTAACGGATTTTTTCTCTCAATTTTGAATGCTGGCATTCGTTGTTGCTGTTAATATTGTTGATAATGATTTTTTTTGGCGCTGTAACGTTGCCACATTTGTACTTTTTCACATACTGTTGCTTTTTTTGTGACTTCGTTGCATGTTGTTGTTTTTCTGATTTAAAAATTTCAACACTTTCGCTTTTGTCTTTCGTGTCATTCGCACTTTTGTCGGATTTTCAATTGTTGAAAAAAAAAACGCGGCAACAACAATCATTTTTATAATTCTTGCAAAAGCGTCAGCAACTTGCCATTGTTTCCTTTTTTAATGTTGTTACTGTTGTTGTGTTTTAATTATGAATTAATTCATACACTTAATTTGAAATTCAATGAAATTAAATAAAATTACAAAAAATTTCAACACCAACTTTAACTCCCACACTTACATGCTCATTTGTGGCTTCCACTTGCGCAATATTTATCATTACTTTGCTTTGAGTGATGTAGTGTTTTTAGTTTTGCCTTCTTTACGTTTTAGGACAAAGTTTCTTGAACTTTTTCATACATTGAGTTGCTTATACCTGCACTATTCATAACTTATGTAATTATCTATGAATCTTAGATAATACATATCTGACACATGACAGAAAAATTCTTGGCTTTATATCTATTTTTATGATAGTTTTACTTTTTATATGATTTTAATTATGAGGTTTTTCGATCAAGTAAGTTTTGAAGAAAGCAACAACTATGACAAGAACAATAATAACAAACTCTGTATAGAGTTAATCACACAGCAGACTAGACAGACTGTTTCGGAAGAAGCAACCCTTCCATTTTCAGTAGTCTTGAGCAATTAAGCTGTGACCAACAAATTGTTTAAGTATTATAACAATGGTTTGCAACTTCTTCGAATAAATTCCTTTGTTAAAATCACACGAATTTATATTTCAAAGGCCATTTTTATATGACGTTACTCATTTTACTATAAAAAAATTATATATCAATATTATAAAATGGATGCAATTTTATTTATTGCCACATTCGTTAATTTCACATGCACAATTCAGAACAAAATTTTTTTTAAACACTATTTTTTATATTAATTAATTTTAATAAGATTGCAATGAGATGCAGCTAAGTGGCCCATTTTAACAAATTTTCAAACTTTTCCAACAAATATTGCAAAATTTTTTACTTTTATAGCTTTGCAGTAAATTAACCAAACGACGCAAAGTGTTTCGAATGGCCTAGTTAGACTGCGATAAATCTATAACACGAGTTCGAGGGCACGGAATTATTGATTAAATGATGAATCACACAAAATTTGTATGGAAAAATTAGCATTTTCGCTTGTCTACATCGCGATTTCGCCACTTTCTTTAAAATGATATAATTCCTGAAGGAAAGCTACACATAAGCCGTTGAACACTTTCTGTTAACGTTATAGTAGGTCTGTTTCCATACTCACTTCAAGTAATAGAATGGAGAGTGACATTTTGTATGTTATTCTTCTCTCTCGAGCTTCAAAAATTTGTAAAATAACGCTTTCAAGTCACTTCAAGTTACTTGAATCAAGTACGGCAACAGATCTAATGTGTTTATAAGTTTTAAAGTACACTTACAAATATTTTATCCATTATTTATGTCTTTTTTATAATTTTTCCGTCTATAAATATGTTCATGTTCACGCTTAAGTTGATGATATTCAGCTGTACCTCTCACGACCTACTGGACTCTAAGAGGATTTAGGCTATAGACTTAACCATGACCTGTCTTTGATTAATACGTGGGCAGTTCCTAACTCTTTATAAATTAATCCTTTATAATCTAAAGTTCTGGCGATTGCGAGAAATGATTCTTGTTTTCCTGATTTTACGTCTTTAATAATAGGATTTGATCAACTGGATTTTGTGAACAAAGTGAAAGATCTTGGTTTTATAATTAATTCTAAACTCACTTGTACTAACCACATTAACCATACTTTAGGTATAATATATGGAACTTTACGGTATTTACAGTCCGCGACAAAAAGTTAGCACTTGAACATTTCCCCAAACATATAATTTACTTTGAATGTTTAAGCTATTTCTCTAGGTGTAATAAGTCATGTGGTGTTGGTCTTTATGTATTTTAAGTACACAATCGTTAAAAATTCTAAGAGGAATACCGTTAGTTGACAAGAAATTAAACAATGCTGCGACAAAATGATAGCACATTAGACGGATTGAGTTTAGTAAGTGTTAATAATCCGATAAAAAATAAGTTTAGCTTTTAAAGTAAAGTTACCACGTTAAATAAGTAAAAGTACTTAAAATTAAAATCAAATGGATGTGGAAAATGGCTTAACAGTGCGGAAGTGCGGAAGTGCAAGTTGCTTTAAATCTTCGTTTAAAAACTTGAAAATCAGTGAAATAGTAAAAAAATTATACAAAAGTCGTAAAGTGATTACAAATTAACTAAAAACCCAACAAAATTATGGTAAAGTCTTTAGCAGTGGATGTTCACGAGTGCTCAGCAAAAAAGTGGATCATCCTATGAGCGATCTGGATTCTCCTGAGGAATGCTGCCTGAGGAGCAGTGGAGTGCTCCTCATTGATCCAATCTAGGTATATTTTGTGTTCTCTTTTAACATTGCATGTCCTAGGAAGGGTAGTGCTCCCTTTAACATCAAAGAGGAGCTCAAAAGGAGCGATCAATAAATGATCCAAATGGATCAGCAAAGGAATATTTATTTTTTTTTATTGGGATTTAGGTTTACTCCGAAAGCTAGGCTTCCCTAGCTCAAGTGGACTGATCAAGACATTAAGGTGGCGAGAAATTACTTGGCCAAATCGTGAAATTTATAACGCCATTACAAATAACGATTGCGTCAGTTGCATCAGCGGATGGACAACACGCATTTACCGTTGGCTGGTCGCACTTCACGACCTCGGTGTTGAAACGACGCGAATTGAATGAAAGGAACATTTAAAATATTTTTTTCACAGAAAATAACGATAGAGTTTCCTAAAAAGCACATGCTCCACTTTATGTTCTTTTTTTTCATTAATTGCTCGCCTATTGCACAAATTCTAACCTACTGCCAAAAAAATTGCTGAAACAGCTGGAGAGAAAACATATATCCGCAACGTGCAAAGGGTTTTAAAAAAATCAAATACAATTAAACTCAAAAAATAACAAAGGAAACCGCCACTTAAAGCGAAACATCGAGCAGCAAGATTGAAGTTTGCTGAAGATATCTTTAAGTGGAGAAAATGATGGCGATGCGTATCAATCACTGACGAAAAAAATTTAATCTCGACGGACAGGATGGTATGTATGTCTGTTTATTGCTACGATTTTAGAAAGAAAGAGCATATCCTTAGTCGTCGTCAACACGGGAGTAGATGAGTAATGGTATGGGCTGGAATTGACCATTGTGGAAGGACTGAAATGAAGTTTGTTCCCACAAAAATGAATCGCCAAGACTATCTGAATTTAATTGATAATAAAATAGTTAATCGTGGGTCACGATTAACTAAAACTTCATTAATATTTCAACAAAAAAATGCTGCTGTACATGGAGCAAGAATATTAAAAAAAAATCCTTTGGAGAACAGGATATTGAAATATTGAAGAGGCCCGCACGATCACCTGTCCTGAACGTTATTGAAAACTGTTGGTGTTACTTTGCAAGGCAAGTTTATGCCGATAATTGGCAATATAATACCATTCAGGAACTTAAAGTAGCATAATTTCGAATTGGGTAGCGATACCGAGAAAATACATCAAAAAACCTTTTTAATCAGTACCAAATTGCGGTACTGAAGTTTTTAAAAATAAATGGAGACTCCACTCAATACTAAATACTTATATTAAAAAATAAAAATAAACTGGCCATTTCAGCCCTTGGAAGGACTTTGACCTAGCTTTTTGTGTTGTGCGTGTTATTAAATGTTTAATCACAAATGACCGAGAACTGGACCTACGTGTTTTATGCCGACTCCGAACGGCTTATGTTCTCAAGAAGCTTTACATGGCAATTTTTACTCTCTGAGGTTTGCCATTGTCCGCAGAGAGGTGACGACCGAACAGAAAAATTAATTCAATTGAAAAAACTTTTCTGTCTGAGCTGGAATGGAACCCGGGCTACCGCGGTTCTTTAGCTTAGGGGCCACGCACCGTACCCACTAGGCTACGGCCGCCACAATTACTTATATTATAAAAATTAAAAATTGATTTCTTATAATTTTTTGCTTTTGAATAATATTGTGCTATCTTTTTGTCATACTACTGAATATGTTTTTTTTAAACAAGTTCAATTTTTAAATGAAATTTCTATACATTTTCATTTTGTGTTTAAATCTAATAACTTTATGTTAAATACAAATTTTTAATTTTTATCGCTTTCAATAAAATTTAAAATATTCTAATGCGCCATCTTTTTGTCGCGGAGTGTACGTGCATCCTCTGACTTTACATCGCTTGAAACTCGGAGAAGGCTGTGAATGCAGCTAATAATACCACACATAACTTTTGCAGATGTCGTTTATAGTAAGCTGGATTCTCATTCCCAGCATAAGCTTCAAGTGTCATTTAGAAGTGCTGCGAGATATGTTTATAAAATCCATAGATTTGAGCATATTTCTGTACAAAGTAAGGATATTCTTGGCTGCAGCTTAGAACATTATTTAAATCTGCGAAATATTATCTTTTTACATAGACTCATTTATTTTCAATGCCCGGGGTATCTACACGATAAGTTACAGTTTTTTCAATCTGCACGATCAGCTCACTTCATTGTTCCTAGACACAACTATCTCAACAGCAGTAGGTTAAGACTTAAGACTTTGGAACTCTTTACCCAACTATTTGAAAAATATTACTATTAGTGTCAGCTTAAAACATGCAATGTTTAACTACTTTCGCTCGCTAGATTAAATTTCAGATTTTCTGAACTATTATTTCTCCACTTATCTGTTATTTGTTCACTTTCCTTTCCATTTCATTCAATTGCCTTCAGTCTTTTTCATTATTATTTGTCTTGATTTTTTTTCCCCCCATTTTGATTACTCATTAATATTAATAATAAATACTTTTTTATTTTTTTTTATAATTAACATAGCTGTAAGTAAATTTTAAATTAGTTGAGTTAATTTTTAATACTCTAAATTACCCCTTCGATGTACAATACTATAAAAAACTAGTCTTATTGTACACCCATTTCCATATAAAAAAAAAAATAAAAAAATAAATAAAATTTAAAAAAATATTTATTTTTAAGCTAAACATTGTTGAATTTTAAATATTTTGTCTCTGTCTTAAAATTTCAATATTCATAAGGTTATTATGTCTTATTTTATAGTTAGAAAGTAATATGCTTCTTGTGACTTTACATCATTTTTATTTTTATTTTTTTGAGCTAACATAACTCCTACATAAAGAGCTACACAGACACTATAGAACACTTTTTGTAAACTTTACAATGTAAACATTAGTTTTTTAGGAAACCAAAAAAATATTTAATCCATTATTTATATGTTTTATCTTTATATTTAAAAAATATGTTTTTTAGCTACATTTTTTCTTAAATATTTTGGAAAATATAGCTTTGTTTTTCTTCAAATTTTTGGATTCATAAGGTTATCCTTTTTCATAATAAAAAAAGAATAAACTTCTTGTGACTTTCATCATAATTATTTTTATTTTTTTTCGTGCAGCACTAAATTTTAACCTACTTAAAAATTGCATATAAATGGTTGGTTCTGCATGACAACCATCTGTTATACAATTTACCGTAGTAGCTATGAAGTATACTAATGAATTTTGACTTTACAAAAACATGTTGCATTATTAACTGAGTCATTGAAAGGAAAAATGGTATAGTCAATTATTGGCTGTGTGTTTTCTATAGACTCCAAAATTACTAGGCCGATTGAGCTGAAGTAGATTTTTTTCCACCCTTAGGTGGAAAAACATTTGCCACACCCCCTTTTTATAGCCCGAAAATCAACAAAAATGCTATAATTCAGACGTTATTTCGTATTATGTTAGACTAAAATTTGATTATTAAGTTTGTATGATAATTGTCGGACACTATACTAAAAAAAGGCGTGGTCATACTATATGTACGCCCACTTTTAAGAATAAAATCGAGTGTTTAGTAATCATATATATGACACCTACCTTTGATATAGCGCAAAATATAATTAAGTTGTATGGGAGCTGCCACGCCCACTTTTCCGATTGCGCTTAAATTATGAACATTGTTTAGTAATAATATATTGCACATCTACCTTTGATTTCGTTATTGTAGCATTTTTCATTTCTAAGATCTAGTGCAAAATGTGTTTAAGTTGTATGAGAGCTGCCACGCCAAAGAGCTGCCACTGGTCCAAAATTTCTGAAATTCTTTTTTTGAAATTTTCTTTACCCTAAACATCGAAAACTACCAAAAAATACACATAATAATTTTCTCCGCCTAACTTGTATGAAACGAAACACTGTGCGACGTGTCACGACGAAGTCTTTTAATTATAACACATGGAAACACTTGCACCAAAATGCTGCCAAAGTGGCTGCGTGATTCGCTAGAAATAATACTCAAATATTGTTTGAAATGCTTGAATCAAGCAATGTTACACTTTCATTACTCAAGCTAAACTTTTTTATATAAAAGTATTTTATTAGTTAATGTATCTGCATTTTAATAAATGCTTACATTTAAAATTTATTGTCACACTTTAAAATTTGTTCCAGCTATTAGAACCAAGCAGTTTCTTCTCGTTTCGAAATACAGTAAGTAAACTGATTAAACGTTATATTAACTCAAAACAAGTAATTTTTTCTAATAAGAAGTTGTTAATGCTTAATTCAAGTTATAATGTGTTTTTAATTGACATAATCTGAAATCAAGTAAAATAATTTCTTTATAAAAAATACTTTTTTTTCTCTTCATGAAGAAAAAGAGTTAAATAAAATGCTTTTATTCAAATTTTCATATGAATTGTTGAAATGAAATTAAATTCAAATATGGTTTGCCCAATATTGCCAACTTACTGTTATTTGCTTAAACACTATTTATATTAATCAAAGCATGCCACTTTTGATGTCACTTATTTTGTATTCTATGCTGCACTCTGCAGTTTGTGTTATAATTACCACAAAAAATATTGATTTATTTACGCTTTATAAGCTTAGTCAACAAATGATGGTTTTAACTCTATTAACCATAAGTGGTTTGAACAGTCAGCAGTCATACGCTGAATATTTATTTAATATGTTTGTTTAGAAAAAGTCACTTTTTTTTTGTTTGAATTAATTATATACAGTTGGGCTTAAATTAACTTTAGTTATGGTTGCTTATGAGTTTATCAGATTACGAGTTTAAAAAACCTTAAATTGTATAGGTTTTTGGCCAGTAATTTTTAATTGCAATTTTTTATATAAAAAAATATTTGTTTTTGTTTATAAATAAGATATATAAAAATTATAGCTATAAATTATCTTTACCCTATTTTGAAATGAGTTTACTAAAAAAAAGTACTAATAAAGGATAGTTTTACAAAACTTTTTTTTAAAATTGGTTTTTTTTAACTATCCAATATTTATTTGAATATAGATATGTCGAAGATACTTGTGCAACTTACTTTGTTCTGGAGTTGGAGAAAATAAAATATGAGTTTGAAAAATATCAATGTTAGAAAAAGAAAATAGAAAATTTTAAAAAATCAAGAGAAGCACTAGCAATTCTAATAAAAATATTAAATAAAGAACATGGCTAATAAACAGTCAATCCACAAAAACAAGCCAACTTAATTTTTCGTCTTCGTCATCCGATGTAGATGTACGTTCTGGCTGTTTACTGCCAACATTGGAATAATCGACAATCCATTGTATGGAGCATCTAGCATTGAACCGGGCATTTAAAAGAGAAGCTTCGGCATTATTATTTGCAATAACATACCCTGGAAAGAATTGGAAAGATTTTCAACACATCTTTACGTAACGTTTATACATTAAAGAGACTAATCTTCTTTTCTTAATTTTTTGAGGAGCAAACCAAAAGAAGGTGAGAGTTTTGCAACTTACGTTGCTACTCAAATTTGAAATGTTGGTTTATTAGTCAAGTGCCAGCAAAAGCCCAAATTGGGGCCAAATGAGACCACCTAATTTAAATCCACTTCAAAAAAACAAAAAAGATGTTGTGAAGAACAAAAAGATGTGCCGTATTTTTGTCACACATGGACATGCAACTAATAACATGCAACTCAGCACCACGAATTAAATGTGTTTATTTAACTATTTTGCTTTGTTAATTTATATAATATGATTAACATGCTCGATATGAGTATTAATTTAACAATATTTTCTAAGATAAAATAATTTTATAATTTTTTAGAATTATTAATATATTATTAAGGGAAGGTTCTCCTGGATTTTTTTGAAAAAATCCATTTTTTTTACATAAAATGAAAGTTACATATATGTAGAATGTTTCTGCCAAGGGATATTTCAATACGACGCGTATTTCTCGAGCTAGAGCGTGTCAAACGTACCCATGTCACGCGCGCGTACCAACTTTCTAAAAACTTTAAACGCGTTTTTCTCGGAACCATGTTTTCTAATCTAACGGACAGCACAGGGCTTGTTCTATTGATCCGATTTCCTTCATTCAAAGAATGTTTGAAAGTATATACTTTTTTGTACGCCTGGAACCTAACATTGGCATAAAAAAGTGTTTATTTATAATTTTTAAACGAGATCTAAGTAAAAAAAAGCAAAAAATTTCAATTTTTTTTTAAAAGTCCATAAAATTGGTTTTTTTTACCAAACTTTATTGAAGTTAGGTTCCAGGCATATGAAATGTTATCAATTTTAATAAATTTTATACATTTCTCATTTCAGTTTACTACCTGAGGCCCCACACTGTCCGCGGGAGGTCGATGTTTTGCGCGCAGAGGTCGACGAGATCCGCCATTTTCAAGCCGCCATTTTGAATTTTTCAAATATCTTTTTTTTTTTTACTCGTCAATAAACCACGAATCAAAGTTCAAAAGCATAAGTTCGTATGTCTTTTCATTTTCCCACAAACCATTCTCAAATTTTGCTTGTTTTTCGGCCAAATCCAAAAAAATCCAGGAGAACCCTCCCTTAATAAAAATTATATGCGAGATTAATAATTATATAATATTTTAGTGCATAACTATAAAATATTTAATGTATTGTTAAACATTAATATTTATTTAATAACGATAATGATTGTTATAACTTTATCACTACATTAAAGGTCCAATTATTAATATAAAAGTAACGTTATGTAGTCCAATGTCAATTGAGCAGTGCGTTCTTTCAGTTATTGTTTCAAACAATACTTTCTTATACCAGTGATTATAATAAACGTAACATAATGTAATGTGACGTAAAGATCCGTGGAAGTCAAGGTGTTCATTTACTTCTTTCTATGAAAAATAAAATCACGAACATCATCGTATTTTTGGACCTCTATATGAAAACCTGCCCGCTTAAATTGTTGGTTGTATTATGTTCAATTAACCACGCAACCAATTTCCACATGGCTTGGATCACTCACAATTGTTGTCCACCGATTTTAAACAATTAAGATTTTATCACACGGGTAAAGCACCCGAATAGCTTTATAGTTAAAAAATATTAATGACTTTAATAAAAGTTTCTTTTTGATTAATTAATAAAGCAATAAAAATACAGTGACTTGTAAACAGATAAAATAATACATGCAGATGCATGCCAAATAGGCACACATACACACAATCCGGATAGCCATAGCCTGATATTCCTGCTGCACTTAAATGTTTAAATAATATTGTTAATGCTTTAGGCAATTATCCTTAAATATAATGTATAAATTAATCATGGTCGGCTTGATGCTGGCTTGCCAACTAGCTAGCCAGACAAAATGGCTTCTAGGCGCCACAAAGTATGCAACATCATGTTACCGTTGTGGGTTATAAGTGTGTGAGTACTAGCTGATTTAATGATTTTTGCCGCATATGCACACACACTCAAAGGTATATTACTCACATTATTAATGTGTTATATTTTTTCTGTTGTGTTTTTCTTTTTGTTCTGATTATTATTATCCTGCTGCGATCTGATATTGTTGCATTATTAATTTTTTATATTGTTTTATTGCATTTTTAATACGGCTATTCAGGTGCGGCAGCTGGGCGTCAGGGTGTCAACTGAGGGCGCTCTACTTACTACTTATTGGCATAATAAATCACTGACACAAGATGTAGTCACAGTCGCCTGCGTTACATTGGCCGGACATTGCCGTATGTTGTTATGTGAGTGTGTGTTTGTTCACGCATTAATATAAATAAATGCGTTTAAAAAATAAATAAATATGTACATAAATTGCCAGAAAATTGTATAAAATTTATTTACCGTCTGTAAATATGAAATGAATTTTTTCGGACTTGTGGTCGCTGCACTCGTAAAGTATTTAATGTAAATATAAATGTTTTTTTTTATTTGTTTTAACATCTGTACTATTTTCAACAAACGACATGAATGATAAATCAAGGTCAAAATTTTGGTAATTTTCTGTATAAAAACGTTTCTAACGCTCTTAAAAAGGAAAACATCACAAAATCATCAGTGAGTATCGCTCATCGTACTCAAACTATGAGAGAAAAACATATCAATCATCTTCAGAAATATTTTTAATCAAAAGTAATCAACATAGATTTGTGCACTTTATTTCATGGGGAGCAGCTTGCCAGACGCCTCGAATTTGGATTTAAAACATTTTAGCTTTCTTTAGAAATCAAGTCAAAATTCTTAATTATACAATAAAGATGATGTTTAATTATTATATTCTGATACTTGCTTTGAGTTGTGGTCGCAGAGTTGTGGTTTTACATTGATTTTTTTTTGAATTAAATGAACTTAAGCAGTTCGTTGAACTCTGAAACTGTAGATTTAATTAAAATTGCGGCTCTTGCTTTAACTGCTTTTAGCTGTGGTCATTAAAGTTGTAGCGATTAATTAATTATCAATGCAATTTATTTTGTATTCAAAGTAAGCATTATCATCCTATGAATAGGACAATAATTTACAATACATGAGTAATAGAAAAAAAAAATATTTCTGTTGTAAATTAAAAATAAAATGAATATTACAATAGGTCTGTTTCCGTAAGCAAAGGTCTTTGAACGTTTTTACAATTATTCAGTTAAACGCATTTTCATACTCGAAAATATAAAAATAATAATACAAAAAATGAGAGAGCAAATCATTTTTCCACCATAACCGAAGTCAAAATAAAATTTTGTTAAATAAAAAGTGGTAAGAGTCAGAAGTAGAGCAAAAAAACTTCATTATTAATTGTTACAAATGCGTAATATCATAGATGCCCAAGGTAGTAGTATTGGTGAGAGTGACGAAAAACTACTGGTGAGAGTGACACAGAAGTTCTGCAAGTGCAGTTTGTCTCTCCCACTCAACATGCTGATTTCCTATTGGTTGATTGGCGATCAAACAAAAGAGCGTAAGTGTACGTGTGAGCTTAATTTGCTGATATCAGCCACTACTGGGCATCTATGGTAATATTAAGTTTGTTTTTGGTGGAAAACGAAGGAAAATTAAACCTTCAATAGTTTATTAAGCCTATACACTATACAAGGTGTAAAAGATATAAGTTGTCAATAGTTCGGCTCCAAAATAGAAGCCAACAAAAATGATACGTTACGTGACAAAAAAAAAAATGTAATTGTCTGCATCAATACAAAGAAAAATATCAGCGGAGTGTGCACGAGTTTTTTATTAAAGTTTTCTTAATATAATCTGGAATAATAATGCTACTTATTTATAAATGTTTCATTGAAAAATCTTTTTTAAAAATTGTTATACAAACCATAACATGATACATAACGTAAGAGATTGTTTCTTTCAAAGAAGTACAACTATTTTATATTATTTATTTAATTGAACCAAAAAACATAAAAATTGTAATTCAGGACCAGGAGAATCAAAAACTAAAAAAAATTTATGAATATAAAATTCCAACTTTCTTAAAAATTTTTAAAACTTTGTCGCCGTTTTTCAACTTTTGTTGACACTGATCATGTTTGCTGCCATTTTTTAAAATAGAAATTGGGATTAACTCTTTGAGCTCTTACGATATATGTAAATTTAAACATTTTTCTCTGTTATGGATATTTAAAAGAATTTTAAGTAAAATTTAATTTTTAAGCCGCGGTAGACCTTTTGGCTGAAATGCCCATACTTTTTTTGAAATATTAATAAATAAATAAGTCATAATAAATAGCGCAAAATGGTAAGTGCTTATATTAACTACAACATTAATATGACCAGTGATTTCACAGATTAATAAGACAACAGCACAGTTTGTGCGAGTTTTTACTATTTATTACTTGAAAGCATTCCCTCCCCTATTTTTGGTTTCCTAGGCTCTCTGAGAGGATTTTGTCCTTACTTTTAAATATTTGTATGATAATGGTAATGGTAATGATAAAAGTAATGGCAATGATAATGGTAATAGTAATGGTAATAGTAATGGTAATAGTAATGGTAATAGCAATAGTAATGGTAAAAGTTATGGTAATTGTAATGGTAATGGTATGGGTAATTGTAATGGTAATGGTAATGGTAATGGTAATGGTAATGGTAATGGTAATGGTAATGGTAATGGTAATGGTAATGGTAATGGTAATGGTAATGGTAATGGTAATGGTAATGGTAATGGTAATGGTAATGGTAATGGTAATGGTAATGGTAATGGTAATGGTAATGGTAATGGTAATGGTAATGGTAATGGTAATGGTAATGGTAATGGTAATGGTAATGGTAATGGTAATGGTAATGGTAATGGTAATGGTAATGGTAATGGTAATGGTAATGGTAATGGTAATGGTAATGGTAATGGTAATGGTAATGCTAATGGTAATGGCAATGGTAATGGAAATGGTAATGGTAATGGTAATGGTAATGGTAATGGTCATGGTAATGGTAATGGTAATGGTAATGGTAATGGTAATGGTAATGGTAATGGTAATGGTAATGGTAATGGTAATGGTAATGGTAATGGTAATGGTAATGGTAATGGTAATGGTAATCGTAATGGTAATGGTAATGGTAATGGTAATGGTAATGGTAATGGTAATGGTAATGGTAATGGTAATGGTAATGGTAATGGTAATGGTAATGGTAATGGTAATGGTAATGGTAATGGTAATGGTAATGGTAATGGTAATGGTAATGGTAATGGTAATGGTAATGGTAATGGTAATGGTAATGGTAATGGTAATGGTAATGGTAATGGTAATGGTAATGGTAATGGTAATGGTAATGGTAATGGTAATGGTAATGGTAATGGTAATGGTAATGGTAATGGTAATGGTAATGGTAATGGTAATGGTAATGGTAATGGTAATGGTAATGGTAATGGTAATGGTAATGGTAATGGTAATGGTAATGGTAATGGTAATGGTAATGGTAATGGTAATGGTAATGGTAATGGTAATGGTAATGGTAATGGTAATGGTAATGGTAATGGTAATGGTAATGGTAATGGTAATGGTAATGGTAATGGTAATGGTAATGGTAATGGTAATGGTAATGGTAATGGTAATGGTAATGGTAATGGTAATGGTAATGGTAATGGTAATGGTAATGGTAATGGTAATGGTAATGGTAATGGTAATGGTAATGGTAATGGTAATGGTAATGGTAATGGTAATGGTAATGGTAATGGTAATGGTAATGGTAATGGTAATGGTAATGGTAATGGTAATGGTAATGGTAATGGTAATGGTAATGGTAATGGTAATGGTAATGGTAATGGTAATGGTAATGGTAACGGTAATGGTAATGGTAATATTTTCGTTTTGGTCTTACTCTAAAGTTGTTGTACTGTGTTGTTCGATTTGAGCGCGATATTTACGTTGTCTTTGTCACACAAATTGGATTTTGTAAATCTTTCAGATAAACCGGGAATATAAGTCGGGGATTTGTAAATTAATAATTTTGATAAAAAAAAAAATTAAACAAAACGTTTATTTTTCAACCAAAAGATTGGACCTTGAGCCCGTAAAATATCATTTATTATAAAAGAAGAGGTAAAAAATCAACTTAACAACTCAAATATAAATAAATTCATACCTCCAATAAAGCCGCCAGTATTAGGTTGAACAGGAGCTGAATTACAGCATCCGTGATCGAGCAAAATTACGAAAGGCACGACGAGACAAGTGCCTATCAATCTTGTACAATTTTGCTCGATCACGGATGCTGTATTTCGGCCCCTGATGGTTCAGTGGCTTCAACTTTTGGCGATTGAGATCGAACTGATAATGATAGTTCTTGTGTATCATTATTTCGATCGGTGCAACATCTTGAACTAAACTTGAAGAAGCCGATCAGTGCACTCAAATTTAATGACACATTTATTGCCTCTACAAATGCATTCGTGGTCTGAGCCGCATTTATATTGTCAATGCATTCGGCAATGGCTTGTTCATCATTCTCTAACAATGTGTCGGGCGAGATGTTATCAAGAACATAGTCAGGATCAGCATCACTGTCATCACTATCAAAACTTTCACCAGCGCTTTCTACAGAATCGATAAACTCGAGAAATTGCTCATCAGACATTGCCCCCAAATTGACCTTTTTTCGTATATGATTAGTATAATCCATCTCACACAAAATTAAATAATACAGTGAAAATAATAGAACAATAGCTGAAAATAACACCGAAGCAAGGAGGAACGCAAACCGGCAAGACCGTCTATAGACGGTAATCACTATTTTGCTTTCAACGCAAGACTTATTTCTTTTTTCACTTCAAAGTTATAAAACATAAATATAAAACGCAAACTACGTGCCGTAAAATTTTAAACTTGAATACTTTATTGTGAATGTTATTTTTTATAAATTAACAATGAGGAAATTTGCAAACTAATTAATAAAGCTAATTTGTTAACTTTTTGAACTTGACTGACGAAAGCAGACGAACGGCAGAGGAGGTTCGTTGAACTACAAAAATGTACAGTTAAGTTGTCTTCCTCATTTTTTACTTGTGTAGAAAAACAAAATTCCAATACGAAACTGGAGCATAAAAAACCAAGACCGTCTATAGACGGTCTTACCTGTTAGAGGGTTAACCTCAGCAAACATTTTCAGCCCTCAGTTGTTTCTATCCTTAATTTTTCACAATTTAGTTGTGAATTGTTTGTTTCAATAATTCTTAAATGAAGAAGAAAGAAAGCGAAAAGAACCATTCCCGAACCCGGATTCGAACATGGCCGTCTGCTTAAAAAAAATTAATGTTGTTTTCTTGCAGTGTCGGAAGATCATAAACGTTGACTTTCGAAAAAAACGAACTGGTCATTTAAGCCCTTGAAAGGAATTCGTTCGAGGTTGTGTTATAATTAAATGTGTTCTGGTGTTATTAATGTCTGATCGAGAACTGGACCTACAAGTTTTATGCCAACTCCGAGCGGCTCATGGCTAAGAAGCTCTTCTTTCCATTCTTTTACTCTCAGAGTGTCGAATATGTCTGTAGAAAGGTGACGGCTGCAATATTATTTGATATATTAATTATATTAAAGAACCATTCTTGTCAAATGGGATTGAACCTGGGTACTATTAGCTTAATGGCCACGCACTGCAGTACTATGCTACGAGCGCCACATAACAACCTTCAATTGAATTAACTCTGAACGAACTTAATACAAATTTGTAACATTTTTGTAAGTCTTTTATTAATTAATAAAAATATTTATACAATAAAAAATTCTTTACTGCAGACAAACTATAATTCCAGCATTTAACATTAAATTAAGCAGTCATTTAAAATTCACCGTAAAACGCTGATAAAAAAATAACTGCATACAAATAAATAGTGGGAGTCAGTGTAGCGGCTGTCTTGTGAACTATTTTAATGGCGACATCTGAGCGGTTTACTTATTTATAAAACTCACTTGCATTTTTATATTTTTTTTTTTTATGTTGTTGCATTGTTCATTGCACTGAATTATCTTTCTTTTATAATGGCGTAAATGTCGCCCTTTTGCTGCCAGCACAGCGCCATATGCTGCGGTGTTTGTTCCAATTACACGCCATGCCAAGTAGTCACCGAAACGTCGCACGCTGTAAAACTGACAGACTGCGCTGTTACTTTATTATGTTTGTTTTTGTTTACTTTGTGTTTGTGTGTGTGTGTGTTTTTTTGTTGGCATCTCCTTGTTTATCAACCAAATCAGATGTCGTAAAATTATGCATTTTACGAGAGTGCTATAATGAGGTTATCCCTACTGGGTAGTTGACAAAAAAAAAACATAAAACCAAAAAGTATCGCTACTGTAGAGCATACAACAACATATAGCATAATTTTCGAGTTCATTAGAGATGATCTATGTATAAGAACAGCGGCAGTTAGCTGGAAAAAAAACACGAGTCCTTATCATGTTTGAGCAGAGCCTTAAAAAACTGCAACTGCTAAGCAACAGTTTTTTTTCAACCACAATTTTAACCACCATTTAAGCCACTTAAATGTGGAAAAATTCATTTATGTGTTGGTTATTTTCACTGCTGTTATTCATAGAAAGGCATGAAATGTCAGCTTTTAACCAACTTTGTGTAGGTGCACATCGTTAAAAGTATCACACATTCAAAAGTCAGAAATAAATTGGACAGAAAAAAAAATTTCTCAAATTAATAACACCAACAGCTACGAGTACCTACACCAATAAAAATTATTAAAACCTCGCCAAACAACACCTTCTTAGTTCTGACGTTGAGGTAGCTACGAGTAACGAAACGTTGCAACGGTTTCGTCCGTCCATTAGTCTGTCCTTCCAGCTGTCAGTTGGCTAGAGCTACTCTTTCAAATGTCAAATGAACAATTTGTTTTCATTATAAGCGTTGCATTGTTGCTAAAGTTGTTCATGTTGCTGTTGTTGTTGTTGTTGGTGCTGCTGATGCAGTTGTTAATTTTAATGTTTATGATGTTTTTTGATGTTGCTGCGTTGAAAAGTTTTTTTGTATATATTTTTCCTCTTCTTTGTTAGTTTCTGTTCTCGTTATGACCGTAGCGAACAGTTTTAGCCTTTCTTTTAAAATGTTTCAGAGTTACGCCCCCGAGTAATTGGGATCATGTCAAATAGTTTAGCAGGCGGAATAACCTAAGGATAGTGTTGTAGAAAATTTAAAAAAAAGAAACTGAGGAGCCTTTATGGAAAACTTACTCAAAATATGAAATAGAAGTAGGAATTGAATTAGGAATTGAAATACGAATTGGAATAGGAATTGACATAGAAATTGAAAGTGAAACAAAAACAGCAGTTGGATATGATATATAAATAGAAACAGTATTAAAAATATACATAGATAAGAATATGAATTAGAATAAGAATAGGAATAAGAAAAATAGGAAAATAGGAAAAATAATAGGAATAGAAAAGAAGTATAAATAGGCATATGAAAGATTTATAAAATAGTAATAGGAATAGAAGTAGAAAAAAATAAATATAAATGAAATGACCTATACATTGAATTCAATGAACTATTCATTGAATTCAATGAACTATACATTGAATTCAATGTAAGGTTCATTGAACTATACATTAAATTCAATGAACTATATATTGAATTCAATGAACTTTACATTGAATCCAATGAACCTTACATTGAATTCAATGAACTTTACATTGAATTCAATGAACTTTACATTGAATTCAATGAACTTTACATTGAATTCAATGAACTTTACATTGAATTCAATGAACTTTACATTGAATTCAATTAACTTTACATTGAATTCAATTAACTTTTCATTATATTCAATGAAAAAATCATTAATTTTGGCATTTTTTAATGAACGTCTTCATTGAATTCAATGAAGTATACATTGATATTCAAGGAACCATTCATTGAAAATCACTAAGTTTAATGAACTATTCATTAAAGTATGAAGAAAATTCATTGAAATCAATGACCACAGTTCATTGGACCAAAATCAATGAATAATTCATTGAAATTAATGCACCTTTTCCTTAATATAATGTACCTTTTTGGTTCAGTGTAGAACAGACGGCAACCCTAATAGAGTTAATGGCTTGACCTAAAAATAACTACTGTTTTAATGTCATATGATTAAAAGGCTGATGACAACATTAAAATTCTGGGACTAGAAGCACCCACAGATATTTTGAAAATTTTTTATTAATCTATATAGCAAACCTTAACTTAAGCTAATGTTGATATACGAGTATTCCAAAATTGAGATTATTTCAAAAAATATGAGTCTCTTTTCACATTAACTTGCAGCTGCAGCTGTTACAATTATAAACAAAATAAAGACATGAACCTTAAGCCGAGCTTAATGGCTACTATTGCTGCCCACAAATCCTTTGCATGGTGGACACAACCACAAAGTTTTCCGTGAAATTTATTCAACATAAAATAATTTTTCACTTATAATGCTCCAACAAAACCCGGTAATTTTCAAATAATAAACCAAATGGAAACAACAATAAAACTTATTTACGAGCCACGACGATGACGACGCGCTGCTCCACTAACTTATTATAGCTTAGATGTAGTCGAATGGTGCAGGCTGTGGGCGCAGAAGTAGTGTGGAAAGAGGGTTGTTGTGTATCTGTTGGTAGCGGAGTGTGTAACGAAATGTGTTTCGCACTGAGTGAGTGGCGTACAGCAGAGTTCAGTGTGATGCACTTAACCTGGCTTTAAGCTGCTGGGTTCTGTTATCGCTCTCTTGCTGGCCAAGATGTGCACCAATGATAGTACCAAACTTTTTTTCTACTCTCAACGGCATTTGTTGGCCATTGCGATGGCAACGTGGATAAAAGCTGAGCGCACACTCGTTGGCGGGCTTGGGTTTGGATTTGAATGTCATGGAACAGCATGACAGCCAGCTTGTATACAATTTATACTACCATTGCGTAGTTGGCTGACTGGCTGGAGGCACCAAATAGGACTGTGTCTAAAAGTTGGATTAGAAGTAGCGGTAGTGGTGATGGTGGTGGTGTTGGTGTGTGCACAAATGACAAGCAGCTAATTTATGTTGGTTTGAAGTTTTCTCAACGTTATTTGTAACATTTGAATGGTATTAAAGAAAAATTAATCTCTCACTCGCTTAAGCGCACGAAAATAAGTTGAAAAGGTTTAATGCTCATTTTTTCAACGGTATCTTTTTTGTGGTATTTGCGGTTATGTATATGATCGCTAGAAAAATGTTAAAACCTTTTCCCGTTTCTAAAGTGATTCTAAGATATTTAGAATATATGAATGAATATAAAAATAATTTAGATACAAATAGAGTTACTTTGTGTACTTATCGAATGAAACCGAGTTGTAGTCCAATTGATGCAGAAAATGTTTTTCTCTATAGACAATGACGATCCAAAGAGATCAAAATAACAGAGCTAAGAAAATTTTTAAACAAGTTGAAAGCAAAACTTAAGTTTATAGCGATACTTAAGTTAAAGTAAAGTCTATAAATTTGGCAATTTAAGATCGACTTAAGTCTCCGAATAAACTTAAGTCTGGTGGAAAAGTTGATTCGACGACTTAATTCGATCTTAAATCGCAAAATTTCTAGACTTAGCTGAAGCTTAAGCTTAGCTTAAGTATGGCGAAAAACTTAAGTTTTGATTGTGAAACTGGTCATAAGAAATTTATTGTAAGTTAAAAAATAAAATCCATTTAATAAAAATAACTCTGAGTTGATAGATAAGTATTTCGGACTATAATCCCAAAAAATTTTCACAATCACAGGCTGCCGAAATTCAATGCGAAAGTTCCATTTTTGAAAATATTTCCATAAAATCCTGTAATATTGTAATTCGGAGATCCAGGAAAGAAAATCCCAGGATTCAGAGAGACTGACTCATTCGGCATTCCGTAAGTGACTTCCCCAGTACATAAAGGGTCCGCCAAATAACTTTTTTTTTTGAAAATTCTATAAAAAAAAAAACTACTGAATATGTTTTCAAATTTCTTTTTTTATTTGAAAGTACAATCCTTCCGGTTAATAATGGAAAATAATTTCATTCAAATGGCTGCCTCGACTGGCTATACAGTAGCCTACACGATCGGTCTAATTTTTAAGCATATTATCGATTGTGTGCAGCTGTATTTCACCAATGGCTTCACGAATATTGTCCTTTAAAGCGTCAATTGTCTCTGGCTTGTCGGCGTAACACTAATCTTTGAGGGCAACCCAGAAATAATAGTCCAACGGTGTCAAAGTGCAGCTCCGAGGTGGCCAAACGACATCAGCTCTGCGGCTGATAATGCGATCTTCAAAAACAGGGCGCAAAACATCGAGTGTAGCTTCGGCTGTGTGGCACGTAGCGCCGTCCTGTTGAAACCAAATGTTGCCAATATCCTCCTCTTCAATTTTCGTGAACAAAAATTCGTTCAACATGGCCCGATAACGATCGCCATTGACTGTAACGGCCACTCCTTGCTCATTGACGAAGAAAAATGGCCCAATTATGGCTCTGGACCAAAACCCGCACCAAACAGTGCCTCGTTTTGGGTGCAGCGGCTTTTCAATGTATGCGTGCGGGTTTTCTGTACCCCAAATGCGACAATTTTGCTTGTTTACATACCCGCCAAATTCAAAATGAGCTTCATCTGAAAAGATGATTTTTTTGGCAAAATCGGCATCTTCTGAATCAAAGTAATGTCGCAATATTTCTCAGCGTTGTTCAAGAGTATACACAACCATATTCGTTCAGCGGAAGGATAAAACTAATTATCTGTGAAATCAGACCTGAGCTAAGTATTACCATTCACGAAATAAGCACTAGTTGAAAAAAAAACGTTATATGGCGGACCCTGTATATAAAAAATAGCTTGAAAAGAAATTGTTAACAAATCTAATCTTAATGGCTCAAAAGTCTGCGTGAAACCGGGTTTCTTTGGCAAGGGAGGTGAGGCAGGCGACGTGAAGTGCGCGAAATTTCACTCACCGAAAAAGCTGTTGTGACGATGGACTGACACGCACACATAAGGGGTCGTCCATAAACTACGTTACTGATTTTCCGGTTTTTTTACCCCCCTCCCCCTGCGTTACTTTTCGTAGTGCTTTTCAAAACCCCTCCCCTCCCCATAAAATAACGTGACATATGAAATTAATTCATTCGAATGATTATATATTTTGACTAGCTCTGAAAATTTTCACTAGTATTAGTGACTAGTATGACTAGATACATTAAAGGAACAATTGGAAAAAAATCAATAATTAATATCATCTGTAAAAGCTATTCCATCTGCGATCCAAGATTCGATGCTCTCAATCACTGGGATAGAAGAAGCTGGTAGCTTTGTTGAGGATTCTTCAAAATAGAATTTTTCATCGGATTCTATGTCGACCCATTCAGGTGAATCCTCATTTCTAACGCAAAGAAATTCACCTGGTCTTTGACAGAGTACCCTTAAAGGCTGCACCCGAGCTGCACCAAGTTCTGTGTTTTTGTGTGATTGCTTTCTGAAAATTGATTTATTTAAATAGTATTTTTTTATTCCGATTTATTGTAAACGATATAATACAAACTTATGGCAATTCATAGAAGTTTTAAAAACGAAATACAAGCCGCAGGTAGGACATGACCTTGAACCGATTTCTTCTTTCTGAGAAGGACAGTATATGTCATACGGTATCTCCTTTGATCAAGAACATTCAGGCCTTAACGTCAAACCCTGTCGCAAAAGCAAAGACCCAAATTTTTCAGACGTGTGCTGAGATGGTGAAGGAATACCAAAAGGTTCCTGTGTCGAGGGAAAAGGTGGTGAAAGAAATCGTTGAAACAAAAGTTAACCATCAATTTAGACGATCAAACATAAACATGTAAGGTTAAAAATTTTTGAAATGATTGTGTTATTAATTAGAGGTTTTTCGTCGATTTTTATAATTTTTGGTAACGTTACAATATCTAAACACCTCCCCCCCTACCGTTACTTATCGTAGTGCATTTCAAAACCCCTCCCCCCTACAGGATGTCTACATTAATACAATCAAACACATTGCATGTACAGAAAACAAAACTGGTTTCACGCAGACTGAACAGTACAGTGTGGTTTTGAATAACTGACTGCTCACGCAGACTGAGCACTACAGTGTATTTTGGGCCAATCAGAAAACCATACAGATGTTTCAAAAACTTCTCAACCGATTAAAATTTTTTATTGATGACAGCCATAAAAAAGATTGAAAAGTATTATTTTAATTCATGTTTTATGACTAAAAGTTCACCAGGAAAAATACAATTACAAAAAAAAGCTCAGATGTTGTTAACTATAACTTAGTCATAGACGTAATTTTAACATGATCTTTTTTAAAGATATACAGTAGTTATACTCTGTAGCAAAGATTCTGTCAAACTGTGTACATATTAAATGTTCGAAAAAAATACAAAAATATTATATCTGTAAAAATTTCAAATATTTCCAATAGTGTAAGATATTTCTTTGCGAAAAAAATTAAATACTTGCTATACTCAATACAGACAATGAGTACAACAACAACAACTGCACCAATGCAACATAAAGAACAGCATCAATATTGATATGAACCACGGCGACGAAGACTACGACTACGACGACGACGACGATGACGACGATGACGACGACGACTGTGCCGACGACGACTACGACGACGACGATACAGCTGAAATGACTCACCAGCCATCAACGCCGTAGATAAGGCGGACTTCTGTGGGGTCAAATCCCCCTTTAGCAATCCGCATTTGATATCATTCCTTTTATCAGGTCTACTGGGGTGTTCAAGATGCTGCCGGTCTCCAAGTAACGGCACCAGAACTTTTCAAATGCATGACATTTTTGACGGGTGGCAACCTTAACATGAACACAAAATAAATGTCAGATCGATCTGTCAATGAATAGTGACATTACAGTGTTCCATGGCAGAATAACCAGGTAGATGCAATTCGGAGAGCAAAAAACGAGAGAGCAAAACATTGGCTTAACTATAATGTCACTATTGACAATTTATGTTTATTCGTTCAGCCATAGGGATGTTTAATTTACTTGTAACCGTATAAATCAATTGACTACCCAGATTTTATGTATGAACATGTAAAAAAAGTAAACAAAAATTTTAAAAATTTTATAAAATGAGCCGTGTTTTAAGATATAATATATAACTAATTGTAGTTTTGCCTTAAATGAAGCAAATGAAAGTTTACTTTTAATATAATTTTCATTCGACTACTTATTTCGATTGTTCAGTAACCAATTTATTTGTAAAGCTATGTACGGCTTCTTTAAACTGTCAAAATATATTTTGACAAGTGAAATTGCTGTTTGAAAAAATTAAATTTATTTAATGAAATCGACGATTGTTTGTTTATTTGCCAACAATTGATGAATTGTTTTGGAATTATCGCGACGGGAAGAAGTTATAGGCAGTCCAGTAAAGTCGTTGTCAAACCTGAGTTGTCGTTAAACATTTGCAGTTACAGCAATTGAAATACTCAAGATAAACTGCTTGGGAGTACATGCTATTTACGTTTAAGTCCACCGGAATGGAAACGGATGTGCTAAATTCAAGAAACAATCTTAAAATAATTATGTGTATTGGGTTGCAAGTAATTGTGCTCTAATTTTCTAATTTTCAAATTGTAATGTTTAAAATGTAATTAATAACTTGCTGGGACTTTGAAAAAATAAATTAAATTAATTTTCCTTAAGATTTCAGCTACGTTTTTAATTCGATCCGATCGGCAATAAGTAACATGCGAAATTACTACATTAAAGGCCGTTTTCTCAATGTCCGGTTAAGCACTAATCGGAATTTTGACCGGCTGTTAGCAAGAAAGCATTTTCTCAATGTTCGGTTAGGTCTTAAGTGCCGGTTAAGTTAATGGCAAGTTGAGGTTCCGGTTAGTTGCTAATCGGAAGAACAGCTGTGTAGTGCAAAAAATAATTATATATTTTATAATTAAGAATTGATTATAATTGATAATCATCCAATAAAAAAGTCAAAATTGATATCATTTTCAAAGCAGCTCATTTTGACATTATAATTACGCCTTTGTTATTGTTTTGTTGTCGGAGAGAGCGTTTTTCTAGTGCATCTACCTGGTTATTCTACCATGACAGTGTTCTAAATTAAACATCTTTTGGCATTTGGCATTTTGGCATCTTTTGGATTAAAAATGGATAAAGAAGAATTTTGTGCCTTGATTAAGCATTACTTTTAAGCGTACCAAAAGTGCGACAGAAACAATAGAAGAGATCAATAAATATTATGGTGAATCTGCTCTGTCGTATTCAACCGTAAAATATTGGATTGCATTCAGAATGTATTGGAAAAATCCGCGATTTTGTATCAGACAATCCGAGAGTGAAAGTGCGTGAGATAGCTACACCCGTAGGGTAAATCAAGTGGTTGGGTGGTTTGAATTTTACATGAACATTTGGTTATGAGAAAGCTGATTGCAAGATGGGTGCTGCGTTCGTTACCAAACAATCAAAAACATAAACGTGTCAGCACTTCCCAAAATTTTTTGGACATGTTCTCTGACTGATTTTTTGCGTAAAATAGTGACCATGACTTAAACATGAATACACCACTATTCACCAGAATCTAAGGAATCAGCAAAAGAGTAGGTAGGACCCAGTGTAAGTGCACTAAAGTGAGCGAAGGCTCAACAAACGGCCGGAAAGATGTTGACGTCTGTTTGATAACAATAATAATGATCGAATAGAAATTATTCAAAAGAAGCAAACGGTCCCATTTTTTGAAAAAAAAATCGTCCTTTTGCAAGACAATGCTCCAGCTCACAAATTGATCAAAACCATGGTCAAATTACATGAGTTACGCTTCGAACTTCTTCCTTATCTTCCCATATTTTCCAGATTTTGCCCCCAGCTACGATTATCTGTTCCCAAACTTAAAAAAGTGACTCCTTAGAAGAAGATTGGCTACGAATGAACAGGCCGAATTGGAAACTGAAGCGAATTTCGGAGATATTGAGAAATCGTACTATTCAAAGGGCATCGCAATGTTGGAAAATCATTAGAATAAGTGTATCGAGCTGAAAGGGGCATGTGGAAGAATAAACAATAATTTTTGCCAGAGATCCAAAATAACTGTTATGTATTTTTTTTGAGGCCGAAAAAGTTGGCGATATTTTGAAAAATTTTTTAATTGTCGCTTGATAACAGTTTTTTTGAATTTGTATTTCTTACGTATATGTAAAAAGCTCATAACTTTTTTTTCTAAATTTTTTCTTTACATTGCCTGATAAGAGTTTTTTAGAGAAATATATTTTTACGCTATTGAAAGGCATTTATGTAATTAAATCCATCATTTCTGTAATTGAACGCTTGTAATTTAACAAACAAAGAATATTTATTTTAAAAGCTGCATAAGAAAGTAGTGTTGGATCTGGCAATATTATACTGTGAAACATTTTCTTACTGAGATCAAGAAGGTTAGGTTAGGTTAAGGTGGCGACAGGTTCTTACATTGGTCCATTTAGACCAAATTGGTCCATCGTGATACCACAGAATGAAAGAAGGGAGTAATTAAGTGCAACTTTTGTGAAGGATGTTCTTTATTTGGCAGAAAGCTGTAGAAACATGTGATATTGCATCTGAAGCAAGTGTTATGCATTGACCTCAGTCAAATCAAGTTCAAAGCGTTCCTTTCCACAAACTTTCCTACCACCATTTCTGAAAGAAAAGTTTTTAGCAACGTTAAAAATTTTTTCTTTTCTATATTTGTTTTGAGGCAACGAAAAAATACAAAATTTAAAAAAAACGTTATCAGTAACGAAAAAAAATTCTTCATTTGTAGTCATGATACAAAGAACTACAGATAAAGTATTGCGCATGTCCGCCATCTTTGCTGTGACGTGCAAGGTGCTCATTGGTTGCAACGTAGTCACAATTTATTCATAGGGTGTAAAGATTTTAAAATGACTAAATTTTCTTATGAAAATTTGTTTTACTGAAATGAAATAAATATTGTTAAATAAGGCACATGTCCAAAATAAAGTAAATATATTTTTTAGTACTATTTGTGAAAAAAATTCCATATTTTCTAGGGGTGTTTTCCCCCCTTTTTACCGAGTTACACAAAAAGTGGCTACGTTGCTTGATGTGCTTGACAGCAATTTGACTGTTTGTTCATTTTCATTTTGATATCTTTGTCTCTTTTTGACATTTTCTTTTGAAAGTATTCATCAAGTGTCACATTTGACGAGCACCAATGACGAGGTGCGCAGTAAATTTTGTTTGTTGCACCGGGAATACTTTATCTGTAGTTCTTTGTATCATGATTTGTAATTGTTATCGGAGAGAAAAATAAGTTTAAAATTTTTTTGTTGCAGTAAAAAAGTTATGGCCCAATTTTTAAAAATATTTCTTATAACAGTTATGTCTCTGATTTTTGCAAAAACCGTATGTTTTCTTTGTCAGACCTGCAGCATCTTGAACGACCTAGTGTAAAAATAAATGTTGTATTTTTGCATGACACTTAAGGCTGCATTAAGAATAGTTAGAATGATTCAATTTAGTTTAAATAAGCACCTTTTTCGATAACTCTTTGCCATTTTAAAGGTAGTTTCATTAAGCCTCTCTTATAGAAAGTTCCGTCTCTTTTAACAAAAAACTGAGACAGTCGATTTTCACAAGCTTCGCTTAGGTCGAAAGTATTACCTTTAAAATCATTCACCATAAAAAGGATAAGGTGGTAATCACTTCGTGCCAGCTCCGGACTATAAGTTCGATTCATAAGAGTCTCCCAATTGAACTCTCGAAACTTCTAGTGAATTACTATCATGTATCATGTGTGTGGCCTTGCGCTGTTTTGCTGAAGACAATTCCTAAACTATTGCCTAAAGCTTCTTCAGACGGTCCAATTATTGACAATATAGGTTCTAATTAAAAGTTTCGCCATAGGGGCGAACAACAAAAGCTTCCTGTCCATCAATCCTGACTTGGCCACCTTTTGCGAAGGCTTAACGCGATTCGACTACTATCATTTTCACTTGAAGTTATCGTAATTGATCCACTTTTCATTACCAGCTACTATGCGCTGCAGAATTGGGTTTATTGTGTTGCGATGAGTTTTTGTTTGCGTTTACTCGTGTGGCATCCATCGATTCAAGTGATTCCAAAAGATTTTTTGTTCAATGTTTGGATTCTGGGCAAACGAAACTGTTCTTACATGACTCTTAGATTCGACGATTTCCATGACTTTACTGACGTTTTCGACAATTGGCCTTCCAGAGCGTGGTACATCTTTGTATATTAAATTACCGGAACGGAACCTACGAAACTAAAAATTGCTCCTGATTGGCTTTAAGCAGGATTTACTGATCACGTTCAGCAAGTTTACTGCAAAAATTTAAATTATTTATTTTTAAGATTTTTTATTTAATTAAATTAAGTCAAAGTGCGTGCAGCAAGTTTTTGTTACTCTCTCGTAGAGTGTGGAGAGAGATAAGGCACAAAAGCTACATAAAAAAAAACTTGCAAAACTTGCAAAAGGTGGTCAGTGAAGCCTCTTAAACAGTAGCCTCAGGGCCATAAGCATTATTCACATTCACATATTCAATATTTTTTACAATTTCTTTTGCTATTGTTGGCACGGTACTTAAAAAAAAAACTTTTGCACCATCGTCGTTCAAAAAATCTAAGTCACGAGAGGAATTTGAAATTTTATTTGCTTAACATAACGAAAGATATGCGTTGTATTCGTATGTTCTTAAAAAAATAAAGCTGTTATTCTGTTGTCTAAACAGCATTATAAAAATGTCATAAAAACATTCATAACCGAGCAGGATAACCAGGTGGAGCAGTAAGATCAAACATTTCTAAGAAGCAAAATCAAATCCTTGACTACAATCGGAATAAGGCAGGAGTGGATACAATGGACCAAACGCGAAACAATCCGCTGGCCATTAGCCATGTTTTTCAACATTCTACACGTACCTGCCTTGGCCGCATTTGTGATTCAGAATGAAATGATGAAAATGATGTAAAATGGTGCGCAATTCATAATATAAATATGATGATAATTTGAATTAAATTGCGAGCTTTAGATCAAGTAAGTTTTTAAGAAGGCAACAACAACAACAACAACAACTCTGTATACAGTTAATCACTTAGCTGACTAGACAGTCTGTTTCGGATATCGCTACATTTTCCTCTTCAGTAGTCTTTGAATGATTAAGCTGTGACCAACTCACTGTTTACATTAGTATATGACTGCGCAAATTTTGGAACACTTGCTTCTGGCGAAGCAAAAAACTCGTTTAATTTCTATGGTGCATTTAGACAAACTGTCGAACACCAATGAATATTTAAATAAATAATGAAGCAACTAGAACAGATGGCAACCTTGGTAGAGTTGATGGCTGTGATCTATAAATAGCCTACTGCTTTGAAATGTCATATGATTAGCCGCCATATAATTCACTAATTAACTATTATGATAATTGTTATAGGATTTTACATTTACAAAACAAATTGTATTAAATTCTTTGCTAAATTCAGAATTATTTTGCAAAAAGTATTTGAAATAGCGCGTTTTAATCATTACTGTGATTTGGCTATTTTTGAAACAAAACGAATTGGACTTGTAGATTTTTTAAGTGCAAAAATTAAGTAATTTATCATGCTCCTACGAAGCTTCTTGAACTTGCCAGTTTTGAAGGAATAATTAAGAAAATAATTTCTTTTCCCAACAATTTTTTTTTACTATCATAGAAAACATCGAGAAATGTTTTCCTTAAACTTGCAATAATTAATTAATTGCTTAAGTCAAAAAGTTAAACTTTAAATCAATGGTTAAACTTTAATGACTTAGCGACAAATCAGTAAACAAAGCAGTCAACAACACAGACAGAATACATTATTGAAAACAAAAAAGCGAAAGTTGTTCTTTAAGGAGTACCCGGTGATAAAAACACAAAGTTTAAAAATAGAATTGTGCTTAGATAAATGACATAAACTCTTGAAGCTTCATTTGTTGAAATCAGTCAAGAGTTTGAAAAATTTTTTAGGCACTCAGAAGCCCCACTCGACAATAAAAAAAAGGAGCCCCCCTTTTGAAATACCCATCTACGACGTTGCTTTCAATACACTTACTCACTCACTAGCCATTGAAGCATCCATCCAACACGCTGGCTGCTGCATTCGCTGTGCAGATCCAGAGCTCTAGAGGCGCGGGTGCGGCTCCATTTCAATTTGCAATTGCCTGTGGTTAAGTGTTCCCATTCATTTGGGCCAAGCAGAAAAGAAGCAACACAAGATATAAAAACAAAGTAGTACGAGCAAATATGGAAAATATTTTTTTGGAAACTGGTTTTTCCCTCGATTTTTGTCTTTGATTGACTCTTAGCCATGGTATGAGTGTGATTGGCCAGCCGGTAAATAAAAATGTATAACATTTAAACGGCATTTTCACACATACACTCAGCTACCTATATTAAGCTCACTGCATACACTCATACATTTGCATAGAGGCAGTCATACAAACGGGTATTCCGGCTTATAGATTACGTTTATATGAGCCCACTTGCAGTTATTATAGAGCAGTGCATGATATTGCCAGATTGGCATTTTTTTATTTTTTTTTGTTTGTATTTTGTGTGGGTTAACTTTTACCCTTTAAGCCGTGTTTTGTATGCTGCAGTTGATTCTATTTTTTTTACTGTTTTATTTTATTTTATTTTATTTTATTGTATGCTTTATGACCTGCAGCAATAAAGAACTGTTTGTGTAACCAGTCTGAGTGTATGCTTTATAAATACACATACGTACACACATATTTTTACTCCCCATCAAATTGACTGAAATCAATTCTTAAAATTTATGCATACAACGTGAGAGGATCTCAATAACATTTGACATTCAAACTATTCACAAAAACTGAACAAGCAAAAGTTCACATTTTTTATTAGAGGTTCAATTCATCGCCTATAGCGAAACTATTACGTTTATATTTCTGTACCTTTTGTGTTATAAATGTTATAGCTTTTGAGTTCAAACGATCTGACATGTTTAAATTGACGTAAAATAAAAGCCATATTTTTTTTAAACTCACTTGAAGTGCCTAAGGTATTTAGTTGTTTTGGATTTGGAGTTGTATTGCAGAAAAGGCTTTAAAAAATTTGTAAACCATTTATAACAAGAATTAAGTATAGTTTTATTCTCTACTTTTTTAGTATTCAAACTTTACTTTGAGCATTAAAAAACTCCATTTTATAGTTTAAATGTTGTTAGGGTGCGATATACGTTTACCATGTGACTGTATTGCAATATTATAATTATTATAAATATGCGATTATTATAAATAATGTTTTGTCAAAGTGGAAAATAATTATTATAGTCTAAACTTATTCCACTTGTAAACCTTCAAGCCATAAAAATAATGAAACAAATTGTTTTAATTCTTTTCAATAACTTCAAATTCGAAAACGTTTTACGGGTTAGCTTTTGTTAATGAAGTATCAATACTAGTTTTTCTAAGTTTTATGTGTATATATTTTGTGAGCTTAATTATTAAAAATGACTTACTTGCAATTGAAATCACATTCATATTTCTCTCGAAGTTTCCTTGATTATAATCTTTGATTAAATAACTATGTTCAACATTGCGCAAGGGTTTTATATATGATATCTTAAAACAAACAATAAACAATGATTAAACATGAGAAAACACACCAAAAAACTTGTTCGACTTTAACTTTCAAAATTTAATTCATAAAACTAAAATCTAAAAAAACTTATAAAAAAGATTTTGTAAGAATGTACATCACCAAAATCTGTTGAATTAAAATTAAGCATATGTAGTTTTTATCAGTGCAGCTTGCAGCTTGCACATCTGAGAGCAAAAGGAAGATGAAAATTATTTATATCTATATTAAGAAAGTATTAACTGTTGGACTGTAACGGTATCAAGAAAATACTATTATTTTTAATCCTTTAAATTTTTAAAATTTGTGCGCATTTAAAAGGTTATAATTCACCTCTTTATATATTTAGCCATGAAAAATTAAACTGTAACATGGCATAATTTAAGAAAAAGTGCATTGTTACAAAATTCCTTAAAAAGGGTTTCTTGGTTTTTCTGCCAATAATAAACTTTTTACTGTTAGTAATTAAAATTAAATGCTTGAAATAAAATAAAATTTTAATTTTATGTGAAAGTAAACAGGTATGGTGGCTGTGAGTTCAATTAAATGTCATGCATGACAAGTAAATAAAAAAAAGAAACAAATTCTCAAGAGATCTAGACAGAACGCTTGACACTACCAGAATAACCAGCTTAACAGACAACTTGTCACAGCTTAATGCGTTGTTTGTTTACATATTTATTACTCTCGTACTTGGTATTTACTTTTTGTTTATTGTCATTCGAAATCTTGTATATGGTTAAATAAGTCGGATTGTTTTTAATAACTAGGCATTTATGGCTGAAAGAGCTGCTATGTGCTGGGTTATTTATCTTGAGTCATCAGGTTATCTAGACATATGCATATGAAATTTTAACTTAATAATATTCAAATGGTTGAGCCAGACCAAAAAAAAAACACTGAATCAGCCTGAAGATTTTTCAGCATATCTAAAAACAATTTCAGTAACTATGCTTTGTTTGTGGCGAATTCCGACAAATTGAACTCTTTAATAACATAAGCATAAACTAAAATAAGCAAAAACGAACAACAGAAAAAGGGAGAAAAACTGAGAAATTGACACTAAAATCTCATCGCCTCTGTGGTGCAGTACGCTAAAATGCACTGGCACAGCGACCCACGCCCGGGTTCGATTCCCGGTGGTGGCATCACAAAGATTTCTAATTAAGCCTGTAGCAGGGCCGAGATTGCAATAATCAGCTAGTGATGTTTTCCTTTTCATATTGAAAAATGCTGTTGTTGTTTCTTTGGAAAAAATTCGTTAGAGCAATAAATTGTTCGAACCTGACCTAAAGCTCAATAAACGATTTTAAACTATCAAAAAACTAGAGTTTGTATTTAAAATCAAGAATAATTTAAGCTCTCAAACATTTAGAATTTGTATTTAAATCATAGAAAATTAACATTTTAATATCAGTTACGATAAAAATTATTTTGTTAAGAATACCCGGTGAAGAAATGAGAAGTCATTATTGTCATAACTAGCTCATTAACTAGTTACTCTTTAAACACATGTCATTACGCCTTCGCTTACAATTTCTGTATAAATAATGCCAAAGAAAATGTCTTGTAACAATAATCGTGAATGTAGCCGAACAGTCACAATAAACTCAAAACCTTATGTCCCCGCTGACAATCTTACTGCATTATTCTGACGATGAGAAAGACACGAGAAGCAATACATTTTAAAATGGAAGAAAGTATTGCTTCTCGTGTCTTTCTCATCGTTGGTGTGCTTCTTTGTGATACAGAATAATGCAGTAAATGTTTAAAAGGCAAGCACCCTGCTCCGTGCCCAATATCTTTCAAACTGTTCAGCCTGAAAGTATGCACATATTAATACAAAAAAAGGCAAGCATTTTGTTCCGCACACAGTATTTCTCAAACTTTAAATATTTTGTGACAGTAAAATCTCCTTAAAAACACAGTTCTCAAAAATATTCAGCCTGAAAATATGCACAAAACATATATTTGATACTTATCAGTGACAATATTGGGTTTTTAGAGCTTTGGTTTTTTTAACTACCTTCTCAACACTGCTTTAGTACCTTAAGTCTTATTTAAAGTGGTACATTTGTTTTTTTTTTTAAAAATCAATAGAATAAAAAATCAAGCTTTAAAAAGAGAAAAAAGTGATTTTTTCAAATGGTTTCAAAAAGGACAGGCTTTTGTACTAGTTTTAAAATAAATAACGTAAGCTGTTATGCCCGATAATTTAACATTAGTTATAAGGTCTGTTCCCGTACTTTTGTAGCAGAAATTAGCAAGTTATGTTATTTGAGAGAGTAAGCGGAAAAATGTTCTCTTTGCGTGAAAAGTTGCAAAAAGTACGGAAACTGGTTTTTAGCAAAAAGTTAAAATTTTAGAAGAAAAGTCAAAAACATATGTTTATTTTCTTTGTAAAAATTTGGCAAATGTCGCATCAAAAGAATAAATAGGCTTACCTGTTGATTTTTGTGTTGTTTAAATGGCTGGTAGTCTAATTTGACATCAGCCTTAAAAACATGGCAACTTGCAAAACATGGCAAAATTTTTAATCAATAATAGAGTTTGATATTGTTTGACATTTTTATACTATTACTTATGTGTAATATATTATTAAAATGTTATATATTATTAAAAAAAGATAGGAAATAAACATGATTAATAATTAAATTTTTCATGTGTATACTAAAAAACATTCTCTATAAAAAAAAATGTGTAAATAAATTCTCAATAAACAATGGCTAGGAAGAGAGCACTTATTTTTCCCAATAAAATAGATATTTTTATATAATTTCCCTAAAACCTGGGAATTTTATTAGTTTACATATCTTTTTTTTTAATAAAAGTGAATACAAAATGTTTATAAGAACATTCAAAAATATACGTTTTAACACCAGCATTTTTAGCATTTAAGAAAAGTCAATGATACGGTGACCATCCCTTATGTGTTGTACAGAATTGTAAATATTTGAAGTCTTTGGTCTGTATGAATTATTTTAACAGAAAAAATACACGAATGTTCTGAATTTTAAGATATGTTCTGTATTTCTTAGCTGCGCTTAAGATATAAAGTATTTTGAACAAATCTTCGGGATAGCAAAGAAAAAGATTTTCTATGTTATTTTCGTGACTAAAATCTTGAGCTCTTGAAAATAGTATAATAACTAATATTTCTTTTACTACATCCCGAGCAAAGCTTTGTGCATTAAGAAAAACATATTTCCATTTTTTATTTACTTTTTAAGTTGTAAAAGTTTGCGGACTCATTGTTGCAATTTAATCACTTCATCCTTTTTAAAATTGCAAAAAATGGCGAAAACGATTTTTAACCTTCTTGTAATTTCTCATATATAATTCTTAAAAGGTTTAATAAATTCTAATAAAATATGTATCCATTTTTATCCAAGGTTTTGAATACAATCCAATACTTTTCTAATAAACAGAAAATCAAAATAAACAAAAAAGAAAATGTATTGTTGATCTCAAACATTGGAATGTTTCTTCAAGATTATAATTTAGAGCTTTAGGTCAAGAACTTTATGAAAGAAGGCAATAATAACAACAGCAACTCTGTATAAAGTCAATCATACAGCAGACTATACAGTAGGGCTCGATTATATATAAAAAAGTACCATTGTTTTGAACATAATCAAGGGGGGATCGAAAGATATGATATCATATATTAACCTAGCGCTCACACTAGATTCAAAGCTTCTCTGGAGAAGACATGCAGAGGAAACTATAAACAAAGCAACGTGCGCACTCATGGTATGTAGGAACCTGGCGGCGAAAAGCTTAGGTTGCAACCAAAAAATTCTTCGCTGGATGTATGCATCCATACGCATCCATCTTCGCATGCATCACAGATGCCATGAGGATCTGCCGTACAGCAGCACTAGAATTAATTCTAGACCTAACACCCATGAACCAATAAAAGAAGATCACGCAAAGAGCAGTGCGAGAAAAAAGTAATTTTTCGTGCAACGTCATCGGTCACAAGCAAGCTATGAAACTGTCAACTTGCATACGTTTTGCATGCAAAACATGTGAAAACTCGGATAAAAGTGAATAATTATAAAATTAATAAGTTTAATTCGCGAAAAAAGTGTTTGAAAACTTGTTTGTTTATATTTCCATGCAGTAACTAAATGTAAAGAATGCTGTAAAAAGAAAAACTGCAAATAAATAGAATACAAAATTGGATGTTCACTTTGTTTTTATTATTGAACTGTTTTGTTAAATTTTCGATTCTTTATTTAATAATTTTATTTTAAAAAACATACATGCGCGGAAAAACATTTTTTTTATTTTGTTGTCACACATAACATGCTCTGCACTTGTAATGTGCGTATGCAAATAATTTTTGCTTATTAGCAGCCCGTCGCCATTTACGTCGTTAAACACTTTTTCCAACGCCCTCATATGCGCCATGAGCTCTTCCGTTGGCTTGGACAACCGCCTTCGCTTAAAGGATCTACCCAACTAAGTGATGCTGCCGCTTCTTCTTCCAGCCTTATGTTCAGAACGTCTTTGTGGAATTTGTGGCAGATGTATCACGCGAGGTTTTCCAAACCGCTGTTCACTCCAAGAAAAAGATTAAAAATATTGAATTCATAAAATTGTTAAATTTTACTTGCACTTGCGAATATAGCTGCCTTATTTTCGCTTAAAGTAACTGCTCTGAAGAGCGGTTAGAAATAGAAGCGTCCCTGTTTAGTTTTTCTATATCCTCTAAAGGAAAAACTTCTTCGCGCCGCTGCTCTTTCTCCATGACCAATGACTCCTGAAGCAGAGCACTAACGATTTTTTTGTTTTCGCGCTTTAAAATTCGCTGACATCGTTCTGCATTTGCTGGCTGCACCTCCTTGGTCATAACTGTTGGGACAGCGCCCGGCTTTAAGCGCATAGCTTTGCCAAAACCTCTCGTAACATTTTTTAAAAAAATATTTACGTGGAAATGTAGAAGTACTTACCCATTTGAACTTGGAGCCTTCTTTCGAAGTCTTCAGGCAGAAAAGGACCTCCACAGATTCTTGCCGTTGCAGTGTCGACATTTAGCCGGCAAAAAATCTCCCATTGCTTACAAGCAATTTTTTCCTTGGGGAAACGGTAGAAACCAACGTGTTTGTTTTTTTTTTGTTGTTGCAATTAATGTATGTCGCTACAGCACACTTCATTTTAATGTAAAAACACATTATAATTATATGATAATTCTTTAAAATTTTAACAAATAACATTCAACATCCAATCACTAAGCGTAAACAAAAGATTTTGTGACCGATGACGTCAGACCTATCAGCTGTTTTTGTTTACAATATGGCGGCTCTTTTCTTTGCATGATCTTTATTTTTTGGTTCATGCCTAACACCCATACACCTTTTCATAGAGGGAGTAGCTACGCGAACTGTGCTATGCATTGCTAAAGTGAGGACAGGACAGGTTTAGGTACAACTATCAGCAGTAGAGAGAAGGAGGATATTGAAAAACACACCCTTTACATCGATCTACCAAGAGACGATATAGTAAAAAGGTACAACTTAAAAAAAACTTCGAAATTAAGCTTATTAACAAGAAAGAAATGAAGCTTATTACCAAGAAAGAGTGGGACAGCGAGATAATATCGCAAGTCAAGAAACCATACAGTATATCATGGTATACGGATGGCTCCAAAACATTGAAAGGTATAGACGCTGGGGTGTACTGACCAAGAACCAAGCACTTTGAACCTATGGAGACAACACTCAGTATCTTCCAATCAGAAATCGAAGTAATTCAGATGTGTGCACAATTCAACCTGGACCGGAAATACAAAGGGCAGGATATAATTGTGATGTCAGACAGTCAAGCATCAATTAAAGCATTAGTTTCCTGGGAGATGTCATCGACAATATCATGGGAATGCCTAACAAAACTCAATGAACTAGGCAAAAATAGCACTGTTACTATACTCTGAGTGCCAGGACACAAAGGAATACGAGGTAACGAAGAAGCCGATGGCTTAGCCCGACGGAGTGCAGCCACAAAATTTATAAGACTAGAACCATTCTGAGGATTTGGCACACATTCAATAAAAGAAGAATTAAGAAGGGACGAGAGGCACAAATGTTGGAATAGCCTCTTAAAGCTAAGACCATCCAAATCCCTCCTCAGAAATTTTAACACTCGGAGAGCAAAATTGTGCATAAGCTAGGGTAAACCAAATCTAAGAATTCTAACGGGGTTGCTTACAAGACACTGCAAACTTAAATATCACCTGATGAAATTGGGCATAGAGACCGATAGTAACTGCCGTTTCTGTGAAGAAGCAGAGGAGACTTCAATACATCTACAAACTGCGACGCCGTGGCTCGCAGACGTAAACTACCACTGGGGAACTATGAGCTGAGTCTAGAGCAAATTTCATCCCTTGAACCTAAGGACATTATCAAACTCATCAGATAAATAGGTCTGGATAAAATTCTGTAATCCGCCAACCCAGCGGAGCTTTGAGAAGGTGGCACAATAGATATCATTTAGGTCGCAGTACGCATCTCCAATATATAACATTAACATTACATTAACGATAAAAAATTTTTAAAGGATAGGACTTCTTCTTCCTGCGCCAGTTGTGAGCCAAAAACAGGAAAATTTTTAAACGCAATATTTTTCTGCAGAAGGTCCTTTAAAATAATTATTTTCCAACAAGTATTTTTATTGCAATAAAATTTTGCAAAATGAATAAATATAAGGCAGAAAATCTTATCTACAAAATTTGGTCTCGATATGATGATATCTTCCTATTACAAAATGTCCTTTAATATCACTGTGTTAAAAAAAATTTAATTCTTTGTCAATATGGGCAAGTCTTTGTTCGATCTTAAGATATGCACTGTTGAATAAAAAAAAAATTTGTATGCATATTTGAGCAATAATTAAGAAAGAATTGATTATGGTAAAATCCTTCAATTAGACCTAAATGATAAAGAAAGCAATTTTCTATAACTTCCTTTATTCAAATAGTATATTTTGTATATAATTTTCAAAAATTTAAAAACAAAATTTGAGAGTCTAGCTTTTATAGAAAACTATACAAAATGCTGATTAAAAGTTTTTTGTTTGCATAAACCAAACACAAAAATAAGTATTTTATTAATTCAAAACTATAATAATTGTAAAGATCCTTTTCAGCCAATGAAAATTAAAGAATTTTTCAACTGACTCATAAAAGAAAATTTACGTTGCTGCAATACCTGCAAATTTTGTTATAATTGCAGTTGCATTTATTGCTATCCCAAGATTTGAAGATTTTAAAATAGACTTTATCCTATATTCATTTCATCAAATTTTGTTGAAACGTGAAACACAAAAAAACAAACAAACAGACAACTTTTATTTTTAAAGATCAGCATTTTGCAGTGCTGTAAAAAAATGCATTCAACTTGATTTGATTCACATAAAAGTAAATCAGTTAATAACAAAATAAAAAAAGCATTCAATGAATGCAAAATTGATTTATAAATAAAATTTTTAGTTCACATTCAGTTTTAAAAAATTTTTTAATTATTTATTTCAGTTATTCATTTCCGTTATTCAGAATAATGAATCAATTTTTTTATTAATTTTAATCCTATTCACAAAGAATGCCATTCACAAAAAATTTCAGAATTTTCAATAATTCCTTTTATACAATATTCATTTTTTATTCGTTATTTATTTTTATTCGCTATTCATTTGTTATTCATTATAAATTTTGTATTCATTATTCATTTATTATTAATTTTTTATTCATTATTCATTTTTTATTCATTTTTTATTCATTATTCATTTTTTACTCATTATTCATTTTTTATTCATTATTAGTTTTTTATTTATTTTTAGTTTCTTATTCATTATTAATTTTTAATTCATTATTAATTTTTATTTATTATTAATTTTTTGTTCATTGTTAATTTTTTATTCATTATTAATTTTTTATTCATTATTCATTTGTTACATTATTAATATTTTATTAATTATTAATTTGCTTTTCATTTTTTATTTATGGCTTAGGAATAAAATGAATAAAAAATAAATAATGAATAAAAAAGGAATAATTAAAAATGAACAACAAAAGAATATTTAATAAAACATTAATAATGAATACAAAAGAACTAATTAATAACAAATGAATAATGAATAAAAAAATTATGAATAATGAAAAAAAAAAATTAATAATGAATAATGAATAAAAAAATTAATTAAATTAAAAATTAAATTAAATTAAACAAATGAATAATGAAAAAAAAAAAATTAAAAACGAATATAAAATGAATAATAAATAAAAAAGTATAATTGAAAATTCTGAAATTCCTTGTGAATTGCAGTCTTTGTGAATAGCATTCAAATGAATAAAAAGATTGATTCATTTTCTGAATAACAAAAATAAATCATTGAAATGTTTAATTAATCATTTTTTAAAAATGAAAGTGAATTAAAAATTTTATTTATAAATCAATTTTGCGTTCATTGAATACATTCTTATGTCGTTATTCCGTTTTACTTAAAATTCTAAATATGAATGCCGATTTTACAGCTCTGATATTTTGTAGGTGTTTTCATAAAAGCTAGACTCGCACAATTTGAATGTTAAATTTTTAGAAATAACATACGATAATGCGTTCAAACATTGTTGGATTAGAAACTATATAGATTATAGTTTCTACTCTACTCTATCTTTCAAGTCAGTTTTGAAGATTTTACTACAATCCATATAATTTTAATCATGCCTTTAGAATTCCTTTAAAACTCTGTTTTCATTCATATAACAGTCCTAAGATCTAAGAAACAAAGTTAGAAAAAATTTGTTGCCAGATTTGAAATCAGCGATCATAAATACATTGAAAATGACTATAATACTGGAAAATAAAACATTTTTTGGACTCCGTGATGCTTAAGGATATTTTGGAATAGGAAGAAATTATTGTATCGAGATGAAATTTCGAATATGCACTTTTCTATCTTATAATTATTGAACCGTATCATGTTTACTGCAGTAATTTTTAGAAATATGTTATTTTCAAGGACACTCTGAATAGGCATTTTGAGTCAGATCGTATGGAAATTTTGTATGTGTTTAGTTTATGCTATTATCTACTGATTTGGCCTTAATTTTTAACGATTTTTATGATTTTAAAAATTTGCCATTTTCAAGGACATTCTGTTATAAGAAGATGACGTTATATAGCAAAAAATTTCATATAATCAATATTTGGGCTAGTGCCTATATAATCTAAAAATCTTTACCATATTATTTTTTTATAATTTATGTCTTTTCCAAGGATTTCTTAGAGCAGGAAGATGTGATCAGAATAGCACAAAATTTTGTGTCCTGTTCCATTTCATGTTTGTACTAACCGAATTACTTCTTTAGATTTTTCATACAATTAGTTTTAAAAAATGGCCTGTTTTTAAGGACAAACCAGAGCAGGAAACTGCATTCAGATTGAAATAAAAATTTGTAGTTTACATGCTTGTTACAATACCTGTCGAATGTGCCCTGAGCCAAATCGATGGTATGCACTTTTGAAATTCGTTTCGAAAATAGTTACATTTCCTTTTCAGTAGTCTTGAGTGATTCAGCTGTGACCAACCCACTGTTTTCCGTTACGTATGATTTGACACATGTTTAAATAAACTAATTAGAATAATAAATGGCGCTGAAAAACTACTGGATCTTATTTTTGGTCAAGTTTAAAATATTATCAGAGTTGTGTATGTGCCAAAGCTGCTCTTCTCTCTTTGGTACTTGCTGGGCTCCTGTCCACGAATCTATTCAGGAATAAAGCTCAAAATTTAACTCCGTGTAACTTAATGGGTTAAAAGAAATTTAAAGCATTATCTTGAAATAATAATTTCGTATTAAATTAAAAAAAAACGAATTAGTTATTTCAGCCCTTGAAAGGACTTTGACCGAGCTTCTTATGATCAATTGTGTAGTGCGTGTTATTAAATGTTTAAACACAAAATATTGAGAACTGGACTTTATAGTTTTAATCAGACCCGGAAGGGTTCATGATCTTAAGTAGCTTTATATGGCACGTTTTACTGTGTGAGGTTTGTAACTGATAGCAGAGAGGTGACGGCCGAACAGGAATATTAATTCACTTGAAAAACATTCTGTCTCAGATGGAAAACGAACCCGTGCTACCGCTCTCACCAGCCGCATTTTTAAATAGGCAATAAAATAATTTTCCATTCAAATCATTATTGATTAATTGGATCAAAAAGTTATCAATGAGTGGATACAGGAAAATATTGTCTCTCTCTCTAAATACATCTGTAAAACTAACTGCAGACGTTTTATTAAATTTTTCAATAAAAAACTTTGTAAATTCAGTTGTTTTCAAGAAAGTGACTCAAAAAATCCATTTATCTGATGATATAAAATAAGCAAAAATATATTAAATGTTATGTTACGTGAACCGAGTGTAGCGCACAGCACAAGAGCGTTAAACTGAGTGTAAGTGAAAGGAAGTTGACCTTAAAGATTAAAATACATTTCAATAAATTTTTTGTCGCAGAGAGACAAAATGCAACAAAATGTGATAATTAAAATATGAAGTAAAAACCGCAAAACCGGATGCCAAATATAAAAAAATAAATGAGAGTTTTTGTTAAGCAAAAATGGGGTAGGCTTATTTTATAAAGCAATACAAGTTTTTAAATTGAAGAAAACCTCTTTTTATAGAAAGTGAATAAAAGCTATTCTTGTTATTTTTATAAAGATTCACAGCACAAAATGTGTTTTTAAAAAAATATTTTCTGGCAAAAAGTTTTTGAAAATAAATTGGATAAATGACATTGCATTTGAGTTTTTATTTATTTTCTGGCAATAAAATTAAAACAAAATACAAAAGATTCAAGATGATGTTGCGCTCCGAGCTTACTAAAAACCTTAATACATACATACAAGAGATAATAAGTTTTTTCAAACAAAAATATTTGTTGGTAAGAATTTTTTCATTGCTAGAGATAATCAGGGCAGGATGGATGGGAGAATAAGGAAATAGAAAAAAAAATTATGCAACAATTTACGTCAGATCAACACCCTCGTACTTTGGCAACCTTTCTAACTTTATGTCATATTAACGCCTACGTCCTGGACAGCTTACAGTAAATGTTTGTTGAGCTTGAAAGCTTAACACTTGGCTTTAATGCCAAACTATTTTGAACTTGACACATATTAATGTCACTTGTTTTGTACTTATATTTGCTGTTTTTCTTATTATATTGACTGCTGTTGATGTTGTTGTTGTTGTTGTTTTTGTCATGTCGTGCTTAAAAATATTCTCGCAACCTTGAGACAAAGGCAGCAGCAATTAACAGCAACTCGACCAAGTTAATGACAGACATAAACTACAAAAAAGTTTATATTAAAAAATTGCGTTACACTTAAGCTGTTGGTAAGGGAAAAAAACAACTGTCGTCTTAACAATTAAGTCCGAACAAATATTGCTGACATTTTAAATGTAAGCTGATGGATGAGACACTTGACAGTTCAAATAAATGTCCAATTAATGTGCGACAAATTCAAAGTCGTGACAGAGCAATGCTCAAATAACGGCACTAAAAAAACAATCAAAATAACAATGGTTAATGCGTTTAATTTGACATTCAGTCATTTTTGGTTTTTATTTTTATTGTTTTTTTTTTTGTGTTCATCACCTGTTCCTTTAATGAAAAGCTTGCGTCTATTTATTTTAAAATGTTTGCTTTCAAGAAATTTCAAAAATTTCAATATAACTGCTTAGTTTAACAAGAAATAGTTAAAAACCATACATCGAATTTAAGCCTAGCAAACCAAATGATCTCGTTTCAATGTGCAAATGATATCGTTAAGGTGATAATTTTCATAGTTAAAAAAAGCGTTTATAAACGTAACAATATCTCGATTAAGTTTTAAAAAAATTTCGATATCCTAAATATATCGACGTTAAATAAAATTTTGATATCGCAACTTCAGTGGCGTTTTGATATGAGAAGCCATTAAAGGAAATTTGTATATTTTTTAAGACTGACAAGCTTGTTGACTGACTGTTGAAGACAGAGCTTTAAAGTATTTAATATTTAAATACCTGTTAATTACAAATACAGAGTATTGAAAAAACAAGTATCATATGCCATTACCAGGTATTTTTACTTGTACTGAAATTGCTCAAATACAAATACTTTCAATTACAAATTCTTTTCTCAAATACTGTTAATACTTTCAAATACTGTAAATACTTCAAATACTTTCATATGCTTAATACTTAATACTTTCAAATATTGTAAGCATTTTCAGATTCTGTTAATACTTTAAATAATTTCGAAAACATTTGCTAAATAAAAAACAGTATTAAGATGATGCAATCATGGTAGAGGGATAGAGGTATATGCAGCGCTGACTGTGCTCTCTTTCCATACTGCCATGTCTGTCAAATTTAGCTGTGTGGCGAATGGAAGCAAAAGAAAATAAAGAAAAAGTTTTGCTTCGTTTTGACAATTCCGGCAGTATGCTCTCATCTGGTGCATATACCTGTAATCTTCTACCATGGATGCAATGTTGTTTCTGATATTTATAATAAAATACAAGAAAATGAAAAAGTGAGGGTTCTCATTAGTGTCCGACTGAAACCAAATCCGAAACTGTTTATTAATATGAAAATTTAAGTTACCACAAAAAATTTTTTTAAAAGGAAGCAAAAGTACTTTCATACACATGAGAAAAATTTTAATATAAAAAAGTATTATTTGAATATTGAAGTTTATAATAATTAATTGAAATTTACTATAATAATACATGAGATAATTTTTTTATTTAATTTCTTATTACAAAAGCATTGCATACTTTATATCTTCCGTACAAACTCCAAATAGTATGCACCTACAATGTACACTTTTATAGAACTACAAAACAAAGTATTTTTGTTTTTTTTTAAAGGTTAAGTATTATAAAAATAGAAATATTTCGTTTATTCCACACGCACACAGAATTCGTTCGGAAGTCTAATTATCATTTTGTGGCTTCAGTACCTATAAAACTTTAATATCAATTGCAATAGAGATGATAGAATCGAAAATGATAGTATCGTATCGATCGCATAAAGTAACCAAAATGTTTTGCGTTAACATGAGATATCAAATTATAGACGAATTAATAATTTTTGTCTTGTACAATGCATTGTAAATATTTTATATTGAAATTAAATGACTGACGGAATAAGTTTTTAACAAAAGTTTGGGCTAGTTTTGGTTATTCGGCCATATTGACGACAGAAAGGGGCGAAACTGGCAGTAACCGAAACCGAATATTCGGTCGGAGACTAGTTCTCATCTAAGCATGTAAAACATTTAAACTTTTGATAAGCGATAATGAGTGAATGTCGCCAAAATGACAGCTTCAGTTAGGGTTGCGGAATAACATATATTCACCTTATTTAATTTTAAATTTTTTGAAAACCTTTAATAACACATAAAACTAAATAAAATTTGTATTTAATTGAAGTACTTTGAGCAAGTCGTGATTAGCGCCAAAGGCAACCTCTTATCCACACACGTAGATTTACTTGCTAGTTTACACTACAAAATATTCTCGGAAATGATGTAAGCTCACGCCCATACAAATTTTCAGTTTACGCGGATGTAAATTCACAAGGCTTACAATGCTAACGGGTCAGTTACATGCTTAGATGAGAACCCTTAGTAAGTTTTTTGCACTATTCATAAAAAAGAGTTAGAATCGTCCTGCAAATATGTGAAGAGGATTGGTCCATATTAGGCTGGGCCCATTTGTATGGAGGTTAAAAAAACTGATGTTTGCCTGGCCGATTTTCGGATCCGGCAGGAAAAGTTATTAAACAAAAAGTGGGGAAATAGCGGTGCAATTTACCCAATAACATCTTCAATTTTCTGAATTTTTTTCTTTAGAAATTTTAAAAAAAAATTTTTGTATGTAAATGTGGACAGCTAGAGCAAAACTGATGCCAGAAATTAATACCTCGTACCCAATTCAACCTTAAACAAGTCTCACATTGATACGTTTATCGTAAAAAATTCCTAAAGCTAAAAATTCACAAAATTCAAGGTATAATCATAATGCTGGTGCATATGTATTTGTAACCATCACGGCTGAACTACTGAAGTTATCCTCCTTATATTAACGACGTATGTTCGTGTGGTCCTCCGATCTTTTTTTGTTTTTTCATATCCCCCTAAGTGGCACTGTGGTCGATTTTAAAACAAATTTATTTTTATAAACTGAACTACAGCAAAGTGATGAGTAATTGAACATTTGGTTGTAAAAATAGCCACTTTTCAGTTAAAACACTAGCTTCTAGTGAAGCAAAAAACTCGTTTCGTTTCTATGGTGCATTTCGACAAACTAGAACAAATGGTAACCTTGGTCGAGTTGATGGCGGTGATCTATAAATAGCCTACTGCTTTAAAATGTTATATGATTAAGTAGCCAATTTGAACGTTTAATTTGTTCAATGTAGTTCAGATGAGTGAGTTCCAAAATGTGTAAAATCATACGCGACTTTAAACAGCTTAATCACTTAAAGACTTCTGAAGAGGAAATGTAGCGATTTCCGAAACAGACTGTCGAGTCAGCTAAGTGATTGACTCTATACAGAGTTGTTGTTTTTGTTGTTGCTTTTCTAAAAACTTGCTTGATCAAAGGCTCGCAATTAAATTCATGTAATATATGGGATTTGTATATAAATGCAAAGTTTGCTTTCATTATAATTAATTTTTCGAAAGAAATGTCCGAAGAAGCCTGTCACCTTGGGGTAGGTGTTGACCAGTTAAGCTGAACACGGCTAAATTGATTGTTTGATAAATTAACTTTTACTCGAGAGCCACTGAATTCATTTGAACGACTTAGGTACCAAACGATTCCAAAGTTGTGTCAAATCGCTGTAGGTTATATGATATTTGTCACGCCTACTCTCAATGCCCAATTTATGCGGAAAACCTTTAAACTTAACCAATTTAACACTTAAAACGCCGGATAAATTCAAAAATATTAAAAGTTAACTGATTTGGATGATATACGTAATTAATAATTTCAAATTTGAACCCAATCCTTAGAGGCTACGACCCTTTAGTAGAAAAATCCCATATTTGGGAATTTTTTAATTCAGCATGGCATTTTTTAATTCACGTGGGATTTTTTTTGGAAATTTTAACATTACATGCAATAACAATAGAGTTCAGCTACTACAGCTTTTTCGCACTTTCTCCGCATTGGATCATCTTAAGAACCAGCCCAAATAACATCAAAACTTCTCAATAAGGCCATTCACAGTTCGAATACGCTGGTCTGCCATTTTGAATTGCAGTGGGAATTAAAATTTCTCATGGTATTTTTAATTCAGCATGGTATTATTTAATTCACGTGGGGTTTTTTTGGGAATTTTTAATTTTTAAGGATTTTAAAATGTTATTTTTGCACAAATATCTCCGCACGCTTTTTCACCCCTGGTTATATATTGAATGTGTTATGAACGCATCCAAATTAAAAAAAAACGAACGCAGCAACACATCGACCGTACTGTTGATAATTTGAATATCATCGTTGATCGTTTGTGTTAAAGTGTAACGCTATTACAAGAAAAAATTTAACAATATTTTAAAAATAACATGACATTCGGAAAAAGAAAGTTACTATTTTTAATCACAGCTATTTTTGATCACAGTTGTACGTGTCTTATTTATTTAACGTGTAATATTTGTTTGCGTTTCAATGTAAAAAGTATGCAACATGTACATTTTTAATAAATTTTGTTGTATTTTTTAATTCGTATAGTATTTTCTGTGGTTTTTTAATGCGTGATATTTTTGTGGTAATTTTAAATATTTGTGATATTTTTTGTGGTATTTTTTAATTCCTATGGGACTTTCTGTGGTATTTTTTAATGCGTGGTATTTTTGTGGCAATTTTAAATACTTGTGGTATTTTTTGTGGTATTTTTTTAATAGCCGTGGGATTTTTTTAGTATTTTGGTAAGGGAATTGTTGTGGTAATTTTTTTTGTTCTCGTGGGAAAAAGGTATTTTTTATGGGAATTTGAGGTGGCAACCGTGATTCCATTTTGTTTTAACAATGTTATTGCTGCGTTCTTTTACCTAGGTTAGGTTAGGTTAGGTAAAGGTGGCGGCAGGTCTTTAGACCAACTTAGACTAAATTAGTGGTCCGTTGTGATACTACAGAATGGAAGAAGGCACGGTTGCCATCTTTGTGGGAAAAATCCCATTTGTGGTTATATATAATTGCTGTGGGATATAGGAATTACCATGTGATTTTTTAATTGAGTGTTGTTTTTTTTTTAATTCAGGTGGAGTTTTTTTGTTTTGTGGGATTTTTTTTTTATTTTGAAGGATTAATTTTTATTTGTCAGCTAAAATATGTATAAATATATATACATAAAAGTGTATATTTTTCATATTTTGTTCATTGTCAAAATCGTTTCAACGAATCTGTTAAGAATTTAAGATTTCGGTTACTTTGGTTTGGTGGGAAGTTCTTTCACTTTTGACATAATAACATGCATTGGGAAATGCATTTTTTCTTTTTATCAATATACGAAATTGGTATATCTTAAAATTGATTTGTAATTGGCCCTTATTACGAGTTGCTTTCGACGTAATCTCTGCTGGTTATCGAACAACATTGTTGAAATGTTCGTTGTTCATCGAATCAGTCAAATAGAATTTTGCTTTTGATGCGGTGCGTTTTGAGCAATAATGGAAGCATAATCGCGAATGACGTTGTAAACGACATTTTTTTAGTGTTTTTTTTTTTTTTTGAAAATACCTGTTAGAATAACTCTCTTATATTATATACAAACAAAACTGAGTAAGCAGTTGAGCAGTTTGGGGTATTTTTATGGCATACCAAAAAAAAAATAATAAAAATGAATCAAAGTGCTTTTAAAATTAATAAAAGTGAACAATTACAATTTTGTCGTTTGCAACGTGATTCGCAAGAACGCTTCAATTGTTAAAAAGATAAGAATTTCGTGATTGCGTTTTGCTTTTAAAGACTAAAAACTAATTTGGAACTATTTTTTTAAACTTTATACAGGTTTAAGGTGAAGTAAACAAATTGTTTTTATTGAATATTATTACTAAAAGACTATTTTAAACACAGACGACGAAATAGACTAGTTGTTTTTAATTTTTTTAAATGTTTGTTTATTTTTGACACTTTGTTATGTCTGTATTATTTACTGTGGTAATTTTTAATATAAGAGAGATTTTTTGTGTTTTGTTTTTTAAATACAAATGGGATTTATTGTGTTTTTTTTTAAATACAAATGGGATTTTTCGTGGCTTTTTCATTTGCGTGGGATTTTCGTGGTTTTTTAAATGTCTGTGAGATTTTTTGATGTTTTTTAATTGCGATGGGATTTTTTTTTTCAATTTCATACCATAGGAATTTTGGTGGTTATTAATTTCTTGCTATTGTGGGAAAAAGTTTTTTCGTGGGAATTTGAGGTGGCAACCGTTTTATTAATCGAGTGGAACTTTTGTGTAGGATGTTTTTAATGTGTCAGAAGCTGTAGAAACATGTGATATAAAATCTGAAGTCAGTGTTATGCTGCATTGACCTCAGTCAAATCAAGCTAATAAGCGTTTCCCTTCTCAAACTTCCCCACCACCACCAACTACAACTTTTCGTCGTAAACTGATGTGTTTTAAAGTTTCTGGGGATCAGAAATAAGGAAAGAAAGGTTATAGAATTATATACATGAATTTAATTGTGAGCTTTAGATCAAGTAAGATTGTAAGAAGACAACAACAACAACAACACCTCTGTATGGAGTTATATAAAAGAGTTTTTTTAAATCTTACTTGATCTAAAGCTCACAATCAAATTCATGTAAATATTTAAAATAATAGATCAAAACTAATTAACTAACTTTCTATGGCGGCGCACGGCCAAATAAGTTTAATTAATGTCAAGTTAATTATATAATCTAATAGATGATCGATTTCGGTCAAATTCATGAATAATTGAACATTTGGTTGTGAAAATAACCACCTTTCAGTTAAAAAACACTAGCTTCTAGCGAAGCAAAAACTCGTTTTAATTCTATAGTGCATTTCGACAAATTGTCGAACACCAACCAATGAATATTGAAATAAATAAGCAACTAGAACAGATGGCAACCTTGTTAGAGTTGATGGCTGTGATCTATAAATAGCTTACTGCTTTAAATATGTCATATGATTAAGTAGCCGATTTGAACGTAAAGTTCTGAAGAATTTGTTCAAACATGTGTGAAATCATATACGACTCCAACAGTGAATTGATCACAGCTTAATCACTCGAAGACTACTGAAGAGGAAATGTAGAGATTTCTGAAACAGACTGTCTAGTCAGCTAAGTGATTGACCCCATTAAGAGTTGTTGTTGCCTTCTTATAATCTTTTTTGATCTAAAGCTCACAATTAAATTCATGTAATAATTTAAAATAATAGATCGCAATTAATTGACTTAATGTTTTTAATTTTATTTGATTCCTTTACTTTTAAAACTATTTCTATAAATTTTCCATTTTGTTTGAATTAAAAAAAAGTAAAAATTCTTAGTTTTGAACTCTTATAACTTCTTTGTTTTGAAACTTATTTAATAATTTTTTATTTTCAAAAATTAAAAATTTTTATGGTTTTTAATTTTATGAGAGACAAATTAATGGGAGGGGGAGGTAAATCGGGACAACGGGGCTTACTAGTCGAATATGACTTGAGAAGTGAAAACACTCTGAAGAAAAAATGAAGTATTAGTTTAGGCCTATTTAACGACCTATTTAGGCCTATGTGATTTTTTAAAATCGGACATGTTATACTAAAGTTATGAAAAAATACCATTTCGACTGTTTTCCGGTGGTTACAAAATTTTTGTGTTTTTGGAATCCACTCGAGGTCAGCTTTAATATAGGGGGTGATTTTTTCAAACTTTTTTTTTTGTATGGAGGCTGACCCACTCTACCATGCATACGTTCATTCTCTTGCTCATACATTAGGCGTGAGCGAAACCTTATTTAATTTCTCTTTCGATTTTTTTAAAATGTTTTTTACATTTTATTTCTGTCAACTTTTTCTTTTTTTAGGTAAATTGTAGAAAAAAACCAACTTAATAGGTTAAAAATTAAAGGCAGCAGAAGAAAACAGACGCTTTTTGCCACTTTGTGTTATATATCTAGCTAAAGAACCGAAAATAATATCGGTATGGTATCGTTTTGATTTTGAAATAATATCGCTGAATGTAACTATCATTAACTGGTTTGCTGGGAAGCAATTTTAAGAATCATAGAAGCTTAAAACCTTTATATAAAATTATCAATAATCAATAAGAAAAACATGTAGTTTTTTAAATGTTTCATAAATTATGTCATCATAATATGAGGATATAGTATAGCATAGAGCTTGTTTTAATTTTTTACAGTTTTTGCAGTTTTTTATTAATTCTCTCCAATAATTCTCTCTAAATGTCAGCTTTCGCCGATGCATAACTTTGTATGAAAACAAACTAAAAAACTTTTGTTGTTATAACTTCTGAGCTTAGCTCTCTGCTAATGAAGTACAAAAACAACAAAATCCAAGAAATACACATTTAATCAACACTCGCTTCTTTTATTTTAAAAATGTCCAAACTTAAAAGTCGGCACTAATTTGTTGATTAGTCATATAAACTGGCTATCAAAATGTAAACAACTAAAAACGAAAAAAAAAAATTCTAGAAAAATTAAATTTAAATATCTTAGAACCATCTTAAATTCTATCCTTAGCAATTTTTATACTGTTCGTTTTGCTTCGTATTCGAGTTTTTTGGACCATTGGCCAATATACCTTTAAACCATGTGGCTTAGAGAAATGTTTAACAATGTGTTTAAAGTTCTTAATCACAAATCACAATTTGGTAATATTTGAATAAATTACGTTTGGATTTTGTCTTAACACAAAAGTATTAAATTTGTAAGCTTCTTCTTTTTGTTTACACGCATTTTTAAGCCAGTGAACCGTTTGTATTATATATTTATGTTAAGAGTTTTTACCGTTTTGGCATTAATTATTCATATTATGTTTGCATTTTTTGGTTTAACTTAAGCAAAAAAAGGCTTAATTTATGTACTTTTATTTATTCTCACCCCTTTTTAAATTTTTTGCTTTTTTAAAGTGATGCTTAGATCTGTAAAGTTAGTATTTAAGCCAGTATCAAAGGTTTTTATAAAGCAGCATAGCTTCTGAAAATGTTTAGCGGTCTTTTGCTATTTACAAGCACATTGACCTCTCTCTAAACATTGTGACCAAAGCAACGCGTTATTTTGACAAATTAACACTAAAAAGTAATCGCTATAGACGTTACTTCGAATTTTGCGATTCATTCATTTTAGGTCAACTTATTAAAATATTTTACTTTTAAAAAAATTTTTAAGTTTTATTCTTAATGTGGGAATTATTGGATTTTGCACCTAGTTTATGGCTTTTATATTGTAAATTACTTTTATTTGACCAATTGATCTTATTGAATTTATGAATTTAACACCTTTTTTAAGAACATTTTGTGAATTATTTGATATGTTAGTTACAATGGACGCATTTAAGTATTTATGAATAATTTTTACCATTCCTAGGCTTTAATTCACCAATTAAAGAGCTTGCTTATCTTGTACCTTTTTTTAAAAAAAAAAATAAAGCGTAATGCAAATCTTAATTACGGACTTTGCAACACTCTCTATACAATACATAAGTGGAGTTCACGATCTAGTGCAAATGGTCCTGGAGCAGTGTTTTTGCAAAATACAATTGCATATATTTGTACTATGCTAGCAAAATACACAGACTTGGACTTGCAACGTTCTTGCAAAAATGCACCACTGATAACCTGTAGCTTATAAATACTACGCACACGAAACACTGGATTGCAAACTGATGAACTGATTTCAGCTAATGACAAAAAGTGTGAATAATATGCCTTGAAATAAAAAAAAATAAAAGGGAGAACAAAAATTCAACGGAGCACAGAGTGAGAATTCACAAATCTAGCAGGACAAAATTAATAACTCCACAACAAGTGGGCCAAATTACCTGAAACTTCTTATATGTGTAGGTTAGATATTTTATAAGTAGGATGTAATAAGTGAGTGGGATACAACAAAGGGGTGTGGTATAATTTATAAAATACTGTATACCTTTGAGCAATTTTGGAAGAAAATAATATTGTATTTAGTATTATGAATTTTTTTGAAATAAGAATTTTCAATCAACGTAAACTTTGAATTTTTTAATGAGAGAAAATAACATTTGTGTTGCTATAACAAAAAAATGTTATAACAATGTTATTTTAAAATTTTTATTATAAAATAATAATGTGTTATTATTTTAGAGTACTTAGGAATTTTGAGTTCAAACTTAAGTAAAAAAAATTAAATAATATTATTTGATATTACATAAATTATATTAATAAGTATTATTACCTAATGTAATTTTACGCATATTTATATAAACCTGAATGACTACTAATATTTAAATCATTATGGAAACTATTCTCTTCGACTTCGGAAGCAGCTTTTTGGTTGTTCCTTCAATTAATCTAATAGTTCTTGTGTAATTTTGGGGTTTTTTGTTTTTGGAAGTGCCATTAAACTTGCAATACGTGGATCTGATGAAATGAACAGTCTATGTAGCAAATAGGTATTAGTCTCGGTTCGAGATGACTTCCGCGTGGTTAATTGTCGGTATCTTCTACTGTCCTTATTTCTTGCCTCTTGAGAGTCCTCCTAGAGTTGTCCTATTGGAAGAATGTAAGACTGTTCGCTTTTCACATAAATTTAGTAACATAGCATAAAAACAGACTAATAAAAGTTTGATTTTTAGAAGAAAAGCCATTTTAGTAAAAGCTTAAATTTTTAAATGTAGATTTTTTAAGGTTTTTTCAAATTTTTTTAGTAGATCTTAACGTTTTTACAAACAATAAACATTCACATTGACGCAAGTGTAATATAAGGAATGGACAATAACCAGCCAAATTTTTGATGCAAATGTGACATGCATTCTTAGGGACACTGCTTCCAGAAGACATTCATTCTATAGATCAAGTTCTGCTTCTTCTTAGCCTTAAAAAGAAGTTCTTTCAAGAGGCATTTTTATAAACTACTTCTGGAAGGCATTCAATTATTTGAAGTTCAGGAAAAAGGATATTTTTCCGTGAAATTTTTTAAATCCCCCAACAAAACCTAAACACTATTCATTTCTAACATATAAATCGCTAGAATGTCGGGAAAAGGTATATTTTCCCAGGGATTTTTTAACCCCCAAACCACAAAAACCATTCCATTCCATGGAATGCCTTCTTAAAGTTCTCCTGAAAAACACCTACTAGAATCATTTGATTGAAGGGCTCAAAGAAATCTTCCATTGAAAAATTCCTAGAAGCATTTCTAGAGAAGACTAAGGAAAGCATTCCTTCCAATGACATGCACATGTTAAAAGAATGCCTTATGGGTATGAAAGTGGAAGGGATGGAATTCAAGACTTTCCCTTCCTCTTAAGCTTCTTTTGCAAGCACTTTTTTGCAGGGTTAGTTTAGTTTTAATCTATTTAATTTGAAGAATGAGTTTAAAAAAAAAGTAATAAATAAACATTTTTAAGTATGAATTTCTGACAAAAATTTATTTGAACAGGACAAATTTTTTATGCATGTCTAGATTATGAAATTCTCTCACTGTAATAATTTTGTTATTGTTTCTTTCTTTTACAAATCAGCAGTGTTTCGTTTTGCTACAAGTGTTGCAGAGTAGCCAAAGAAAAGCAAATTGAAGGAATTGATAGCAAATGTTTGCCATTGCACATTCTTGCAATCTAGTGTTTCAATCATTTTCTAGAATATAAATCTTTTTAGAAGCTTAACAGACGATAGATTAAAAATACTATTTATATTTTCTTTTTGGTACTATGAATACTTATTATGTATCCGTTTTTATAAAAACTTGCAAGATTTTACTATTTTATTATTTTACTATTTTACTATTTTACTATTTTACTATTTTACTATTTTACTATTTTACTATTTTACTATTTTACTATTTTACTATTTTACTATTTTACTATTTTACTATTTTACTATTTTACTATTTTACTATTTTACTATTTTACTATTTTACTATTTTACTATTTTACTATTTTACTATTTTACTATTTTACTATTTTACTATTTTACTATTTTACTATTTTACTATTTTACTATTTTACTATTTTACTATTTTACTATTTTACTATTTTACTATTTTACTATTTTATTATTTTACTATTTTACTATTTTACTATTTTACTATTTTACTATTTTACTATTTTACTATTTTACTATTTTACTATTTTACTATTTTACTATTTTACTATTTTTCTATTTTACTATTTTACTATTTTACTATTTTACTATTTTACTATTTTACTATTTTACTATGTTACTATTTTACTATTTTACTATTTTACTATTTTACTATTTTACTATTTTACTATTTTACTATTTTACTATTTTACTATTTTACTATTTTACTATTTTACTATTTTACTATTTTACTATTTTACTATTTTACTATTTTACTATTTTACTATTTTACTATTTTACTATTTTACTATTTTACTATTTTACTATTTTACTATTTTACTATTTTACTATTTTACTATTTTACTATTTTACTATTTTACTATTTTACTATTTTACTATTTTACTATTTTACTATTTTACTATTTTACTATTTTACTATTTAACTATTTTACTATTTTACTATTTTACTATTTTACTATTTTACTATTTTACTATTTTACTATTTTACTATTTTACTATTTTACTATTTTACTATTTTACTATTTTACTATTTTACTATTTTACTATTTTACTATTTTACTATTTTACTATTTTACTATTTTACTATTTTACTATTTTACTATTTTACTATTTTACTATTTTACTATTTTACTATTTTACTATTTTACTATTTTACTATTTTACTATTTTACTATTTTACTATTTTACTATTTTACTATTTTACTATTTTACTATTTTACTATTTTACTATTTTACTATTTTACTATTTTACCATTTTACTATTTTACTATTTTATTTTTTTACTTTTTTACTATTTTACTATTTTACTATTTTACAATTTTACTATTTTACTATTTTACTATTTTACTATTTTACTATTTTACTATTTTACTATTTTACTATTTTACTATTTTACTATTTTACTATTTTGCTATTTTACTATTTTACTATTTTACTATTTTACTATTTTACTATTTTACTATTTTACTATTTTACTATTTTACTATTTTACTATTTTACTATTTTACTATTTTACTATTTTACTATTTTACTATTTTACTATTTTACTATTTTACTATTTTACTATTTTACTATTTTACTATTTTACTATTTTACTATTTTACTATTTTACTATTTTACTATTTTAGTATTTTACTATTTTACTATTTTACTATTTTACTATTTTACTATTTTACTATTTTACTATTTTACTATTTTACTATTTTACTATTTTACTATTTTACTATTTTACTATTTTACTATTTTACTATTTTACTATTTTACTATTTTACTATTTTACTATTTTACTATTTTACTATTTTACTATTTTACTATTTTACTATTTTACTATTTTACTATTTTACTATTTTACTATTTTACTATTTTACTATTTTACTATTTTACTATTTTACTATTTTACTATTTTACTATTTTACTATTTTACTATTTTACTATTTTACTATTTTACTATTTTACTATTTTACTATTTTACTATTTTACTATTTTACTATTTTACTATTTTACTATTTTACTATTTTACTATTTTACTATTTTACTATTTTACTATTTTACTATTTTACTATTTTACTATTTTACTATTTTACTATTTTACTATTTTACTATTTTACTATTTTACTATTTTACTATTTTACTATTTTACTATTTTACTATTTTACTATTTTACTATTTTACTATTTTACTATTTTACTATTTTACTATTTTACTATTTTACTATTTTACTATTTTACTATTTTACTATTTTACTATTTTACTATTTTACTATTTTACTATTTTACTATTTTACTATTTTACTATTTTACTATTTTACTATTTTACTATTTTACTATTTTACTATTTTACTATTTTACTATTTTACTATTTTACTATTTTACTATTTTACTATTTTACTATTTTACTATTTTACTATTTTACTATTTTACTATTTTACTATTTTACTATTTTACTATTTTACTATTTTACTATTTTACTATTTTACTATTTTACTATTTTACTATTTTACTATTTTACTATTTTACTATTTTACTATTTTACTATTTTACTATTTTACTATTTTACTATTTTACTATTTTACTATTTTACTATTTTACTATTTTACTATTTTACTATTTTACTATTTTACTATTTTACTATTTTACTATTTTACTATTTTACTATTTTACTATTTTACTATTTTACTATTTTACTATTTTACTATTTTACTATTTTACTATTTTACTATTTTACTATTTTACTATTTTACTATTTTACTATTTTACTATTTTACTATTTTACTATTTTACTATTTTACTATTTTACTATTTTACTATTTTACTATTTTACTATTTTAATATTTTACTATTTTACTATTTTACTATTTTACTATTTTACTATTTTACTATTTTACTATTTTACTATTTTACTATTTTACTATTTTACTATTTTACTATTTTACTATTTTACTATTTTACTATTTTACTATTTTACTATTTTACTATTTTACTATTTTACTATTTTACTATTTTACTATTTTACTATGTTACTATTTTACTATTTTACTATTTTACTATTTTACTATTTTACTATTTTACTATTTTACTATTTTACTATTTTACTATTTTACTATTTTACTATTTTACTATTTTACTATTTTACTATTTTACTATTTTACTATTTTACTATTTTACTATTTTACCATTTTACTATTTTACTATTTTATTTTTTTACTTTTTTACTATTTTACTATTTTACTATTTTACTATTTTACTATTTTACTATTTTACTATTTTACTATTTTACTATTTTACTATTTTACTATTTAACTCTTTTGCTATTTTACTATTTTAATATTTTACTATTTTGCTATTTTACTATTTTACTATTTAATTTTTTCAGTATTGTCGGTATTTCAGTACTTTGCTCTTAAAAATTTTTACTTGTTTTTATGGTAATTTCATAATATTTTACAATTAACCTATTTTTATATTGCTTATACATTGTTAAATGACAATAATAATTTTCAAATAAAACAGACTGAGTTAATTATATGAATTTTATTTACAAAGCGATGGGAATTCCCTCGGTATTTCACTTCATGCATTGATGTACTGTAAATTTTAACAGTTATTGTGAATTTATTAGACGCCCAAGCAATTTTGTGGATTTTTTCACATAAAATCAAATAAATTTTTGATATTATGGAATGCTTGTTATAAAGGAGCAAAACATTTTTATTATTCCATTGAAAAAATATAAAAAAATGTTTCCTTTAAGACACCTTAATATCGTTTTTCTAACTATTTTCATAAATTCTTTCTAAATTAATTTAATTAAAAAATTAATTAATTTTATTTTTATTGTTTTTTGTATATTTTTCTATACAAGATCCAATAGAGGAGCTTAATCTCAATCCAGCCAAACAGCTTAGAAAAAAGTTGACGAAACCAAATAAAACTACGTCTTTGTGATTTCAACCTCGTGACCTTTATAACTGGTTATATTTTATTATTTATATGAAGCTACATGCAAAAATCAGCATTTAAGGCAAAATAATTTTTTTTTTATTTGTGCTGAAATCAATTAGTTTCTGGCTGTATAATCTGCTGAAATAAAGCTAACTCAATGGTCAGTAGCAAATATCAGGTTTTAAGCAAGATTTTTTTTACGATGGATAAAAGTATAAAAAAAATGTATGAGTGTTCTCTACTAAAACACTGTGTTTAGATTGAGTTAAGCAAAGCTGTTAGATGTAAATAGAAAAACTATCTGAGATGAGATCATTATTATGGTCATGACACATAGATTAATATTGCTAAGCCGTTAACTGCTAGCCAATAAACCATGAACTCAAACCATGAAAAGCTTAAATTTCAAAGCTGATAACTGAAACTGAAAGCGTAACAACTTCGGAATTCCTCTCAAATGACCAATTATAAATGAATTCGATTTTTTGCTTATCATGACTGGACAATTCTTTTAAATTCAAGCAATTTACGGTTCTTTCATAATTAGGCAATTATTGATAGTTTCTTTCTTCAGCCAAACCATGTCTAAATCATGTAATTAAATGCATATTTAAAATATTAGTTACTTTTTTACTAGGCTTACTTTAAGTATTTTGCTTTTTCAAAAAATTACTTTCATATTTTAAAGGTATATATAAATATATATGTAGTTATAAGATTTCGGAAAGTACTTGAGTCATTTACTTACATTTTTTATTATCTACAGTAAGGTATGTAGCGTTTGTTGTCTGCTCTGCAAGTGCCTGGAAGAAAAATAAGAAAAAAATTCGTTAATTAATTTATAAAACATATTGTGCATTAATTAACCATAAATAAATATATAAAAAAATAATATGATAATATTTTATTATGATTAAAATAGTATAAGCATTGGAACTAAGTCTCAAAGATCAACAACTCTGTTGCTTAGCCTTATTTCATGCAAAATTCTACGGAAAAGAAATGGATTTTATTTTTCATTTCGAACAAGGCAAATGGCTGTAAAAATTATATGAATGCCGGCACAACAAAATTCGAACACTTCAAATTTAAAAATAAATTGCAAAAAATTTTGACGACATTGGAGGTCAAATCAGGTGTGATGGACACTCAACATGCTCCTCTTTAAGAATATCTATAAAGTTTGATCATAAATGCATTTATTACTTCATATCTATGATATGCAAATTTTATGCAAAAAATATGCAAAAGCATATGCAAGAAATATGCTGCATATTTTTTGCTTATGCAGTAATAAATTGGACTAAATTCATAATATTTCCAAATTATTTGAAATATCTATAAATTTTATTGAAAAAAAGTGTTAAAAATGTAAAAAATATTTTATTACCTTCAACAGATAATTGAGCCGCGAATAACATTGCAAAAACGATTTTATTTCAGATTACCGTTCACATGACTCTCTTACATTGCATTAACACCAAATTAGCCAAAAATATGCACCTTACCGCTATCCAAAATCAAAAAGAAAGTAAGTGTCTGTCAGTGGAAGAACGTTGAAAGTTACAAACAAAATTATTAGATTTGGATTATCTAATGTAATTAATAAGTGCAACAGATGCTCAAAAACAAAGTCCAATGTTGAAAATTGAATTGATAATAATAATTAAATTTTAAAGAATTGTGGTAATGAATATATTTTAAGAAAAAAAAGGATATCTCCAAAAAACGCTCTAGAGCAGTTTAAATGGAATAACGTTGTAAGTTCATATTACGTTTTTAGGTAATTTAATTGTTATAACATATATTTGTGATTGTCTATGCTTCTTTTCTTGCAAAAAAATTCAGCATAAGTGCCATAAAGGAACATTATTTTAAATTCTATAAAAAAAAATAAAACGAACAAACAGCTTTTTTAACATCTTTAATCGAATTGTGCGAGGTAACTTCATAAGAACTCAAAACTTGTGCAAATTATACGATGACAGTTCTTTGAAAATAACCCATCATGTAAGTGACAAAAAGAAAAAGGCTATCTTTGCAATTACTTTTTATTATCTGTGATAAATCAATCTGCAGTTAAATTAAGAAAAATATTAAGTTTGTGTTCGAAAGCAAACAAATATATTTTGTTGAAGGTTTTAAAATATTTTCTTTTAAGTTCATCAAATGAGTTTTTGTTTTTGTTATTAAAGCATAGTACTATGTTTGCTTGCGTGAAATTTCGCTGACAACATTCATTTATTTGTTGCGTGAAATTTCTGACACATATTTTGTTGCGAGGAGTTTCGTTTGCAACGTTTGTCAGAGAGACTCAGAGAATGAGTTGAGAAATTCATATGATCTCTCTCTTTTCACTTCAGAGTAAATAGGCAGTACAATTGTCGTGAAAAAGTGTGGCTCAGAAAGATGTTGCGATAATTTTACGCAGTGGAACAGAGTACTGCTCTGACAAACATATTGTGAAAATTTGCACGCTTGTTTCGCAGTTCTCATATTTTGTATGGAAATTTGATTGAAATTTAACATTAAACTGTACAAAGTACTATGCTGAAGGGTTTGTTTCATAAATAATTTTTTTTAAATTCTATCATTTGCATTTCATTTAATGAAAAAGATCCAATCAAATAAGTCTTCTTATAAAGGTATGCTTCAACTGCGCAAATAACGTTTTAAAAGCTATCGCACTTTCTGCTTTGCAATGTGGAATAACGTTTTAACGACCAATGGCTTTTGGATATGTAACGTTTTTCCATTTTTAACATTAATAATTCTAAATTTGCTAATTAAATAATATTATTAAGCAATTGTTTTTTACTAAAATAGTTTATTTACCTAAGTTTTTCCATAATGTATTAAAAAAAGTATCTAGAAGTTGTCTGCTGGATTTTTAACGTATTTACGTATTGTGAACAATCTACTCTTTGTCGCTTAAAACGTTATTTGCGAGTGTGCTTCAGTTATATTAATTTTCTGTTCAAAACTATGTTCTATAACTCATTATACAATATATTATTAAAACTTTTTCTAAGTTGTCGATGGTAAGATTCTGACGCTTTTCAGAAAATATCATTTTGTATGTGGAGAAGCTGCTTTCTTTTCTCCGTTGAGAGAAGAAGAAGAAGAGAAGAGAAGAGAGCAGAAGAAATTTATTAACAATTTAGATGGACTGATTTTCCAAATCCAAAATATTTTCAACATATAAAATTTATACAAAAAACAGTACATTATTAAAAAAACAGTACTTTTACGTACTGTCTTGGGAGCATGTCATAAAACAGAACATTGTCCAAAAAATCAGTCCTGTATTTCTTAAAAGAGCGCATCTGGCATCCCTATCCCTATCCTCTGAAAACGTTCATGACTATGATAGAAGTTGTGAACATACATTTGCGCTTAAATGAACTTGCATAAATTTTGCATATGCATATTATATGCAAATATGCAATTTTTTAATTTGCATATGCACTTAATATATGCATATGCATTTTGTATGCCTTATGCAAATATGCAAAAATTTTGTTATAAATTCCGAGGTAGAATTTCTCGGGACGCATATCTGTGTCATCAAAATAGTTTTGTGATCATTCAATACATATATGCAATTTCATATTTTCCGCTGTCTACTTATAGTTCAAGAAAAATAATATTTGTAATCACATTATTAAGTCGTCCTTTTTATTTTGAGTGTATATTTGATAAACACATTCTAGAGCTAGTGATTATTTCTAAACCTTTATTAATTATTACTTAAGTTCAAATAGTGGATTATTAATTAAACATAAATTCTAAACCAATATTTAGTTAAGCCAAACAAAAGCATTCAAATAATTTATTTCCTTGGCTCAACATATACGAGTTTAACGAGCTACAACTATATTTGGTAATTTACTTAAATTGGTTTATAGTCAATACATGTTGTTAGATGGGTACCAACTAAATACATTTTGTTATTAAAACCAAATTCAGTGCTCAGTGTAATTGCACTATCTGATTAGCAAGTTTTTTTTTTGCAATTAAAAGACTTCTAGTAATAATCTTTGGCTTAATAAAGTTTTTAATAATAAATATTATAAATTATTCTCACCACTTACTTATTGTCATGGTTTCTTTAGAAACTATTCATACGCTATTTCTCCATTTCACGCTGCCACGCTAAGTATAACAAAGCATTTGCTTATCTTTCTCTCATTCAGAAAATTTAAGCACAGTTTAAAGTCTTGTGTCGTCGTCGGTTGTGTTCTAAAACTATGTCATAGTTGACATAGTTGACCGACTTGTGACTCTGAACTGATATTGCTCAGTAAATGTTTCATGCTCAATTTTCTCCACCTTCAATTAGCGCACTGACAAAGTACTGCTAATTTAAATTGATCCACTTACCACAAAAAAAAAAAAAAAAAAAAAAAAAAGACAATTATAATAAAAAGATATTTCTGTAAACATATTTTTATTATGTAGAATAAACAGCTTGCATTTAAGATATATACAATATTAATTGTCTTTGTATTTTGTTCGAGTACTTATTTTACATTCAATGACATGTTTAAGAAAAGTTATATATTCAGAAAAGTCAAAATAGATATAAGAAAAGAGTATTTGATTTACACGGCGAAAATAATCATAAAATTCAACATAGGTTCCTTTTAACCATATGCTATTTTTTATCATATATTATGGACTATGCTCACAATTCTCGCTATAATTCTGTATTAAGCATGCATAAAACACTGATCATATATTATGATCAATTTTTAATTTCCATAGTTTTTATTATCAACGAAATTTCATGCATTATGGACGTGTGTCTCTTTAAAGCGTTTACAATTTATAAGCTTTGATCATAAATTGTTATGAAGTTCTTATAACGAAGAACAAAAGAAAACAATACAGATGCTTTGTTAGAAAATGAATAACAGAAATTTGTAACTTTTTTCTATTGTAAAATGTTTTATTCAATTCAATATCCATTGCGCATGATCCATTAACACTTAAGTTACACATATTACAATTTCGTAATACATCTTACACAAGTTGATCATCTATAAAGATTTTTCTCTTGCTCTTGCGCATTTCTGAGCACAAATGCTTTCTTTATGATCACGTGCTTATAGCCGATAAATGTGCGCAAATAGCGAGCAAGCTATGAGCGAAGGAAATAATATCTACACCGAATGCTCTGCTTGTATACACTAAAAAAATTAACAAATTAAATTGTAACCCTTCGTTGCATGGGATTGCACATATGCAATGTTGATTTCTAAGAGATGTCGCGTGCACACCCTGTTAATATTCGTAACGGGATTAAAAAAAAAATAAATTTAGACATTTTGTTATTGGTTGTTGTTTCGTTTTGGTCATTGAGTTTGTCCAAAATATTGAGTCTAACAAGGTCTTTCTTATACGCAGACAAAATAAGTGAATATTTTTAATTATTATTTAACAACTATCATAAAAATTTTAAAATGTAAGTAATATTCTGGAATATAAGTTCATTTTATTGAAGCCTAATAATTTTTTGTGCAAAATAACTAGACTTACGTAAAATAAATGACTTAATTGCAAATATGCAATATCATGCATTTGAGACATTTTGAAATTACATTGCAGATATGAGGTTATATTGCAGATGTGCAACTCCTTACAATAAACTTTAATTAAAGCTGAAGACTTTTAGTAAGCTTTTGAAGGGTTCTTACTGACGATGAAATTCCGAAAATTTTGGATTCATGGGAAAATAGCAAGGATGAATTAGGTGAAGATTATGATAACGACCATAAAGATGATAACGTAGACGTTAGTATAAATCGTACAGAAAATTCTCGAACATCCCGAAGTTGAAAAACACCTTTAAATAACCTCACATTGAAAGAGAAATACGCACTCACTGTTTGGAAATAACAACATTTTATTCCACGTATAAAAAAGCCAGACTATCCATCTAACACTGACAAGTCAGATTTAATAAAATTTGTTGGCATATGCATTCATATTTCAGTTATTCAAATAACCAATAATCAGCGTTATGAACTTAAATAAATAAATAAATATATAGAATAAATAAATAAATTGCAGGAAACACTTTAATACAGGAGACGCTGTCAGTCAATCAAATTAAAAAAATTATCTTTGCATTTGAATGACAGTGCTAATATGAAACTAAGGGATGATCCAAACTTTGACCTCGGACTATATTTCAGAACTCAAAACTACCGAGTGTTCCAATATTAATGATGTCCAGCTACATATTGTGGTAAAAGTTCTGAGATCATAGCTGAACGACTTGACAACAAATTTTGTAAAACATATCCATTGAGTGTCCGAATATTGTTTCGCAATACGACAAATTAATGGGGGAGTCGATTTGTTAGACTTATTTATTGGATACTACAAGATAAAAATACGGTCAAAAAAAATGGTGTATGAGATTTTTTTCGTTTCACTAGTAAATGCATGGCTACTGTAATTTTGTTTGTTTACAAGCATGCGGAACAACAAAGCGGAAATCATGGAAATATAACACTAGCCAATTTTCATTTGCAAGTGGCAGAAAGTCTTTACAAAGTAGGAAAGCTATCCACAAAACGTGGAAGACCTTCCAATTATCAAAAAACCTTGGACAAAACACGAAACATCAGAAAAGTTTCCCACAGCCTCAAACATAAGTTCATGTTTTAAGACTATGACTATGACTATAAGACTATGTTTTTCAAGTTAGATATTGCTTTCAACGATTTCATAATGAATAATGTTTTATGTATCTAATAAATTGCAATGAGCTTAAAATTTAGAAACAAAAATCCTAACATATCAGTGTGATATTTTATATACATACTTTTTACTATCCTGTGTTTAAAATTGTCTTAGTTACAGATGAGGGCGCAATTTAGTTCTTCTTTTTTTATTGGAATACATAAAATATTTGAAATTATCTCTTAGTTTAAGTTTTTAAGAGCTTATAATTTCTTATTAAACATGTAAAATAAAATGTAATATTTAAACCATCATACAGTATTTTTATTGCTTTCCTGCATGAAATTGCATATATGCAATGATGCGTAACTTCGTTTCTATACATTGCAGAGTATCCAAATTTCGTTTATACATTTTCCAAACCACTCCAATTACATATAATAACACAAACATTTTTTATACACAGGGAAAAAAGTCATGCAATGAAGGGTTAAGAATACAAATGTGTTACTTTTTTTCAAGAAAACTATAAAATTTGTTTAAATACTCAGATATATCGAGGGTCTATATTTATTTTTCTCTGTCTGTAAAAGTACCTACAAGTTTTCAAGAGAGCGAAAAAACTGATTTGAACAACTTCTACAATGTTGTTCAAAGTGTCCACGAACCACTGTGCATAAAATTGTTTTAAAATATTGCGCTAGTTTAGCTGCTATGGCAGATAGTGGGTTATGTCCAAAAAAAAAATTACTGTAAATGCCGATAGAAGTATTTGTATAGTAGTTAAAAACGCCATTGTCAGTAGAAGATCAAATGTTAAAACTTTGCTGTTTTTATTGCTGATGTTTTTTTTTGACAATTTTCGAATTTAACAAAGAAAGGAAAGTCACTGATATATTTATATGGGAATCTCAAGTAAAGTTATGTTTTTATATTATTTGTATTTGATGTTGTCATAAAAATTATGATATTCGGTTAGAATTACTGCTTTCAGTTCCTATAGATATTTCCACTTGTTCGATGCGATTGAAAATTGAGTTGTATGGAACTGGGCAGGTGTCGTATGTCCAATGTATTGTTTTAATTTTAACGGGGAGGTGGTATAATTTTGGTCGAAATCAACTTTGAATTTAACGGTGCCGATTGGCTCACATAAAAAGGGTTTTAGATGCGAAACTGTTCGATCGCAAATTTTTACGACCTGGTCGAACATTTAACAACCACAAATTTTGCTGCCCATTTTTATAAACTTCACATTCTTGGTAACAACTGTATCTACAAAACCGCTAACAAAATCGAAAAGCTTTCCCAAAGTAGTTTGTTATATACGTGGAGTCCATAAAAGACCATATAAAATAAGAGCTGCACCAAACTCTAAAACATTTGTGCTAGTTTAACTGGAAAATATTTGTATCAACATAGGAAAATGTTTCAAAGTAAAAAAAACCTTCAACGAATTTTTCAAAACTACTTGTTTTTGATGCGGATAGAGGTTTTTGTCGTAAGTAAAAAACAACTTTGTAGATAGAGGCTTAGTTTGGCATTAAAAAAAATGCCAAAAATTCAGATAGAAGAAAATTAATTTAGGCCCTCGATATTTGCTTACATTTGTAGCTCAATTTCTAAAATTTTTGTGTTTAAAAAACCTTGCAATAGATTTCTTCAAAAAAACTGAAAATTATTTAATTGATTTTTTATTCCTCTCTATGTCCAAACTAAGAGTAGTGCCATTTGCACTATGGAATAATATATAATAATATGAAACAGCAAATATGATACATTAAAAATAGATTTAAATATTTTAAAAATTGGAAAAGATTGCATGAACAAAATGGGCACATTTATCTTAAAATGACATTATACGTTTGAAAAAAAAAAAAATTTACTCAATGTGAAACATTTATTGTGAAATGACTCTTATACTTAAAATAAATAACACAAATTTTATTCGTAAATAATACAAAAATTTATAGAAAAAATTTTTTTTAGTCGTTTGATTTTTAAGTCGTTATTTAGTAACCGAAAAGTTTATTGTGTCTTTAAAAAATTATTAAAAAACAGATAAATTTTAACAAACTTAAATTTTTAATTTGCCGACGTTTCGCGGATTGTTTGTCTGTTTCTTCAACGTCGGCAAATTAAAAATTTAAATTTGTTAAAATTGATCTGCTTTTTAATAATTTTTTAAAGAAGCAATAAATTTTTCGGTTACTAAATAACGCTTTAAAAATCAAACAACTAAAATTAAAAAGCAACCGTAAAATAAAAAACTTAAAAGTTTTTTTTTATTGCTAATGCATTGTTTTGTTTCTTGCTAGGTGGCACCGAAAAAAGTAGTCGTTTTACGACGGGGTCCAGATATTTTTATCCCAATTTGTTGGAAAAAAAATCAAAGTGCATATTAATAAGGGTACTTGTCGCTACAACCTGTACTAGAATTCTTGAGAATTTAAAGTAATTATTGTGAAATAAATAGAAACTTGAAATTATTTATAACGTAAATAATACAAAATATTATTTAACAAAAAATCCATTTTCATATTAATAAGACTGCTTGTCACTACAACCTACACAAAAATTCTAGAATGGGCTATACTAGAATTCTAGTACAGGTTGTAGCAAAAGGTTTTTACAAGAATTCAAGCATAGGTTTTAGCAACAATTACCCTTATAAAGGGCCCACTTAAATTTTATGGCGACCAAAAATCAAATCGTTTTTTTTTTACATGTTCATATTGTATAATATCGTTTAAATATTCTCAATTTTAAGTCAATTGAATAAAATTGCTGTAGTTATAAGCACAAACGTCCAAAGAACTGTACCTTACTACTTCTAAAACTTTAAACGCGTTCTACTCGAAAAGTGATGTTTGATTCCGGTGGAGAGCATTACTCGAAAACTATGCCAAGGATCGCTTCCAAATTTTATGCACTTGTTAAGCAAAAACAATTGGTACTTTTTATCGTTTGATTTTTATTTAGAGAATTAATTTATTTATAACCTAAAACAAATTCCTTTTTTAGTCAAAAATCGGGTGTTCAAATATCATTTTAGTAAGAGTAAAAATTTTTCAAAAATCTTTGATAAAAAGCTCAAAAAATTTCAGCAGAACCGAAATTATTTTTTTTTAGATAAACAAGCTCCGAAAAATCGTGTCCACCACATAGTTTTTTATTTTAGGTGCTTCACTATACTAGTAATTAATTATATAATAATTAAAATTTGTTAACCAAAAATTTAAAAAATATTTTGCAAAAGTTTTATAATTATAATGTTTAATAGTATCTGAAATAAACAGTCGCTTTACAATAAAATTTTTCGTGAAGAGTGTTTTTTTTGCATAAAGTACGTAAATAGGCTCTTAAAATGAAAATTGTTTTCTTCTGGAATATTCTTTTTACGTATTATTCTATTTACGTTAAAAATAAATTCAAGTTTCTATTTTTTCACAATGAAAAAAAAAAATAAATAAACTGGCCATTTCAGCCCCCGGAAGGACTTTGACCTAGCTTCTATTGATCAATTGTGTTGGGCGTGATATTAAATGTTTTATCACAAGTGACCGAGAACTGTACCTACGTGTTTTATGCCGACTCCGAACGTCTTATGTTCTCAAGAAGCTTTACATGGCAATTTTTACTCTCTGAGGTTTGCCATTGTCTGCAGAGAGGTGACGACCGAACAGAAAAATTAATTCAATTGAAAAAACTTTTCTGTCTGAGCTGGAATTGAACCCGGGCTACCGCGGTTCTTTAGCTTAGGGGCCACGCACTCTACCCACTAGGCTACGGTCGCCATTTTTTCACAATTGCTATTTTAAATTGAGTCTTTTTTTCAACGTGCAATATCACCTTAAGTTGAACTTATCTTCTCTCAAGTATAAGCCTTAATATATAAATATTCAGCTAAAACTTTTATTTAAGACATTTAAACATATCTTTTGAATTAATTTATATATTCTGAATAGTAAACCAACAAATGTGTATGTTAAGATAAGAAAACATAACGTTCTAAGCAAAAAATTAGATCAACTCAAGAAACAAACTACACCTGAGTTGTGTATCTAATAGTTGTCATTATAAATTGCTTATTCTTACATCTTAATTAATTAGCTGACCTAAAATATATGGTAATTTTTTACATTTATTTTACTTAATTCATTCATGCTTAATATGCTGTTTTTTATATATTTTATTTATGTATAATTGTGTCGTTAATTTCGGTCAGAGATAAAAATATTGAAACAAGTTTTGGATGAAAATCAGCGTTGCCAAGTCATTTTTTTTCACTACATCTAAAGCTTTTCGATGTTGATATCAAGTAATTTTTTTCACTATATCTAAAGCATTTCGATGTTGAAATATAATTAATTTATTTTTAATTCAAAAAACACTAGATTTTAAGACATTTAAAGTTAAAAACTTTTTTAATTTAAGTCATTTCAGTGCTTTTTGATTTTGCAAATAAAAAATATTAATTTATAGCCCAAAATTTAAAAAAGTAAAAGTAGGTTAACGTTTTTTAAGTTTCATTTAAAAATAGGAATTTTTTTTCTTGCAAAACATGTGAATCAAAATACTCGAACAAAACATGAACTTCATTCTCTTTTCAACCTTTGTATATTTTGGAATACAAATGCATTTTTAGTAAAACATATTTTTAAAATTTTAACAAATAAAATTCATTCAGAGAATAAAGTATAATTAATAATTAATCCGAATTGTCACAACTAGGGATAGGATTTTTATGCAAAATCATTTTTAAATCAAATCTAGTGTAAAAATAGGATAGCAACAAAAATTTACACTAGATAGCAAGAGCTCAACTCTTGTGTATACTGCGTAGCATCTATTGTGTGTGACTTAGGTGGCGGAAACAGAGCCTTACTTAATGAGCTTAATATAACAGAAGAGAATCCATGGTAATCCAAAGTATTTAGTAATATTCTTGCAATGTAATTTCTCTTACTGCTTTAGGTTTTTTTATCAATGATAAGAAAGTGTACATTTTTGCAGATGTTCCCCATTTAATTAAGCTGCTTTGAAATCATTTCGTCGTAAAGCCTTTTTAGTAGATTGGAAATCACTTCGTTCTGAAATTATTTCGAAACTCTTAGAAGCAACGTCTAAAGATGTAAGGAAAACGGATAAAATATCGTCCGCAAACCTAACAGTTGTAAATGCAAAACGGCTAAAAGTAAAGCTGGCTACTAAGCTGTGCTCGCATACTGTTGCGCAGGCCATTACAAGGACAGCCATTCATGGCCTATTAGGCGGCTTAAATTGGAAAGAATGCTAAAAGCTATTTAAACTGGTTATGCTTACATGTTCGTACTCACATGGGAACATATTTTGAGCTTCTTTTTCTTCCAGACAAACGATTGGTTCGACGTGATGAACGTTCGAGCACCGCGTCTAGATACACGGACACGATGTCATGCGTACAGTCTTGCGCTTGAAGAACAAAATGAAATATAAGATCAAATGACAGAGATGGTTAAGGACATACGAGCGATTGGACGAAACAATATGCTTCCAGACCAAAAAAACATTCATAAAGAAATGTCCTCACACATAAATACAACACAAGCCGCACAGTCCCAGTGGGCAAAAGCAGGGCTTTGAAGCGCTTCTAGCAGGCCATCGTACGGATTTCTTAGCCCTTACGTACTCATTTCCAAGCTCATTAACTTATTTATATGTAACGAGAAAATGTTCTAGGCCTTCCTCTCTCGAGACTCTAAAGAAGACCTTGTTGAGAATGTACATTAGAAAGAAAAACAATATATATATCAACTTGAAATAAAAAAATTTTTGACAATTTCCAGATTTGAACCAACGTCCTCTCATCTGGCGGTCCGGCATCTTATCCACTCATCTACCGCAGTTGTCAACGAATTTCAGCTTATTTTGCATGATTACAAATAGAAGTAAGCTTTCGGGAGCGCGGGTTCGAGACCCAGCTCGGACCAAAAAATTTTTTTTTGTATTTTTTGAAAATATACATTTTTTGAAAATATACATTTTTTTACAAATTTTTCTGTTAAGTAAAAAAAATTTTTGGAATTTTTTTGTGAAAATTCTTCATACAAAAATAATAGAAAAGACTTAGAATTTTTCGATATAAAAGTTTTCAGGTAATGTGATATGTAATGTGTTAGATTTCGGAGACCTGGGTTCACGACCCAACTCGGACAAAAAAACATTTTTTTTTGTTTTTTCTTTAAGTTTGGATTTTTTTAATTGATCCGATCATTTATAATTTTTTCTAAATTTTTTTAAACATTTTTTCATATAAAATAACATGACAAGACTCAAAACCTTCAAAAGGTAGGCCATACAGAAGCACTTATCAATACAGCGAGCATGGAAGGTATATTGGCACAATTAGCATGCTTTTTTTTGCGTGTCGCTAGCTAAAGTGCCCACTGGGGTAGATCAGTAGAAAGTGAAAATGCTTTTAGTTTTTCATTTGTAGTAGTTTCCATAAAAAGCCTCCAACTCGCGTAAACCTTTTTTTATTTATTTAACTGCGCTTAAAACAATATTTTTCATATATTTCACTATATGAATTTTTAAAATCTAGGATTTCTTACATTTATAATCAATTTAACTTTAAATCACTTTAAATTTCATACAAAACTTAAACACAACAAACAGCTGAACTCTGTGATGACGTAGATGCGCAGTACACTGAATTTTCTGCGCACCGGAATGTGTTATCTTTATATCATTGTATCATGCTAATTACCTGTTCTAATAGCTTAAGTTCACATTAAGAATAATTCGAACTTAAAAAGTTTCATACAAGCTTTTCGATTTATTGAGTGTGCCTACTGGGTCAAAATAAATACTCGTTTAGATATTCATTTTCTCATAACCACATTGCTGTAATTTTTGGTCTTCTCATATGTTATTACTGAACAATGTCACAACTAAATAGTTCCAAAAACAAAGAAATCTGATAACTATTTCAGAACAACGTACACAATAAAATATGTGATTTTCGAAAAAAATCAAGTCAATTAATACACAAATTTAGATTACTTTTCATTATTTAACCAATGATGGGCTTACTTTGTTACTTACCAGTGATGGGCAAGAACATGATAGGCCACATTAAAATAATTTTAGAGCAATCGACTTCAAAGTTTTGAAAAAATGTCTTTTTATATGTAAAAATGGAATTGAACAAGAAAACTTATATTAAAGGTTTCGAAACTTAATAAGGCCCAAATCTCTTCAGTGGGTGTTGGTAATTCATTAAGTTATGCATACAGCCTGAAAAATTGATTTTTCAATCGTGTGGCTTCATATATAAATAAGGGCAAACGCCCTCCTATAAAAATAACGCTATAAAAATAACGCAATTAAAACAGAAAACCTTCCAAACTATAAAAATGTTTCAATAAAAAACTTAACATAGCTATAAAAATTTACATCGAAGTCTTTTGATATTTTATTTTAATGGCTCAGTAGTCTAAGCTTACTTCTGGATTTAAAAGCTTTATATACATACATACATACAGCTATTGATGAAAACAGTTTAAATTTTTTATTTCTGTGAGTGAAAAAGAAAAATTTTTGCTCCCATGGTTTTCTGTTAAAAACTTTATGGAACTTTGTAAGAAAATAATTTAATATACAAAAAAAAAAATCGAAAACATTTTTTGATATTTAATTATTTTTTTACAAAGTTTCATAAAATTTTTAACAGAAAACCATGGGAGCAAAAATTTTTCTTTTTCACTCACAGAAATAAAAAATTTAAACTGTTTTCATCAATAGCTGTATGTATGTATGTATATATGTACGTAAAGCTTATAAATTCGAAAACTAATTGGTGGAATATTTGGTGATAGTAAAAAATTTAGAAATAAAAACATTAATAAGCTTAAACTCCACAATTCTTAATAAGCCAAGATATTAGACGAAGTAAAATCAAAGCAACTGATATTTTTGTGTGCACATTCATGGGCGTCCACAGGGGGGAAGAGGGTGCTTGCCTCCCCTAGGCAGTGAATTTTTTTAAATATCTTTATATTAAATCAAAAAGCCGTAAGCTACAGTTAAAAATTTTAAGGGGAGAGTCAAAGAAACTATCTTAATTGTAATTGTATGTTGCGCTCAAACTAAGGGATTTTAGAAATTTTTTCTAAAAATGTCGCTTTTATTGGTACAATTTAGCAGGAACATGTATATTGATAAAGTGCATCAATGATCAATCAAAAAGTCGATTTTGAATTTATTGTAACTTACGGCTTTTTTGATTCTATATGACGATATTTTCATTATAAATGTTAATATATTTTGAAGAGAACTCAAAAATATTTTAGTTTAAGTATATTAATAAATAAAGCTGTACTAAGCCACGCATGCATTTTTAAATAGTATGTTGTACTCGTCGCAGTGATAAGTTACGATACCATTTCATTTACTCTTGTTTCATAGGCACTTTTCAATAGGTATTCTATTAGTCCTATATATATCCCTATTTGTCGAAGATCATTCTTCGGAGCAACAGATGTTAAGGGACATTTAAGCCAATAAAACATTTAAGCATATGAACTTGGACGATAAGCGAATTTATGTTTTAAAGTAACTAAACACAAGAAAAAAACAAAGTAAAATGAATTTAAAAAACTAAATGCTTTCTCAAAAGTCGGCTTAAAAAATCGTTTTTCTGTCATAAAAATGATCCAATTTGGATAATTTTTAATTTTTCTAATTAAAAAAGCTTCTAATTCAAAAGTGAAAAAAATTAGAAAATTCTGAATAAATTAGGCTAATTTTAGATCAAGCTCTAATTTTTAAATCTGATGGGAAATTCTAATTAAGAAAACGCTCTTACATTAGAATATCTTATGATCAAAAATTTTTATATGACTAAAATTTAAATAGGAAACTCGATTTGAAACATTTGTTTTATACTTCTCCAAAATCACGTTTTTGAACAGACGTTCACCCATTTTGGGAATTTTCTGGATTTTTTCACGTCACGTGCTTGCATTACATCCAGAATTCAGAATCAAGCCTTGCAGGGAGGTTCTGGAATATGTTTAGAAAATGAATGAAGCCCAAAACCCATCTATACATAAACCTCTTTATATATTTATTCATACATTTTGAATTAAAAAAAATAAATTGTTTTAATAGTTCATATAATTGGTATGTTTCTAAACTTGATTTTAGTAACTTGAATGCTGCTAGAACTAATGCATGTTGATGCGAATTTTTAAAGGGATAAAGAAGACCTCACATTATTTAATTAACCCTCTAACCTTTCACACGGCCTCCAGGCATAACTCACAAAAGTCACTTTTTAAACACACAGGAAAATTTTATGATATCAATATAAGTATAGTAATGTTCGTAGTACATTTGAGTACATTTCTCTCTCAGACAGCATATGCAAATGACGTTCAGTTTGGCATCTATAGCCATTAGTGTGGGAGCATCCGTCAAATAAACACCTCATTTTGTAAAAAAAAAGTAGTGATTTTCAAAACAATAAATCTTTCGAACCAGTCAAGTTTTTACTGTCGGAATTTTTTTTTTCATAAAGGTAATTTATTCAACTTTCATTTCATATATATTTTGATACGAAAAAAAGTGTTTTGTGCGATTTTTTGGAATTTTTTTGTTTATGCCTCAAGGCATAACTGTCGGTTTACGTCATATTTTTTCCCCTTGCATTTATTTCCCTATTTAGCGGTTTTATGTCATTCTTTTGTGTTTCTTATGATTTACCTACGTGTGTTCCATAATTTGTGAATAGATTAAAAAATGTCTAGTAGACGAATTAAATTATCGAATTTATCTGACGAGGAAATCGTAGAATTGATGGATTCGGTGACATGTGGGTCGGAAGACGATGGCGATTTTTCTTCAGACGATGAATTGAATGATCCGAATTACGAACTTGATCCCATCTATGGCCATGATAGCACCATCAATGAAATACTCAGTGATCCAGAATTTCCAATAAACGTCGACCCATCAGAATTCGGATCGATGAGATCTGAGATCTCATTGAATCTGTCTTCTATCGGAACACTACCAGAGGTCGGAACAGGTAAAATTGGAGCAAATGAAACGGTGGTGATGGAGAACATCGTAGAGCCAATACCATCAACATCAACTGCTGTACAGGCAATTCCACCAAGATCAACTTCAAAAAAACGTTTACGATCACCATTGCCAACTTTTGATCCCACGCGTCCATCTGTAGCACCGTCAAATGGTGGTTTTACCAGTGCAGGTTAGTTTTTCATTTTGAGCAATAACATTTCTACATTATGAACACAAGACTAACAATTTTTCATTGTATTTATTTGTTTCAGACTTGAAAGACATCGACAAGGATTCAAGCGAATTCAGTAAGATAGTCTGGCGTCAAAAGCACATGCAATTATGTGTGAATGAAGTGGTATTTCGTGGTAATTCAACACTACCTGAACAAATAAGAGAGCTCGATACACCTGCCCAGATATTCACTTATTTCTTTACCCCAGAGATAATGAGTATTGTAGCCGAAGAAACGAACCGGTGTGCTGCAAGTCAGGACATCAATACAAGTTTCTCGGTAAATGTTGATGACATTTATAAATACATTGGCATTCATTTATATATGTCAATTTACCGTTATCCGAATCTTGAGAGTTATTGGGGCAAACACGCATTTGAACCTATTCGAAGCACAATGACTTTCAAACGATTTGAATTGATCAAAAGATATTTGTCTTTTCGCAATGAAGAAGACCGTATCAAAAAGGGCCAGCCTGGCTACGACCCATTGTTTCGAATGCGTAATATTTCCAATCAACTCAATGAAAGATTCGACTCAGTTCCAAAGACTGCTCGACTTTGCGTGGATGAGCAAATGTGCAGTACGAAAATGAAGCACCACTTGCGCCAGTATATGCCAAATAAGCCGCATAAATGGGGCATAAAACTATTCGTTTTATGTGATTCATTTGGATATGCCTACAGATTCGAGATATACAATGGTGCTGGCGACAACAAAAAATTGCCCGGTTGTCCAGATCTAGGTTCTTCAGCCAACGTTGTAATACGTTTGAGCCAAACAGTACCTGATTTCAAGAATTATATCATATACTTCGATAATTTTTACACTTCGATACCTCTTTTAGTTTATTTACGTGCCAGAGGCATTTATAGTCTGGGTACTATTCGAGTAAACAGAGTGGCAACCTGTAAGCTCCCATCGGATACAGCTGTAAAAAAAGAAGCAAGAGGATACTCGATTGAATTTGTCGGTCAGGCGTATGGTATTGATATTGCCACGGTGCTCTGGAAGGACAATAAAAGTGTCCGTTTAGCGTCAAGTTATGTTGGCATAAAACCATTTGAACATGTCAATCCAAACCATCAGCCTTCAAAAGCATCGAGGTACGACCGAAAGAAGAAGCAGCATGTCGAAATAGATTGTCCTGAAATAATCAAAGAATATAATAGACACATGGGGGGTGTGGATTTAATGGATGGATTGATGGGTAGGTATCATGTTAGAGCAAAAACACGTGATGCTGCAACTCGTTTGTTCTATCATTGCATTGATATGTCTGGAACAAATGCGCCCCTTTTATATCGACGTATCCATGCGGAAAAAATGAATGATTCGGCAAGTACATCTGATGTTAACATGAAAGTGTTGGACTTGGCGAAATTTCGTGAAGAAATTGCTGCTGGCCTCATCAAATATTCTTCGAAGCGCGTTATTGGCCGACCATCAGCTCCAGCTAGCCGACCACCAACTCTAGTTGATCGACCATCAACTCCAGTACTTGGTCAAGTTGTTCCCGTTGGTCATCGAGCCATTCATCCAGTCGCTGATGTACGCTATGATGGCTTTGACCATTTTCCAGTTTGGCTACCGAAAGCAGGTGGTAAACAACTTTGTAAAAATGGCAAATGCAAATAACAAACTCAATGTGTTTGCAAGGTATGCAACGTACATTTGTGTTGTTCTACCTCGAAAAATTGTTTTTTAGATTACCATTCCAAAAAATAATCCATTGTTCACCTTTTTTTTACCTCTTCATCTATTTTTCAAATAAAATCCATCAAAATTGAAATTTCTACCTGATTTAATTTTTTTCATTCAAACCGACAATTATGCCTCGAGGCATATTTCACCTTTTCTCACCTGGAAGTTAAACGGTAAGGTAAATTGAAAAACTAATGATGCAGAAGTGTTTAGAATGTCGTTTTTAATCTAGAAAAAATTATTACGACTAGTTTTTTCCATTATTTCAAAAAAAGTGGTTAGAGGGTTAACTAAATTACAAAGAATATTTGTAAGTAAAAATGTTTTAAATTACATGGAAAAAAAATTAAATTTGAAGATATTTCGGGCATGATATGAGAAAGATTTTTGCCCCATCTTTGGAATAGATATAATTTTCTTATGTGTACAAGCGTGTGTCAACCAGCATATCATGATAACAAAATTAGTACCAAAAATCTCAGAAAATACAATTATATACGTTACATTTTCTTTATGTGTATTCTAGACTCCTTTATGCCTTTGCGGCCCCTTAGAACAAATCCTGCGGACGCCCTTGTGCGCATTCTCTATTGCGTCGAGAAAATCTTAATGCCTATTTCCCGAATAAAAAAATAAAAAGTCTAAAAACCTTCAAAGAAAAACTTTATGGTACTTAAGAAATTAAATGGTCACACTTTCACAAACATATGTATTTAATTAAAAATTTTTAAAAAAATAATGTGCGTGTTAAAGACAAATGCGGACAGAAATAAACTCCGTGTTACCAAAAGTAGACAAAATAAAAAAATAAGCCAATGCATTACATCTAACCGCTTGGGTTAGCAGTTAAATCATATCTGCAAAAGAAAACAAAACTATTAAAATTGAAAAACACTCCAAAAATAAAAACTAAGATAGTTTTGTTAGACATAAACCGGAAAATCTACCGAAATGAGACGGCATGCAAAGTGTTATACAGTTACGGTTAATTACGGCTTTACAAGCGGTAACAGTTGAAGTCGATTGGCAACACTTAAACGTATTGGCGACAGCTTCCGCTATGACTGAAATGTAAGCCAAGTAACGCTAGCTTAAACACACATTCACACACATACGCATACTTGTGCGTCTTGTCAAGAAATGGCAAAGTTGACTTAATTATTATTTGCATAAGAATTAGCTAGATTTTCAAATATGACTAAATGAAATGAGCAGCTGCATTGGCTATAAAAGCCAATAGAATAAAAGTAGCAAAAGCAGCAGCAATAAAGTTCGGTGAGCATAAGAACAAGAGATGCTGTGTGCCAGTGAATGGACCTAAAAGCTTCCAATGAACACACAAGAGCCGGGTTTCAGCAATAAAGCCAAGCTTAATATATATATTTATATATGTATTTGAACTCATTAGCACCCAATATGGAAAAGTTGTTGAACCGGTTCATTTGAAACTTCGATATGGCTTGCAAATGAGTTCTGGTATGTTTGTTGTGATTATTGTTGCTGCTTTTGTTCATATTTATCAATGTTTGTTCAAAACGTTTAGTTTTCTTTTAGTTTGCTTGCTTTTAATTTGGTCCAACTTGGCGTGTTGCCGTTAGCTTGGCTAACACAACTAATACGATAGACTATTGTAATGTGTATGGGGTAAGAAAGAGTAGAGTGCTGGAGAGCAGGAGGGGAAGGGCGAAAACTGGCAGACAAAGAAAGTCTTCTTATAACTTTAACTTTTGAGGTACTATGTTATCGATCAAAAAAAGTCGATATCTGGCTTTTTTTGTTATTGGATTTGGACAATTGCTAAGATTATATGTGTTGCATTCAAATTTGAACTCTTTAAAATTTGTGTTCTCTTTCTGTGATATAATAATCAAGCATTTTAGTTTTTAGTTATTTAGTTATTTCGTTCAATTTTTAGAGAACATTTGTTGTGCTCAAACCAAACTTTTAAATGGTTTGTAATGTTTTTCAATGGCTTAAATGAAAGTATGTCAAAAGTCACATTATGTTTATTCTGTTCTGTTGTGCTCTAATAACTCGAATGGGTTATTTTTTTAACAAGCTGCCTTAAGCAAATTAAGCATTCACTTTCAAGACACATTTGTTAGCTAGAGAAACTATGAACATAACCGATCGTGATATTGCCGTTGAACCAATATCGAAACAATTTTAAACTAGGTCAAATACAAATAAAATTTTTTTGGAGGATTATATATGCAACAAATGAGTTATTTTGATTCTATTTTCACTCTTAATGCGAAACATTAATTTAATATGTATATCTTTATCTTAAAATAACACGTGTCTTGCCGAACTTTTTAAAAATTTTGTATTTTGGTAAAGCAAATAAAAGTTATTTGACCCTGAGCAACTTCATTACACACAATATTATTTGATTCCTATCATCAATATTTGATTTAAAAAAAAAAGTGCAGTCTTGCCACACTTTTTTCATCTTTCACCAAAATAATCTTTTTCACTCATAATCTGAATAAATAATATAAATATGACAACATCTCAACTTACTTGACTGGGTTAAACATTTCTGTGTGTATTTAGTTATGTCCATCAATGCTAACCTCCTCCCACATTCCATAGCGATAACCTATTGCCTCAAATTCTTTACAAAGATAAACAAAGATGAACAAAGATAAACAAATAAACAGTCACTTTTGTTCCTTTTTTTAGTTTGACCTAGATCAAGTTTGTTTTATTTTTCTACTTTGATTTTTTGTTTTCTTTTTTCTTAACTGTCATTAAATTATATCATGACTGTTTTTTGGTAAACCAAATATGGATACGAACTAAGATAGCAGCTTTAGACAAAATGTGGTAACATGAATTCTCAAGATATTCAACCATTGAGTTAGGTCTAGGCGTATTGTAACAATGTCAATGAGCAACGGCTGCGTAGCCAATAACACTACCCACATATTTTTATGTAAACATTTTGATGAATCATGTTCTTGATATATTAGTTCTACATTGGCTATGAATAGCCATCAGCTAAAGATAAATAAAATCTTCACCTTCACTGAACTTGAAGTTGAGTTAAGAATATAAAAAGTGTATACATTGAAAAACAGTAATAAAATGAGTTTAAAAGAGAAAACAAATTTTCTGTTGCTTTATATTATATTCAAATCTAAAATGAATTTTCTAAATGAAAAGATGTTATAGTAGCAAAGAATTAATTAAAAATTTTAAAGTTCAAATGTTGATTAAGAATGTTAAGATATATTGTTTGAATAAACTGATAAGAACTTAATCACAATATTTTTAATTTGAATTTTAGAAAGTTACATTGCAGTAGTTATAAGAAACCAGTATGGTTTGCTAAGGAAGCTATGGTTTATTGTGGCCATAACAAAAAGCTTCGAATATTTTTGTTTTCATTTAAGCGTAATTAGTTTCTAGGTACTTCACATTTATCTATCAGAGACAGACATAAAAATGTTGAGTTTTCTGAGGGTATATACCCGAATTTTTACTACTTTTTAGCCATTTAGCTTGATGGCGCGGAGTCCCTTTTGTGTTTATCAAGTCCTTTCTTGGTCTTAGCAGATCTACGCGAGAATGTCATTTGCTTACATTTTTTTAAGTTAAGATTTAATATATTTAAGCTACACCAGTCCACTAGTCTATTTAGATCAGATTGTAAAAGATGTCGTTCTTCGGGTGTTTTGTAACAAAGAAAAAGTTTCACGTCCTCAGCGTACATTAAACGTTACAGTGTTCTATTACCGAATGAAGATAAAACAAAACCGGTCCAAGATGACTGCCCTGAGGAACGCCAGAAGTGACCGAAATCCTTTTTGAAAGAGAATTCTTATATAAAACCTTTTGAGTATGTCTAGATAAATACGAATTTATCAAATTTAATAATGTGACATTAAATCCAATAAGTTGGAGTTTTTTCAAAAGAAGATTATGATTAACACTGTCGAAGGCTTTGCAAAAGTCCGTATAAATAACATCAGTCTGCAGTCCCAAAACAAAACCATTTATAACACGCGTAGTAGAGGTTTGTTGTAGTGGACCTACCCTTCAGAAAACCATGTTGAGAGACAGAAATGGTGGAAGACACGGAGTGGGTTAATTGATCAGTTATGATTTTCTCAAATAACTTAGGGGTTGCACTTAGTTTTGCAATACCTCGATAGTTAGGCACATCTATCTTGAAGCCAGATTTGTGAAATGGTATAATATAAGAATCCTTCCATATGATAGGATAATAACCACTATGCAAGGAAATATTAAAAATGTTTGCTAGAACAGTACACAGGTTTGTAGCACATTGCTTTAAAATACAGCTCGGAATTTCCTCAGGGCCAGTCGTAAAAGAGGATTTTACTTGTCAAAGAAAACACATAAAAATATTTGAGTCAATTGCAGGAGTTTCAAAAGAGTTAACTGACGGGATAAAAGGATACACCATGCTAATATTAAATGGAATATCGGAGTAAGTTATTTTAAATAAGTTCGCTAACATGTTAGAAATTACATTGTCACAAGATGATTCTTCCTGATTGAATTTCATAAAGGGTGGAAAGCTGGAGGCTTTATGTTTTTAGTTAACAAAACTATAGAAATGTTTTGGATTATCTTTAAATTGAGATTTTATGTTAATTATATATGCGGAATAGCATTGTGTATTTAATAGTTGATATCTATAACGACAAGAACAATAGGAAGCAAAGAACCAGAACTCTAAACTAGAACCAGATATTTTATATTTTTAAATAAACGATTTTTTAAATTTCTTAGTTCCTTCAGATCATTTGTTAGCCAGTGTGGATTTAAAGGATCAACACCTTTTTTTTTGGGACGGACAATAACATTAACCTTTGTAGAGTATCATTAAAAACGATATGAGTATGATGTTTCGCTAGTAAAATTTGGAGACGAATCAGTCTGCGAAATTAAGAAATAAAGTTTTACATAGTCCGTTATTTTAAAATTATAAACTTTTTTTATTTCGCGCATCAGCAGTTACTTTATCTTCTTCTTCGTGGGGGAGTAAAACTGTTATTTTAAGAGTTGGATGATGTACATCTTCTGGAAGAGATACGGGATTCGAGCAATGGAGATTAACTGTCGTGCATCTATCTACAAATCATTTATCCAATCACTATTGGAAAAAAGTGTAAGAAATAAAGAATCGTCAGATGATCTCCAAGTCAAAAAAGGTAGGTTAAAATCACCCAACACAATAAGAACGTCTTTATTTTGTAACAAATTATAAACTTTTTCGATGGTGTGTTTATGTTTTAAAAATAAATTGATAAGTCACATTAAGGAGGAATGCAAGAGCAGGTAACATAAATAATACTATTATTTAATTTAACTGCAATACAAATGAACTCAATGTCACTGGTGCCAAGAATTGTCAATTCTTCAGATGCAAGGGAGTTTTGAACAGCTATCGAAACACCACCACCGATCATGACGATCTTTACGAAAAATCTGATATTTATTGCACATTATTTCAGAATTTAAGATATAAGAGCGAAGTCAAGTCTCTGTAAAAATTATGTGTTGTATTCGAAATCAAAACTTTTAATGAAAATATCGGAAAGTTTGGAGCTAAGACCCCTGACATTTTGGTACACAAGCTCTAATTTAGACTTGCGGTTTATTAATCGTTTATTGAATGAGATTCAGGGCTCTTTTTTTTAAATTCCATTCGTGTTTGGTGGCCAAAAGTTTACATCAACTTTAGAATTAATAAATTTTCAGGAAATGTTAATCTAAAAGAAGTAATCGATCTAACATTTGAATATTTGAATTTATGAACCGAAAGATTTAAGGAACACTTAAACTTTGATTTAATGAAAAAATCTATATCAAACTCTAATGTATCCGCAGCTAAACGAGAAACAAAGATTGATTTAGTTGGTGGCATTGTAATTAATGGCTTAGGTGGAACAGAAACCTGAGAACTAAGAAGAACAACCTGGGAATCGGCCAGAGTTAGTGAAAGAGAAACAGTTTGGGCAGAAGACATGACTGGCAATGAAAGTGGAGGTGCCAGCACGGGCAAAGGAGCAGAAATCGATATGTTTGCTGTATTCGAAGTAGTAGTGAAAATAGGTGGAGGGGCTGTTATACCACAAATGTCCATGTCATCAGCAATCTCATGTTCAGAAGAATGTATAGTTGGAGTTGGTCTTAGTGAAGGTTTTATAATAAAAATTATAAATTGATGAGAACACGAAATTTGCGAGGTTGTCTGCTTTCAATGGCTGTTAAACACAAACTTAATGACACAGCAAACACATACTTTCTAAATTATTCTTTTAATTATAGAAAATTCCCAAGGTATATATGTGACGGGAGAATTTGAATGTTCAATATTATTTACTGCAATTTTTATTTTTGAAACCATAAAATGTCGGCCTTTGTAGTCTAGTGGAAGGTCCCTGGTTCGAATTCGGGTTCGGGCATAGTTCTTGTCACTTTCTTTGTTTTTACCTACCTTTAAGAATTATGGAAAACTAAAAATCCACAACTAAATTGTGGAAAATGTGGAGTTAAAGGGCAGGAACAACTAAGGACTGGAAATGCTTGCTGAGGTTAAGGCATAACAGTAGCCTCGGTTAAAAGCAATTAAAATTGTCTTTCACGGTTGTTTCACCTAATCAATAATTCGCATATGGTTCCAATCAATTCTTCTAAATAAATCTATCCCTTTCCTTTCAGATCAAAGACCAAACCTTGTTTGAAAAAAAAATAAATAAATTAATAAAAGCAAAAACTAAATCAATCATTTAATTTCGATGCAAGCAAGTTTTTTTGAATTAATTGCACATAACCACTATCGTAGTTGCGGCCGTAGCCTAGTGGGTAGAGTGCGTGGCCCCTAAGCTAAAGAACCGCGGTAGCCCGGGTTCAATTCCAGCTCAGGCAGAAAGTTTTTTCAATTGAAATAATTTTGATCGGTCGTCACCTCTCTGCAGACAATGGCAAACCTCAGAGAGTAAAAACTGCCATGTAAAGCTTCTTGAGAACATAAGCCGTTCGAAGTCGGCATAAAAGTCGGCCAGCACCTCTACGCCTAAAGCCCCGAAGAGGACTGCATGGTTTTATGGAAAGGCAAATTTGACTGCGTTAAATAATTTTTATCGCAGCTTCAATTAGAAATTATGTTTCGCTGATAGAAATGTGAATGCCGCGGTTGTCATGGTACAAGAAATTATTCTATTGGGTATGCGGTCTTTCATCCCCAATAAGATGAAAAGCATTAAACTAAAAGACCACTCATGGTTTAATGAGACTGCACGAAGCTCGCATTCGAGAACAGGTTCTTCTCTGCCCCAAAGGGAGCAAAAATTGTTTTTCATTTGTTAAAAGAGTTAAGAACCAGACATAGTCATCGATTCCAGCTATTTTAAAAGATGACCAAATCTTCACTGACTCGGCTGATAAAGCGAACCTATTGGCTAGATTGTTTGCACAAAATTCCACTCTCTCGGATAGCAATCAGCCACTGCCCTTTGTTGAGGGTGGATCTTCTGCAATGCAGGAGATATACTTTCGAACGAGAGCAGTTAAAAGGGTCCTTACAAATCTCAACGTTAACAAAGCCTCTGGTCCTGATGGCATACCGCCAATTGTGCTTAAAATGTGTGCTTCTTCGCTGGCTCGGCCTTTGCGCAACCTTTTCAACATCTCCTACAGAACAGGAATATTTCCATCTTGTTGGAAGGTGGCAAATGTCCAGCCGGTACCTAAAAAGGGTGATGCCACGAACCCTGCAAACTACCGACCCATTGCGATATGCTCTACGCTTTCCAAAGTTATGGAGAGCGTAATAAACTTCAACGTTGTGAACTATCTGGAGCACAACCAACTGCTCAGTGACCGTCAATATGGTTTCCGTAGGGCTCGCTCTACTGGTGATCTTATGGCGTTCTTAACCGAAGAATGGAATAAATGCGTTCACTTTTTCGGCGAGAGCAGGGTTGTTGCTCTGGATATTTCAAAAGCGTTCGAACGAGTGTGGCATAAAGCGCTCGTGTCAAAACTTGCTGCATATGGTTTTGGTGGTAATTTTGCTCGATGGATCACGTGTTTTCTCAAGGACAGAACGATTCGAGTCGTAGTTGACGGTATTTCGTCCGAGAAGCACGCCATCAACGCAGGAGTACCGCAGGGTTCAGTTCTATCGCCAACCTTGTTTCTGGTTTTTATCAACGACCTTCTGTTGTTGACGCATAACCCAATTCATTCGTTTGCGACAGCAGCATTTGTCATTCATATTCATTCAAAAAACGCCCAAGCTCTATGGAGATTGAGAGAAAAAGGCAAACTATGAATGACACACTCCTTAATGATCTACAAAAAATCTCCGAGTGGGGTCTTGCTAATAGTGTAGAGTTCAATGCAAGAAAGACCCAGTGTTGTCTGTTAACCCACAAGCGGATGGATTGCCCTTTAGCTCCCCTCAATATGAATGGTGTGGATCTTGTGGAATCAGCCGCTCTTGACGTTCTGGGCATATCGATCCAATGTGATCTTCGTTGGAATGATCATATTTTCGATGTGTCGAAAGAAGCGGGCAAGTGCCTAGGTTTTCTAAAACGGTGCAAAAAATATTTCACTTCAGCTGATCTTCACATGATCTACACCTCATATATTAGGCCGAAAATGGAGTACAATTCGCACATTTGGGCAGGGGCTTCAAGATCTTATTTGGAGCTTCTGGACCGAATTCAACGTCGTGCGATATATTTGATAGGAGATGAAAGTATTTCATCCTCTCTCAACTCTCTTGAGCATCGACGAAATGTAGGTTGCCTAAGTCTTCTGTGTAGGTATTACCATGGGAAGTGTTCAAGGGAGATATATGGCCTGACGCCACCAACTCGTGTGTTTCCCAGATCCACTCGGGCAACTGTCCAAGCCCACCCCTTTACCATTGCATCGATGCCTTATAGAACCTCATATTACCGCGATAATTCGTTCTTTAGTCGCGCGGTTAAGTTGTGGAATAGTCTCCCTGTGAGCGTGTTTCCCGGCAGTTTTGAGCTGTGCAAATTCAAAACAAATCTTCACCGACACTACTCCATCTATTCACCCTCCAACTAACTATCACCCAACTTCCGAATCAACACAATGCTTATGCATTTATAGGGGGCATCCCCTGAGCGTTGGTTCAGTCTAAAAAAAAAAAAAAACACGTAGGTCCAGTTCTCGGTCATTTGTGATCGTAAGAACTTGTAAGGAAGTTTTTATAGAAGTGCTTGAATGTAAGTTTTTTTTTTTGGTGCTGTTCTTTGCAACGCATTATTCTTATAAGGGCTCCAGAAGCCCTTGGAGGGAACAACTTCTATAAGGCTTTTTTTTAGAAGCGAGAGTGCAATGCCTTGCATTGTGGCTCGTTTTATATAGAAAATTACTAAGGAAATAATCAAGTTGGTGCACTCAGGGAAAAATACTCGTACCTGTTTCAGGTTATTTTTACCTGAAGAATTTGGTTAGGAGAGTCAACCACATCGTATTAGCCTGATCCACGTCACTTTAGTTTGACGGATCTGGTTTACAGAAATACATGTAGAAAATAGCAGAAAACATGGAACATGGTAGGCTTATAGCGAAAAAAAAAACAAACTGTCATCTGCAAAATTCTACTCTAATGATGCAGAATTTGTAACAAAGGGTACTTCGAGATAAGGTAGGTGAAATGAACCTGTCTTTAAATTTTCAATTTTCATTTGTTCTAGCTCTCCTTTAAGGCCCCGCTGAATCCAAAATGGTGTTGTTTTATCTTACTGCTGGTTTATGTAAAACGAAACGAACGCTGAACGTCATGGAAGAAATTAGCAACAATATTTTTTGGTATGGAAAAATGTTTTGCTTACTGTGTCTCGCACCACTAAACATGCAGTTAACTTTGCTTCTTGTGATGTTATTGTTGAACAATGTCAAAGTTTGCATGTACATATATGATTAAGGTAAAAACGTAAACCTAGCATAAATAAACCTTATTCAATTCGATTAAACCACAAATGCTGGTTAAGATAAAAACATTAGTCAGTTTCATTAAACCACAAAAACAGGTAAGATTTTCCTGATTGGCATGTGGTAATCAGACCTGAAGATTCATGTTGGCAAATGTTAACATGAAATTTAGTTAACATTTCAGGTTCAATACTGTAAAATTGGTTCGAAATTTTGCGATGGTTTGATGGTTTGGACTCCAGTCCTTAGTTTGGACATAACGACCAAATTGATGTTGAAGAACTCTATAACATTCTCTAACTGATGACTGATAATGGTAGTAAGTTTCCACAATTAATAAACGTTGTTGAGGAGTAAGTCTATTCATGATTGAGTTGTATTGAATACTGAAAACAAACGTCATATTGGACAAGTCATTTGACACATAACAGCTGTCAAAACAACCCAGTTGAAAAATTGACCTCGTATTGGATCACCCTTTGTAACTAGACAAGGTAGTGTCAGGGCTGACCCTAATGCAGGGTTAGCATTCTTAGTGACCATAGTGACTATCAAATCTTAGTGACTATTAAACTCAGCTATTTTGCTATTTTTGCCAATTTTTGCTTTCTCATTGCATTATCATTGGCTGCAGATTTTGTATGAGTTGTCAACTTCAATTTGACAGTTTAGGTCTCCGGCCCTCCGCCCTAACACTACCATTTCTAGTTTTGCCATAGTAAGGCCCTCTACTTTCATTAGAAGTACTTCCGTAATTGCTTTTAACTCCTTGCTTTTTCTACTGGGCACCGTTGCAGTGGGAGAGTAGAATACGAAAGTGAAAAAAGCAGAGCTATGTGGTTGTTGTAACTTTTTTTTCTATCTTTTCGGGCACATTTAAAAAGCGTCAGTCTCTTCCGTAAGTAAAATTCAACAGGAAAACCACTGTGCAAGAACCCAGAGTGCACTTCACGAACAAATGTATATTGCATTAAATGCGATAAACTACTTTGTTTTAAACCCATGAACCAACCCATAAAACCACCCCTTAAATGTCCAAAACTAAAAATTGGGCAAAATCGTGGAACAAACATTGTTCAAGATGTAAAAGTCTACCAAATATATTTTTTCATCGAAAAAAGTCCGGCTTTTAAGGGTTAAGTTAGATAAATTATTTTCTTTAAAAATTTCAATGCCAATTAACGGTTTTATAGCAGTTTTTAGCAGCATAAAATTAAAACAAACATAATTTTTTAGTTAAATATTTCTGAGATACCAATAATTTTCCTTGAATCATCAAAAAAATACCTTCACTGAAATTATGAGGCACTATTACCAAAGATTTTTTTAACTGTAATCCAATGTGTATAGCTTTGATTGGTTAGAAATAAAATATCAATAATTTTCTTAATATACTCTTGCCATGAGTCAATTATAAGGAAGAACTAAACAGAAAATTTTTATTTAGCACAATCAAGACAACAAAAACAACAACGAAAGCACAGTCACAAGCTGCTTGATGCGAAAACAAAGCCTCTAACAGCTTGGTGATGAAATAAAATTACTGTTACTAACACATTGTTTGTTAAATAATAGAAAAATTAATATTAAAAGCATGCAGATTTAATTGGTTTTTTTTTTTTTTTTTGGAAAACTATTTTCAGCGCCTCATCAACATTGAACAATTAAGAACAATAGCTATGTTTAAGCCAACAACTAATTGTGTTCAATTCATGCCAGTCAAGAAGATGTTGCGGAAGTCAGCAACTAATAACAAAGAAATCAAGAACGCGTTGGAATATATCTTTTTTTATTTTTTTTTTTGTTTTAAAGTGATTTGAACAATCTTGCACTTAAATTACTCAAGTGTTGCTGTTATTGTTGTTAAGTTTTTAAGCTGCTAATTTTTTTGCAATGACATAACGCTCGTATGTTAGACAAAAACATTTGAAGCAAATTTTTACTTGACATTGATATTAACTTTTTTTCCTTAGATATTGTGGTTTCAAAAAAAGTTGTGTAATTTTTAAAGTTTTGTTTAGTTATAATTTTATTTTTTCTTATGAATCTTAAACGATCATTGTATAACCTTGCTTAACCTTGATCACTATTGGTTTTGCCTCGAGTTTCTTGAAAGCATAACCTTACTTGTTTGCTATTGATAATGAAATTAAGTGAAAAGTGAACTCTAGCACAGCATTAAATTTTTTGATCTACAAGAGTAACTTTGAAACTACAATTTAATTACAAAGCTAAGATCATTTAATTGAAACAAGTTTTCTAATAGTTGCTTCGTCTGTGGTTCGCTAAGAAATCCATTTCGAGTTGCTTTCACAAATGTTCAGGGTTTTGTTTAAAGCTTCGTTTACGGTATCAATAATTGAAGCAATTATTAGCTTCCTTAAACCATGATTAATTTTTACTATTGTTTACGTTTATTATACATTTGTGTGTAAAGACGTTTTGACTACTTACTAACATCAATCAGGTCCAAATATTCAGTAGAGTTTACTTTTTAAAATTTCGAGATTTGCAGGGGATAGCCCCCAGCTCTCCTGATAAATTTATTTTGAATCATTTTGACCTTTTTCAGATTACAACTGAAATTTCTTATTGCCCTTCCATTTATTTACGATATTAAAAATCAAGATATGAAAAAGTTTGTTGATTTTTGAAAAAAAAATATTTTTAAAAAGGAATTCAGGTCTAACAACTTGCCCTTATTTGGGGCAAACTGAAAATCGGTTACGTAGTTTATGGACGACCTCTAAGTTATAAGCTAAGTTTGTTCAAAACGCCAAATAGTGTAATTTTTTTTGGAACATTCTTAAAAAAAAATTAAAAATTCTACGTCTTCTTTAAAGGGTGCTTATTACATCTTTGAAAACTGCATACAAATGCACCAAAAAGGACATTCGTTGGTTGAAATGTTCTACAAAAATATTTCTAAAAAGTGTATGAGTATGTCTAACGACTACAATTAGAAGTTTTGTAAATTTATAAATTGTGAATTTGAAAGAAGTGTTAATTGAAAAGCCAAAATAGCACATAACCTTGTTGTGTAAAGAAATCACTATCTCAACAGAAAAGGATTCTTTTTGTCAGCACTATTATGGCATTTTTTTTTTCTCAAAAAAATGCAATATTTTTTTTGCCCTTTTTGGAAATTCTGCCGACTTGAGAATAAAAATAGTGACTTCTAAAATTTAACCGTGTTCTTTTCTCGAAAATGTTGACCTCAAAAGAAGAAAAAATTCAGATTTCTCAAAGATGGCAGAAAGAGGGCAGAAAATATGCAACTTTTTTCGTAAAACGAAAACGCCATTAGACTTTGGAAAGTAGTACCTTGCTGTCTTAAACAAATAACTGGACAAACCAGCTAAAAAATGCCATCATTAAACACTTTAGTTCTTTAAATCAATGAATCTATCTCTATTTAAACCAGTTTGAGCTTTTTACTAAGCCTAGGATTCGGTAAATCGCAAATTCCGAGAGTTCGTCGAGTTCATTGAAGAACTAGTAGCCTAAGTAGAGGAAGCATTTTTGAGCCAGCGCTGGGCAAGTGCAGAAGAAATGTACTGTTGATTCTTTCTCCTCCTCATCTCTACAACTTCTACCAAAGTCATTGTGGGGTATGTTTAATCTTTGAGCGTGTCTGCCAATAAGGCAGTGCCCTGTAAGGATTCCTACCATGGTGTTAATATAGTCTCTACTGAGAGAAATGAGTTCTTTTGAACGCTTAAGATTGAGTTTAGGCCAGATTTGCCGTGTTATATTACACGTGTTTCCTACTGACCATCTGTTGTTGGTTTTGATGCAGGATAACTCATGTGTAAGGAGTTTACTTGTGGTCATAGGAGTATCAAGGCTTGCCTTGTCTAAAGATAGTTGTTTGGTAGTACCTGTACGAGCGAGTTCATCTGCTCTGCAGTTGCCTAGAAAATCCTTATGTCCAGGAATCTAGCATAGAAGGATTTTAAGCTGCTCTGCCATCTCGTTTAGAGATCTGCGGCAGTTTAGAACTGTTTCAGATGTTATTTCAACAGTTCCTAGGGCTTTAAAAGCGGCTTGCCTGTCAGAAAGTATGCAAATATCCATGGAAGATATTTCATTTACCTGAAGCCAAGTTAACGCTTCATGTATAGCAGCGATTTCAGCTTGAAATACACTGCAATGGTCAGGGAGCCTGAAGGCTAAATTAATGCTTAATGCTTCTGAGTAGACTCCACCACCTACTTTGCCATCTAGTTTTGATCCATCAGTAAAGATCTCAATGATATTGTGAGGTGAACGGTTTCCTAGTTCCCACTCTTCTCGAGAGGGAGTGGATACATCGAACTTCCTTTCAAAGTATATTTTTTATGTGATGTAGTCAATGGACCTAGGTATGGGAGGGAGAACTTTTCTAATGCAAGAATGTCCTAGTGTAACTTCTTTCCACTGGAAGGTGGCTTCTAGGCGGATGGCTGTATTAGCGGCCATCAGTTTAGCTAGGATATCAAGTGGTGTTAGATGGACATTGTTTCTAATGTGTCTGTCGGAGTGGTTCTTAGGGCTCCACTGATGCACAGTTCCGCTGGTCTTTGAACTTTACGGAGAAGATTTAGGTGAGTCTGTTTTTCGAGTGCTTGCCACGAGACAATAGCACCATAAAGCAAAATTGGCCTTACAACTACTGTATATAGCCAGTGAGTAACACTTGGTTGTAAATCCCATTTGCTACCCACCGCATTTTGCAGGAGTACAGGGGAATATTCGCTTTTTTGGCTCTCTCGAGCAGATTGGGCTTCCAGTATAAGCCCCAGGTATTTTACTTGATCTGACAAGCTTTTAGTTTATCATTAAACATTAAACAACTTTCAAAGTAAACGATTTTGGGTTTTTGAATTTAATTTTATAAATAAATATTTGGAAAACTTTAAGCTCCCTCAACATTTTGACAAAATATAAATAGACTTCATTCCTTAAAGTCTGGCCAATATAATAACTTACTCCGACAAATTTGCCATTATTTAAAAGCCTATGAAAAATTTCTCTCTCATTATCTTCGACTGCACTGCTTGACAATTTATCAATAATTTTTTTCCATCTAAGCGATCAAATGCTTTCAACATTCTCTTTAAAGGTAAGAAAGTCTTAATAAAAATGATAAAACGCGAACAGCGTGAGCCTAACGAGGTCTCTGCCTGGCCTATTCACATCAGGCACAATCCACTCAACACTAATAGTCATTGATGAAATTGGCTGTATTTGATGGCGATGATCACGACAATGAAAGCTCACCAATGTTGACACCAAAACATTAACAACGTAGTTGTAATAGAAACAAGCAACAATGAAGTAGAAGAAGTGAAAAAAGCAGACGGAAAAGCTTTTATAAACAGCAGAAGATTTTTTCCTCTTTTGTGTTACAAACAAATGGAAACTCATAATAAAAATAATTTATATGCCCAACATAATCAGAAACAGTGGCATCATTACAAAAAAAAAAAAAAAAAAACAAACAAGAGGATGGGATAAGTTTCTATTTTTATAGCAGGAAAGTTAAAACAGTGCAAGGTAAAAAGTAAGCAATGCGTATAAAAGTGCAGGGGAAAAGAAACTTAAATAAAAGCAAATACAAAGTAAAAAATGCGTTAATAGTTTTACAACAACAACAACAACAACAACAACGACAAAAATAACGACAGTGATGATAACAACAATACACAACAGCAGTCAACAACGCTAATTTAATTGCTGCTGTTGTTTATTTGCACTTTTTCACTTTTATCCACTGTTTACACACAACCGTGTTAATGTTGGCAACACAAAAACTTAGTGCAATGGACAAAAACTTTCTTATGTTTGCATTGGCTACCAAATTCGGTGTTGATCTACGAATTTCAATGAGGTGGGTGCGTTAATCGTCTTAATGTTGTTTTCATTATTATTATCATTATTTTTGTAATTATCAACTATGTTATTTTGTTGTTGTTGCTGTGGTTTTTGGTGTGATTGTGGTTAACCAAAATGCTTATAGCATTTGCTTTAATGTTGCCACCGTTAAGTCAAAATGGTACAAACATTTCTAATACAATTTTGCCTTTTTTCCGCATTTTAATTAATGCTATTGTTTTTCTTTTCTCCGACTTGCCTATTTTATGTGTTATAATTACTTGTATACTATTTTGTTTTTAAATACTATAAAACTATATAGTATAGATATATATTTATATGCATTCAGGTTGGCATGTCTACCGTATTTAGGTATTTCTCTAAATTGTGTCATCAAATCGATGTCACGTAATCTAGGTACTCGCACTCGCAGCAGGCATATTCACCTATTTATATGCGAAACGCATTCAACTGTTGAAAAATGCATAGAAATCAATTGAAAGTCAATTGCAGGAATAATGATCGTGTGAACATATGTTGCATATACATATTGGGTGAATATATAGCAGAATGTTGTATATAATTGACCCATTTTAAGTTGTGAGGTTTGTTGAAGAGGAGATAGTGTGTTAACTTCACGTAGATGCATTTAATTGCTGTGAATTTGACTATTCAATTTGATTATTTTTCATTGATAATATTACAACCAATGTCAATCACTCCTCATGTAACATTTTTTTTAATTACTTTAAATATCCTCTTTCTTTATAAAAACTTAATTATTTTAAGGAGTAGTTAGTTATATTTTCAAAGAAGTAAAATTATTTTACTTTAAGATATACGTACAGAATAGTTATATATTATTTTTCAAGCTTATGTTCTGTATGAAGTTTCGTTTTCCAATATAAGAAAATTTTAAATACATTTAAAATTTTCCTAAGAAATATAACTAAAATATCATATAAAAATTTGTTTGCTGTTGTAAATTAAGGTTACGCTATTTTGCTTTTAATCGATAAAATAATCCTTTCTTTATTTACAACTTTACTCTTTTAGGTGTCCCGGGATCCCTGTATTAGTTTTTCATTCAAAGCGTTTCGAAAACAATTTTTTATTATTTATTACTTGAAACTAAAAAATGTAAACTAATTCATTTATAAAGCAAAAAAAAACAAAACACATTGAGGGTATTCACAATTTTTTCTGTGTTGTTTTCTGTGTAGCTAGAAAGCCCCGTGGTATTGATACCAAACTTTACCGAGTGGTTTTTATATATTTTTTTGTTGTTTTACATTAAATCTCTAAAAACCAAAAGTGTGGTCATTTTAAGTAGCCCAATGACATGCTTTACAAACGTGGTTTTTCAAGTTCCATAAACAACATAAGAATGCATTCAATGAATGCAAAATTGATTTATAAATAAAATTTTTTATTCACATTCATTTTTGAAAAAATGATTTATTATTCTTTTTCGTTATTCAGAATAATAAATCTTTTTTTTTATAAATTTTAATGCTATTCACAAAGAATTTCCGAATTTTCAATTATTCTTTTTTTATTCATTATTCATTTTTTTATTCGTTTTTCATTTCTTATTCATTACTCTTCTATTCATTATTCATTTGTTATTCATCATTCTATTTTAATTCTTTATTAATTTTTTATTCATTATTACTTTTTTATTCATTAATAATTTTTTATTCATTATTAATTTTTATTTATTATTAATTTTTTTATTCATTATTCATTTTTTATGCTTTATTCATTTTCTTTATTCACGAACACGTATGTCCAGTTTTCGGTCACTTGTGATCAAACATTTAATAACCCGCACAACACAATCGATCAATAGAAGCGAGGTCAAAGTCCTTCCAAGGGCTTAAATGTCCAGTTAATTTATATTATTATCAAATTGGATAGTTAATTTATTTGCATAGTAACAAAGACCTCTAGTGCAAGGTTCCCAATCACAAGTTCATTTTTAAAGGATGCTCATAATTGTGGTTTACAACTATGATAAAAAACCACAATACCACGATACCACACAATTGTGAATACTTATTGTTAATAAATACAACAAATCTTAAATAATATTAATGACTAACAAATTACATTAATTTAAAGAACAAAAATTACAAAAAAATTTCTGATGAAGCCTTTAGATAATTTTTTGAATTTCTACCTCGTGGTACGTGTTAATAAAGTCCAATTTATTTGAAACTTTTTTATGCGTTTTTTATATATAGGAACAAAATAAAAGGGTGCTCCAGAACAACAAACGAAATTTTTTTTCCATACAAATAAGGACCAGTGTAATGTCCATATATGAGTACATTTAAAAACTATTACTTCCAAAAAAATATTTAATTTTTTTTGCAGAAATGTCTTAAATATACCCTATTTAAAGGGTGTCCCAACAAGAACGCAATTTTTAAATTTGGCGCCATTCAAAGTGTCATTGTTTGACATTTGAACAATTGCTTTTGTTTGCTAGTAGAAAGTATGAGGTTAGTAAAAATGGAGCGCTACACAAATGAACAACGCATTCTCATTGTGAAATTGTTTTACCAAAATGGTGAAAGTTTTGCGGCTACAGTTCGCAAATTGCGATCAATTTGGGGTCACAATAATGCTCCAAAAGAGTCAACTGTAAAGAGATTAATGGATAAATTTGCCGAAACTGGGTCTGTTAGTGATGTAAAGACAACAACGCGCCTTCGACCAGGTCGATCGACCGAAAATGTCGCAGCTGTACGTGATGATGTCGCTCAAACTCCATCCACCTCAATTCGACACCGAGCTCAGCAAATTGGTGTCTCCAAATCCACTATGCAGCGAATTTTGACGAAAGATTTGCATCTTCATGCATATAAAGTTCAATTGACTCAGAAACTGAAGCCAGCTGACCATGGACTGCGAAGGGAGTTCGTTAATTGGGTATTGGAGAGACAACATGAAAATGCTGATTTTGCCGCTAAAATCATCTTCAGTGACGAGGCCCATTTCCATCTTGATGGCTTCGTCAGTAGGCAGAATTGTCGCATTTGGGGTGAGGAAAATCCTCGAGTGATTCACAAGAAGCAAATGCATCCTCAACGTGTAACTGTGTGGTGTGGTTTTTGGGCTGGAGGAATCATTGGACCTTTTTTTATGAAAATGAGGCAGGTCAAGCGCAAACAGTCAATGGTGTTCGGTATCGTGAAATGATAACCAGTTTTTTCTTGCCTAGAATTGAAGAAATGAATGTGGAGGGCATGTGGTTCCAACAAGACGGCGCCACATGTCATACAGCCAGAGAAACAATTCAATTGCTGCATCAGTCATTTCCCGGTCGTGTTATTTCACGTTTTGGAGATCAGAATTGGCCGCCTAGATCGTGCGATTTAACACCATTAGATTTTTTTTCTTTGGGGTTTTTTGAAGTCGATGGTTTACGCGAATAAGCCGACGACGACTCAAGCCTTAAAAGAGGAAATTGGACGCTGCATTAATGAAATACCGCAGCATTTATGCAAAACGGTCATTGAAAATTTCATTAAAAGATCGCGTGTATGCCAGCAAAGCCGCGGCGGCCATCTGCACGATATATTGTTCCATACATAACCTCATTCCGTCTACTTTACGATATAATAAAGTTTCACGATTTTTTTTAAATATCTGTGTTTTATTTAAAATTTAAAAATTGCGCTCTTGTTGGGACACCCTTTAGTAAGAATAATACCTTCAAAAATATTTTTTCACCGTATTTCTTGGTGCGGGATTGAAGAGGTTAAATATTAGTCAGTAGAGATATACTTCTGAGTTCATGGAGAAAACTGTTTGATAAATTTGTATTGTGGTTAAGCAAAACTTGCGCTTGATTCTCAATCACTTCAAAATTATGCTAAATTTCAGCAAAACTAATCAAAATTTGCTATTTAAATTTATTTTAACTAAGCAAGGATTTGCTTGAATTAAGTAGAAATTTGCTAATCCAATTTATAATAACTAAGCAAATATTTGCTTGAATTAAGTAAAAATTTGCTTTTGCAGTTTATACACTGAGAAAACAAAAAATCAAAAACGCACATTTTAAAAACGTTTAGTACAATTAATATTTTTAAAAATATTGTACGCCATACAAAAATGAAAACGCACATTTTTAAATAGAAAAGTAAAACGAAACGTTTTTAAAACAACCACGAATATTTTTGAAAAACTTAGATTCGCACACTCTCAACGGTCAAAACAGCTAATACACACGCGACACAATCTTTTAGTATCAGAGCGACACTTTTTTCTTTATGGAGTCCGTCTTTGGAATTCTCTTCCACATCAACTTCGAAACATCTGCAACGACGCGCGTTTTAAGAAAGAGCTTTTTAAAATATTTCAGGAACTTTAATTGTTAATGTTTGCATCGTCAGTATTTCTGTTAGTGTATCTGCTGCATTAAACCTGTTTGTATCTATTTGTTTAAATATTTGTATTAAGGTCTTTTAAAATTCTATTACTTTTCTGTAGATTTTATTTTAACTTATAATTTAATTTTGGATTTGATTTTTAATTAAATTTTTAAATCTAATTTCACTTTAATTTTTAAATATATATTACATCTAACTTGAGTTTAGTTTTAAATACATATATATTAATTACACCTTTAGTGACTTATGCTCTTTAAATAAGATTCTAGTAATCTTCAGCGTAAGGATTTATTCCCTGTAATGAAAATTTAAATAAAATAAATAAAATAAATTAAAAAAAAAATATTTTACTAAGATATGTTAGGATAAACTAATATTTTTAAAAACATTTTACGCCATACAAAAATAAAAACGCACATTTTTAAATAGAAAAGTAAAACGAAACGTTTTTAAAACAACTACGAGTGTTTTACTATAATATAGTAAGTTGAAATTAATATTTTTAGAAACATTTTAGACCATACAAAAATGAAAACGCGCATTTTTAAATAGAAAAGTGAAACGAAAAGTTTTTAAAACAACTACGAACGTTTTACCATGACATAGTAAAATTCACATTCTTTGTTTTAAAACACTTGTTAATATCGAATTGTTTGTTATATATGTTTCCTTGACTTATGTATTTGATATTTGTTCAGAAAATTAAATATTTTTCATTCTCGATTTCATCACTCTGCAGTTTGCCTAAAAACTGTAAAACTGTAATGTTGAAAACTAATAAAGCTTTTTTTAATTAATATAGGAAATGCGGATTTCTATAAATTTATGAATTAGTGGGAACTAATGAACATTTTCGTTCTTACAATATAAATAATTGTTGCACTATAGCATTTTCAAATGTTTATTGTTACAAATCGAACGAACATTTTAGAATACAATTTTAAAATTTTCGTTTTTTAAATGAAAATAAACATTTTGCATTTGAGAATATTTATTATTAAAAATCAAACAAACATTTTAGAATCCCGATTTAAAATTTTCGTTTTTAAAATGAAAATAAACGTTTTATTACAGCATTTTAAAATATCCATTGTTAAAAATCAAACGAACATTTTAGAATCTCATTTGTAAATTTAAGTTTTTAAAATGAAAATAAACGTTTTACTCTTTCATTTTAAAATTTTCGTTTTTCAAGCAAATATTTGCTTGAATTTAATCAAATTTTGCTTAGTTATTATAAACTGCAAAAGCAATTTTTTTACTTAATTCAAGCAAGTTATTATAAATTGAAATAGCAAATTTTGATTAGTTTTTGCTGAAATCTAGCATATTTTTGAAGTGAAGTAATTATTAACATTTAATTTAATTGAAAAATTACCACCATTTGGAAACTTGAACCTCGGCCGCTTGAGTGTAAGTGCTGCATTCGACAATCGCAGTTGTTAACCAATCGTTGCCTAATTTTCTTCATTAAGAACAAACGTGTGCCTGTGTGTTTAGAAGATATTTGCTTGAATTAAGTAAAAACTTGCTATTTCACTTTATAATAACTAAGCAAATATTTGTTTGAATTAAGTAAAAATTTGCTATTCCAATTTATATTAACTAAGCAAATATTTGCTTGAATTAAGTAAAAATTTGCTATTCCAATTTATAATAATTAAGCAAATATTTGCTTGAATTAAGCAGAAATTTGCTTTTCAGTTTATAATAACCTAGCAAAATTTTGCTTGAATTTAATCAAAACTTTGCTTTTTCCTAAATACACGAGGAGTGATTGCAATTTAGCAATCTTTTTCTAAAATCCATAGTGATTGAGCAAAGTTTTGCTGATTTGCTTTTAAGCAAAACATTTGCCTGATTCAAGCAAATTAATTTTCTCCGTGTTAGTTATTGTAAGGTAAAATTTTTAAACTGCAAGGCTAAGTTTAAAAATTTGCAACTTAAATTTAATCCAAGATTTTTAATCTTGTGTGTAAAATATAAACTTAAAATAATTATTAATTCTGCTTGGTGGCTTGTTCTGCAAAGAACTTGTTGTTGATGTTGCAATTCTGTTGCTTCATTAACTTATTTGGGATTAAGCTTAGATATAATAGCAAACTTTTTTTAGAATTATAACATCGTATAAACGCTAAATGTTTGCTGATATTATTTTGAATTCAGTAGAGTCGTCGAGAACTGATGCGATTTTAAAATTTTTTCATGTGTTTTGTACACTTGTCTTGAAATTTGACCACAAAGCGAGCAATGAAAATTTTATAAAACAAATATTTAACTTTTTAATATAATGCCAAAAATTCGCCTTATCTATAAGAGTAAAAATTTAATCAACTATTTCAAAAAATTAAAGTCGATAAAATTAGTGTCCTCGATGGAGAGAAAAAACTCTAAAACATGGTTAAATAAATCTAAATATCTAGTTAAGTTTTAAATGCTTATAGATTTCTCGTTTTATTATATTTTTTATTTGCCTAACCGTTAAGGATGAACTACCATAACTAATCACATTACTCAAAACCTTTAAATATTTTATTTAGCAGATATACGACACTTTGATTATCCGTCTGTCAACTTGAGCTCTTATCTTTCTCTACTTTTACTCGCTTTTAATGACTTCAAGTCTTTGTTTTTTTTTAATTTTAGTACTTGGCTTTATGTTTTTTAGAGTTTTAACTAGATAGATATTAGATGGTTATCTGTAATAATTTTACTCTTCGTTTGCCACTTCTTACTTTCTATTTTTATTTCTATTTCTATTTGCTAAGGTAAAGCAAATGCTAAAAGTCAATCGAAAAAATGCAAAGCAAAATTCAGGTGAATGCTAAATGAAAACCATGACATCAGCTGCAGCAACTAAAACTTATCGATTAAAGATGAGAACAGAAAACAAAAACAGCACAAAAAATGGCAATTGCTATGGGTCAACTTAACACCGGAAGTGGAGCTCTATTGGCATGACTTAACGACGCAGCACTGTAGATAACAATTTGCATTTTTTTTCAAAGTATTTAACTGTGTCGTTTGTTCATTCTTTTTTCGTACCACTAAAAAAATTTGATTTGCATTTTTATGTCGGGCTTCACTTACATTGAACCTTGTGCTGCATTTAAGTAAAGCAAATGGTTTTGGGTCAAATATAACAATAACAACAACGCAAGAGAGTCGGCTTGCATTTCTGGTTGTATTTCAATTTTTGTTTCGTCATCACTGAATGAAAATAAGAAAAAACGTAACATAAGCACGAACCAACATAATAAATTATGTCGAAATAAACAATTTGTCATAATTGTGTGGTTTTTTAATATCGAATCTATTGAAGGTTTTGGCTTTTCTTCTTGATGGTGGGAAAAAGAAACAAATAACGTCATTGTTGTGATTTTTTTTTGTTTTACTCATGTTTCTGCTTAAAATTGTAATCACTGTTACTTAAATCAGTGATTATTTAATAGAAGATGCTTTTGTTTAAGTCTATAATTTGCTTGACTATCATAATTAGGGAAGTAAAAGTTTTTACTGCTCGGTTATCTTAAGTGTTTTTAACCGTATTTGAGTTAAAATTTCGCTTATGTTATACAAATTGTATGAGTTATTTATTTATTTTTGTTTTTATGACATAACAAGTAGGGTGGGGTCAGTTTTCTTTTTAATTAGAGAAAACTATTGTGGATTAAACTGCGTAAATAAATAGACAGTGAGAAGCAATTGTCGATGAAATCTATTGTTTTTAACTGAACAATGAAAACAAAGTGAGATTACATTTCCTAATAGCAGTGCATACATAAGTATTTTTTTAGAAGAAATGAAATCATCCATGGATGGGATATACTTTTCGTTTCGGTTTATTTTGATAAAGGGTCTATAGCATTGGAAAGCTGATATTCTTCTCTCATCTTTTATATAAAATTTCTTCTTCTGTTCTTGCATAAGAAAAACAAAAGAAATCATGATATTTTTAAAATATTTTTTAACATGCATGGGCAGATCCGCCTGAAGTGCCCTCTTTTCATTTGAAAAATGGATAAATATAAAAATAAAGCTTACTGCTGCTAGAATTATAATTTTTTAACACTATTTGGCCCCAAAGTGTATGCATTATACGTTACTTGAGTGGTTACAGGAATGACACAAAATGCCAATATAACAACGGTTGCAGGAATGTCAAAATCGTCTTTATTTGTAGGTCGCAGGCATCAGAGAACGCTACAAACCTTCTCTTATCGTTTTTGTCATATGTGTGGCATTTTATAATAACATCTTAAGTCGACTTAAGACAGATCGTAGTTATTGGCTTAAGGAGCTTCTAGCATGACCCTTGTTATGAGACAAAAACGAAACACCCTTTCGTATAACTTGTATGGCGATTAAAAACTATTAAGCAAGACTTCTCGAAACATGATCTTCACACTTTAGATGTTATTATAAAAGGCTCCAGGTATATTTGATAACTAATTTTATGTGTAAAACTAAATTCAGTTTTAGCCTTTCACTAACTAACGCAGTTGGTTAAAGAAATGACAATTCATTTGGTTTCAGTATAAATAACTTAACAAAAAAGTTTAATTTTGGACTTTTGAGCTTCGCACTCAAAACCAATGGTGCAGTTTTGAAACTTGAATATAAGTAATGTAAAAAGCCACACTGAGAAGGCGCTTAACCCTTTCAATGGCTAGGCTAAACTAAGAACAAAATAATTTTTTGAGGTAAAATTTCTATCATTTAGGTCCTAAAAAGATGAATAAAACATACCTTCGAATTTTACCTGCGCTACTTACGATTTGCAAGCTTGTACAAAAAAAAATTTGTTTTGCTCCTGTTCGGCACAAAATCTGTTTTTTTTTATCCCTTGAAGGTTTTTCAACCCTTTAGATCTTTGTCTTTTACAACCTCTTTATGTTTTTATTATTAAAGCCATAAAAAAACAAGTTTTATTTTTGTCCGGTTGATTTTTTCTTATAAAATAGACCAACAATTTTTTTTGCGTTTCTTCGGCACAAAATCGAAAATCCAACTGACTTTTATGTCAAATATCTCTCCAAATTTATATTTATCATGTTGGTTTATCTTTTTCTCAAAGAACCAAACGATTTGATTTATAAATACAAATAATTTTCTGACGTGTCCAATGTATTGGGCAAATCCACTGAAAGGGTTAAACCATACTTACATCTTAGTTTTGCTCACTAAAAGCGTGAAATTCAAAAAGTGCTAAAATCGAGGGACAAAAAATTTGTAGATGAAACACATGAAGATGAAATTTTTATAATTATTAAGAATGGCAAAAAATGCACACGGTATACGTAGAAAAATATATAGAAAAAAAAATTTCGGAAGCTACTTTCTTCGAATCGTAATAATTTTGATCGATAACAGGTTACAGGAATGACATTTTAGGTCTATTTTGGCAATTTCCACAGGCAAAATTAATTTTTTCAATAACTGTCACTGCATAAACTTCAATAAAAAGTATTTTAAGAAAGCTGGAAACATTTTTTATTATTATTAGGAATGGCAGAAAATGCACACGGTATACGTAATATTTTGACCTTGTCTACATCTAAAATATGCAAAAAAAATTTCAGAAGCTACACTCTTCAAATTGTTATAATTTTGATCGACAACAGGTCACAGGAAAGACATTTATGCCTATTTTTGGAATTTCCACCTGTAAAATTAGTTTTTGAACTAAATGTTACTGCATAAATTTAAAGAAAAAAGTAATTTAAAAAAGCTAGGTAACAATTTATAATTATAAAGAATGGCAGAAAATTCGCATGGTGTTCGTAACATTTTAACCTTGTCATCTAGAATATGGGCATTTCCACAGAAAAGTCTACAGTGACCAAAAAAATTCAAACTAATTAAAAACTTATTATTTAACATTTAAATTTAATTTATTTAAGCAGTTTATGTATAAATTCATTTAACATGATGATCCATCCAATCGTCTTCACTGTTATACAAATGCAGTTTTTCTTTTTCTTATATATTTAGTAAATTTTTCGTAGACTTTTCTGTGTAAGTAAAATTAGAACGCATTGGCTAAAGATAATGAAAACATATTTGAGGCAAGGAAAGGACAGTAAATAAAATTAGTTTTTTAATTACTAAATTACATAATTACTTAACTACCTTATTACTTAATTACCCAATTAAACTACAGAGGAAATTTAAGTAACGTAATGCCAGATCAAAAAGCCTTAAAAAAAAGCCAGAGAAGATTTTGAAATTTGATCACAAATAACTTATGTTATTTGAAACCCTTTGAAAAAAAAATCGTATACAAAAAGTCTTGCCCAATTCAGATAGTTTTGCAAATTTTGTAATGCAATTCAAAAATCACTTCCGTTTTTTGTAACGTAAATATTTTTGCTTATATCTTTAAATCCTTAGGGTCGATTGTTGTCATTGTTTTTATTTTACATAGTGCTGCTTAATTACTACGCAAATATAAAAAAGCCTTATAAAGAATTAGACATTTTCATTGTTATTTTTTAATATTTCTTCGTACGAATCGTCCGCACCGCCAGCCGCAAAAATATATCGTAGCTGGAGTATTTTAAAGTACCAAAAATTGTTTTTTAGTATTCAAAACTGTGAGGACATGTATATGGACACCTTTGGCTGAATTACCCGTTAACCAATTTCGAAAAATTTTCATTCAAATCGACGTATCCAGTTTTATTTTTATACCCATACCCATATACCCATATTTTTATATGCATACAAACATGCGTAAGGGTGTATTAACTTTGTCACTCCGTTTGCAAAGTCGATAAGGAGGCGTGGCAGGTATAGAAAACTATATATATATTCCTGATCAGCATAACCTTCTGAGTTGAATAAACCATGTCCGGGTGAACATCTGTTTGTCTGTCTGTCCGTCTGTGATCACGATGGAAGCCGTAATCTTAGAGCTATCATAACGAGATTCAATATATTAATAAATTCAAATAATCAGATCAACTTCGAAAATGAGCTTCATCGGATGAAAAACACGCCTACCTCCCATACAAGGTGACTTTACCAAAACGGTTAAATTTCTTCAAATTCCAAAAATTTTGAAAATTATTCTAATGACATTAAATTTTGCAAATAAGCTTTAACGCATTGGAGAATGAAATTTGTTAAAACCGAATGAAAACCTTGTCTACCTCCCATACAAAGTGACTTTATGAAAACTGAAAAATCTTCTTAAAATCCACAAAATCTAGTACAATGGCTTTAAATTTTGCAAATTAGCTTGAATCTTTACTATTCACTCAATGCTAGGAAATTTGTAACAAGAAACTGAAAATTCCGCCCACCTCTCATACAAAGTGACATCATCATCATAAATAAAAAATTTATATATTAAAAAAAAAATAATGTTTAAACTTGATATTGGGCACATAAGCTTTGACAAATAAAAGAGAAATGTGAAATATTTGGATAAAAACACCGCCATATAAAAGTGACGTACAGTCGAAGATAATTTCTTGCTTGTTTTTAACCTTCTTGTATCATTGTATTTTTTAGTTAAAATTTTTGTATTCATAAAATAACAAAACAACGATTTAAGACTTGCAGGCTCATATACATGAAGGATCAGGTGGACGAAAAAAAGTGGACTAATCCACGTACCTATAAAGACATAATCTAAGGTCTTTTGACATTTAGACAGACCTACATTTTTTTTCGCTAGTAGAAATATATTTGAACTCCTTACGGATTATGAGAGGTGACGTACAATAAAACAAATGAGTTATTGCACTCTTGCCGTTCGATGAAAAACTACCACTTTTGGGAAATAAATTTTTTACTGCGTCCTTTTACCCGTAGGGGCATTTTGATTATAAACACGTGTGGCAGATATGATATTAAAAGTAAGTATATTGGAATTCTTCATGCAAAAGTAATTACATTATTATTATTATTATTCTTGACTGTGACTTTTATTTTTTAATATCATAGCAAAAGTGATTACCATCACTCACTGGTGCTGCAATATACTTATATACTCCCTGTGACTTAAACCAAAATTGTTATATGCTAAAATTTATGTTTAATGTTTAATATTAAAGTTTTTATTTTTGTTCTTCATAATTTTTATAGTTGTAATATATTTATATTTTTTGGTTTACAAAAATTCCCTGATGATAAACTCCTGCGGAGTTCGAAACATTATACGAAATAAAATCAATAACAAGAAGCAATAATATATTGTTTTATAATTGTTTTATATTGTATAATAATATCATGTTTACTACTATTTTTATTAGTTTTAGTATAATATTATACCTTTGAAACCTATGTAATTTTAAACCCCCAAAAAAAGGCAACCTTGGCTTCGGCCTTTGCGTCTGTCAAAAAATATAAGCAGCACGTATTATAACCTTCAAACCTGGATGAAAGTTTTTCATAAACGCCATTTAAATAACTTGCATTCCAATATAATAAATATCAAAAACCTTAATGAACCAACCTGTGGACTTGGCCAACTTGCAGAACTCTCTCATATAGAATTATTGACAAGTATATCTTTTAAATTGGCTTTCAAACGGCTCGCGTGTTTTTAGCATTTATATTTATAATAATTTGGAAAATTGGAATAAGTGCAGGCCTGTAGCCAGACCAAGAAGACAGAGGGGGCAGGCATGAATCTTAGGGGGGCAAATTATTTGTTTTTTCATTTAAAAAAAAACAATTCTTTTAACGTGTGAAATGAATACATTACACGTATTCATTAAAAAACATTTAATATTATAATATTTACATGGATATGTAGATGTTTTTATACATGAGATTAATACATAAAAAATAATATAAAAATTAATTCAGGACTTTGTAATGAAATGAAGTTAAAAATACAAGATTTATTTAAAGTGGCTAGAAATATAAGAAAGAGTAGCGAAATGGGCTAAGATATGTATAAGACATTTTTTAAGTAAAACAAATAAAAAAATTGAATAAATCCGCATCCGTCGTTTGCATCAAATTGATGCAATTTTTTTATTCACATTTATATATTTGGAACAAACATGCATGTTTTGATTTAAATCTTTTACTTCTTTGAATTTTTGCTAGAATTAAGATTTGCAGTTTTTTCTTATTTTAAAATTAATAAACATTCATCATGCATAAAAAAAAAATTTAAAATTAAAAACATTTCAATGAATTATATATTATTTTTGTATCTGCATCAAATTGGTGCACAAAGTGCTTTTCATTTCTAGAAAGTTCCTATGGATGTGGGTTAAAAATAATTAAAATTTAAATCTTAGTTTTTGGTAGCAAATGTTGGCGACCCAGTAGAATTTTGAAAAATTGTAAAAATTTTTCTGAAATGTTTTGTTAAACAAATTACGTATACATATTCAAGTCGTGAATAAGGTGAATGTGTTTATTTTTTGTTATTTTAAACTAAACTTATTTTAAAGCAATAAACAAATATATCTATTAATTATTCATTTAAAGTTTTTCATTGTCTGATTTGGCCAGGAGGGGAACGGCTGTAAAAGGGGGGCAATGCCCCCCTTGCCACACCCTGGCTACAGGCTTGAAAAAGTGCAAGTTTGATAAAACTGGAAATTGAACTGAATTTTACCGTCGTATTTTCATAAAAGTTGGAACTCATTTCGGGCTTAATGGATATTTTAATAAGCATATATGCCCATAATAATACTCTCGAGACCCTATTACACGAAGATAATTATTTTGCTTGAGTCAAGCAAATGTTTGCTTAAAAGCAAATCAGCAAAACTTTGCTCAATCACGGTGTGATTTTAGAAAAACTTTGCTAAATTGAAATCACTCCTCATGTATTTAGGAAAAAGCAAAATTCTTATTAAATTCAAGCAAAATTTTGCTAAGTTATTATAAAATGCAAAAACAAATTTCTACTTAATTCAAGCAAATATTTGCAAAGTTATTATAAGCTCAAATAGCAAATTTTTACTAAACTCATGCAAATATTTGCTAAGTTACTATAAATTTAAATAGCAAATTTTAACTAAACTCAAGCCAATTTCTTCTAAACACACGAGCACACGTTTATTCTTAATGAAGAAAATTAGGCGGCATTTGGTTAACATCTGCGATGGTCGAATGGATAAGCCCATGCACTCACACTTTCGCGGCCGAGGTTCAAGTCTTCGGATAATGGTAATTTTTTTATTATTTTCACCTCAAAAATATGCTTGATTTCAGCAAAAAGTAATCAAAATTTGCTATTCGAATTTATAATAACTTGCAAATATTTGCTTGAATTAAGTAGAAATTTGCTTTTGCAGTTTATAATAACTTAGCAAAATTTTGTTTGAATTTAATCAAAATTTTGCTTAGTTATTGTAAACTGGAATAGAAAATTTTGATTAGTTTTTGCTGAAATCTAGCATAATTTTGAATTGGCTGAGATTCAAGTGGAAGTTTTGCTTAACCACAATACAAATTTAGCAAACAGTTTTCTCCTTGTATACGAAAAAAGACACTGTGTTACGTAGTTTCGTTAATTTTTTAGGTTTTAAGTTTTTTACTTCTATAAAATCGCTCTATATTAATAAGTAATGTTTTCCTTCACAGTTTATGCAAATATTTGTTTGTTTTTAAACCGATTACTAATTAGTAAAATAAAAAAAAATCACCCCTCACAATAACTTCTTATTGAAAAATTCCTCTTTATACCGCTGAATATCAGCCTAAATGCCTACGAATTAATTTCGCATTTTGCGGTTTTGTTTTCGTTTTGAAACGACAGGCAAAATGCGATTGTTTTGGTTCATGATTTACCGAATAATGAGTACCACAAACATTGGTCAAACAATTGCAAAACATGCAGTCAGATGCGCACACCTACACACTCCCATACTCATGCATATACATATGCATAAAGATATGCGTGCACGCTCAAATGACCACAAAATTGAAATGAAAACGTATTTTTAATTACAGTTTGGCACCCTCTACCATATATTTTTTGGGTTGATTCTCGTCCAAACATTAATTTTAAAATATTTGTGGCTACTTTAATTCTTGATAAAACTGATTTTGAATTTATTTGAGTTGAAGTAGTCAGAATTAGGATAACAAGACCACAAAGTGCTCTTTGAGGGGAAGCAGGAATTTTCACATTCTGAAAAAGATAATGAAAAATATTTTATTAGATATATTGTTCGACTTTGTTGTACGGAATCAGATAAATAATTAAATGAATTTGAATAAGCATATGTAACAACTAGTTTTGTAGTTTCTGATCTGTTTTTGGGGTTGTCTTGTGGAAATTTAAGTCAAAAGGATTTTTAGATTAAAGTGTGAACATATCTTTTTTTCACAGTGTGACCTAAAATAAGCGGAATAAAATATTGTACAGTAAAAAGTAATGTAGTTAATGAATATTTTTTCTTAAAATTGTTTTATTTTTAAATATACGAGAACAAATTACAAAGTTAGAAGAAACAGATCATTAATTCAAATCTTGTTCTTGTTTGACGCAAACGTTTGTTGATGTATGTATCTTGATATATTTTGTTCTAAATTCCTCGCAGGGATAAATTGGCCTTGGAACGGTGCCAAATAGGAGCATTCTAACCAAATGATTTCAACGTTTTTGTTTTTACAGACCAATGGTTACAGAAAAATTTTTTCTATTTTTTTTATTAACCAAAGAATGGAACGCTGCGTCGCCAAATCTTAACCCTCTCAATTTCTGTGCATATGTTACTATACGTTCAGCAATATCGTCATCACAAAAGATCTTAACATTGAAAGCTCAGCTGATACAGACTTTGGATAAAATGGATTCTGTTCTATCAGAATCCGCTACTCGAAATTAGTCAATTTGTAAAAAATAATAAATGTTAAAAATAGTAATGGACCAAGAATGCTACCTTGTGGAACGCCAGAAGTTGCAGCAGGTTCGATGTTAACATCAGATTTTAAAGATTTATTAAATATAATTTTTAGAGGATTTGCTAAGGATAGAACATATTTTTTTAAAAATAGCGGACATACCATCAAAATCTCATTTAGTACTAGTTTTAAATGAACATCAATTACATCACTTTCGGAGATGATAAGTGTCCTAAAGTCAATGCCATGAGAATTATTATCGTAATAGTAGCCTAGTTCAAAATTGGATTAAAAAAACTTTGCAAAAAGATTAACAGTTTCCAATGCTTCTTTTGAAATGGTTTCTTTGAAAACATCGAATGTGGAATATTAGAAAAATCATTTCTAAAATTTACGTACTGGAAAAAATCTTTAGGATTAGTTTTAATTATAGACTCAAATTCACGCAAATATTGTTTGAACAAAAACCTATCAAGAAAATAAATTACCTGCGATTTTAATGACTTAAAACATCTAGTCACACCAAAATAATTTAATTCCATACTCTAGTCAACATTAAAAAACAAATTATTGATAAGATAAAATCACAAAGCTTAAAATTATCACAAGGTGAGCAATTTTTAATCTGTTCACAGGCTTATAACTTATAAAACACAACAAGGGTATTCATGCAAAGTGGCAATCTTATAATTTGAGCAAGAAGTTATTTTTATCAGGCAGGTTGTATTAACAGCCCTTAAAATTAATTGTTTATTTGCAATATTTTGTCATATGCTGTATATGGGCATTTCTGCCAAAAGATCTACCACGAGTGAAAAATTAAATGTTTATTAAAATTCGTTCAAACCTCCATAACAGAGAAAAAAAAATGTTTAAATTTATATTGCGAGAGTACTGAGAGCTGATCTCAACTTGAGTTTAAAAAAATTGTAGCAAACATGATGAATGGCAACAAAAGTTAAAAAATGGTGACAAAAGTTGAAAAATTTTAACAAAAGTTGAAATTTTATAAGTATAATAAAAACTCGTATTTGAAGGTTTACAAGTTTACAAAGTTTAATTAAATTTTTTCAGTTTTCGATTGTAACGGTCCTGAATTACACTTAACATGCTTTTCTAGTTGAATTAAATAAATAAAACTATAAAATATTAGTACGTTTTGAAGGAAAAATTTGTCACATAACGTATACCACGTAACGTATCATACTATGTGTTATATAAAAATAATTAAAAAAGATTTTTCAACAAAACAATTATGAATATGTAGCAACATTATTCCAGATAATATTTATTAAAAAACTTTCATAAAAAACTCGTACACACTTCGAAAATTTTTTTCGTTTATATTGATGCAGGTAAGAACCACTGCTAGTTTATGTCACGTAACGATCATTTTTGGTGGCTTCTATCTCAGAGCCGAACTTTTACCAACTCTTAGCTTTTACTCCTTGTAACTTTTGAAAAATCATAATAAGAAAACTTTGAGATTAATTTTTCTTTGTTTTTCTACTCATTAAAGTCGAACGACTGTTACGTGTGCAGCTACAGAAATGCCCATATGTTGCAAATAAGTTTTTAAGTTGTAATTTTCAATTAAATATTTGTTACTTTTGTTTCAACTCACGAATTTTTACCTCTGCCATTGGTTTTTTGCCGGCTTCTTATAAGAAATTAATTTTCTTCAACTTTGACAGATCATTTATAAGGCTGATAAACTTACTCACATACAGTTTATACCATTAAGAAGGCTCCATTTCCATGAATACCCTTAATATTTGCACTTAACAGAATATGATGCATCTCAGATGTAGAAACGGAAAAAGCAGATTATTATTTACAGCGTTGGACAGAGTTGACATTGAATTGATACAAAAACGACTGCATTCAGCAAAGAAAAAAGTGCTCTTCCACTATGACAACGCACCAAAGCACAGTGTTTCGAATGGCCTAGTTAGACGGAGCTAAATCTGTAACTCTGGATTCAGGTTATTTAGTGGCATATCTTCCTTATATGAAAATTTTACACTGAAAGTCCGTGTTGAACCAAAATTAGACAAAAAATATATGGGAATATGAGCATTTTTGCTTGCCTGCATGGCAACTCTAAACTTTATAGTGTGTTTATTAGTTTCTTAGTACATTTAAAACTTTGTTATCCATTATTTATATCTCTTTTTTTTTAAATATAAAAAAATATTTTTTTAGCTAAAATTTTTTTATTTTGAAATATTTTGGAAAATCTAGCCTTGTCTATGTCTTCAAATTTTTATATTCATTGGATTATAATACGAATATCTTTTTTTCATAATAAAAAAAAGAATAGGCTTCTCGTGACTTAACATTATATCTATTTTTATTTTGTGTGCTTCAAAACATCACGGTATCCACAATTTCTTTAAAATAACATAACTCCTTCACAAAAAGCTGCACAGACACCGTTGAACACTTTTTGTAAACTTTACAGTATGTTTATTAGTTTTTTTAGTACATCAACAAATATTTAATTTATACCGTTTTTCTTTGTATATAAAAAGAGTGTATTTTTTAAAGCTAAAAATTTAATTTTCTTAAATATTTTGGAAAATCAAGCTTTAGCTGCGTTTCTTTCGCCTTAATGTAATCGCGATAACAAATTTTCTCAAAGAAAAACGACTCATAGAGGGCGCTACCATTGCAGTCAAAATTCAATTCAAACAAACTATCATGATACAATAACTATTATGTGTCATGAGAACGTGTGCCTTTCACAACTGTTGTGAACTGTTATGGTAGCGATACCTTAGTAAGGGTTTTCTCTGACTGGGTTCTACACTTAACGTCGGGAAAGTTGTAAATTATTTAATTTAATTAGTATTATTATACAATAATATAAACAATTTAAGGGGAGTTGTTAACTCCGCTGAATGCGGACAATGTGTGTAACACTCCCTTTTTATTTTGTTTTCTTTTACTTAACATTCGATGATCGCAGCTCGTGAGAAAATAGGTAGCTGTCAAGGCTACCTAATAGTGATTGTATCATGCACACAATTAATTAAAAAAATGAAATGACAGCTCATAAAAATATACAGGAGCGGCACCTGTGCTTAAATTTTTTTAAAGTCCATATCACAGTTTTATATTGGTAGCAAAAATAATCCTGTCTGTTATACGATTATCATTTTTTTTGCTTTGCATGTAAAAAAAATAATCTAGATTATTTTAAAGCGAATCGAACGCAGTTTGTCTTAAAATTTTTATTCTCATAAGGTTATGATGTAACTTATAGTAAATTTTTTACTAAATTTTGCTAAGTTAAAAATTTGCCAATTTATTATACACTCAAATAGCAAATATTTGCTTGAGCTTAGTAAAAATTTGCTATTTGAGATCTTAATAACTTAGCAAATTATTACTTAACTCAAGCAAATATTTGCTAAGTTATTATAAGCTCGAATAGAAAATTTTACTAAATTCAAGCAAATTTCTTTCAAACAAACGAGCACACGTTTATTATTATTGAAGAAAATTAGGCGACGATTAGTTAACAATTGCGATGGTCGAGTGGATAAGCCCATGCACTTACACTCACTTGGCCGAGGTTCAAGTCTCCGGATAGTGGTAAGTTTTCAATTTAATTTAATGTTGATAATTATTTCACTTCAAAAATATGCTAGATTTCAGCAAAAACTAATAAAAATTTGCTATTTTAATTTATAATAACTCAGCAAATATTTGCTTGAATTCAGTAGATGCTTTTTTTTCAATTTGATTTTTAGCGACCTCTATAAAAAGCCAGAAAATTGCTAAAAAAAAATTTATGAAAGTAGTTTTTATGTACAACAACCCGTATAAATTTAAAAAAAAAATATAACAACTTCTTCTACCTCAAACAAATTTTTGAAAACAAGCTACTGTTTTTCTCTTTTTACACGTATATTATACCTTAATGAAAATAATGCTAAGATATTATATACTGGAATAGCAAATTTTGATAAGCTGAAATCTAGCATAATTTTGAAGTGGTTGAGATGCAAGCGCAAGTTTTTGACCACAATACAAATTAAGCAAACAGTTTTCTTCGTGTTATAAAAATTACCTGAAAACTAAAACCGATAAAAAACGATGGAAAATTACCTAACAACTTTTCATATTTGAAATTTAGGAAAAATAAATTGACGTTGCAGGAAATTTCTTAGAAGCAGCAGAAAATAGATGACATGTCATTGAAATCCTAGCCCTGGTAATCATGTATTAGACAAGTACTATTAATTTCGATATTGTAGAACTTTTCGTTTCTAAGATATAGCAAAAAATTTGTTTAAGTTTTATGGGAACTGCCCCGCCCACTTGTTCGATTGAGTTTGAATTGTGCACATTGCTTAGAAATCATATATTTGACGTCTACTTTTGATTTCGTTATTGTAGCATATTTCTTTGCTAAGATATAGCGCAAAATGTGTTTAAGTTGTATGGGAGCTGCCGCACTGGCTCAAAATTTCTGAAATACTTTTTTTTAACTTTCCTATGTCTTAGACAGCGAAAACTACAAAAAAATCTACAAAATAATTTTCTCCGTCTAATTTGTATGAAACGAAACACTGTGCAGCGCACAATAGTTCGAGCCCATTCAAAAGGTGGACAAAAACAGTAGGAGTTGTTCAATTTTCATGAAATTTAGCATTTCAGCTAATTTGGGGTTGCTGATTTCAAAAATGAAATGAAATTTAATGCAAAGCTAGTATTTTCTTCAAGAATTGCGTTTAAATTCCGAATTCTGAAAATATTCAAAATTTTATGAATAAACAAAAACTATACAAATTTCGCAAAAAAGTAGTTCTAGTTCAATGCCAAAATTTTAAAACTGTATTCAAATTTTTAAAAGGTTTTTTAGTGTTCTAGATATATTTTTTTTAGGTAGCGCACTTTTACGCCTTCAAAATGCTATTTGATATAAATTACACGATACCCGCGCTTTTTGATTAATAAGTTGAAGCAATTGTTTATAATTTCGATTTAACTTTCTTCTTCATTGTTGTTTTTTTAAATTCCACATCTAGGTCCTCCCCGTCAAAATATTTAGTATACATTTTAATTTTTTTTTTAAAGATAAATATGGATCTGACGAAATAATCATATAATCAATTAGAATCGCATTTGTGTTTTCCCTTAAATTTTCCCTTAAAGGGTCTGGTTTAAATAAATTTACCTTATTTTTTATATTAAAAGTGAGTTTGTACTGTACCTTCTTAGTTTGAATGTGTAAACACGAAGTAATAAAAATGTTGCTTTTGCAAACGTATGTTAAAGAAATGCAATGAAAATGTTTATGAAATTCTAAAACTTAAAAAGAGCTTATGTAAAAGTTTAACAAATAAAAATTTCAATATAATTTGTTTTTTTTTAACATAAACTTTTGGCCTCCATTTGAGAGAAAAGTGAATATTTGAGATCTTTTTTGAAAAAAATTATTTAAATGCAAATGCTTAGCTACGGGTAAATACTTTTGAATTTTTTTGCAGTCATTTGATTAAATCTGAAATATAGCATTTTTATTGATTTGTGAGCGGTACTCGAAACAAATCCACTGCCAAAAATTTTAGCTAATCGGCTCAATTTTAGTTTCGAAATCTTTTTATGATTTCTTAAAAGTGGGCGTAGCTGCAGTGAGACCACGCCTATTTTAAGAACATTTTCTGCCATTTAATATATGAACTTAGTTACCAAATTTTAGTCTAACACGACCAAAATCGTCTGAAATATAATATTTTTATTGATTTGTGGGCGGCAAAAGGATGGTGTTGGAAGATTTTTTTTCTTAAACCATCTCGTATTCGAAACACATCTACCGCTATTTCAGTTAACTTGGCTCAGTAGTTTCGGAGTCCATAGCACACACATAACCAATAATTGATTTTTAGAACGTTCACCTCACAGGCTAGCAAAAAATCTCAAAAGATTAATATCAATTGAAAGGTAAGAAATGAAACTTATAATATATATTGCAAAATATGCTTGGGAGTATGCAGGAGTCAGAAGTTATTGCCTCTACCTCGCCAAAATAGGTAATTTTACGTATTTTCTCAATAAAATATAAAAATTTAAATTCCTTGCTACAGATGATAAATTAGTATTTTTATTTGATATTAAAGAAGATATTTAAAAAAAATGTAATACAATTTTTTAAGAAATCTTTTTTTTGGTAATATTTCTTAACACTTAAACACACTAAAAACTAAAAAAAAAATAATTTAAAAAGGCAAATATCGTGAAAAACCCGGAATTTGAAGAGATGTAGAGGGGTCGTCCATAAACTACGTTACCAATTTAGGGGTGGGGAGGGGTTTTGAAATGCACTACGATAAGTAACGGTAGGGGGGGAGGTGTTTAGATATTGTAACGTTACCAAAAATTAAAAAAATCGACGAAAAACCTCTAATTAATAACACAATCATTTCAAAAATTTTTAACCTTACATGTTTATGTTTGATCGTCTAAATTGATGGTTAACTTTTGTTTCAACGATTTCTTTCACCACCTTTTCCCTCGACACAGGAACCTTTTGGTATTCCTTCACCATCTCAGCACACGTCTGAAAAATTTGGGTCTTTGCTTTTGCGACAGGCTTTGACGTTAAGGCCTGAATGTTCTTGATCAAAGGAGATACCGTATGACATGTACTGTCCTTCTCAGAAAGAAGAAATCGGTTCAAGGTTGTGTCCTACCTGCGGCTTGTATTTCGTTTTTAAAACTTCTATGAATTGCCATAAGTTTGTATTATATCGTTTACAATAAATCGGAATAAAAAATACTATTTAAATAAATCAATATTCAGAAAGCATTTACACAAAAACACAGAACTTGGTGCAGCTCGAGTGCAGCCTTTAAGGGTACTCTGTCAAAGACCAGGTGAATTTCTTTGCGTTAGAAATGAGGATCCACCTGAATGGGTCGACATAGAATCCGATGAAAAATTCTATTTTGAAGAATCCTCAACAAAGCTACCAGCTTTTTCTATCCCAGTGATTGAGAGCATCGAATCTTGGATCGCAGATGGAATAGCTTTTACAGATGATATTAATTATTGATTTTTTTCCAATTGTTTCTTTAATGTATCTAGTCATACTAGTCACTAATACTAGTGAAAATTGTCAGAGCTAGTCAAAATATATAATCATTCGAATGAATTAATTTCATATGTCACGTTACTTTATGGGGGGGGGGGGGGGGGTAAAAAACCGGAAAATCAGTAACGTAGTTTATGGACGACCCCAGATCTACAAAAAATGTTTGAGTCTGATATTTTGGGTTTTCTGTAGTGAAGGAATTTCCTTTACAGCGATACCAAATTTGTAAGATTTTGTGACCATAAAAATTCTGATTTTTTTTTCCACTACATGAACTACTGTCTGTAGTCGCCATGGCAAAAACCCTCAAATTGGGATACAAACTTCTGATTTTAAGCCCCATCCACCATATTTCTTAGATTTAGCTCCCTGCGACTATTTCCTATTTCTAAACCAGAAAAAATTGCCCGACGGTAAAAGATTTGGGACCAATTAAGAGGTCAACACTGAAACAAACTACTAGTTTAAGGACATTGATAAAACCTATTATTTGCAGGAATAAAAACATTGAAAAAAGCTGATTGCTCTTCAAAAACATTTTATTAAGAATTAAAACGCTTTTTTGCCGAAAAACTACATTCAATTCAAAAAGTCACTGACTGAAATTACCCACGAATGCAAAAATTTGAAATTAATTTTTATTTTTCAGATTTTGGTCAATAAGCACGTAACGCTGTTAAACTTCAACAATTGATTTGGCCTATTGGTAATAGCAGTGACCTGTCAATAGCAGTCAAAGAAGACGCGAGTTCAAGCCCTTGGTTTCTCTTCATGTTTTTTTATTATTTTTTTTTTTTATTATTTTATTATTTGGGGGTTTGCTTTGATATTAGCATTTGTTAGTGCAAATATCCACTCTGAAAACCAATTATCATAAAATTGTCCTTTTTTTGTACTTTTGTTAACTCATTTTTAAACAAAATATATACAACTTATGATTTTTTTTTTTTTAACTAACTTATGAACAAAAATAGCTATGTACCATTTGAGGTTAGTTTTTGCGAACTCATTTGCGAACACAAAAAAAAAGGTTCGCTCTTAAGAGTCATTTTATTTCGGCGATTGATTAAAAGAAACTTTATTGCTGAGTTCCGAAAACGAACTTTTCCACACGAAAAGGCTCATAAATTTATTCCAAAAAAATAATTTTGGTTAGCTTAGCATTCTTAGTTTTGAGTTTGCTACCTATCTTCTTGATTTCTTAAACATGAGTGAAAAATTTAAAGCAATTTCAAACAAGATGCTTTGAATTAACATTTTGCTTATATAACTTAAAGGAATTCTCGATTCTGCCAAATCTATTTCTTGCCAACTACCACTCAAGCATTTCATTAGTATTTCAAACAAACAACAACGACAACAAAGACAACCACGTAACAATTGCCACCAACAAACCGTAACAATCTGCAGTAATTAACCACCAAAGCCAGTCGAGTAACCAAAGCTCGTTCATAGCTCCATTAACTGTAAATTGTGTGGGTGCAAGCTTAAGCCAACAGCTCCTTGATTGTTGTTAATGTTTGTTATCCGTTCGTTTTAAGACGTTGACAGTCGACGACAGTCAGCAACTCAAAGAACGACGACTACAAACCGACTCCAATTTAAGCTCATTGTGTGGAAAAAGAGTGCATTCAAAGACAGATGTGTATTGCTCCTACGTTGGTTATGTTAGTGTATCCTTTCGTTGGCCACTTAGCATAGCTGTAGATCATGCCATTAAAATTGGATTAGTTATTGTTGGTTTTTGGTTAGCTAATATTATTGTTTGTTGAAATGTTTGTGTTTCTCATTACATTGTTAAGGCGATTGAGTTTTGATTTAACTGTTTTTTAAATACATTCCCAAAATATAAAGAATAAGTTTTTAAGTAACGACAACGTTATAAAAAAAATGAACTGGCCATTTCAGCCCTTGGAAGGACTTTGAACTAGTTATTAAATGTTTGATCACAAATGATCGAGAACTGGAGCTACGTGTTTTATGCCGACTCCGAACGGCTTATGTTCTCAAGAAGCTTTACATGGCAATTTTTTCTCTCTGAGGTTTGCCATTGTCTGCAGAGAGGTGACGACCGAACAGAAAAATTAATTCAATTGAAAAAACTTTCTGTCTGAGCTGGAATTGAACCCGGGCTACCGCGGTTCTTTAGCTTAGGGCCACGCACTCTACCCACTAGGCTACGGTAACGTTTGCTGTTTTGATACCAGTTAAGACTTAAAATTGCTACCTTTATTTTTGATGCATAGTTGGTACAAGCTTATCAAAGTGAATGGTACTGCAGTAACCACAGAAAACTGCTGAAGAGTTGATGTAGCAATCATCGAAACAGTCTGTCTAGTCTGCTTGGTGGTTTGTTCTGCAAAGAACTTGGTGTTGTTGCAACCTGTTGCTTCATTAACTTATTTGCATTAAGCTTAAAGCAATATATATTCAGTTTTAGAATTATAAAAAAAAATAAAGACGAACGCATTCTTAATTAAATTCATTTAAGTTTTCAAATTAGAAAAATCGATCCGAAAAAAAAGAAAAGAGTTAAATTAATATATGTATTCAAATGCTATACAAGATTTTTTTTTTAAACGAAAAAGACAATTAAATAATTCATATACATATGACTTCTGATCAAAAAGTTTCCAGAATTTCTCATTCAGAAGACCACCATGCTTGAGATATGGTTAAAACGTTTTTATAACCGCACACATAATGTGTAAGGGGTATATTGATTTTTCACTCTGTTTGTAGTGCTGATAAGGAGGCATGGAGAGCATGGAAAAGCATATATATTCTTGATTAGCATCACCTCCGGAGTTGATTTCGCAAAATGGTAAGATCCCTTCAAATCCACAAAGTTTAATCTAATTATTCATTGCACATAGAATAAGCTTTAACGCGCAAATATGCACTTTTAGCATAAATCGAATGAAAATCATTCCTATCTCCAATACAAAGTGACTTAAAAAATGGCCGAAACTGGCCGTAACCGAAACCGAAACTGAATATTCGGTCGGACACTAAAAATTAGTAATTTTTGTGGAACGGATAAAAACGCTCCATCAAGAGCATCTAACCTAAAAAATCACTTTTAATGATTTCAGCCAGAAATATTGAAAATAGTAATTTAAAAAGACAATAATAGCATTCCAAGTAGTTTAGTAGCAAGAAAAAACCCTCTTTCAATTTAAAACCCATCTTCACTTAAAAATTGTTTTTGTTTTTAATTTTTTAAACTACTTATATTAAAGAGTCTTATTTGGTGGGAGTCGAAGTTGGAGTCGGAGTTGGAGTCAGAGCTTCAATGTTTTGAGGAGTAGGAGTCGGAGTCGAGATTTTTTGGTCCGACTCCGCAACCCTGATTAAAATTTAGTCTGAGTTTCAAATTTTAAATATTCGGATAAAAACGACGTAAAAAGATAAAAGAGACGTCATAAAATAATGCAACATTTAAAACATCGAAAATACTACAACACAACTGTGTGGGTATTTTAACTTCGGTTTAGTCCAAGATAATTTCTTATTAGCTTTTACTAAGCCTGTACAAGGCTGTTTCTTTAAATAAAAGCAAGTTAAGATTAGGCCTCAAGAGTAAAAAAATTAATATGGTGTCAGTTAATGTAAATATCTTGTCAAAAAAAATACCAATCACGATATTTCGAAATGGTTTGAATTGATGAGTTAGACAGAAATTATGATTTGCACAAGGTATAAAAAAAATGTTTGTAGAAGGTAAGATGACAAAAATTTATATGGAAAATTAAGAAGTAAGACACGATTTAATGCCGTACTTAACAAATAAATAAAAAAATAAACCTCAAAGTACTTGACTTTGGAAATAAGAAAAGCTTACAAAACTTATTCACTTTGAACTGAAACAAAAGCAAAACTATAATAACTTGAGTTTTTTTCATATTATTTTGAATATTTGAAATAATGGTGATTATATAGGTAGTTAAAAGTGTTATTTGAAATTTGCTATAACTATTAAAAAATGTTATCCAAATAAAACTTCTGTTGAAAGGTTGTCCCCTCGCTTGATCTTACACATTAATATTTAAGCAAACATTTTCTCTCTGCGTATTTCATAATGACTTTATATTTGGATATAACATTTTTATATTGATTCAATTTATCACTGTTTTGAAAATAGTTTTGACTTTTTCCTTTTTATTGTGCAAAACTAATTAATTACTTTAAAATTTATTGAATGCTGCGCTTGTAGAGCTGGAAAACTATCGATAATATCGTCGCAACTATCGATGGTTTCATACTATCGATATTCGCATCGATTTATTATTACCTATATAATCGCTACATCGATAGATGCTTAGCGACTATCAAACTTTCGAAGCAACTGATATATTGTACACATATTTTCTCGATTTTATGACGCAACGGCTGCAGGAAAAAGTAGGACAGCAAATTTGGATGAAATTACAACTAGAAGACAATATCTGGAGCTAGAAAGATTTGATGGAAATATCAATCCATTACTGAGCTATGTTCTTCTTAAAATTACCGTTTTTTCCTAGCTTAAGTATATTTTTTATATGAAGATAAATGTTTATCAAAACGAAGTCCTTGGACAGTTGGTAAATAAGTATTTGTGTATCCCGGCTTCATCGGTAGAATCTGAGCGTATTTTCAGCATAGCCGGGCTAATAATTAATGTTAGGCGATCTAGCTTTAAGAATTCAACTTAAAGGATATGCTAGTTTTCTTGCATTCCAATTTTTTTTTTCAGATGGAACTGATTGGAAAATTTGTATTTTATGTTAAAAAATAAAACTTTTCAATTTCTTTTAAGAGAAACATAATAGAATTGGGACTTCTTGTCAAATATTTGGTTTAATCACTTATATCATATTGGCGGTAGCCAAATTTTGAAACTAAGCTGCGGAAGCCAAGATAAAATATCAAACTTTAGTGTTCAAAACCATGTTCTTACGTCTTTTCATTTTATAATTTCGGTATCGATAGCATCGGCAACTATCAATGGTTTGTACCTATAGTATCGACGGCTACCCAGCTCTTTGAGTTTGTGTATATTTGTGACCATGTTTGTCTTTTTATAATTAAGCCATTCTTTTATAGAACTGAAAATAACTTCGTAATACTTATTTTAAGCACACACCGAATGAAATTCCATATATCAAAATAAAGGCATTTTTGAGAATCAAAGCAGATTTAGATAAGTTAAGCCGGATATTTAAATGAAGGTAGACATATGTAATGCAAATTTATGGTTTTCAGAAATATTAAGAGCAGAGAATTTCTCTAAATTTTGTAGAAGACACAAAATAGTAAAAAAACAGATATCGGATTAACAAATTAATTAAGAGAATAATAAATGCACAAGAATGTTGGCTTAGAAACCTCGCCAGCATGATATATACAATAAACTTCAAATGTTAGCCGTCAACATTGATATAATTTATCATTTCCGGTTTTGTAGTGAAGAAAATGCGTGTTTCATTTTGATGAACTCTCTTTAAATAAATGTCAATTAGTTTTATATTTCTAAACAAAGGAAAAGATAAATCATTAGAAATGCTCTTGCAGCTTTAATTAGCTGCTCATCCTCAGCTCAAACTATCCTAAATGGAACTTTTATATCGTATGATTCCGACATCAATGGCACATTAGTTGAGTTAAATGAGTTTAAGTTTTCTCATGCAAATCCAAACAAATATTAAGTGTTGCCAATGAATGTGCTAACTAAAGACGACTTTACATGTCCGGCGGCAGCTCTAGTACCGGAACGGCAGAGTCATTAGGAAGCAACTGGCTAGTTATTACTTTAAAGTTAGTATTTTACGCAGCCCAATAGTACGGGTAGAAGTTCATTTAATAGCAGTTGCCGCCGTTGAAGTGTTTTTTCGCTGTCTATCTCTAGGTCTAATTTGCTGTCTATTGCAACACTAAGTTCCTCATTATTTGCATTAACAAAAACAAAGAAAAACAACAACATCATCATGTGTGCAAATAAACAATGATGTATTGTTTATAAGCAGTTAGTTGTTAATTTTTAGTTTCTAGCACTTCATTGTTTGTTGTTTTTTTTTTTTGATTAGTTTTATTTCTTAAATCTTATAAGTAGCTATTAACAGCCGCTTATTGTTGCCATACTTCTGTGAAGTGCATCAGCAGTAATTATTTTTCATGCAACAGTTGCTATTTTGTTTCATTTTCTAGCATTTTTTACATTAGTTGCGCAAGCTAGGCATTTGCGCATGCGCAGACATAACTTCTATGTCGCCGCAGTAAAAAAAGTACACTATCATTTATTCAACACGCACACACACACTCACACATTCACAGAGAGAGAGAGACAAACGCTTTGCTCGTTTCATGCACACTTTGTTTTTACTTTTTAAATACGTTAATGACCATGTATTAGGTTTATAATATCTGCCTAGCCATGAGGTTAAAACAACTCGATTGGTTTCAGTTACAGGGTCATGACAAGCTTTAGCGAAAAAATTTTTATGCAAATAGAAGAACTTTTAATACGGATCGAGTTTCAAAGGCTTTCAAAGAGCTGAAACAAAATCTTTGAAGATTTTAAATAATAAAGCCATTACTATGCTGATTACATGTAAGTTTCACATGGATTCACAAATGATTCATGGATAAATTCGCAAAATGACAAACTAAATGCAGAAAGATCTAACTTAGAATCGGTCAAATTGAATACAGAATAGTCAAATTGTCTTATATTGTGGTAAATTTTGTTTTCAGTTATTGTAAAAATTAATTTAGAATGGCCCAATGCTCAGAAAAAGTCTTTTTAATGTTTGGCCTATTGTTATGTCTTAATATATAAACACGTTGGTGCGTATGTATGTCTGAGCATCACGGTCGAACCACTGAAGCTTTACACCTAGAATTCACACCGTATGTTCGTGTGGTGATCAACGCCGTAGATAGGTAATTTATAAGGGGGGGAGGGGGGTGCTTACTCGAGCAAAAAAAAAATGTTAAGTTTTAAATTTTCTCTAGGGATTTGTAAAGTCTAAGTACTTTCCGAATTTCTTAACCGATTTCAGCAATCGAAGTTAAAAGAGTTAATAAAAGTTTATTTATTTAAAGTTTATCTTCATTTATTTATTTATCTACCGCAAAGTGTTATTGGTTGAATAAGAGGCACAAGTTTCGCTCTAATCCTAAACTAATTGTTTATGTTGGGAGTAAATGATATGTATATAATTTTAAAAACTGATCTGCGGAAATAATTAGATTTTTGTGGTATTTGTTTCATTCGTGAAGATACTTCTTTGGCATCTTTCTAATTTTGAACGACTTTGCTACCCAATTTCCAGTCAACTCTACCTCCAACCTGCTTACCAAAGAAAATACATACTGAGCAAAACGCTCCAATTTTATCTTCTGAATACGCAAGCCATCGGTTCACGCTAAGCCAGTTCTTCTGAAAAGATAAATTCCTATTTTTCGTTTACGGGACAGGAAACTTATGTCTATGTCAGACTGATTTTGCTTAAAAATTACCAACGCCTTTTCATCGAGCTTAATACAATGAGGATGATGTTGTTGGAAGGTCATCCAAGCCTCCAGATGATGATTCTTGTAATTCTTTTACAATTTGCGAATCAGCCGTTAAGTCTTTGAAGTGACACAAAAAAAATCAATTAGACTATAAATAAACTTTTTCTCATAAACGATAATGTAATAACTAAAAAATATAGCCGGGTTCAGGGCTGAAGCACAGGACCTCTCTTACTAGATCTAAATAAAGATTTTTTTTCAATACAAAAGATCTCTCATTAATTTAAGACTTTAAAATACAAAGAATTCCCCCCGATTCTTCGGATAAAATTTACAGCAAAAACCAACAAACTTAATTTTCACCACTTCATGAATTGGTTTCTGATCGGATTTTGGATATATTGTGCTTTTTGGAATGGTGAAAAAGAGATAATTCACAAGTTGCAGTGGTGAAAATGAAATTTGTTGGTTTTTGGGGTATTTTAAATATTTTTTAACCTGGTAAATGTTGGCAGCCCTGAAATTCCAGCAATTTTTCTAACTAAGAAATAAATTTTTTTTTTTATAAAATTACAGAAGTCATTTTAAATAAGAAACATCGTTTTATTGATTTTTTTTATGATTATGTTTGTGTTCGAAATGACAAAAAGAGGCACTTTGAGCATTTTTGAAAAAAAGTCAGGTTTCAACAGCTATAACTTTTTATGCGAATCTTGGTTTTTGTAAAATTTTTCACAAAATAGTTCAAGACTATGTTATAGCGATGCGTAATATCATTTTTAAAAATTCTTTTTTTGGATTTTTAGCGATTTTTTTCTTAAAAATAAAAAATTCGATATATTCCAAACACTTCTTGTAAAAAATTTCATTACGATTTTCAACATAGTCACAAAATTTTTTGTATTTATATTAAGTGCTGTTCTAAAAAGCATTTTAACAACATTTCATTGCAATTTTTTTATATATCAATTTTTAGGTAACAATAAAATTAAAAACGACATACATAACAGCACAAAATTATGTTTTATGAGTAAAAATTAAGAAATATGTAAAAAGTTCATACATTTTTTAATGTTTTTCCATTTACAACAAAACGATCAACTCGCGGTCACTCGGCGAACTCCTACGGAACTCCTATTAAACCATGTTAGTTTTAATTCCAAACCTTACGTTTTTGACTAGTAATATAATTTATTTTAGAAAATTTCTTAAAAAAGGCCATTCTAATATACAATTTTCAATTTATCTTTATGTTATGGAAAAATTAAGTAATTCACAAAACAGTAGGAAAACCTTGCTTTAAAAGACGACATACAACACATAATTTTGTTTCATTTAAACAGAAAGTCTTTGTATAAGCTTATTTAAGTGAATGGTACTGCAGAAACCACAGAAGACTGCTGAAGATTTGATGTAGCGATCAACATTGGTGGTTTGTTAGCAAATAACTTGTTGCTGTTCAAGCGTGTTGCTTCATGAACTAATTTGGCACTAAGCTCATATATAATTCTAAAAAATTATTATTTCTTAGAATTATGAGAAAACAATATAGTAATTTGGAATATTTATATTTTTATTTAATATATAAAAACATACTGCATTGCTAAGGGGGCTTTGAACCCCCTGAACTCCCCCTTATCTACGGCGTTGGTGATCCGGATGGTTTTTGTTTATGTAAGATCCTCCTAGATGGACAAAAGTTCTTATTTAAGGACATTTTTAGCATACATTCACATCATATATGTGTTGCTTAAATTCATAACAAAACAAAATTGAATTGCATACATTCAAACAAAATTTAAGAGCAAATTTTAAGTTACCACTTTGCTCCAAAAGTACTGGGTCAATTTTTATGAAAAAAAAAATTAAAATTTCATATTTATGCTACAAATTTATTGCATACGTTTTGGTTGTAAATTTGCTCGATGGACTACGTGTTTCCTCAAGGACAGAATGATTCTTGTCGTAGTTGACAGTATTTTGTCCAAGGAGCACACCATCATCATAAAGCCTGGTTTTCACTAGGTCAGTTTTCAATGACAAATGTTGTCAATCTAATGGAAACGTATTGTCATTTACATTTGTTGTCATATATGACCACTGATTGTCATATAAAATCACAAACAAGTGAAAACAGATAGAATTTTGCTAGTCAATCAAAATATCGTTGTATGACAAGAAAAATTTAAATGCCAACATGTTGGCATTTTGTGTCAGTTGTTGCCTAAAAAAAAAAATTTTGTTTTCATTTTTTTTTTTCACTGCTGGCAAAGTTTTTTAAGGGCCGCTTTCTCAATGTCCGGTTAAGCACTAATCAGAACTTTAACCAGCACTTAGAAAAAAAGCCCTTTCTCAATGTTCGGTTAAGGTTGAACTGTCAGTTAAGGGCTGATTAAGTTAACGGCAAGTTGTGGTTTCGGTTAGCGCCATTTTAGGGTAAATGATTTCGAAGTTGCTGTCAAACTTTAAAATTTAAGATGACGGATAGAGTTGCCACCTATATTTTTTTTTATTTTTGCGAAATCTTGTAATTTTGAAATTCTGACAACGGATTTGATTTCGAATATAATGTCACAGTTTTAAAATTTAAGATGGAGGTTAGGGTTGCCACCTAAATTTTTACCACAGTATTGCCACCTAATAATATGTATTTTTAAGAGTTTTAAACATCATTTATCAGTGTTAAGGGGTCGCTGATTTTGAATCTAAAATCAGAATTTTAAAATTCAAGATGGTGGATAGGGTTGCCACCTTAATTTTTTTTAGTTTTATAAATTCGGGGCCGGCAAAAAAAAAATGGTACACCAAATATGGGTCGCTGAATCCGAATCCGTTGTCAGAATTTCAAAATTATAAAATTTTGAAATAATAGGGTTGCCACCTAATTATATGTCTTTTCAGTAGTTTTAAACGTCATTTATCAGTGCTAAGGGGTTGCTGATTCCGAATTTAATGTCAGAATTTTAAACTTCAAGATGGTGGATAGGGTTGCCACCTTAATTTTTTGTAGTGTTATGAATTCGGGGCTGGCAAAAAAAAAATGGTACACCAAAAATGGGTCGCTGAATCCGAATCCGTCGTCAGAATTTCAAAATTATAAAATTTTGTAATAATAGGGTTGCCACCTACATTTATTAGTGTCATTTATAAAGTCAGAATTTTAAACTTTGCCAGCCCCGAATTAATAAAACTTAAAAAAATTAAGGTGGTAACCCTATCCACCATCTTGAAGTTTAAAATTCTGACCTTAAATTCGGAATCAGCAACCCCTTAACACTGATAAATGACGTTTAAAACTACTGAAAAGACATATAATTAGGTGGCAACCCTATTATTTCAAAATTTTATAATTTTGAAATTCTGACAACGGATTCGAATTCAGCGACCCATATTTGGTGTACCATTTTTTTTTTGCCGGCCCCGAATTTATAAAACTAAAAAAAATTAAGGTGGCAACCCTATCCACCATCTTGAATTTTAAAATTCTGATTTTAGATTCAAAATCAGCGACCCCTTAACACTGATAAATGATGTTTAAAACTCTTAAAAATACATATTATTAGGTGGCAATACTGTGGTAAAAATTTAGGTGGCAACCCTAACCTCCATCTTAAATTTTAAAACTGTGACATTATATTCGAAATCAAATCCGTTGTCAGAATTTCAAAATTACAAGAATTCGCAAAAATAAAAAAATCTAGGTGGCAACTCTATCCGTCATCTTAAATTTTAAAGTTTGACAGCATCTTCGAAATCATTGGTTAAAGTTCTGATTATTGCTTAGCCGGACATTGAGAAAGCGGCCCTTAAAAAACTTTGCCAGCAGTGAAAAAAAAATGAAAACAAAATTTTTTTTTTAGGCAACAACTGACACAAAATGCCAACATGTTGGCATTTAAATTTTTCTTGTCATACAACGATATTTTGATTGACTAGCAAAATTCTATCTGTTTTCACTTGTTTGTGATTTTATATGACAATCAGTGGTCATATATGACAACAAATGTAAATGACAATACGTTTCCATTAGATTGACAACATTTGTCATTGAAAACTGACCTAGTGAAAACCAGGCTCAATCCGATCTTCGTTGGAATGATCATAATTTCGATGTGTCGAAAGAAGCGGGCAAGTGCCTAGGTTTTTTAGAACGGTGCAAAAAATATTTCACGTCAGCTGATCTTCGCATGATCTAAACCTTACACTCTAAAAATTAAGTGTAAGTTTACGACTATTATAGTAGTAATAATTTGTTGAAAATTCATTAGAATTGTAATTTTCCTACAATTTTTAAAGTAATCTTTAATTTTTTCAACTAAAATGTAAATAAAAGTAAAATTTACCATATGTTGTTTTATTTTGCTACAATAAGGGCCGCTTTCTCAATGCCGGTTAAGAACTAATCAGAACTTTAACCAGTAGTTAGCAAAAAAGCTCTTTCTCAATGTTCCGTTAAGGCTTAACTGTCAGTTAAGTGCTGATTAAGTTAACGACAAGTTTTGGTTTCGGTTAGCTGCTTATCGAAGGAATAGCTGACAAGATTACAAAATTGCAAAAAAACCGACGGTTGCTTAACCAGCACTTGGTGAAATCAAAATTATTTTTTTAGCTATCATATGGTTAGCTAACTTCTGGTTAAGAGCTAGACTAATTGGACATTGAGAAAGCGGCCCTAAAAATATCATTATAAATCAATTTTTGAAGCAATCTAAAATTTTTTTTTAATTTAGCATAAATTTCAGTAAAATAAAACATCAGATGTTGGATTTTGCTACAATATCAATAGTAAAAATTTATGCTACTACATTAACTGTTTTAAAATGCGGCGATTGTTTAGCTTTCAACCACGGTAACAGTCATGCATGCATACATTTAGTTCTCATTCCAGTTTGCTTACAATCGCGCAAGGACTTTTGTTTTTGGTGCTGTTGTTTTTTTTTAAAATAAATTATGTTAAGCACTAATATTTTCAGTCAGTTAAAAAGTCAAGTCAAGCAATATGTATTAGTAAAAATATGTGAAAAAATGTATGTATTAGTGCATAAGGAAGATAAATTTAATGAGTTTAGCTCTTATTTCCGAAATGCAGTAGCATGTTCTTTACTTAGAACTTTTATGAAGTGCACATGTTTAATTTAACTATAATCATCTAGATTACATAGAGAATCATCTTTTACTATAGAGAATTTACATCAATAGTAAATTCAGTGTTGAATTTTAGTAGGTGTGTTAATTTAATACAGAAACAGCAGCAAAACTCTTGCCTACAAGTATTGTAGTAATTTCCAACAAAAACTTTTTAGAGTGCATATATTAGGTCGAAAATGGTTTACAATTCGCATATTTGCGCAAGAGGCTTCAAGATCTTGTTTGGCTCTTCTGAATTGAATTCACCGTCGTGCGATATACTTGATAGGGGATGAAAGTCGATGTAGGTTTGGTTGCCTTTGCCTTCTGTGTAGGTAATACCATGGTAAGTGTTTAAGCTGGTGGAAGCACACCAGCTCGTGTGTTTCCCAGGTCCACTAGGGCAGCTGTCCAAGCCCATCCCTTTACCTTTGCCTCGATGTGCAACAAAACCTCGCATTACCGAGATAATTCGTTTTTTAGTCTTATGGTAAGGTTGTGGAGTAGTCTCCCTGCGAGTGCGTTTCCCGGCAGTTTTGAGCTGTGCAAATGTAACCCTGCTGTTAGATTAAGACCATTTGGTCCATTTTTTGGCTTGTTTCTTTTATAACTTTTGAATGGAGGCATATATTGCCAATTAATTTAGGCTCACGTGACTTTTTTATAAAACAGTGTTGTTTCCATAAATTCAGCTGTCTGTCATAAAACAAGACTGAGAAAAATTAAAACTTACTTAACTTGGATTAGGGACCATTCGTACATTTTTTTTAATCTAACAGCAGGGTTAAAATAAATCTTCACCAATACTACTCCAACTATACTGTTAAACAACTACTACATAACTAACACTAAAGGAATATGTTAGGCTGTTGCCTAGTGTTATTGTTATAAAAACCTCTCGACCATGGCTAAGTATTTTATTAATACCTAATTACGAGTAATATCAAATACACCACCCTGTATTTAGTTTTTACCCAGTTGTTTTTATGCAATCGCTTAGATTAATCTTCTGACTCGGTTTCGGCTCGGTAATTCGAAGCATAACTATTGCAATTAATCAAACTCACATTTAAGCCAACCAAAAACTTCTTAACCACGACAGAACGGATGGCAAGTGACCGTACCAAAATTAGCACCGACAACAAAAGCAGCAGCTCATTTGCAGCGGGTACTGGACTAGGCCAAGCATCAAGCATTGCAAGATACTCGAGCCAAGTTTTATCTAAGCCAAATTGTGACGAAATCAACAAATGTTGTAAGAAGCCTCAAAGAAAGGGTCTGTCTGTCTGTCTTTAAGAAATACATAATCTTTGTATGGAGCCAGCTTCGAGTCAGTTTTTTTTTTTTGCTGCCAACTTCTTTTCTTTTCGCTGCAGGCAAAATGGTTGGCCACACCAAAGTGTGTTGTTGGTGTTATTTAGTTTTGCCACAAATGATGGCTGTAAATGTCAAATATCTGTTGTTGTAATGAGTGAAATAAATTGCCTTTAATTTGCCATTTTCGCACTTAGAACGCAGCACGTCAGCTTTCGATGGCATGGGCAAGGAGGAACCTTTCTGCCAATATGCTGCAGCGTACAAGCCCACAGAGCGAAGTTTCTACGGGGATTGTGTCAAGAACTGGTTTTACATTTCTACATGAACTTGTTTATCTATTCGAATGCTTTCCCTAAACATTGCACACCATTCGGTATGCACCGCTGTGTTTCCCACTTTAAGTGTCCCAATCCCAACGGAAGAAATAAACTTGTCCCTGCCCGTTCGTTAGCGAGTACGGTCTAGTCGGCAAGAACTTGGCGTGTCATGTCGCTGTGTTGGTCTTGAAAAACCGGTAACAAGTCGTCGTCGTCGCCCGTTGGAAGACAAGGCAAGACAAGACAAGACAAGCTTTTCTCCTCTCTATTTCTTTTTCTCTTTCATTGCATTTCATTTAATTTTCCAGAATGAATTCTTTAGTATCTTTGGTCATTGGTTGGTTGCAGTTTCCAACCAGTTTTTACGGCTGCATTGTTAGAGAAAATATCTTTAGCATCTAGATATTTTTTTAACGCTTTATATTGTGAGTACTTAACTACAAGATTTCTTACTAATGTCTTGAATGCCTCGCGTGTCCCAATTCTTTTTGTGGTATCAATCATACAATCGAATTAGCAGCCATCAATTTATTGTTTATAAGACATTGATTTTATGCGGAAAAAATTGGCTTACCTACTTTTTGTAGAATAATTTGTTGAATAAAAAGCCGCAAGCCTGCAAAAAATATAAAAATGTTGAATTTAATAATATATCATGTTCATACAAAGTTCTTATTTAATATATAAAAATAAGTCAGGGGTCAAACTAGCGATTTAAGTTAAAGTACTAATTTATGGAAACAATTATAAGCCAGCAGAACATGGTCTTGCACATAGGAATGTGTTGTTAAATGTAAAGCATCTATAGATTAGACACATTCCAGTACACATGAGTTTTAACACGGCGATGTTGTAGAAATAAATGCTTCAAATTGACACTCCGTAAAAATTAATTTTAAAAATAGTTTATGTGTATGCCATGTGTGAAATATTTGCGTTAAAATTATATATTCTTTCTATATGGCTATGGAATGTATAAAAAGTCCATATTTTTGTCATAAACATAACAAATGTTATATTTCAAGATAGAACCGTGGCATGATTTTTACTGAGGGGGGGGGGGGGTTTAATTATACAAATTTCTTGGTGCCAATATTGTATTTTAAGGAAGAAAACAGGAAGAAAACATTTTTATTCAAAATTGAGTTTTAGAATGCGCTTTAATTTTTTTTTTCAATTTTGAAATAGAAGGGATCTTCATCGATAATTATGTTTTTGTGATCAATTAAATCAAGTGAAAGTTTTTGGGAAAGAAATAATTTCCATTAATTTTCCATTACCATTAACCACCTAGTGGTTATTACCATTTAATGCAAATGGTAATAACCACTAAAATAAATTTGCATTACCATTTGCATTACCATTAGTATGTAATGGTAATGGAAAATAATTGCATTGCCATTAAATTTTAAATGGTAAGGGAAAAAATTTGCTTTACCACTAAAATTGCAAAAAAAACATTGAAGACAAGAACTTAGTGACACAAATTTGAATATGCTAGTATTAAATTAGGCTAATAATTGTTATTTACTATCAAAATCTGTTTTCGATTTCACATTTGCTTCCTCAGACAATAACACAGTGCTACAAATTTGAATGAAGTTTAAATCCTTGGGAAAGGTTACTGTTTTTGTTGTAGGTCTTATTTACCATTAACAAACCGGTTTTCGGTAACTTTCCGTTCTTATAAGCCTGTAACTAAGTTGATAATCAATCATTTTCTTGTTTTTTACCGGATTCAAGAAGAGGAACATTGACCATTTGAAATATATACAATTTATTTAAGAAAAAATAAAAAATGTGTATGTTTTTGTCCGGCAAACACAGTTTTTTTCAATTTTAGCGAATTCTAGAGACACTATTTTATATAGAAAGCATGCCTTATGTAAATCTTTTAAAAGAGTATGTTGATAAACAAAAAAAACGTGATATTGTTTTAAAAAATCGATAAGAATTTGACTGAGTTGTAAGCCTTTTCATGAAATCAAATTTTTTACAAAAAAAAAAAACAAACAATTTTTGACCATTCAACTCAAAAATGTTTGCTTGAACGTTTTTTTCTTAACTTAGCATCATCAGTATTTCGTTTTAGCGACCAGCAATATTCTGATATCATTTTTTTTTTTTTGATAGACATGTTGAAGCCCATTTCACCATACGCATTTAAAAATTCGTTTACAACCGTAACATAGTCTTCGCTTCTGTGATTTCCAAGAAAATTATCGCACAGCTCAGTAAAACTCTTCCATGCACGTTTTTCAATCAAACTTAGCTTGTTCCTAAAACTCACATCGCTCATAAATTTACGAATTTGAGGTCCAATAAAAATACCTTAATTTTATCAAAACGGATTAAAATTTTGAAAATAAAACAATATATGGAAAAAATGAAATTAATACCAAATTTTATTTTCGCTTCACTTAGTTTTGGGAACACCGTCTTAAGAAGGGAAAAAGCGTCGCCGTTTACATCCAATTTTTTTACAAATTGTTTCATGTATCCCAGCTTGAGATGCAGTGGTGGCAGAATAACATTCTCGGCTCTTACTAATGGGGCGTTTAAAACGTTTTTCTGCCATAGCAAATTCGGTGCACGATTATCCCATTCACAAAAATAGCACGGAAGTTTTGTGTGTCCTCTTTGCATACAAAATAAAATCGTCAAAACTTTTAAGTCAGCGACGATTTTCCATTTATGAGTGGCATAGTTGACGAAACGGAGTATTTTTTCCATCACATTGTAGGTTTCTTTAAGGCAAGTCGCGTATGCGATTGGAACTGATGGTAGCTGATTTTCGTTGTGCAATAAGGCAGCTTTTAAACCTAGATATTACAATGTCGATTTCATGCAAAGGAGTACAATAATTATTTTTTTTTTAAATATATAATTTTAATAGAGCCACAAATGAAAAGTCGCCATTCATCTGCATTATAATTGTGACACAATGTTAGATCACTCTTATTGCCATCAGTTTTTAAACATTCTTCAAATAGCAAAGTCCGATCACTTCTCCTACTAGAAGTTACAAGAAAATCTTTACCCCATATTCCACTGCTTTAATCGCTACGCGAGGATTTCTGATTGTCGTTTGGACAATTGTAAATCGCGTACAAGATCATCGAAATCTGCTTTTGAAATAAAATGTCGCTCCGTTGTCGTTGATCTGATGGAAGGAACTCTTCTTGTATAAAATCTTTTTTAGTTGCAACAGTAGATTTGCTCGTTGTCGAAACTTCATCATCCCAAGATATTGGTTTAGTAACAGTTACAACATTTGCATACTATATGTTTTTACGAGTTTTAAAACTGTGACCTGAAACATTGGTTTGACAAAAGTAACAATCATCTGGTTTATGATATGGCTGATGATGCCAAGTCATAGGCTCAGAAAAAAAGTAAAGCGGCTGAAGGTTGAACTTAGTATTTTTTTATTGTTCTACAGCAATATTCACAAATAAATTCTGGCTCGTACCAGCGACTGGTATTATAAGAGCGATTAAAGAGTTTGTTGTACGCTTCCACCACTCCAAAATTGTTTTTAAAACAATGCCGATGACTGAGATTTGTAAATTAGCCACAAATGTAGCAAAATTTATTACGTTTGTCACACATTTTAATTTTAGTTGCACACGATTTATATAAAACTCGGAACTTTTTAATAAGGGTGGTTACATTTTTAGGGCCGATGTTGAATGTGAACCACACCTAAACGTCAAATTTTTTTCTGCATTTCATTTGACATTTTTCAATTTCAGACTAATTTAATTTGAACTATGGAAAGATACACAATCGAGCAACGCGTAAAAGTTATTCAGGCTTATTATGGAAATGGACGTTCAAATCAAAATGCATATCGTGATTTTTTCGGTCAATTTAATCGTCCAAACGTGCGTACAATCGGAAAAATCGTGCAAAAATTTGAGCAAACCGGGTCTGTAGGAGATGTGAAAACACCAGTGCATGCTCGTACAGCTCATACTGCAGAAAATATTGCTGCTGTTCATGTTAGTGTGGCTGAAGAGCCGTCTACCTCAACTCGTCGTTGTGCCCAATAATTGCACCTCTCACGCTCGTCGTTGATGAACATTATGCATAATGACTTACATTTACACGCTTACAAGGTGCAATTGACCCAAGAACTAAAGCTTCTTGACCATTTCAAGCCTCGTCAATGGTCAGAATGGTGGCAAGAAATGGCAACAGTGGATGATCAATTTTCGAAAAAAATCATCTTCAGTGATGAGGCACATTTTCACCTCAGTGGATTCGTCAATAAGCAGAATTGCCGTATTTGGGCGAATGATAATCCAAGAGTTTTTGTCGAAAAACCAATTCACCCACAAAGATTGACTGTTTGGTGCGGTTTATGGGCTGGCGGCATCATCGGGCTGTATTTTTTCCAAACTGAGGCCGGTCAGGCAGTTACTGTGAATGGTGTTAGCTATTGTGAGATGATAACGAACTTTTTATGGCCCGAATTGGAAGATATGAATGTGGACAATATGTGGTTTCAACAGGACTGTGCCACTTGCCACACGGCTAACGAAACAATGGCTCTTGTGCGCGACAAATTCAATGGTCGTGTTATCTCACGTGGTGGTGATGTCAATTGGCCGCCAAGATCATGTGATTTGACACCGTTGGACTTCTTTCTTTGGGGTTATTTGAAAGAAAAGGCGTACGTCGATAAGCCAGCAACAATTCAAGAGCTAAATGATGAGATAATTCGGCACACTAACGGCAAAGAACCTCAATTATGCCTCAGCGTCATTGAAAATTTGGACCATCGGATGGAGGTGTGCCGCCGAGGTCGCGGTGGCCATTTGGCCGATATTTTCTTTCATGCATAATTGAACCATACCAATATTATCATAATAAAAAGAAATGGCAATAATTTCCTAAATAAATTTTATTTTATTCAAAATCAACACGGGCCCTTAAAATTTAACTACCATTTATAAAATATGTCAAAGTTATAAATACGTGACAAACAAAACGTTCAATAAAGAAACAAACCATTTTATTTACATAAGAAAAGCTCTCATTGTATATTGTTGTAATTTTTACTTCTTCCACTTCTTTTTATTTTTTGAAATGTTCCGATTTTTTTAAAGCTTAACTTAAGAAAATGCAAAGAGCATAGAAAGCAAAGAGATTGTAGGTAAAATGTTCGTCAGCGCAACCTGCTGTTTGATGATTCGCGAGAGAAAAAGTTCACAAAAACAAAATGCATCTCTTAAGTAAAGCTTTTAAAATTCTGCATTTAAAAAAAAAATGAGAACAAGTTAGAATTGCAACCACAATATGCAATAAGAGCTAAACTTATATCAGGAATATGTAATTTTGTTTCTTCATTTGACGTTTTGTATCTCACAGCATTATCAATTTGATAACTATTTCATATAAAAAAATTTGCTATTTAATAAAAGTTTGTGTGTAACTTACATTAAATGTGCGAAAAACCTAATAAATTAGCTACATTTGTGACTTTTCAATAGATTTCAGTCATCGATACAGTTTTAAACATATCATATTAAGTTATCTGTGCTCCTATAAAAAATGTGCAAAAGAACACGAAAAACGTTGTGCAGGCATTTTTGCAAAATTTTTGTTTTCATTAATAACTCAGTCAATTACTAGTTGATTTCTAAAAACTAAGTTACGTCGTAATTGTTAATAAACGTGTTTGCTTAGTACATTAAGAGATAGTGTGGTGTCTATATAAAATAGTGAGTACAAAAATCGTGAAAGTTGTAAAATATTTAAAAAATTTAGTTTTCCGGACAAATACAAATGGTTTTATCAAGTTTTTATAAACATTAAGGGTTCTCATCTAAGCATGTAAACATGTAAACATGTATAGCATTTAAACTTTTGATGAGCGATAAAGTGTAAATAGCGTACACGTTGACAAAATGGCGGCTGTGTCTACGACAACATTATGACTTTTTTAAATTTTAAACCTTTTAAAAACCTTCATTAACATAGAAAAATAAATAAAACGTGTTCTTATTTACTCCAACTACTTTAAATATGTAATGATTAGCACCAAAGGTAACGCTCATTCACACACGTAGATTTACATGCTAGTTTACACTACAAAAAAGGCTCGGAAATGATGCAAACTCACGCCCATACAAATTTTGACAGATAGTTTACGCGCATGCAAGTTCATAAGGTTTACAATGTTTACGGCTCAGTTACATGCTTAGATGAGAACCCTTAATATGTATATCATTAAAAAGGCCTAAGTTTTCTAGGGATTTTGGACGATCGCACCGTGTAATTTTTTCATTATCGTTATATATTGTATATTTTAGTTACCCTTTCAATGAGTTTCCTTAATCAGCAAATTTTTAATTAAAAAGAAACCACGTCACTGACAGAATTTTATACTGGTAGAAATTTTTTGAAATTTCCATGGTAATTTAAATTTCTTCCATTATAACGGTAATTACCATTAAAAATTTAGTGGTAACGCAAGGTTTTTTGCATTAAGACTAAAATTTCCATTAATATTAAAAATTTAGTGGCAATGCAAATTTTTTTTTCCATCACCATTACATACTAATGGTAGTGGAAATTTATTTTGCATTACCACTAGGTGGTTAGTGGTAATGATATTTCTTAATGCACTAATAATTCAATGCATTATGCCCATCTATGATAGTTAGTGATGTGGAATTGAGTTGTACCAAATATTTGAATTTTATTTAAAAATCGACGAAAGCTTTGATATTTTTTTACTTGTTTGTTATATTTTTGCTGTTATTAGCTGAGGCTTCAATAATATAAATAAAAAATTGAAATTCACAGTGTTAAAGTATATGTTTGTTTTTTTATTGGTACTAGAAGTGTACACAATTGACAATCATTATTCATTTGCTGTTAAAAGTAACAAAGTGCATAAAAGAGCTCAACAAAAGAACTACAGGTTATGGTCGGAGCTCTTTTGCAAAAACACGCAATTTTGACGGCACGTGTATATTGTTAATGTAGAGCTGTTTTTTGCAAATGAGTTCCGCAAAGAGCTCCGCATCGTGAATAGCCTTGCTATTAAAATTTAAGCACGTATTTTAAAAAGTGCCATGTCAGCGTTTATTTACTTAATTTACATTAGGTCAAGTAACTTTAATTTACTTGAGAGCAATTCCTTACACATTTTTCAAGCGCGAGAGAGAACAAGAACAAGCAAAATGTCACTCTCTGTTCTATTGCAATTACTCGAAACTAGCTTGAACTTAACTGCTACAAACAGCTCGATTTTTAATCAATGCAGAATGCAGAAATACAAGTCGTTTTCGTTTTTTTTTTTTTTTAAATTTTCTTATTTTGACAGATACTGCAGTTACTCTCTATTACTCGAATTTTACTTGAAGTTATTATGGCTAAAGCTTAAAGAAATATATTTTAAATATATTTACTTAGCTTATTACGTGGATAGCTCTGCGGGTGTCACATTTTATTGAAAAAAAACTATTATTCATAAAATAAACCAATTTTCCTCACCTTAACTGAAAATACTGACTTCTATTTAAATTTGTATTCTTAAATAAGAAAAAAAAAAAAACAAATAATTCCTCGCCATTTCTTTTTCAATAAGTTATTACAAATTTTTATTTTACTACCATAACAAAGCATAAAAACTAATATTAAAAACTATGAATGCTTAATTTGACATGGACCACAAATGCACCGACACGTTCCGACATACTATAAACATGATTTCTACTAAAATCCAGCTAGCAGCTATTCAGACACAAATCTTTCCCGTTAAGGTGCCAAATGAAAAGATTTTTCCAAGAAAAAAGCTATAAAAAATGTCGTTTATGAAATGCTTTCTACGTTGTTGCAAGCGTTTAGGCATTCTTTATAATTGTTTTCTTTAACTTTGTGACAAACTTATTTAGTCACTCACACTTGTTGGAAAACTTTTGTTATAGATGGATGGATTGGTTGAAAGATTTTTGTGCCGAGCCTAAGACTAAGCATGTTGTGTTTATTTTTCAATGCCTAAAGGCTTCATCTTAATGTCTGTCTATCTGTCTGTTTGTGTGTCTGTCTGTCACACTCCACCAGCAGCTTGACCATTTGTTGTGAATTTGTTTCTGAAGTGGTCAGCGACAAGTTAGCCACGAAGACTTTGGTAGGATGAGTTTTCCTAATGATGTCGAGGAATTTTTCATCGTTTATTTTCTACTTTGTTGGCCATCTGCAATTGATTGACTGAATGACTGCCTTCAACTTGGCTAAAAGCAGCATTTTATTATGTTTTTTTTTATATGTTGGCAATACTAAGAGACAAATGAGAAGATATTTTTTTTCTTGTCGATGATATTGGAGAAACTCTTTTAACTTTTATTATGAAAGCAGCGTTTTCGCTGCGCTGCGGAAAAGTAAGAAAAAGTATAAAAAAGAGGTTAGGAGGAAGTCCTAGAAACTGAAGGTCAGTCAATTCAGAATATCACACCACGACAAACTCTTTGTGGAAACATATAAGTTTTTGCCAAGCCTAGCAACTTAGTCTATTTGCAAAATAATTATGAAGAAAATGATAAAAACTTAAAAGTTTGATTCCATGCACCACACCATAATTTAAGTTCAAAGAGAAAACCAGAAAGATGCATGATAGTATTAAGAAATCATTAGGGCAGTTCACGATCTTGTTGCATCGTTGCAAATGCAAAATAAACAGCTTTTACAAAAACAAAAAGCATTGAAAAGCTTTTGCAACATATGCTTTTTGTTTTTGTAAAAGCTGTTTATTTTGCATTTGCAACGATGCAACAAGTTCGTGAATTGCCTTATTATAATTTCTAAGTTGTGCATGTTTTTGTAATGAAACTTAGTGTACTATATGTGCTATGAGACCAAGTGTGGTCAAATGTTGCCATGCCTACTTTTATCGCCCTTTTATACATATACAATCGTTCGTAGGTGTCTCCTAAAGGCACAAAATTTACAATATCTGTTAATAAGGCTTATAACTGAGTTAGAAAGAAAAAAATGCCCACAAATCAATAAAAAATCAGACGAATTTGGGTCGTTTTACATGGAGATAATTATTTTGCTTGAATCAAGGTGATTTTATCACGGTGTGATTTTAGAAAAAGATTGCTAAACTGAAATCACTCCTCATTTCTTTAGGAAAAAGCAAAATTATATTAAATTACATTAAATTCAAGCAAATATTTCCTAAGTTATTATAAACTGATAGCAAATTTATACTAGCCTCAAGCAAGCATTCACTAATTATTATAAACTCAAATAACAAATTTTTATTAAGCTCACGAAAAAACTTGCTGAGTTATTATAAACTCAAATAGCACATTTTTACTAAATTCAAGCAAATACGTGCTAAGTTTTAGTAAAGCTCAAATAGCAAATTTGTACTAAAAAAAATAAACTGGCCATTTCAGCCCTTGGAAGGACTTTGACCTAGCTTGTGTTTTGCGTGTTATTAAATGTTTGATCACAAATGACCGAGAACTGGACCTACGTGTTTTATGCCGACTCCGAACGGTTTATGTTCTCAAGAAGCTTCACATGGCAATTTTTACTCTCTGAGGTGTGCTATTGTCTGCAGAGAGGTGACGACCGAACAGAAAAATAATTCAATTGAAAAAACTTTCTGTCTGAGCTGGAATTGAACCCGGGCTACCGCGGTTCTTTAGCTTAGGGGCCAAGTACTCTACCCACTAGGCTACGGTCGCCAATTTTAACTAAACTCAAGCAAATATTTGCTAAGTTAGTATGAACTCAAATAGCAAATTTTTGCTAAAATCAAGCAAATTTCTTCTGAACACACAAGCACACGTTTATTTTTAATAAAGAAAATTAGGCGACGATTAGTTAACAACTGCGATGGTCGAATGGCTAAGCCCAGGCACTTACACTCGCGTGGTTGAGGTTCAAGTCTCCAGATAATGGTAATTTTTCAATTTAATTTAATGTTAATATCATTTCACTTCGAAAATATGCTAGATTTCAGCAAAAACTAATCAAAATTTTCTATTCCACTTTATAATAACTTAGCAAATATTTGCTTGAATTAAGTACAAATTTGCTTTTGCTATTTATAATACCTAAGCTTATTTAATATTTAGTTTAAAATAATTTTGCTTGAATTTAAACAAAATTTTGCTATGTTATTATAAACTAAAATAGCAAATTTTGATTAGTTTTAGCTGAAATTTAGCATAATTTTGAAGTGGCCACAAGCTGAAGTGGAGATTCAAGCTCAAGTTTTGCTTAACCACTATACGAATTTAGCAAAAAGTTTACTGACGGCAATGTTACTAAAACTGGGAGTACGAAAAGGTTTAGGGAAAAAATTTTGACACACCGTTTTTTGCCACCCTCAAATCAATAAAAATGCTATACTTCGGACGGTTTTGGCCATATCAGACTAAAATTTGGTAATTTAGTTCATATGGTTTATTTTGGAAACTTAACTATAAATCGTGGTACTATAATGTGTGGTCGAACTACAGTTATGCCAGTTCAAATTTTTAAAATTTGTTTAAAATATCGTTTTTATGTGTAGTTAATGCTTGTAAATTTCTTTAAGTACAGCTGACATATTTTAATATTTTCAACAGGTTTAATAATTCTTGTTTTTTTTTATATAAAATGGGCATCTATCTTCTATCTATCTTCTTCTATCTATATATGTATTTCTGTAAAGAATAATTTTCCTTATTACAGGAAATCTACAAACGCTACAGAAGCACTTGATGTAACATAAGAAAGGTCTTGAGCTGTAAGTAAGCTCAAAATTGTTAGATTTTTTTATAGGTAATAACGTTAAGCAGATATGAGCGTTTAAAGTTGAAAAAATGGCAAAAAAACTTAAGACACGAACTCGCTTGAGTGTGAATGAGAAAGCGTGACTTCCATGCCATGTGAAAGCCATGTCTTGATTGTTTTTTTTTTAATTTATTTTTTTTATATTTTACTTTTGTAACAATTCTTCAAAAGCAGTTTTGAAGTTTAAAGTCTGTTATAAATAAATATTTCAAATATTTAAATGAAATATTATTAATAAATACTTTAAATATTTAAATGAAAATAATGTTCTTACATAGTTATTTCAGTAAGAATTTTTGAGATGTCATTGCTAAGATAAACAACAAACTCTTCAGACGTTTTTCACTATCTCTTTCGGATACCCTACAATAAGCATTTTTTTTTTCTGTAACATGTGTGAATAGTGATGGTGAAGTTTCTTCTAAGTAATAAATTTGATAAAATTCCCCATGGCTAAATTTATTGCGAAAAATAATGGTATACGAAAGTTTTTTGGCAATATTTTCTACGGATAATCTATGAAAAAAAAAGATTGCAGTATCAAGTTTTGATTTTGCAAGCAAATATCTCAACCATTTTCCAATCGATTTTTATCAATTTTTTTTGTCTGAAAGTTCGATTAAATAACTTTGGAAAAGTAACAAAAGATTTACTGTTACTTTACCAATTTAATGTTCTATATTGTTCTCAAAAAAACTCTAAAACATTAAATATTTGCTCAAAAAGTATACCAAAATCTGCTTTTGTTGTAAATTTTTTTTGTTAAAATTTTATTTTCCTCTCTCTTTCATATGACAGATTTTTTTTTACAAGAAATTTGCTACATTTTGACACATAATATAGTTTAGAGTTTTTTCTATAAACGAATATCATGGGTTAATTTTTATGATGAAAACTAGTTTTTTTTTTCAAAATGTTGTTTTTATATTTTTTACAAAGTTCTACAGCTTGAAAAATAATTTTTGTGAAAAAATTTTTTAAATATTTCAAACCACTCCATGGTCAGTGGTGTTAAAATAGCATGGCCAGGAGGAAATTAAAATTTTGCGGCATTGTTCTAAGGGGGTGGGGTATATATAATATGGGGTGAGGCTCCGCGAAATAACTCCTAGCGAAATAACGCCTAAGAAAAAAAAATTAAATAACTTTTAATGAAAGAACTCCTAACAGCGAATGAAATAAAATCTAATGTTGAAAGATGAAATAACTCCTAAACCCTGGTGAAATAAGTCCTAAAGAATATATGAAATAAAACCTAACATTTAGGGGTATGCTCATGATGAAATAAAACCTAAACAGAAATGATGAATTAAGTCCTAATTTTCAGAACATTAAAACAAGCAATTGTGGCTCTTCTGGAATTTAAGTCCATTAATTTTTTATAGTTGAAAATATTTAAGTAACAATATTGCATTATGTATTCCAAACGTCTTTGTTAGGCTTTATTTCGTTAGGAGTTATTTCGTGGAGTCATGGGGTGAGGGGCCAAAATGTATGACATATATAGGGACGGCTCAGTGAATAAAGGCCTAACGAACTAATGCCTAATTTTTCAAAATGAAAGAATGCCTAAACAAGAACGCCTAAGAAGAAAGTGAAAGAACGTCTAACTTTAAAAATGAAGGAAAGTCTAATTTTAAAAATGAAAGAAAGTCTAAATTGTTAGGGTTTCTTTCATTATGAATTATTGTTTTTATAATTTTAAAAACTAATAATTTTCCCTTTTACAGAATGTTTACAAGATAGTGTATGCATTTTGTAAAAGGGAAAATTAATACCATTATTTTAACATTTTGTAAAAGGGAACTTACCTTTCGTAACCAATCAAAAATAAATAAATATCTAATTAGGCGTTTTTTCATTTTTGATTCTTAGGCTTTCTTTCATTATGAAAAATCACCTAACAATTTTAATGAAGGAATGCCTAAAATATTAGACATTCTTTCATAATGAACAACCGCCTAATTTCTATATAATTTTTTGTTGCAATTTTTAGGCATTATTTCATTTTTTTTTTTTTAGGCGTTAGTTCGTTAGGCCTTTATTCACTGAGCCTATAGGGACGACCCTAAATAAGCATAATTTATACTATCATTTTTGTATAACGAATTGAGAATACGTAAGAAAAACTCGAAAATTTTAGAAAATAAGAATGCTGAGTGGAGTGGGGAAGGGGGTCAAGTTTTTTGACAACGTTTGACATAAAGGAAAAGGGTCTTAATTAGACCAAAATAGTGTGAAAAAATATTTGGAATATTTGGACCTTTTACGAAAAAACGCAGCATGTTTCGATTCTGTTAAATCGAAAACTATTATTTTGCTTTTACTTAACATTCACACATGTTTTTTTGATCCTTAATACAGCAACAAGTTGTTTTTCAATAAACATTTTTTTAAACGTATTCAGTTTTTATTTGAAGAAAGATAGAAAATATTTTGGGAATGAGCTTTTAGCTAAACATTTGTTTTTCGGGTGACAGATGCAGGATGGGTTGTTTTAAATAAAATGTTGTCGGTGAAAAAAATAACAGGATCACTGCTTACACTTGATCTATCGAGATGTTATTTGAAAGAAATGAACTATTTATCTTAGTTAATTTTTATTTTGTTTCATTGGGACTCCCAGAAGGGGAACACATTATTCTTTTTTGTGTTTTTGTTGGGGACATTTGAAAGGTTGGCAAATATGACTGGATATTTTAAAAATAATTAGTAGGAATAAAAAATTATGAGAACCCGGTTTTATATTTGGTACCTCTAAAGGTCACCCCGTTGTGACATGTAAAAATTTTGTGAAATTAGAGCTATTTGCGGCCTGTATCAGCGAGTGCATAAATTGTATTGGAATAAGGGAATGAGTTTATACCATTGCAAAAACTTCGTAAAGTGAAAAACTATTTGAGTGAAAAACATAAATACTACACAAAGTATTGCTCAACTTGGTTTATTTGAGGAGTTCAATCTTAAAGCGATAACTATTCAAGAGGGATGAAAACATTTGATCGCTATAACATTTAACGAAATAGCGCTCATGTCTTTTATATTCACGAGTGGGGAAATTAAGGTGAATCGTACGTCAAAAGAATAATATTGATCCGAAGTAGTTTTGACAAACCCTGTATTAGACCATATAGTTGTGGCTTACAACTTATTCCGTCAGTTACAGTTGTCTAGCATGGCTGCACAATGGGTTAAAGTGTTATCACTGTCAAATTGCAATATGAGGTTCATTTTATATAAATTCATAAAAAGTTTTTAGATTGTTGCACAGAATGCACGCTCTAGACTCTTAAAATTAGTATATTAAAAAGGTTTTTATTCAAACTAGTCATAATACTAATAATAAGATCTCTAAAGCTTATATCCAGCCCACCCGATATTCGGGGGAAAATCACTAGTGTTTGAGATATATCTGGATCCGATAGAAATTTAACACTTTTTTTTTTTTATATATAATGCACACTCCTAGCCACTTAGAATTGTCCATCACTACCATATAACTGTTAAAATTTATCAAATATCCACGATTTGTCACACTCCCATTACATATGAAAAACAGTTGGGTGGAAAAAGGGAGTCAGATTACACGCTCTTTTTGCATAAAAAGTCAATAAAGCTCCTCGCATCGAAGTGAAATTTTGCAGGACGCTGGCTTAGGATAATATAAAACCTATTTGTTATTCATACAAAAAAGGCGTGAAAGGCTCTCAAGCCCGTTTTGTACCCGATGCATCAATTTTAAAGTCAATTAAAGTAAAAATGGCTATCTATGTTAATAATTAACAGTAAAATTACTCAAAAATCATCACGTGATACTTGATTTAATATATCAAAACCTAGCATTCATTCTTAATTCATTTTTGTTAATTACCAACATTACCAACTGCGCGTTAATAACTCTTAAAACTTCATAGATACAAAGCAACGAAATGTTATCCGTCGATTTTTACTAAGAATTTTAAATCTGGGCAACTTGTTCAAGTTGTGGTCGAGGCACAAAAAAAAACTGATGGCATGGAAATAGACTGGTTTATCTGTTGTGTGCTTCCGCTTACGTAGGCGCACAACCAAATTGGTAGAGTTTATTTTTCTATTGCTGCTATGTAACTTCACAGATACAAAGTGAATATCAAAGATCAACGAAACATTTAAAAAGCTGCTTCTTCGAACTTTTATTTTTACTCTATCTTAAGTGCAGCTTGTTATGGCATTTTTTTGAGTTAAAAAAATTATTCTTTGTATTGTTGTTATTGTTGTTGTTTTTGTTATTGTGGTTGCTGTAGCTTATTACAATAAAGCGCGGAAAAAATTAAAAAAAATGCTAACCATGCTTTATAAAGAAAAACAAAATTATATGTAGCAGCTTTGGGGGTTTTTTGCTCGGTTTTTTGAGCTTTGTGCACCGTTTTCATTGTTGTTTTTATGTGTTTGTGTTGTTTTAGGTTTTTTTAACCAATTTTTTTCAATATGCTATAGCTGCGTTTTTTTTTTATTTTGTTATATACTCTACGCTATGCGCTCGTTTGGCATAAAGCGCGCGCTTTGCTTGTTTGTTTGTCAGTTTTTAACATTAACTGATTCTTTTTTTTTTTGCAATTTTAAAATCATTGTCAGTTTATAACGTTTCATAACATTTTTGCTTAAACACGAACACACACACGCACATGAACACAAAGAGTCTGCCTCTATCTCGCAGAAACAAATACACTTTCACTAGTTCAGTTGCTGAAATAAATAAAATTGATGCTTCATGAAATAAATACATGATTTTTTTTTTTAAAATTTTTTTTTCTTTATTTTATAATTTTGCTTACATGGCGCAAATATTTCGACATCACCCGCGATTTTTGATTTATTTGAGTGCCGAATTTCTTTTTACCCATTTAAATTCGGATAGCTATATCTTTGCAATATATGCAAATTTAACGCTTTATAAAAGATAAGGAGAGCAAAAATATCTCACATATTTTCAGCGCTTCAATAAATGCCTTTGCTGTGTTTTTTAGAGATTTCAAAACTATGTAATTTATAGCATTACTAAAAAAATGTAGTTAAATCTTATAAGCACCAAAAATTAAAGCAAAACATTAACACCCACTATTTAGCAATGAAATTCTCTCCTTCTTATTTTTTTAAAAACATATGGTAACGCTGTTCATGAACACCTAGCAAACAACAAAAACATGGGTTAGATTATGCTAATCTTGCAAGATTTTCATAATTTTCGCTCTAATATGAAAACATAAATTTACTCATCATCTCACTACATAGCATCTTTTAAATATGGCCTCGAATTTGCACCAGTTAACAAACAGCCAGGAAGCTCTGGATAGTTTTTGTTTTACTAACTGCAAAACGCATAATTTTCTACACATTACGACTGACCTGCATTTCTCTAGGTGGCTTATGCATTTAAATTTTCAAGTGCTGATTTTTTCAGATCTCAATATAATCAATTCAAAAACAATATATTTAGCAAGGTATAAATAAATTCAATCTATTTGAACAAAACTTTCTAGTGTCTAAAAAAAATTATTTAAAAAATCAAAATTTAACAATTTTTATTTAAAAATTTTAATAAGTCTTGAATTTTAAAAGGTATTAACCTAAATTCTCCTGACACGGGTACCTGAGTACCCTCAACGACTTTTAAGTCAAATATTTTTCAAGTCAAAATAAGTTTTAAACTTAAGGTTCCATGAAATCATATAAGTAGACGTTTTCTTTTGTTTTTTTTTTTGTTTAAAAAGATCAAATAAGCAAGGCATGCGCCTTATACAAACAAGGTTTGGTCTTTGACCTAAAAGAAAAGGGATAGATGTATTTAGATTAATTGATTGGAACCATACGAGTATTATTGATTAGGCGAAACAACCGCGACAGACAATTTGAATTGCTTTTAGCCGCGGCTAGTGTTATGCCTTAACCTCGGCAAGCATTTCCAGCCCTTAGTTGTTCCTGTCCTTTAATTCTACATTTTCCACAATTTAGTTGTGGACTTTTAGTTTTCCATAATTCTTAAATGTAGGATAGAACAAAGAAAAGAACCATGCCCGAACCCGAATTCGAACCAGGGTCCTCTGGGTTGATAGCCTAGCGCACTCTCCACTAGACTACACTTAGGTCGATAAGCACTGCCTTATCGACCCAATTAAGTTTAGGTAGAATTTAGATTAATTAGCACACAGCCTAAATTGAGTAACAGTTACCGACTTTTCTAAAATATTGGAACCGTGTTGGAAATTCAGTGCTTACATAGAATACATATAGAACATTTAATATAGAACATTTTCCAGCATACTTCTCAGCATACTTTCGGTTAGTATTCTGTTGAACTGAAAAATTTGTTCAAAGCAGCCAAGCTTACAACCAAGATTGGAGAATTAAAATGTCAAATTCCACGACATTTAGTTGACGTGGAAATTTGACTTTCAACAATATTGTTCAAATAACACATTAAGCTTAGTATATGTAGGAACGAAAATTTTTAGGCATTTAACTCTACACGCCGAATTTTCGTATAGACTCAACACTAACACATACTTACCATAACGTGTTTATTAAATGTGTTAGTTGAAGATTATTGTTGCATGTCAAATCTCCACGCTAATTAAATGTACGGCCATATAAAGGCAGCGAAAATTTGACATTTTAACTCTAAAATCATGGTTGTAAGCTTGGCTTCATTGAATAAATTTTTTGGTTCAACAGCGTACTAACCAACGAAAAAAAATGTCGTTACCTTTTCGCTATCAAAAACGCAATGTATTTCTTACGGAAGATCTATTTTCGCTTCTACAGCATACTATGCTTTAAACATGAAAATATGAGCTTTTACTGCATTATTTTTACGGTCATCTTTTCGATGAAATGGTGATATATACAAAAACTAAAGTAACATTGATAAAGAACAGAGTGACAACGCTGAAAATGTAGTGAGAAGAAATGAAGCCATCACCATAAAACACATTTGACTGGAGGGGAGAGGAGGGTGATGGGGTGGCTAAATTATAGACGTACTAATATAAGGAAGATATTTAGAATAGAGATTTTTAATATACCTGGTATGAAAAAATGGATTTTTAGCCATAACTTTTGATTGGAAAGAGATATTGGCGTAATTTTTTCACATAAATTATTTTTGAGACTTGACTTTTTTGTAAAAAATATAAAAACAATATATTGAAAAATAAATTTTGCGGAAAAAATCAAAAAAACAACAAACAAACAAACAAACAAACAAACAAACAGAAAATGAGTTTTATTATTATCGATTATTAAGGATTTGAAGTTGTTTTAATACAAAGTTTGTAATCTAATCTGGATATTTGAAAAGAAAAACACTCTCTGTCTGTGTGTCTATAGACTCCAAAACTACTAGGTCGATCGAGCTGAAATTTGTCTCAAGTCTAATTTTCAAGTCTCAATTTGGAAGTCTATTTGTTTCAAGTACGAGATGATTTGGGAAGTTTTGCCACACCTACTTTTTACCGCCCTAAAAAAATGCTATATTTCAGACGGTTTGAGTGGTATTAGACTAAAATTTGGAAATTTAGTTTGTTTAGTTACTTTCGTGCATGATTTGGGATCAATAGCCATGCAAACGGCCCTTCGATGGCAACCGGCCAGTTTTGTCTCTCTCAGCTGAACCGGATAAAAGTGCTGCTTCCGGTGTGTGAAAGTGTGAAAGTTTTTGTTGATCATAGGCTCAAAAGCAGACAGGATGTTGGTGTATCAGGTTGTTCGATTATGAGTGGCCCTTTCATATGGGTTTCAGGTTTTCCGTCGCCAACTCAAAGCCAAGTGATGCCAAAAAGCCTCAACGAAATTTTCGTCTTTTTTATTGGCATTTACATGAATGCTTGTATAGACAGAAAACTAGCTCAACGCAGCCACGTCGATCATGTTGTAAAAAATGGCTAATGACTATTTATTTGCTATACGTTTTGTGCTATATTTAGACAACTTATGGTCCATTACGTCTACTCAGCCTTTGTATGTGTTGTAGAAGACATTTATTTCCCTTGTTCCACTTACTGCTGACACTCTTTGTGAGTAGTTCATAATTGACAAAAGGAAAATGATATGAAATGGATCTCTTCATATCCTCCCATAAGTTTACTTTCTTGAAAAAGTAAGATTTTAGAAAAATTTATTTAAAAAGCTAATGGAATTTATTGAACTGTAATTTATTCTACTATCAGAATAACTTCGTTTTCGAAGATAACATAGTACCCATTTTTAAGAATAAGGAACATTGTAAAATAAAACCAAAATCCAAAATCTGCTAGTATATCATTGCTAGATGATAAAGCATCTTTTGGCTCAGTATGGCACAATGGATATATTTACAAACTTGTAAAGTGTCATTAGTCTAAAAATTTCATATAATTTATTCATAGTTTCCAAACAACTACACTCAGAAAAAAAAAAACACAGAGATTAACAATGAAAACTGTTAAATCCCATCCAACAGATGAGTTTTTTCAAATTAACAGTCTGGACTGTCAATAAAATAACTATTTTACTCAATTTCTAACTGAATTTTCTTTCCTTTTATGTGAATATGTACTCATATAAGCCATCCTAGTGCAGGATAATTGAAAATTTAAATGAGAATTGAGTAAAACAGTTATTTTATCAACAGTCCAGACTGTGAATTTCAAAAACTCATCTGTTGGATGGGATTTAACAATTTCACTGTTGTTTTTTTTCTGAGTGTATAAGCTTTTATAAGGTTTTATAATAAAAAGGTTTAGGTTAAGTAAGTTGTGAAAGAAGGCAACAACAACACCAACAACTCCGTACAAAGTCAATCACACAGCAGACAATACAGACTGTTTCGGAAGTTTTTAAGTTTATATCTAATTTTAGTAATTAGTTTCTAAAAATTTACGAATTGAAGCTGGTTGTCGCCAACGCTCCTCTGTCTCACCTAATCTAAGTAACTTTTTTACATTAGATATTTTGCATTAACTCCAAAAAACTGTTTCACAAAATCTTATTCGATAACACAACATATTTTTACTTAGCATTATTAGCATCTAAAATTATCACGAATATTTATATGGCCTTAGAAAAAATTAAAACATAAAAAAACAAATGGAAAATCTCTACTAACACAAGAAATTTAATTTATTTAAAAAACGGAAAGCATGATTTTTTTATTATTTGATACAATACAATCAATTGGGAACCAAAAGTTAAAAAATTATGGGCTATTCTAGAGACAAAACTAAATATTTATAACATATTTTTTACATTCACTATAAAATTAACGTTTTAAAAAGAATATTATACCTATTCATAAATTGAAACTTACATCTAAATTAAATAACAAAATTCTAATTTTAAGATCAATCAATCATGCTGTAGTTTTTAATACAGTATTTTCTTAATCAAAAAGCGCAAAATGTCATTTACTAAATAAACTTCAACTTACACAAAACAAACCATATAAATCAAATCATGAACAACCCTCTTACTTTTCTACAAGAAGACTACATTCAATTGCAAACATCAAACAAGTAGCAAATAAATTTAAAAAATATAGCGAACATTTTTATTTTAAATGTTAAATTTTTTAATATTCTTACATAAATGAGCTTAGTGTATAATAATGTATAATTTTTATAGTACTTTTCTTTTATATTTTTATCAGGGATCCAAAAAAATTATGATTTTTGTTATATAAATCAAATTATACCAATTTGTTTTTGATCGTTATTTTTCGATCATTTTAATTTCTTCCTCTGCTACATTTTTTATTTTGCCTTTGAACTTGGGATTACTGGTTTAAAATTTTGCCAGTCGCTCAATTTTTTCTTCCATGATCAAGAAATCGCGTAACATTGGAGGTGTTTTTTGCTCTGGTGGAATTTTATTACATCGAGTCATATCCACATAGCCCGTGCACGAATAGCTTTATAGTGTAAGATACCGCACTCGCAAATGGCGACAACTAGAGTTTTTAGCATCCAGAACTCGGCGATGCGCTAAAGCGCGAATCGGTTATCGATCGTCGTCGTTACACATCGCCAGTAGTATATTTTCAGGATGGGCAAAATATGCATTCCGTTGAATGCATTAATGCTTATGGCACAAGTGGTAGGAGAAGTCGTGGCCACTATATCATTATATCAAGAACAATATATAAAAGATCCCGCCATAAGTGCGCAGACATGGAAATCTACTGCGCAGCCTAGGTCATATGTGAAAATACATCCACACAAAAACAACACATATACAACAAACGAAACTAAGCAAATGAATCTGCCAAGTAGTTAAAGTCTTGAAGAAATCTCAAATGAATCATGTACGATTTTTCTTGATCCTTGACGAAACATGCTGATTTGGCCATACATTTCATTGACGGAAATTTCTTATAAATGTTCCAAATTCGTGCAAGACGCAAACGTCGGGATTTATCATGCACGAACCCAACATCGAAATATTGAGGAAGTTTCGCTAACAAAAAGTAGACAGGAATATAAAGAAAATTCGTCAAGGAATTAAAATCGAAACGTGTAATAAAATTCGTGAAGGAATGTTATATCAAAACGTTGAAGAAGTGAATACGCTGTATTGTTGTAGTTTAGCCTCTGAACGATTCGATGAATTACAACAATCATGAATGTCTTTAAGAGTGGAAAAAGCTAGGCGCTGACAAGCGCTGCTTTGCATTATATTTTGTATGTATTTTTTTTTAAGTCCAACAGCTCATACAGAAACTTCCTTCATGAAATCATCACGAAAAGTTCGTCAATGATGCCGCAAACTACTGGGTGATTGGCTTTTTGGGGAAACAAACGAAATACAAACAAAGAAACAGTCAAACTAACAGTCAAATAAATCGAGCAAAATAGCTATTTTTTGTGAAATGGTCAACACGGAAGTTAACACCCCAATAAAATATAAATTTTTTATCAAAGATAGTAACGAAAAATATTTATATTTCTTTTATACAAGCGTTGTTTTCTGATTTATAATTTAAAAATCCAAGATTTTATAAGAAAATTAGGAGGTTTTTTAATGATGAAAAAATGTTTATTTCATTTTTTTCATTCAGTTTGACACTCTCTTCTCCTTCACTTCTGACGTCAAACACAGTTGCTCACAAAGAGAGTGGACATGCGCATGGCGGAATCTTGGATATATAATTCTTGTCAGTATATGAACATGCATTGCACCACTGACAAGATGGATGATGCTTGATTTGCAGACTCATCTGAGCGTAAACTCACATTATATAATTGTATGAGTTTTTTCAAGGCAGTCGATGGATTTGTGGTAGCAAACTGCCATTGCCATCGTCGTCTAGCGTGAATGAGACATCTTTCCTATAAATATTGATTTATATAATAATAAAGTTTAATCTCTCAGATGGCTTGAAGTTTACGACGCTCAAAGTTTTCTGGTACGGTACTAGTAGAAATAATTCTGATATCTATCAGATATTTACTGTCGGTACTAAGCGAAGTAGTCATATAATCATTAATTTTTTTTTCAAACGCTATTCTTTCGAACTTGTACAGCATGCATTTCAGTACATTTTTTTGAGTTTTCCGTCAATTGATCTAGTGAAATTGTTTGGATCCTTAGTTTCTCGTATAAATTTGCACATCAACACCCGTAATGGCAATTCGTTTGTGTAAAGTAAGCACACAAGCCATTGCACGTGAAAATTCATCGACAATTTTAATAAGCGAAGAACACCAGCTTTTGCTTCAACATTTACAGCCGTGCCATCGCAACCGATCGCTTTGATTATTCACATGTCAACATTTTTTTCCATCACACGATCCCAAATTGATTTTGTAATTGTAGACCCATCGCCAATATCGACTGTGACATGCGAAAAAAAAATAGCAAAACGGGCTCCTGTAGTATAGAGATTTACTTTCGTAAATAGATTTTGTTCTCAATTATAAAATATGAATGTATGAATGTATGTGTATGAATCTATTTACGAAAGTCCGCACAGCTTTTTTTCAGAATTTGTATATGCTGTAGTGGAGAAAAAGTCTTGAAATTACATGTATTTTACGAATTTCGCTGAGCCAGAATTTGACCCGCCCTAATAGAGATATGATCTTCTTTGACTTTCTTGAGACAACCGTATTGGTATTTCAGTGTTAAGTCTTTTTTTTAACGAAGAAGAAGGCATTAACTGTTTTTATGCGACCGATGCTTTCCACACTTGTCGAACGAAGTGCTCGACGAGCCCGATGAACTTTCATTCGATCGTCAATGTATTGCTTATCTTCGGTTGTTACTAGGGAAGTCAATTCCGGGATCCCGGACGATTTAAGCCACTTTAAATCCCGGGATTGTCTTTCCTGGATCCCGGGATTTAAAAAAAAATTAAATAAAAAATTTTTATTACAAATATTCATGCAAATGCAAACATTTCAGTTTAAGTTGATCTGAATATAGAATTAGAAAAAAAATTTTATTGAAGCTGAAAAAGATTATTAGGACGATGAGTGCAAATCACTGGAGCAAGGACTTTAGTTTTAGAAGAATTTGCAACATCGGGAAGTCAGCTATGTATTACAAAATTGTCAGATATTCTGACTCGCGATCGAAACTTACAAACTGCTTACGACAATTGTACAACTATTTCTCCAACTAGCATAGAATCCAAACGGTGCTTCTCCTCAGCGGGTTATATTTGTAATAATATTCGAACAAAACTCTCTTATGGAAAATAAGACGCGTTGATCAGCTTAATGTATTACTTTAAAAATAATAAAAACAAAAAAATTCAATTTCAAAAGTCTTTTCCAACCTTGATTTGCCTTAAACTAAAAAAAAAACATGAAGACGGTGTACAAAAAAAAAGAGAAGAAGGGTAACATTTATATAGTAATACCTTAAACTGTTCCTTTTTACATTTTTTGTTCTTTAACTCTTTCAATGGCTATGCTAAACTCGGAACAAAATCATTTTTTTTAAGTAATATTCCTATCATTTAGGTCCTGAAGATGCAAAAACATACCTTTCATTTTAACCTGAGCTACTTACGTTTTACAAGCTTATACAAAGAAAAAATTGTTTTGCTCCTATTGGGCACAAAGTTCTTTTTTTAATCCCTTAAAGGTTTCTCAACCCTTTAGATCTTTGTTTTTTAAACCCTCTTAATATACTTATTTTTAAAGCCATAAAAAGATAAAAAACATAAATTTGATCTTTGTCCGGTTGATTTTTTCTTATAAATTAGGCAAACAAATTTTTTTTTTTGCATTTCTTCGCTACAAAATTGAAAATCCAACATTCTTTTCATGTTCGTTTTTCTTTTTTCATAGAACGAAACAATTTTATTTAAAAAAAGCTTCGCAAAATAAATACATATTAAAATTACTTTCTGACGTGTCCAATATATTGGGCAAATTCACTGAAAGGGTTAATTTAATACAATGTGCTAGTCATTAATATTATTTCAGTTCTTTGTTTTTTATCAATAAGGATGTTCACAATTGTGTGGTATAGTAGCATTGTTTTTTTGTTTTGCTATAGTTGAAAATCATAATTTTGAGCACCTTTAAAATAGAATTTGTGGTTAGGAACCTCCACTAAAGCTTTTTGTTACTATGCAAATAAATTAAATATTCAATTTGATATATTTTATTAATATATAAATATATAAAAATAAAAGTTTAACTTGCATTTTCAGCTTCTTCTATTTATGCAATTAGAAAATAACTGGCAGCCGATCAGTTGTTTATGGAACTTTAGAAACCACGTTCGTTAAACATATTATTTGGCTATTTAAAATTACCACACTTGGTTTTTAGAGATTTCATGTAAAACAATAAAAAATATAAAAACCTCTCGGTAAAGTGTGGTATTAATACCACGGGATTTTTAAACTACACTGAAAACAATGCAATTGTGAATACCCTTAATGTGTTTGGTTTTTGTTACATAATAAAAGAATTATTTTACATTTTTTAGTTTCAAGTAATAAATAACAAAAAATTGTATTAAAAACGTTTTGAATTATTTACTTCTTAAAATTTTCAATCCCGAACTAATTAATCCCGGGATCCCGGGATTGAGATTTTCAATTCCGATAATCCCGGAATTGAGAAAAGCTATCGGGATTGGACTCCCTAGTTGTTACCAAGCCGGCATCTAATGCCGTGGTTATGCTAGCCAAACATGATTGCCGAACATTTTTTGTTGTTATTGTTTCACGTATAAAATGAAGAAATGAACTTTTTCTCATATTCATTTTCTCGCTCTCTGACCGAACATTTTGATTGCTGATTGAAACGCCAAACATGCCGAACTTTCCAGTGTTGGCTGTAGTCATTTTGTATAATAGCATCAAAAAAGTAGGTAAAAGTATAAAAAAGTGAAGTTTATTGTGTCTTCAAGTAACCCTTAACATAAACAGCAAGCTAGCATGTCAGATATATGCAAACCTTTTTGTTTAAGAATTATAAGGGTTGTGCTTTTTTGTGTTTTGACAAACTATTACATATAATGCAACTGTGCCACCAATCATAGCATAACCACCAAACAAACATTTCAGCGAAGAGAACAAATTAACAAAAATGAACCCCGAACATGTTTGGCTAGCATAACCACTGCATAAGAAAGCTGCTTAGTCATCATTCTTGTATCGATTTTGACGATCTACTCGTTTTTGCAAAACCTTTGTTAATCTACAGAAGCGATCGCCATTTTTCGTTTTTTTATAATTACCAGAAATAACAAATGCAAATCACCCCAACTATTTTTGTAAGGTCCCTATGTTTAAAATTATAGAGTTTTGGTTAAAGTATTATTGACTAAACTGCGTTGTCAGGTACTTCACAAATTTGCCTTCTTTCATAGTAATAAAACATTTTTAAAAGAAAAACTATAAAAAAAAATGATGTATGGATAAATATTATAAAAATTTAAAATATTTGAATTCATAAAGATACAAAAAATAAAGATCTATGGTTGGTACTTAGAACAAAGCATTTTGTATGAAGCAGGCACAATTATTTCCTTTGTTAATTCGTTATTAAGATATGAAATTTACTAAGAAAAATCGTGTATTTTTGTCATTTATTATTTAGAACTTGGTAAATGAGAGAATAATAAGTTTTTCCCCAAATGCGAAACTAGAAAAAGATTTAAAATTGAGTATTTCTCCGATTTTTTCTTTAAGAATTTGTATCTCAGTAACCAGGTGTCTCAGACAATCAAACAATTTGTCAAAATATTTGTATTGAAATTATCTGTAACTTTTTGTAATGACGTCACTTAAGTTAAGCGGATGTTACAGAGCAAAAAAGCCGATATATTGGGTTTTTGCCATCACATATTGGGGTGGGGCGGGGCGGTCCGAAATGGTTCAAAAAAAAAATAACCATATACTTAAACTTTTTCTTCAATGGCAACTTTTTATCATTAACCAACCTAGATCTAGAACAATTGAAGCATTATTGCGAATAACGTTGTAAAGAACATTTCTTTTTTGTGTTTTTTTTTTGCGAATACCTGTTAGAATCACTCTCTTATATTATATACAAACAGAACTTAGTAAGCAGTTGAGCAGTTTGGGGTATTTTTATCGCATACCCAAAAAAAAAAATTAATAAAAATACATAAAAGTGCTCGTAAAATGAATAAATGTGAACAATTACAATTTTGTTGTTTACAACGTTATTCGAGAGAACGCTTCAGTTGTTCACCCCTAATATGCATAAAAGGAAAACAAATGGAATATTTTAATGAAGTATTTCTTGTTTGAGTCATCAGAATGGGCTTTTTTTAAAACTATATCATAATATTCTTCATTTATTATAAAATTTATACATCGAAAGTATTAGTCTATGTTCCAAAGGTAATGATGGCCGTTTAAAATGCTGGAGTGTAGTTTACCGACTTTAAAAGGATTGAGATTGTTTTTCTTATTTCAAGTCATTTTCAATTGATGTCCATTTTCTTCAAATCTCGACACTTTTCCTTTACTAATCGCATATTATGCTATTATATACGAATACAAGTATCTATAAGTTCATATTATTTATATCTGCATCGGCCTTTGGTATTTGTAGCTAAAGTTCTTCGCATAGCTGGCTTTATTTTGCTCAACGTTGCGTTGCATTCTCGCGTTTTGTTCGATTTTTTTTCTTATATCTGTTCTATTTTATGTAGTTGACGACTGATAGAATAGCTACTTTATTTTTTTAATATTTTAAATATGGATTATTTTTGGTTTTTTTTTTTAAATTATTTTGTGTATTATTGCATTTTATTCTGAGGGCTTACAAGTTTTTGAAGGAAAAAATATGTATATAGGTATATATATATAACAAAAACACCAACTGTGTTCGTACTTGAGCAACCAAGTGTGACGAACGAGATTTCTGAAGTCTTCTGGAGCAGATCCATTTTTAATGCGAATGCTAGTTGTTGCTGTTGTTATTGTTGTTGTTGTTGCTCTTAGTGTTATTGCTACTGCTATATTTGTTGGGTTGTTTGTCCACTCGCTGGCTTGTTTGTTTCTTAGCTATTGTATCTTTATGCATACAAGTACCCGTATCCATTCGTCGGTCTTGATGGATCGGTTGCTTCTGTTATGAGCTATGAAATTATATAAAGTTTTTAAGTTTATTGACCAATAACATCCGTTTAAAGGCAATAGAGAAGGCAACAGACAAACTTTTGTTTTATTTTACAAAAAAAAAAAAAAAAAAATTACGAAATCGTTAGTTAGATTTTTCGGTTTATTTGTATTTAAAATATGTGCATAAACGGAATTATTTCCAACCAAGTGGATTAAATGCACAAAATATAAAAAATGCAAAAAAAAAATATTATTATCTTCAAATGACATTGCTGAATACTTAACACTAAACATTAAATATAAGCTTGGACAATACCAATTAAGTCTGGCCGATCAACATATTATACAATAACAACTCCCATTGAAAAGAAATAATTATACGTTTTTCCAATGTAACTTAACTAAAAGTGTTCGAACAAGTAATGCTTGAAATAGGATATGGGTTTGAATATTGAACATATCGTATGTTTGTGTGTCTTTTGTGTCTCTGCTTGAGTATGTGTGTATGGTGTGTTATTTACCCACCAGGAAATGTGAGCATTCCCGGATGTTACCAGGAAACATTCCATGGAATGTAAGAAGCATTCCCCTTTGTTGCACACTCCATTGCTTTTTTAACATAGCATGTCATTAGAGGGAAACATTCCTCCCCGCTGTGTTAAAAAGTCATGTGGAAACATTTCTCTCCGCTGTCCATAAAGTGAATTGGAAGCAGTCCTCTCCCCTGTTTTAAGAATTAATGTGGAAACATTCCTCTCCCTTGTTATGAAAATGGATTCGGCCAGGATTCGAACCCGGGACCCCTGAGCGAGAGTCGAGCGCGCTACCACTAGACTATCGAATTCTACAATAAGTGGCTAGAAAACAATGATATTAATATTTTCTATTGTCATTGCTTGAAAATAAATTAAAGTTTCCACATGCATTCTTAAAGAAGCGGTTTGGAAACAATATAAATACAAAACTACCCTTAAGCTTCCAAAAGAAGCGGTGGGGAAACAATATAAATACAAAACTACCCTTAAGCTTTCAAAAGATATAGTGGGGAATGTTTATTTATCACTTTAAGATGAAAGCCTTCCGATTTTTCCTGGAGGGTAGCTGCAGGGTATCGTATGTGTAGGTTTTTTTCTTATCTTTAGAAACAAACTATTTCTAATTCCAAACCAAAAAGCACTGTTTCATTCAATGCTAGCGATCTTTGTAAGTATTTTTTATTGTAACTTTCAAATGATTCTTAAAACCTCAGGCATACACTGCGAAAAAATCCAAAATTCATCTTTTCATTTTAAACCGAATTTAATGAAATCTTTAGCAGGCAAAATAAAAAAGCTATTACAAAATTACATAATATTAAATTATTTTAAAATATTTTTAAAAAATACTGGGTGTGATATATTAAACACATATAATTTTTTCCTTAAGCTTAAAAAAAGTAATTTTGTGTATGAAAATAATTGGATATAGTTTTTTAAAAGAAATTAAAAGCTCAATTAGGCTTTCAATCCAATCCAAGAATCGCAATATGCTCCATTCAAATGCTGAATTAAAATATTAAAGCACCCACTAAAAATTCGGTATTCAAATAAGACAAAAAATGCAACCTCTTGCATACGATCGGAAAAGAAAAACTTTGGGAATTTAATGAGGGCATTTTTTATAACTATACATATTATGAGTATATTTTAATATAAAAATTGTTTTTATATTTACATTATTTTCCACGCATAAAAAAGGGCAACAATTAGGAATAATGTGAATAAGTTAAGCAAAGCAACTCTGAAAAGATGTATTTATTTGTAGTTAGTAAAAATTGTTAAGTGTTTTATTTCTAAGAAAAAGTAATACGATTAACATACAAATTTATAAAGGGTAATCAAATGAATTAATTTTTCTGTTCGGTCGTCACCTCTCTGCAGAATGGCAAACCTCAGAGAGTAAAAATTGCCATGTAAAGCTTCTTGAGAACATAAGCCGTTCGGAGTCGGCATAAAACACGTAGGTCCAGTTCTCGGTCATTTGTGATCAAACATTTAATAACACGCACAACACAATTGACCAAGGCTGAAATGGCCAGTTTATTTATTTATTTTTTAATCCAATAAGAGCTTTCTACCTTGTTTTTTACTTTTTAAATTTACTTTTAATCATTTACTTTTTAAACTTTTATATTCTCCACGTTACTACTTTTTTTACTGTAATATTGTATATGTCTCCATATATCCAAATATTATACACCTTACACTTACAGGTTCCATCAATCTCTATGCAATCCGTTTGGAAAAAGGATTAAAAATAATGTTATTTACATTCAAAATTAAAATTTTTGAAAGTTAAAAATCATGCAATTGCATGCAAAAAGTGTTAAAATTTAAGTGAAACGTGAAAAGCGTTTAATTGTAGTATATATGAACCCCCAGGGAGGTTACAGGGGGTGTGCCACTGGCATGTATGGATCAGCCCTCCACAGTTAGTGGGGGGTCGGTCATACATTTGGACTCGATTAGGGCGCTCTAAATTTTTAGATTTTTCAGAGAGGGATTTTTCAAAATTTGACCCTACGGGACAAAAGTCAAAAGTTGGGTCTTTGACCCATTTAGAGTGCTCCAATCGAGTCCAAATATATGACCGACCCCACTAACTTTGGAGGGCCAATCCATCCATGCCAGTGGCACACCCCATGGGACCCCCCTGGGGGTTCCCATACAAACATTTCAAAAAATCACAATTTTTGGCACTTTACATTAAAAAATCAGCGAAATGCGGTCGCCACTGGCATGGGTGGATCCGCCCTCTAAAGTAAGTGGAGGTCGGTCATAAATTTGGACTCGATTGGAGCACTCTAAATAGGTCAAAGAGGGATTTTTCAAAATTTTACCCTACGAAAAAGTTGGGGCATTAGAATTCGTTTTAGAGGTATAGTTCCTCGGGCAAAGTTTCTTATTTTGATCCCTAGAATACGATTTTCACTGAGCAATGGGTGATTTTTTTGCCTCCCCACAAATCGACCCGGCCTAATATACACTCAAAAAATATGCTTCCCTTAAATTAAGAAACAGTGGCTTCAATTCATAGGCATGGGTTTTTTCTATATTTTACAGAGGTTTCTCCTTAATGTAGAGAATTTTTACATGATTTAACGACCTCACGTCTTGATTTCGTTGCAACGTTCTCAAAACGGCTTGTTAGTTTTGAAGACAAGTTTTTACTTAAATATAAGAGATAAAGATATGATATAAATTAAATTTCCAAAATTTGTATAAAAGCAGAAATAATTTAAAGAAAAACTGTATTGATATCAGGTCCACTTGCAACATTCTACAGCATGATTTCTTAAATCTGGAGAAATATAAGTTACACTACTTGGATATTTCATAGAAATACATGAAAGTTTTTCTTCTTTTGTACACCACAAGTGATTTATTTTAAGAAAGCTTTCTAGAAAATATTCTTTAAAATTACTTACAAAGCGAACGATTCTTACTGAAGCAAATAAACCACGATTGTTTAACAACTGCGATGGTCGAATGGATAAGCTGATGCACTTACACTCACGCTGCCGATGTTCGAGTCTCCGGATAATGTTAATTTTTCAATTTAATTTAATGTTAATAATAATAATAATGATGTTTGCAGTTTTTCATCAGTATAAAAACCATAATTCTCACAGGATGCTGTTTAAAATCTTAAAAAGATTTTTTCTTTACGAAAATTCCAAAATTTTTCCAGGGATTCGATGAAAAATTTCTTATTTTCAGACAAAATGTTTCTCTGAGTTGTGGGCGATGATTAATAAACGGTAGAAAATTTTTTATTTTCAGAGAAAAGGTTTCTCGTAGTTATAGCCGATGATAAATAAACGGTAGAAAAACTTACTAAATGTACTGAGTTTTTTCAATTTAACAAAATAGTTCGTAAATGAATGGATAATTTTCCTTAATTATTTTTCACTTCTGCACAGTGAATCGTGTAGAACATGCTAGCTGAACAAAATTGATTTTCTTACTTTGAGAAAATAACTGCACAATTTGATGAGTAATGATCTAAAAGAGATGGTATTAAGATTTTTTTTTTCACTGGAAGATAAGTATTGAGTAATAAGCAGTGTAAAACAGGAATTTAGTTTTAATAATTTTATTTTGACTATCAGTTTAAATTAGTGCAGTTTTTAAAACGCAAGTGCATTTTTCTACAGTATTTTTTTTTTTAAATTTTGCAATGGAATTTCAAGAGGAAGGTATAATTTATATAATCTTATTAAAAACAAGTGTAAAAATGGATACATATCTTGGAAATTTTAAAAACTGTCAGAAGCCCTATTGTCAGAAGCTATGCGCTATTTGTTTTTATTTTAAACTTCCAGAGAGTGTGACTTATTTGAAAACACTTGACACCGGGCTGATTTTTCAGTATATGATGAATATGTGTTTATTCATTACCTTAAAACTGATTTGGGGTTCGCACACTTTCGCTCCTATTTAATTTCCCTTTTTTTTAGAGTGCACATTCTCCATCAATAAATGGGAATAGCATGAAATGTGGAGCAAATTTTCGAAGAACGAAAGAAACGAAAATCTATTTAAGTTCGTTGAATCAAAATTAAATCTTGTCGATGCTGATAAGGAGTCTTTAAGATCCCTTAAAAATACGCTTACAAGTTTTTCTAGCAAAATACTAATAAAGTGGCACGCTTCTGGGTACAGGAAGGAACATTTAATAGAAAAATTTTCGGAACTTTAGAGGGAAGAAGTAGTCTGCATAGTTTGATATAAGTTTTGTTTGTATTTTATAAGCTTAATTTTAATTTTGTAAAATATTATAGAAAAACAAAATTAATTTTTTCTGAATTAGTTTCTTTTTTTTTTCTTTTTGTTAAGAATTCGTGTAACAATGTTTTATATTGTAAATGGTCAAAATATGTTTAGGGAGGGTTACGACAAACAATTTTTTGAAATAAAATTGTTTTTAATTGATTATTGTTGTACAACTATTTAAGAATATGTAAAAATGTGTAAAATTAACCCCGCTTATAATGCAGATTCTGCGTTTCGGCGCTTAAAACCTAGTGCGCGAGAGTACCTTTAACTAATTAGAGTATCTTTAAACGAGTTTATTTCGAAACATACTTTTTTAATACGGGCCAAGCTGCTGCAAACAAACTAATCGACCAATTTTAATTCACTTTTTTTTATCTATTTATAATGTAATTCTTCACATCTTTCACCAAAATGAGTATTTGTAAAATTTTTCTAGTTTTTTCAAGCAACAATATGGTTAAAAATAAAGTCAATTTTTCGGCTTGTTTTCAACGCTTCATAGTTTTCTATATTTTTATTCAATTTTGATAAAAAATGTGCATTGAATGGTTCATTTTCATATGCATTTTTCTTTTTCTTTGTTCTGACGATCTGGAGCCGAGCCCGTGGCTCAATTAAAAGTGGCCCGACTTACTTTAAAACATACTTTAAAAAAATAAAGAGAACTTTTGTTTTACTTACACTAATGATGTAAAATTAACATTCAAATACAATTTTTAGTATAAATAAATAATAAACTTTTTCAGAAAACATCTTCTCAAGTATGCCTTAATATAAACGGCATTTGCCTTAAAACTCTCCCTTAAAAATCACGCTTACTCATATTTAACACAAATTAAAATAATTTTACAGCTACCGCTTTGATAACTAAAAGTTGTACATACAAAAATAACCGCATCAAACAGGGGCTCGGAAAGCACAGATGTCATACAAAGCACACATTAAGTGTGGAAGGTATCTAAGTTAAGGATGTGCCTCAAACTAAAATATTTAAATATTACAATAATCGTTATGCATTTAGGAATAGCGCTAATTGAAGCCCGATTTTCTAACGATTTTTCTAGATTTTCTAACGTTACCAAGCATATTTTACCAAGTAAAATGCTATATATCTGACGGTTTTGATCGTCACGTTTTGAAGTATCAAAAGAAAACGTCTGACATGTGTTGCTTGAATGCTACTTTAATTGGATTTAAATACTATTTGAACAGTAGTAATATTTGTATAGAAGCAGTTTATGAGAATGCCTTTTGAAAGCACTTCTTGTTAAGGCTAAGAAGCAGCACAATTGGATCTATAGAATGTCTTCTGGAAGCAGCGTCCCTAAGAATACATGTCACATTTGTATAAATAATTTTGCTGGGTAAGTATTTGAAATATTAAGTCGATCAGATAAAAACTGTTCGAGCTGTCAGCTGCCAGTCGCGGTTTTTAAAGGCTCTTCAATAATGACGCTCTACTACCGACTTTTCAAAAAACAGAAGACAACCTTTTTTTGTAAATTATATAAAATATGCTTAATAAAACCCCGTATGTATCTTTCACGTTAATTGTAGTTCCTTGCTTAAATGACGAACCTGCTTAAAGACATGACTAATTTTAATGACTTTACAGTTGTGTTAGCCCTAAGTGACAAATCAATAAATAAAAAATAAAAAAATAAATAATTGTTGTTGTTGTTGCCTTCTTAAAAACTTACTTGATCTAAAGCTCACAATTTAATTCTTGTAATAATTTCATAGATCATAAAAACTAATTAATAAAAAAATATGTCACTTTGTATTATTGCATTATTATATTAGAGATAACGATATTTTTACTTATTACTTATGTTCTAAAATACTCTTTAATGTTTGGAAAACATTAAATTTTTTTTTTAAATTAATTCTTTCTTTAAACTCTTTTTAAAGAGTTCATTTAAAGATGTTAACTTTGTTCGGGTCTAAGTTTCAACGCAATTTATTATGTGTGTAGGAAAAAAACTACATTTTTTTACTAGCTGATATACCCGGTGTTAATCGAGAAGTTACATATCTTTATCCAAATTTGTGACCTTTTTTTATCGGCATACAAACTTAGGTCCTCAGATTCATCTCATCAGCCTCAAGGTTCATCAACCTCAGGTTTAAGGTAAAAAATCTGCCATGCAAGAATTTTCGAAGTTATTTTATTGCAATTTGGTAAATGCATAACTTTGTGGTAAGTAACATTCTTGGATTAGATGTATTTTATTAGAAAAATTTCATTTTCTATAAGAACATGCAATTTGCTTAAAATTTTCAAGAAATTGACACCACAAAAACTTTCACACAAAAAGTTTTTATTACTAATTTTATTTTTTAATGAATTTAAAAAAATCAATCACAAATGAAAGTGCTGATTTCGAAAGTTAATAAATCGGTCATATTACAAAGGATTGCATTAAATTTTTTTTTTTAACTTTTATTAATTGTCCTTTAATCGTGTTTCAATCTTTCCAAAAAAAAAAACGAATTTCTTTATTTCGCAAAAAACTTTGGTATAAATTTATTGAAAAAATTATTCAAGACCAAAAATGACTTTTTTTAATGATATGCACAAATGTAGAGTTGATCTAAAGTTTCTATCGTAAATATTTAGAAAAGGTTTATACGATCGAAAAATCAAGCCTATCATAAAAGTTTAAAATTTTTTTGTTTATTTTTATTCATTTTGTATTTTTGTAATTTTGCTTGCATAAAAAGTAATGGTGTAGTAAAAGAATCATGAAAATTTCTCAATTCGTTTCTGAGTTATACACTCAAATACTTATTTACACACTGCCACAGCAACAACAGCGCCACCTACTGGGTCAAACTTTAAAACAAAACCATCTACAGACCCAGCCGTTTGGGAGGAGTTCAGTGACAAAGCCATGTACAGAAGAATTTTATATATAAAGATATACATATCTATCAAACAAGCAAGACCTTAAGTTGATACTTTTTTTTAGTGTAGAAATTCATAATGCTAGCCAGGTTGTTGGCTGTTGCTGCCACCATCTGGAGGTTGTTGCAATACATGGAGGAGTTGTTGCTGATATCAGTTACCAGTTACCTCGGCTCAAAATGTTGTCTATGAATGTCTGAATGCAAAGCAAACCAACAATGCAAACTCCCAACATGCTGCTGTTGCTGTTACTAGTGATAGTGTTTTTGGTAGTGGTGTTGGTGATGGTGATAGTGGTCTTGGTGATGGTGATAGTGGTGTTGTTGGTGGTACTGCTACGAATTAATGACAGTCTCAAGTGGCTTACATTTTTGGAGCGGGGGCAACTCCACATTTGTGGTTAGTTTGTTTCTTTGCTGTGAGGAGACCGGGGGTGGATCGGGGTCTGAAGTTGAAATCTAGCAAATTGTGTAGCATTTTTAGAGCAACTGTTTTGCCTACATATATTATTGTTGTCATTGCAGCGTCGTGGTTTTTTGATATGAGTTGCCAGGCAAATGTTGCTGGAGGTTTATTGCATTGGCATGTTATTGTTTTTGTTGTCGTTGTTGTCACCTTTAATTCATGTTGTTTTTGTTTTCTATTTTTAGACTGAAGTCACAAGCTTGTCGTATGCAACACACTGCATTTAATCTACTTACTGCTGCTGCTGTTGTTGTTGTAAGTTTTGTTGCTGTCATTGCTGTATCTCCTATCAAAATGTCTTCTCGTTTTTTTTATATTTGCTCTATTGTATTCATGTTTTTATTTTTGCAGATTATTTTTTTTCATTACAATTGTTATCTTATTCCTCATTGTATTTTTGCCATTTGCAACATCCAAGGACATTATTTATATGCGATCCATCAAAAGTTTCTCACAGTCGAGTTGTTGCAAACAATCGCTGCATTGCACTGGAATTACTGCAATTATTTTTGTGCGCCGTGTACTTCTTTTTTTAAATTGCAATTACATTTAATAATGATATTAGTTGAGTTGTTCTTAATTTTTTTTTTTTATATTGGACAATAGCTCAAATTTCTTGTTGGTTTCTATTGAAAGTAAGTTGCTTCCATGCAGTCAGAATTCATTAGCTTTAGGCTTATAGATTGTGCAAATATGTATAATAAAAAGCAATTGTTATGATGTTAAGTGTAACGAGTTTTTAAATGATATCTTTTTACTTAAGTAAATAATCGTAAATTTATTATTTCAATTTATGATCTATTTTCTTTTAAAATATTTTTAACTCTTTTGATTGATTGATTTATAAGAAAAAGAAATTAATGTATAACTTTCTTCACATGTTGACTTACTTTCACATTAATGTAAAAAAATTCTAGCTTGATCATTTTATAGAATATCGTTTTTTATGATTGATTCTTTATGTCTGTGCATTTATTTGATACATACACAGAATGGTTAGCAAACCTGCACATCATTTTTTATCTTTTTCTTCTTATTACGATGGACATTCGATTGATTTAGAATGTTATGTGTCAATTTTTAATACTTTTGTCTTTTTGCTGTAGTATCATTCGCAAATTATTAAATTAATTTAAATAAAACTTGACATGTTTTTGTTTATCCCGTATTGAAGAGTTTCTTTATAAAGAAAGGCTTTTGTGAAAAGAGCACAAGACAAAAAATGAAAAATTTATATTAGAAAAAAAGCTATTGGGTTGTTCGAAAGGTAATTTCTTTTTTAACAATAATTGAGAGTTTTTTTACAGCAAACTTTACGCTTGACAGCTTGCTTATGAAAAAGTTCAATTGATTCTATGCAGCGGTTTTTGGTTGGTGCCTTTTCAGATATGGAAAGTATATAGCAGTATTTTCGGCATATTTTACTTTTTTACTATCGAAAAGGTTAACAATGCTGTTCAAGTAAGAACAAAAATTATTTGAGTGTATGGAAAAGATGTATCGTCAAAGGAACGCCAGCGCTAAAACTAGTTCGCAAAAGTTCTGGAAAGCCAGTTAAAGCTGATGAAGACACAGTCATGGCATAATTTGATTCAAACCGCCGAACAACAACACGTGAGAACTTTAACTAATCGAATTGAACCACTTATAACCATTTGAAATGCTTAGGTCTTTCATTTTCGTAAAATAGAACCAAATTACTATCCGAACAACCCAATAGAATGATGCAAAACAATTTTTTGACAAGAAAAATATCACTGCCGGTGTTTTTCTATAGGAAAAATATTTTTCTCCGTGAAGAAAATATTAGATTAGAGTAACACGGGGATTACACGAAACAGTACTGTGGAGACACTTGCAGCACATTCACACATTTTTGCCCACACACACACACACTTTTGCTACAAATGCCAAACAACTACAAATATCCAAAAATGACAGTAAAAAAACTTAAAAATTACCTAAAAACTTTTCATATTTGGAATTTGGGAAACATAAATGGATATTCTAAATAACCAGGAAATATCAAAAAGCAGCAGAAAAAAGATGGCATGTCATCGAAATCCTAGCCCGGCATAGTTATTATATACTGCTTTGTACCTCTTTAACGACGCTGTATTAATTAATTTTTTCTGGCATAGCTAGTTCAACTCTATTATTTTATATAAGCAGAGTTCCTTTTAAGCATTGACATTTTTTAAACGTTTTCAGTATGCAATTAATTAATAAACCTTTGAAGCATATTGAATATAAAAAACCTTTTTCCTAGATTTTAGTTTGTTTTTCTACACTGTAAAAACTAAGTGTTGTTTTAAACACTGCCTTAAAATCATCAATAGCCCTTATCTCATCGTCGTCTTTATATTTAGTTTATGCAGTCTTAATTTCAGACAGTAAGAAATTAAAATTTAACATTTGAAAGCGTACCTGTTGAAAATCATGCAGTCTTACTCTCATTTTCAGCAGGGTTCACATTGATTTAACATATAGGCTGCTTTTTTACTAATTACACGGTGTTACAAAAAAAAATTTTTTTCTGTCCTATGAACCAAATGCACATATTCGGAAAGAGAGGAAAAAATAAAAATACACGTGTATCGTCGATTTTCATGTACACGTCAGAATTTTTTTTTTTTTAAGTTTGAAGTATACAGCTCGTAGTGGCCTGTGTGGAAGCCTTTGGACCGATTTTTAACCCTTTTTCAGTGATCTAATCGAGCTGATTTTTTGCAGGCAGACTCGTGGAAATGTCTGTAGCACGTCAAATTTTCAAAAACAATTTTTATCAATTCTCAGATTTTCCCCAATTTTTATTATTTTTGAAAAAAAAATATTTTTTTTCACTTTTCTTAGCATAACTTGAAGGGACTCCAAATTTTTAAACTACTAAAGCGTTAGGAAAAAAAATGTTTTTTGACCCATCCTACTCGATATAGTTGTAGTTAATCAATAGTTACCTTCTAACACTAAACAGTTTTTGACTTTTACAACACTTACAACTGGTCTAGGCGCCCTCAAACGATACTACATGTCCATCCAACTTCCATCGGACATGTCCATCCGCCTTGATTTCTTGCACACGAACGATACTACATGTGTGATGACTTGACAGGTCGGATGGACATGTAGTATCGTTTGAGGGCCCCTTCTGACAAATAAAATAAGGAATGGCAATATTGTTTCAAGTTCTGTTGTGCGAAAAAGTATTTCTATATATTTCATCTGAAAAAAAATGCAGTGTCCGACGCGAAATAACTTTTGTTACGTTTGTGGCTTATTCGCACCAAGTAAAAATTTCAAAAATATTACTAAAACAGTGGTGAATTCGTTTCAGAAAATATTTAAGACTGCTTATGTTCCTTACTTGTGGTATACTCCGGAAGTCGTGTGCGACTATTGCTACAGAAATTTGTGCAAGTTTACTGATGGAAGGTCAACAATAAAGTACGCTGTACCAACAATTTGGCTACCACGCACGGAGCACTGCAATTAATTGTGCTACTTTTGTGTAACTTTTGCTCAAACAAAATTGTACCAATACATTCACCGCAACAAAATTCTCTACGCTAATGTAGAATCGGTAATTCCAGCAGTTCTATACTCACCAGAAGACCGTGTAGCGGCTTCAGTGGAAATTTTTGATAATGTTCCCGAAATAAGCGATGCAGAATCAACAGTTGTACCAAAACTGCTATCATTCTTCCATCGAATGCGAGATGCGAGAGTCCACAAGTATCGGAATTTGTGGCAACGCCCAGTGAAATTGGAACTGCAATGCCGCATTTTATAACGCAAGCCGACTTCAATGACCTCGTACGAGACGGAAATTTGTCGAGGAGAACAGCAGAACTCTTTGCATCACGCTTTAAGCAGTGGAATATAGTGGCGGCTGATTTTAAAATAACAGCCGCTCGTGATCGAGGTAGCACTATTCTATATGACCAATTTTTTAGATTGCACGAAGATCGGGAAAAAAACTTGGCTTATTGTTGTGACATTGATCGCTGTGTGCAAAAATCGGTTACCCACATATTTCAGAGGAGTGGCGACTTTTCATCGATGCATCGGTCAACAGCCTTAAAGTCGTGCTGCTTCATATCGGCAACACACATTCATCTGTCCCGATCGCATATGCCACAAACCTCAAGGAAACATACGAAGGCATGGAAATAATATGGAATTAATAGTTGATAAAGTACAAAGAGCATAATTGGAAAATATGCTGCGATCTGAAAGTGGTCGGTTTACTCATGGGTGTTAAGCGTGGATTTCCAACCCACCAGTGCTTTTTGTGTACATGGGAAGGTCGAAAAAGAGATGAGCATTACACTGAATTTAAGTGGAAGCCGCGAACATGCTACAAAGTAGGCGTAGAAAGTATAGAGAATCTACCATTGGTGCAGCCGTCTCAAATCATTTTGCCTCCATTACACATTAAGCTCGGTCTCGTATAAAATTTTGTTAAAAAACTGGATCGTGATGGCGAGGCCATTGCAACTTTGCGCAACATTTTCCCGAAATTGAGCGGCGCAAAGATTCATGCAGGTATTTTTTTTTAAGAAGTCATTCAGTAACTTTATGTTTTTTAATGATTTTTTTGATTTAAGGTGTTTTCAATGGTCCGCAGATAAAACTAATAATTGCAAGTTCTGAATTTTCATCAAAATTAAATGCTATGGAACAACGTGCATGGAAAGGTACAGTTGCCGTTATTGAGAAGTTTATTGGCAACAAACGAGCTGCCAATTATAAAAATATTGTCGCAGAAATGATTTCGGCATATGGCGAAATGGGCTTTTTAATGTCGCTAAAGATCCATTTTCTTCACAATCATTTAGATTTTTTCCCTGATGATTTAGGAGCTTGTAGCGATGAGCATGGCGAAAGGTTCCATCAGGACATTGCGGCTATTGAAAAGCGCTTTAAAGAAAAAGACATTACGCATATGCTTGGCGAATACTGTTGGTCTATTTGTCGCGATACTGAAGCAAATGCTTACAACCGCAAAAATAAAAGGCCTAAATTTCTTTAAAAACAATAAAATTTTTAATGTAACAATTCTTTATTTTTATAAAACAAAAGTAATAAAAAAATTGTTTTTTTAACGAACTGAAACCTTAAAAAAAACGATAACCATTAAAAAAAATATATATATACTTCAAACTTAAAAAAAAAAAATTCTGACGTGTACATGAAAATCGCCGATACACGTGTATTTTTATTTTTTATCCCCTTTCCGAAAAAGTAAATTTGGTTCATAGGACAGAATGTGTGTAACATGGTGTAATAACTAGACAGCGGAATTATATGCAAAATTTATTTTAAGTCTGATTGAATCAAGTTTTGGATTTGTATTAATTTTGACTTTATTAATGCATTTATTACTATATATCTATGATATGCAAATTTTGTGCAAAAAATATGCAAAAGCATATACAGGAAATATGCTGCATATGCAAGAAATTTGCTGCATACTTTTTGCTTATGCAGTAATAAAAATTGTCTTAATTCATAATATTTCCAAATTAATTGACATTTCTATAAACTTTATAAAAAAAAAAGTGTTAAAATGTAAAAATTATTTTATTACCTTCAACAGATAATTATGTTAAATAGAAATCGCCAGTGGTCAAAATTCGATCTTTTCTCTGTGACATTCGACCTACACTGTGATATGAAATCGCTTTCGTTCTCAGATGAGCATAGAAAAAGGTTAAAAAGAAATCTATTTCTAATTTTCAGTTTGCCGCTCAGTGCTAACCAACGACTTTTCATACAAAAATACGATGTACTGAGGAAATCTACAGTTTTCGAGATATCTCAATAAGTTTGATGTCATAATAACGTGAAATTTTTTAATATAGTATCAGTAAAAAATATTACAAAAAAAAACTTTCGTATACCGTATAAGAGTCAAAGAATGAATTTTCAAATAAAAATACGTTGTACTGAGAAAAACTACAGTTTTCGAGATATCGTCATTGTTTTAATGTCAAAATAAAGGGAATTTTTCAAAATTTACTGTTTGTAAGAAATTTCACAATCTCAATATACATTCACACATGTTACATAAAAAATGCTTATTGTAGGGTATGCGTAAGAGATAGCAAAAAATGTACATATCAGCAATGTCTAAAATTTTCACTTACACCGTTTTCTTCCATCTCTTATAGCTTAGCTTTTATTTAAGAAATTATTTTTTTGAATGCTCATATTTCAGGTAAAAGCTCACAAAAAGTATTCTGTGCACTCCTCCTCCCTACTCTTATTTATTTAAAAGAAAAATTATCAAAATCAGTTGAGAAACACGGGAGAAAATGGTACCGAACTGTTTTTCCTACGCCTATTTATATATAGATTATATATTCAAAATTATGTTCTAAAATTCATATAACAATATAGTATTATTCAAACTTATTCTAAGTTGTCGACAATGAAATTTTGACGCTTTTGAGAAAATATAATTTTGTATGCGGAGAAGCATACTTAAATTTAGGAACATGTACGCCAGCTATTTTTTCTTTTCTCCAATAAAAAAACATAAAACTAAATATTCTCTTAATGGTAGTTTCAACTTTATAGCCATAAAACCCTGCATCTTTTTGATGTTCAAGTTTCTCGCGCAGTTCTTTCATCATTTAAAACACATCCAAGATAACTAGTAAACTCTTAAAAGATTTTATTAATAATTCGGGCTGATTTTTTCGCACTCAGCAAATCAAAAAATATTTTCGACACATACAAATTATACAAAAAACAGCACATTATTAGAAAACAGTACTTTTGCGTACTGTCTTGGGTGCATGTCATAAAACAGTACATTGTCCAAAAAAAAAAAAAAAACAGTACTGTACTGTTTAAAAAAGTGCATCTGGCACCCCTATCCTGTACCCTCTGAAAACGTTCATATCTATGATAGAAGTTACGAACATACATTTGCTATTAAAAGGATTTGCATAAATTTTGCATATGCATTTAATATGCAAATATGCAATTTTTTAATTTCTATATGCACTTAATATATGCATATTAGGGCGGGTCAATTTGTATGGACGAATTTTTTGGAGGTCTGGCTCAGCGAAATTCGTAAAATACATGTAATTTCAAGACTTTTTCTCCACTACAGCATATACAAATTCCGAAAAAAAGCTGTGCGGACTTTCGTAAATAGATTTTGTTCTCAATTATAAAATATGAATGTATGAATGTATGTGTATGAATCTATTTACGAAAGTCCGCACAGCTTTTTTTCAGAATTTGTATATGCTGTAGTGGAGAAAAAGTCTTGAAATTACATGTATTTTACGAATTTCGCTGAGCCAGAATTTGACCCGCCCTAATGCATATGCATTTTATATGCAATATGCAAATATGCAAAAATTGTGTAATGTTTTCCGAGATAGAATTTCTCGGGACGCATATCTGTGTCATCGAAATTGTTTTGTGATCATTCAATACAAATATGCAATTTCATATTTTCCGCTGTTTAATAATAACATTTAAACCGTAAGATCAATAAACAAAAACAGTTAATAATTTTTAACAGGTAGGCCTTATAGAAACCCTCATCGATGCAGTGATGTTGTGAAAGGAAGCAGTTAATGCATGCCTTTTTTTCAAGAGGCCTGACTGAATTGCCCACTGGGTCTGTCTGCTACTGTCTCCTCTACTGTCTTAACTTTTTTGTAGGCAGTTGGCATATCAAATGTCAGAAAACGAGAAAATTTAATAGAATTAATTGGAAATTTGCAATAAATTGTAGTGCTCGCAGTTTTAACAAAGATTTTTTTCATAAAATAGAAATTTATTTGTCTTAGCAACTGTCTGGACTCTTACCCAAAGACACAAAAGTTTGACAACTAATACGTATTTTTCACTGTCTAAACAGTACTGTCTCGTGTCATCCCCGTGTAAAGAACAAACATTATGAAGTTTCAAGAAAATTTTACTTGAACCGTTTTTTTTTTTTGTTTGTTTTAATGACTCTAAATACTAATACTCTAAATATGACAAATGGTGCTTAAATTTAGAATTTTTTGCTGCTTGACCACAATATGCTTGATTTAAGTAGATAATTTTCTTGTAATAAGAGTGTTTTTGAATTTCAATTGACTTTTTCATTGGAATGTCTGAATATCAATTAATATATTTTTAATTTTAAACTAAATTTCTGAATTTTAATTAATCTTTTCTGAATTAAAGTTGATTGTTTTTCAAACTATCTATTCTGAATTTCAATTGATTCTTTCTGAATTGCAATTGATCTTTTTTGAATTTCAAATGGAAATTCAATGGATTTCTAAATTTTATTTCAAATAGGATTTCTTGAGTTCGAAGGGGGTCGTGATAGTCTAGTGATAGCTCGCTTGACTGTCACCCAGTCTCTACGCTCAACCATTTCTAATCAAAAGAACTTTAAAACACATAAATTTAAGACGAAAAGTTGCTGTTTGTGGTGCTAGGAAAGTTTGTGAAGAGGACCGCTTAGTAACTTGATTTGGCTGAGGTGAAGTTATAACACTTGCTTCAGATTCAATATAAAATGTTTCGACAGCTTTCGTCACATTATGAACATCATAAACAAAAAGTTTCATTTAATTATTCCCTACTTTCATTCTGTGATATCACAAGGGACTAATAACTTCGTCTAAGTTGACCGGTCTAAAGGACCTGTCGCCATCTAAAACTAACTTAACCTTTTCTGAATTCAAATGAAATTTTTTAACTTTAATTGATCTATTTTGAATTTAAAATGGATTTTCTGAATTTCTTATGTAACTTCTGAATTTCAGTTGAGCTATTTTAAATTTTGAAATGGACTTTTTGAATTGAAATTGACCTTTTTTAATTGTAATTGATCTTTTTTTAATTCGAAATGGAGTTTCTGAATTTATATTGATCTTTTCTAAATTGCAAATATAATTTTTGAGTTTGTAATAATTTCAATAATTGTAATAAATTTCAGTAGATTTATTCTGTATTTCTATTTATCTGCTTTGAACTTTAAATGGAATTTTCTAATTTAAATTGATATTTTGAAGTAAAATTACGTCTTACAGCGCGGTTTGCATAAAATTTTTTTCAAGCATATGTAGCGGTTTTGTTCAAACTTTGGGATAAACCCACAGACTTTAATATGCATGGTACAAAAACAAAATGCAAGCCAACAAATTAGTTATATTGCGAAAAAAACTAATATCGAATTTTAAAATTTATCAATTCTTTAATAAAGTTAAAAAAGCAAAATCTAAGAAAAATAACTAAGATTTTTTTATATTAGAAACACATGCATAAAATGCTAATGTGCATGAATAGCTTTTTGTGTTGTTGTAACGGTTGTTGGTTTGGTTCATGCGATGTTTGTTGTTGTGCTGTTTGTGTTGTTGTTGTTATTAATATGTATGTAAAATTTACATTTGTTTATGAAAACATATCAGTTTCTTTCGTTTCTGTTGTTTATTGTTTTTATTAATCTTCAGCAAGATTAATACAATAGAGAAAATTGATGTGTGTAGCTACAGAGTCAGTATAAAGCTACAAAAAAATGGTATTACTGAAATATTTACTATATTATTGTTATATTTATTCCATTTTAAAAATATATTTTATAACTTCCTTAATACGAAAAAACAATTAAATTCATTCAACATAAAAATTAACAAGAACAATGTATGAAAATACAAAAAATTATGATATAAAATAAAGTTGTCTATATAACCTTGTTATTTATTATGTTGATTTTCTATGATTTAAATATAAATTTAAATCTTTTCTTCCATTCGGTTTTAGATTTGAATTTTTTTTATTAAAATAAATATACTTACAAACTACAAATACGTAACTCTACACGCTATGATTACATGTGAAAATAATGTTAAGACCTTAAATATTTCCATTTCTTGGTTAAGGTTGAGTTTGAAGTTTTAAAGCATTATTTTGGTTAGAAAAACGTATTAACCCCTTGAGACTGAAGCCTAAACCGTTACAAATATAGAAGAAATTACCTTAGATTCGGTTTCCCCGTTTTCAAATTAAGAAAAAATTACGTTTCGGAGAGCATTCAATAGCCCCAAATTCACAAAATAAAATGAGGTCTTACATGATCCCATCGGTCTCAAGTAAACCTTTTACGGATTTTTTTTCAGTTGTAATCTATGATGGGTACAACGTATTTTTCATAAAATGATAAAAGGAATTTACGTAAAATGATAAAAGGAATGAAATTTTATTTCAAAATAAGAAAATTATTATATGAATATGACAGAATGATACTGAATTTTTAGTTTTCCTAACAAGAAATTAGTTTTATTTACAAGAAAGATTGCGGGTTACAAAACTGCGATTGTATGAAAAAATCCAGACGCTGCAATATACATATATTGTTTGAATAATCACACTGACTTATTTTGACCACAATAATAGGTCCAATATCAGGCTAAGACATGGGGTTATTTGGAGTCTTAAATAATAAATGAGACAATACTTTTTACTTTTAGTTGAGTTTAAATATTATCTTAGGATATATTGTTTTCAATAAATTCAATTTATCTTAATTTTAATTTTTTTCAATAAAATTTATTTTGCTTATGTTTGTTGGTTGAACATAAAAATATTGTTGTTGTTGTGTCTTGAGGGAAGAGAGCGATAAAATTGCATGTGCCAGTCCGTCACTCCGTTTACAAGTGTTTTTGAAGAGGGGTTAAACTGCTTTTGTAGCCTTTTTTTTATTAAACTTCAAGTCTATTTTTGATAAGAATTGCCATGGGTAAAATTAAAGGACTTATAAAGATTTAATATACCCAAAAACAGCTTTTAAGTAGATAAAGAAGGCACTTTACTTGAAGTGCGCTGCACAAATTTTGTATTTTTAACAATTAAATAAAAATCAAAAAACATTTTCATATGAATGTTGTGTCGGCAAAATCCGTTAATTTACAAGACCCATTAAAAAATTCATTGTAAATTTATAATTTTAAACTTGCAATCAAATAAATTTATTACTAAATTTTATTTTTTTGCTGTCCGCAACAACTTTAAATAAACACACAAAACACACAAAAATAACCAACATTTAAATTAAACTCGTGATCATTGATTCGATACAACAAACGAGTCTTGAAATTAATTAAAGTTAAGCGTTAATTTTTTGTTTGTTTTTTGTTTTTGTTAGTATTTTATTTTTGTTTTGTTTTATTAAATATATATTTGAAAACATTCAACTCCAAAGCTTGTCCTTCAAGCAAAACAAGGTTTGCTGGAACACAGGGGGAGGGGTCGGCGGCTGTTGTTGTTTTAACAGCGTTGCACTGCTTGCACAGTGCCTCCCGTAGCAATGAATGATAAATGCCCGGTTAATGTGCAGCAAGATACAAAATCTTGCCGCTGCTGTATCTTGCTTTTTACTTTGTATCTGCTCTATCTGCTGCAACGCAGCGAATTCATTTATCGCTAATTTAAATTTAATAAATTTTGCTGACATATATAAGTATATATACAACGCTGTAGGTACTTCATAAGTGGGGGTTGGGGGCGGGTTTACTGAAGCAAAAAAATATTTGTTTTTTTTTTCACTTCCATAGTGATTGTTGAAGGCCTAAGATATTTCCAAATTTATTAAGTAATTTCAACAGTCGAAGTGAAAAGAGTTAATTAAATTTTATTTACTATATTCTAAACATACACATTGATTCAATAGCTCGGATTTGAGCAGGACGACAAATATTGATTTAAGTTAAGCAACGAAAAGAGATATATTAAAAAAATGAACATATTTATACATAGTTGTAAAAACGAAGCCAATTGTGTAGAGCGCGAAGAAATATCGTTATAAATATTTAATAGCGCTAAAGCAGTAATTCGTTCCGTTACAGTAGTATTTCGAAGTCAATTTTTCAAACACTTTAATGTGCAAAAAGGACGTTCACTGGAAGCTGTACTACAGGGCAATGTAACAATTGTTTCCAGCATTTTTTAAAATTGCAGAAACATCCATCTCTGACAGCTTTTATAATTTAAGTGTTTCAAGAGCTTTTCTGCGATCCTAATTTCTATTGTTGGTCCATTTTGTTTTCTTTAGTTCAAGTTCGGTGACCAACTTTTTATATCTATTTTATTTGAATAGCAGTTTGAAAAGATTTCACATTGAACTTATTTGTTTTTGGTGGACCTTTGTTTTAAAAATTATGTATTTGAAAGTGCTTTGGAAATCGAAATTTCATTTGATTAACACTTTGGTAAACAAATGGAAAGAAAAGCTTAATTCGATAAAAACCCTCTGCTATTTCTGACGTTCTTCCGAAAATTTTCCAAAGTTTCGACTACAAGATTTATATGCTCCCAGAATTCTATTAGATCGTTATCAATTTTTTGCAGCTGTATTGTCTTATGCTCTGTTGCTAAAATATTAGGGGGCAAAGTTTTATTTACGAGGGGGCAAAGAAGTTTTTCTGCTTACAAAAACATTTTGCCAGAGAATCGACGTTCTTTTAATTTTAATAACTTAAAAATGTGCTTTGTAATATACTGTAAAGTTATGTATAAAAATTATGTAAAATAAATTTTAAGTTTAGAAATGCTTTATTTTTAAAGCTTTGTTTTTTGTTTGTTTTTTATGTAGGTGTTCGTTTGCCATTTTCTGCAGGTTTTAGGTAACTTTTGTCATTTTTTTAGGTCATGTTTTGCAGTTTGTTAGGTCATTAAAATCCAAGCCCTGGGTTCAGAAAATTTGTTACTTTTTTATAATTGAAAAAATAAAGTAAATCTTTATATTCTATTACATTTAACTTAATATCTTACCAAACTACTAATATGCAATTTTCAATTTATCTTCATGTTTTGGCTAATAATACTTAATATGTTTGTTTTTATTCAATATTAGCTGAAACCCGGCGCGTTGCTGCCACGCGGTGTTGCCACACTTCCATAAATGTTATCAGTGAACCTTCATGTGTAAATTGAGTTCGAATACTGAATTGGAGTTATAGGAGGTTGTGCGACCTTTAACTCCAAAGCAATTTGATATCGCAAATTTGGGTTGCATGAGAGGTGCCACGCTCCCTTTTTCAACGCCCATAAAATGTTATCAGTAAAACAGCACGTGTAAATTGTCGTCGAATACTGAATTCCGAGGCTGTGCGAAATATAACGCAAAAGCTATTCAAAATCTTAAATTTGGGTTGTATGGGAGGTGCCACGGCCCCTTTCCCAACATCTTTAAACTGTTCTCAGTAAAACGGCACGTGTAAATTGTGGTCGAATTCCAAATTCCATGGCTGTGCGAACTGCAACTCAAAAGCTATTCGATATCTCAAATTTGAGTTGTATGGGAGGTGCCACGTCTCTTTGTCCACCGCTGTCCGTACTACGAGTAAAACCAATTTGGAAAGTTTCATCGCGATCGGATGAAAGGTGTAGAAATGTATTCAGGACACAAGCGTACATTAATTTTTATAGATATAAAAAATATTCTGGATTGCTAAGGGGGTAGAGGGTTTGAAACCCTGAAACCCCTATCTACGGCGTTGAGTTTATATGCAAAAACGAAAAAAAGTAAATGTTTGTTGTTTGAATCAAAATGCTAGTATGAAAAGACTAAAGCCAAAAAACCTTAGAATATACAGACTGGTCTTAAATTTATACACTGAACCAGTTAATATGACTAACTTAAAAAACTAGCTGTCACACTGGTTCGAGCCGTGATTTAGCTAAGCTTAAAATTTGAATATCAATAAAGCTGCTAAAACAAACAAAATACATTTATTTTTCTTTGTACATAAAGCTCTTGTTTCATTTGCGTCACTGGCCGCTGCTGCTTTTGAAGCCGGTTTCATTTGGCCATAATTTGCAAATTTTATATATAAGTAATTTTTTTTTATGCAGTTTATTTGTTAAATATAAAACAATTTTAATTTAGCGGTGTTTTGTTTGTTTTTGTTTTATAGCTATTTATTTCATTGAAATTTAATTAACTTTTTTATTTATGCATGTGGAAAAGTATAGCTTTATTTATTTTTAATTTACTCTGCCTGTTGGATTTTTCCAAGGCATTTGACTCTGTTGACTATTCTCTATTGTGTCAGAAACTTGTAAATAACTTTCATTTTTCTGGCATGGCTGTCCGTCTGTTACACAGTTACTTAGTTGGAAGATCTCAAAGAGTAAGGGTGGGCAATAGTTTGTCTGCTTTCCGTAATTTAACCTGTGGGGTTCCTCAAGGCTCTGTACTTGGTCCGATTTTATTTACATTATTTATAAACGATATCTTCAGCAAATGTCGGCATGTTACCATGCATGCATATGCTGATGATATTCAACTGAACTTGTCCAGAACTGTTAACCTTGTTGATGATTTATGTAGTAAGTTGAATGAGGACTTAATGAGTATAACTGAATGGGCTGAATCTAATAGACTCAAGCTAAATCCCACTAAATCATATGTCTTGCCGATTTCTAAATCCAATCACTCTTTCTCTAGGATACCAGTTATTTATCTTAATGGCGTCGAACTGAACTTTGTTGATAAAGTGAAGAATCTTGGTTACCACATTAATTCCTCACTATCCTGCGTAAATCATATCAATTCTGTAGTAAGTAAAGTGTACTACGTCCTGCGGAACTTGAGGTGGACTGCGTCGTTTGTTCCTATCGCAACTAGAAAAAAGTTAGTACAGCAGCTCATTATGCCTATCATATCTTACTCGGATGTTGTATATAGTAGAATCGATTCCAGGTCTAAACTTAAGCTACACCATGCTTTCAACAATGCAGTAAGATATGTTAATGGCCTTCGGAAGTTTGACCGCATCAGTCACGTGAGCAATCAAATACTTGGTTGCAATATTTTTAATTACCTAGATGTTAGAAACTGCATATTCTTATACAACTTGATACATACCAAAACACCCAACTATCTATTTGAGAAGCTTCAATTTTGTAGATCTAATAGAAATCTAAACCTCACTATTCCTGTCTATAATTATTTGAACTCCAACAGACTATTTTTCGTGAACGCAATCAGATTGTGGAATTCGTTGCCTGTTAGAATTAAAAGTATCCCTAATAAGCACACCTTTAAGCATGAAATTTTTCTATACTTTTCTTAATACTGTCTCTTCGTCTTTCTATCAACATCTATTTAATTAATTTTAAGTCCAGATTTGCTTGTTACTTGGATTTTGTTGTTATAATTAAGTGTTTTTTTCACCTTATTTCTTTTTAAATAACTTAATTTGTTTTGAGATATGCTTGTTACTTGTACTTTGTTGTTATAGTTAAGTGCTTTCTCACCTTGTTTCTTTTAAATAACTTAATTTTTAGCTTTAAAAAATATGTATTTTTTCGCTTGACTATCCTATAACTTCTTAAAAATTTGTTAAATTGTATTGCATTTAAAAGACTATGTCTTACATGTAAACATTAATTTCAATAAATAAATAAATAAAAATAAAAAAAAAATAATTACTTTAATTCGATAACTTTCAAGCTTTTCCTGCTGAATGCAGCAAATGCAGTTTTAATGGCAACATCTTCAAAAAGAGTTAGAAGTCAGATTAATTGTTTTCAAATAAAAGCCGATTCACAGAAAAAATCAAAGAACACTCTTTGTTTAATTTCCATAACTTAATCATTCTATCAATCTGGATTTTTGATTTACCCTGCCTATTCCTTACAGTTTCTATTGAAAAACTCAATTTTTCTGGAACCTAGACTACCTAGACTACGTGTAACTAATTAGGGACAGTGGTTTTTGATATGTAAAGCAATGAGCACAATTTTTTAAACGCAACAAAATTCGAAGTAACAATACTTTTTAGTAAATGCAACTCTGGTACTTTCGAAATCACCACATAGGGCATCACTTTTTTACCGTTATTCTTTAGCAGTTTAGTCATTTGAAATTTTGTTAAAAGTACCTCGTGCAACAAATTAGGGACAGTGACAGAATAAAATTTTTAATAATTTCATAAAATAAAAAAGATGATTTTATATACTTAAAAGATATTATTTGAGTTATATTTGGTGGTTTAAATATATCTTCTGACGTTAGCATCCGAAAAATCATTATTTAGATGCACCAAGATGGAAGATCATGTAATCAAACCGCAGCTGCTTTAAAAGTTTCTAAAACCATTGTAGCAGAAAAGGTGCAACGCAAACAAAAAAGCCGCATTACTACTGCTCGAGTAGATGCTCTCATTGTCCGGGAATCTAAAAAAAATCCGCATAAATCTGCAAATGAAATACGAGTGACTATCTGTGGCGAAAATGAAGCAGCACCATCCGAAGAGACTATTAAGAGACGTTTGCGCTAAGCCGGACTTTTTGGAAAATTTCACAGAAGAAGCCTCTATTATCTGAAAGTAAGTGTAAGAAGAGTCTTGAGTTCGCTAAAAATTATCGTCATTGGTAAACAAAAAATTGGAAAAAAGTATTGATTTCAAACAAAACTAAAAGAAAAAGAGTGTCACCCGATGGGAAAAATGTCCACCGCCCAAGGTCAAAGGAGTTCGACCCAAAGTACACCCTAGGCTACACTGAAGCATGGAGGAGGGAATCATTATGCTTTGGAGTGCTATGTCATGGTGTAATGGCAGCCCACTATAAGAAATTGAGGGTCTTATGAACCGGTTCCAATATAATGAAATTCTGGACAATGTGATGCTGCCTTATTCAGATGAAAATGTGCCCGTAACTTGCATATTTCAGCAGGACAATGACCCGAAGCACACCTCTCGGCTGGTCAAGCAGTGGTTTTTAGATAATAAAGTTACTGTTTTGGACTAGCCATCTCTTGCAGTCCTGACCTCAGTCCAATTGAGAACTTATGGCAGGTTGTAAAAAAAAAGTGAGCTTGCTCAAGATAGGCAATTTTGATAAGCTATAAGATGAAACAAAAAAGTTAGGGAAACGCTTCCTAACAGTGTTTGTGAAAATTAAGTGGAATCTATCTATGCCTCTCAGATGTCAAGCAGTAATTGACAACAATGGTTTTGCTACAAAATATTGACAAAATAATAATAACATACTATATAAAAAATAAAAACTCAGGTGTCCTTAATTATATGCACGACTTATATCATTATGTATTTATGATTTTTTCCAGATTTTCAAAAATACTCTTGAATAATTGAATCGCTAAATGCAGAAAGGGAACTACTGACATTTTTGGCCAAAATGAATTAATAATACGATTAAGAATACGCTCTATTTTATGGATGCACTAAGAATATGATGCAAACATTATTTGTTTAACTATTTATAATTTTAAAAGTTTACAAATATCTACTAAGTGCAAAAAGAGAACATCTTGAGCAGTAGACCCCTTTCTGCTCTTAATATAATATTTCTCTAATTTCATATACTATTTAGTTCCGTTATATCATCGGATAGATTTTATAGCATTTCTTAAACTTATTATTGGAGATAATAGATATATAGATAATAGTTATTACTGGATATAGACAGGCCCGTAGCCAGAAAATAAGAGCCGGGCAGGCTGAGCCTTCAGTAAAAAAATACAAATTTTTTTCATACATTTGTATATAAATATATATATGCATATTAACATATTTTCAAATGAATTTCTTATATTTTTACATGTTATTTAATGATTTTATTGTTCAAATGTATATTTTAGTAAAAAAAAAGTTAAGTTTATTAACATATAAAGCCTAGTACTCTGTTCGCTTGCGTGAAACTTCGCTGGCAACATCTATTTCTTTGTTGCGTGAAATTTCTGACTTAAAGTTTGTTGCGAGGAATTTCTATGGCAACGTTTCTCAGAGAGACTCAGAAAATAAGTTGGAAGATTTCATATGATATCTCTCTTTTCACTTCAAAATAAATAGGTAGTACAATTAAATTGTCGTGAAAAAATGTTGCTCAGAAACATGTTGCGATAATTTCACGCAGCGGAACAGAGTACTGATCTGAAAAACATGTTGTGAAAATTTCCACACTTGTTTCGCAGCTGTTGTAGTTTCTCATTAAATTTGCGAAGATAATCTTTGAACTCTGTTGATTTGGTTTACACGGGAAAATGATGCTTCCGCCGTACCGCCGAAATACCGCCTCAATACCGCCTTCTGTTGCCGAATGGTTCGATTACACAAAACAAATTATTAGTATCAGGAAACGCATCGCGCATTAGATACAATTCATTCAACTTATCAAAACTGATTGAATTTGGTGATGTTTTCGGATGCTCATCCCTTTTTTGCCCCGATATTTCTTTGCGACAGACATCTCGGCATCAGAGGGTATTTTTATGCCTACAGAACATAATATTTTCAAACTAGCCGGCTTCATTTCGTAAACTTATGACAATGCCAACAATATACGATCATTTTTGGTGAAACGCTTTTTTAATTTGAATATAATATTATCAACGATATCAAAGTAAGCCGGCTTAATTTCAACAGAATATTCACTTCTCTCACCAAGTGATTGTTCTACTACTGAATTTTGCGTGATATAAAACCTTGTTATTTTAATTGTTTTTGAGAAAAAGTACCTCATTCAATCGCAAGCTATGTCTGCAACATCCATTATTTTCCTTTCAGCTTTTCCAAATTTTTATGCTCCCAATTAGTAGTTTTAGTTAGACTAATTAGACTAATTACTATTAGTAGATTGGGGAAAGTATGTATAACTATTTGAGAATGAATGCAAAGTATTTAGATTACAGGAATAAGTGAAGACTGCTGACCTGCTACATCCGCTTAAAGTTGAAAAATCCGAAATGCAGTCAGCTGGCGCTTGAATCATGATATAATTTCGAAATCCTCCCCATTCATCCTCAAGTAGTTACAAGTTTTTTATGTAATCAAAACAGCAAGCTGGGAGACACAAAAGCTGGAAAAACGACTGCAATATTTTTTTGTGTGTATTTAGTTTAAAACACCTAAAATAATAAATTATATAAAAAACTCGCTCAAAAAATCTTGAAAACAATTAAAATAAAAACATTCTATAAATTTTCACCAAAAATTAACTTTCTGCTGTTATTGGCAATGACTGACAAAAGAGGGCAGTTGTAAAAGCATACGGAAATTTGGCTAGGGCAGGCTCGACGGATTCTAGGGCAGGCTTAGCCTGCCCTAGCACCATACTAGCTACGGGCCTGGATATAGATTTTACACCTTCTACTCAACAACTATCATACGCGGGTATCCACACAGTTTTCGTTATTATTAAACAAAATTTGAATTGCAATGGCTATTTATACAAAATTTTAAATTGTTTTAGGCTATGTGAAAGTAGTAAATATTTGGATCACATTGGGATTTTTTGTGATATTTTCGCTGTCAAAGAGTTAAATTAGGTGTAAAAAATATATATAATACACCTTTATATTGAAAAAAAAAAATATTTCAGTCTCTATTATTACACAAAAAGCTTCTACAGATAAAATAGGAAATACATATCAACGAAAAGAAAATCAAAGATGTGAATAAAGTTAAACAATATATTCCCGATGAATATGATAACTTTTATAGGGAACTGTTTGAATGTCCTACGACAGAAGCAATAGAGGATGATGCTTATGAATAGTTTAATATTTGGGCCAATTCTAATCAATAACACAATATTCTATGCTTATTGTAATTATTAAAATGCTTATGAATAATAAAAATGCTATCTTGTTAATGTAGTAAGCGAATTTTGTATATATATAAACGTTTTCTTGTGATTTAATTGTTATTAAGTCAGAAAGAGACTTACTTCATGTACCTTATTTGAGTATTGCTAAGAACCCAGTGTAAAAAGTGTCATCTTGGACAACTTCAATTAAAGTCTGTTGTCCCCTCTACAAACTAAGAACATAAAACTTGCATTTATTATTATCTATAATTAACTTCACTGTTTTAATGAATATTTTGTAGTAGTTTCCTTTCTACACTTAGCAATTCAATTAAAAAACTGGTTTTTACATAAAGGCAATGATCTATTCAATTTAAATTAGACCAAAACTCAGTGTTTTTCGTACTATAATAACGAATTTTCCAAAAGTTTCTAAGTTTATATAGTGTCCCTAATTAGTTGCACGGAGCTGTAGATCGAATTAGAAATGATTTTAATAGTTATTAAAAAAAAATTTCTGATTTATATTCGAAAAAATTGGTGCTTTCTAAGATATTAGTCCTGGTTTTAGGTTAAAAACTAATAAAAATCATAAAAAAAGGTTATTAAATTAAAGCAAGCAAGCAAGCTTAACTGAAATGATGATGAAATATGAAATATCAGATCCATCCGAAGTGATTTACTGCATCTTTATGTATAACTAACGAAAGCTGAACGTGGTGCGAGTCGTAGTAAGCACTCTGGAAACGAGTTCATATTTAAATTATATTCCTTAAATAGTTTAAAAATTAACAAATATGCTGCACTTTCATAGTTGGAAATCAAAATTCGTGGAAAGCCTATTTTGTTGCATTTTAAGAAATTTTCATTTCATCTTCATTCAACCATATACACATTAATATTAGAAATTTAAAATTACATTGTAAAATAATTTAAGCATTGTGTATTCAAAAAAACGATAAAACTAATATGTTGTAGAGCCACCTCTATTTTTTATACAGATTTTATATGGTCAGGGGCCATTAAAGTATTACGTAAGCAGATTTTTTCATTTATTAACCCCCTCCTCCCTCTCTTCTGCAAAAAAAAAGCAAAGCTCTTACCCCCTCCCATGCTTTCGATAACATTGGCACATGCATTTTTCAATGTATTCTGGTATTCATGCGCAGCATTTATAAATTTAGAAATAAGGCCTTTTCCACACTTGGTCAACGCAACTCCAAATCAAGTTGCTAGCCTGTGTATTTATACCGGAACCTTCAGATTAAGCAACTTGCACGCAACAAGTTCTCGACACGTTCTTAACCTGTTCAACGCAACGCGGCTTTCCGCAATTTTCATCGGCGACTTGTTGCATCAGTTAGTTTGTTTTGTGAATTCAAGTATTTGTAGTGCAGTAGGCTTTATATTAATCAAGGTGAATAAGCTAATTAATTACTTCCTAACAGAATCTAAAAGAAGAAGAAATAGTTTGCAAGATGAATGAGCAAATGTTAAATATTAAATTAGTGCAAGAAGTTGAAAAACATGAGTTATAATACAATAACAATTATTATATGTTGCATGACTTTTGAAGCAAGTCTGAAAGCATTCGGTTTATAGTTGCATTGCTTTTCAACTTTTTCGTTGTTGCGTTGAAGTTGTGTTGGAATTGCGTTGACCAAGTGTGAAAAAGGCCTAAGGAATAGGGTTAGAATAGAATATTTTAACACACATAATTGGGCCTATTCTGCCAGATCTGTTATTCTGTTATGAATTTTTTGTTATGAATCGTAAAAGATGCCGACCATAATGGATCTGTTAAAATTGATATTCTGCCTTTGGAACTTTTATGGTACCCTGCTTTCATCTTCGAAAGCAAAAATCTATTACAATTCCGTTAACTTCTGTTATGAAACAGCTGATTACTGTCAATAAATTAAGTTGTCACTTTTAACGTTAAAATTGCAAATATTTTAAGAAAATTACCACTAAAGAAGTGCCTGCATTAGCATTAAAAACTAGCTTTGCCGATTTTATTAAATTGCTTGTTTTACAACAAAGCAGAAGCTCAAGTTTCAAGTTTCATGCGGAACAAACAGGTGACCGCGTAGGTTACAAACATAAAGAGCAACGTGGAGACGAGCACGTTGCGGTGGCCAATACCGCTATTCAAATAACAATCGTCGTGTTGGCGATAGTGGTATCTCATCCTACCAACGACAAGATGTTGAATGCAAGCGAACTAGTAACTACGATGGAGGAAATGCTGGAGGTTCCTCATACAATTGACAGTATAATGGACGCAACAGTGAGCGTAGTAACTATGAACGAAAAGATAACGACTTCTACAATAATACAGCAGAGTAAATTCAACGGCACCTTTCGTAGCAGAAGCAGTGGACGTAGTGGTGTTTTTTTTTTATTTTATTTTGACAAATTTTAAAGATATGGTAAATATTTTAGACCAATGCTGACGTACAAAATTTCAAGTCATTACATTACTTTTAGTGGCATTTAAAGGGCTGTGCGAATAATCGCCTAAGTTGCAATCCCCCAAAAGTTCAGAAATGAACAATCGACCAAAAAACCGGGAAAAATTTTTGCGCGATTGTTTATTTTGCGTTTGGGCGCTTGTTCTTTTTTTTTTTTTGGCGATTATTCATAATGAATAATCTCCCAAATTTGGAAGAATGAATAATCACTCTTCACATTATGAATCACATTATGAACAAACGCCCAAATTTTTTTGGGCGTTTATTCATTTAATGATTTATGCGAAAGTTTGATGTTTTGGGCGATTGTTCATCGCTTTTTTGGGCGATTGTACATTATGAACAATCACCCAAATATTTTAGGCGATTATTCATTTCACAATGTGGGCGATTGCAGCTTGGGCGAATATTCGCACAGACTAATACGGCTGTGCGAATAATCGCTCAAGCTGCAATCGCCCAAATTCTAAAATTCATTTTAGTTTGGGCGATTGTTGATAATGACTGTTCGCCCAAATTTTGAAGAATGAATGAATGAAGATAATGATGGACATTATGGCCGTAAAATGCTTTGCCCTTATACGGAATTTAAAAATTACATTTCGTACAAGGTCAAATTTTTTTGGGTGATTGTTCAATTTTTGATGTATTTTATCTAGGAACGTGCAGAACAAACTATGCCATTAACTCACCAATGATTAGAGCTATGCTAGAGTTCAATATCTTTATGCTTCATTGTAACTTTGATTTTGCAAATTCAAAAAATTTTTTCTGGTATTTGCTAAATAATGTTTATTAAGAGTGTTGTTAATAATTTAAGATTAAATTAAATTATATCTCAAAACGTAGTCTTTAAGAACTTATGTTCATTGACTGAATAAATAAAAAAAATAAAAAAAAAATATAAAAAAAATTATCGTAAGATGAGACAAAAGATTGAATCGTTTTGCTCTTCGTCAAATCGTTTGTCAAACAGCTTCGTGCCTATACGACAAGCCCACTAACTGTACGATATGCAGTACAGCGAGCGCAGATTGTACATACAATCAATTCGATAGTTAGTGGCCTGCATTAGCGAATAAACATATCCATTATTTTCGGGAATCCCTGAAAATATGTTTCCTTCTCAAGCATATACAAGTAGGGTTGCCATATGTGTTCAAACGAAAATCGACTAAATTTTGTACAAAATCCGAAAAAGTAAAAAAATAAAAAGTAAAAATTAATAATAAATGTAATCAGCATCTAGATACCCCATGTCATCAAAAATAAGTAAAGCAAAGACCACCCTCCCGCCCTGTAGTGCTTACATAATTCTTGAATGGCCCCTCAGGCATGAAATTGATGAAATTTTCCAAATTTCTGTGCAGAAATACAGTTGTACCGCACAGATTGAATGATGAGGTCTAACTCAGGCAATGTTCGGAATTTCTCCTTTATCACCTGCTTCTTCATTATGTACCAAAGGTTCTCGATGAAATTAAGATCAGGGCTATTACCTTGCAATTTCAAAGTCAAAATACCTATTTCCGACAAATAATCTTTAATCTGTAAGGAAAACCAAAAAGATATGATCATAAATTTTTCTGGAATAGTTAGACTGGCTCATAAGAATGATGAAAATATTTATACTATATTTAAAATACATTCGTCTAATAGTGAAAAGTAGTCTTCGATTGAAGGGATTAAGTTTTCCTCCAATAAGTGCTTGTACTGAACTGCGTTCACTGTACCACCATTATTAAGTTCCAGGTGTCAAACACTGTGAAAAGAAAAAACTCCCAGATCATTCGCCTACCTCCATGTCTAACTGTACGTCTAACACATTCATCAATGTAGCGTTCACCGGTTCTTTGCCTTACATACGCTCGCTACTTTCTATGCTCATAACTTCACTGACTTTCTAGTGACTTATTAGACTTTCTATTGAGCTTAGAACATTGCAAATATATTATTTACGTTTACAAAACTTTCGTGTTGTTTGGCTCATATAAGGGGAGAACTTGCTACAGAACTTTCAATTTCTGCATTTTTTTTTTTTTTTTTTTTTTTGAAAATAATTCATTTACAACGTAAATAATATATTTGCAATGTTCTAAGCTCAATAAAAAGTCTAATAAGTCACTAGAAAGTCAGTGAAGTTATGAGCATAGAAAGTAGCGAGTACGAGAACGACAACTTTAGCAACGTTTTTCTCAACACATGTTTTTTCCCGCGCTGTGAACTATAACTTAAAAAGTTATTAAGATATCAACTTGAAAATTTTGCACAAATATTCTTTAACATTTTGGCCTGTGCATAAACCTGTGCTATATTGAAATGACTCCTCCCTCATGTATTTAGGAAAAAGCAAAATTATATTAAAATCAAGCAAGTATTTGCTAAGTTATTATAAACTCAAATAGGAAATTTTTACTAAATTCAAGCAAATTGCTTTCAAACACACGAGCACACGTTTATTCTTAATATAGAATATAAGGCGTTTTCTCCGTGTAGGAAAAACTTTCATAACAACCAGGTTTTTGTTGAGCGTATCCACTGCCCGAACGAACGAAAAATTCATCGCTACGTTTTGTTCGCGATGAATTCTTCGTTTGCTCCAACCGTTTCCACTGCACAAACACAAGTGGCGAACATTGGTAAGTTTCTCATCGTTAGTGTGCTTCTTCGTGATACAGAATAATGCAGTTAAATTCATTGTTTGCAATATTATAAACTTAAATAGTAAGCAAACTTGACACAAATAGAACAGTGTTCTTTTGTCTTAAGTTTTTAATTTATTTTGTTCCTTCTTTATTTTTTCCCACGTTATTAACTACTATTTCAACAAATCTACCACTCTATTCACAAATAAACACCGGATTTGCCTAACATATTAGAGCGCCGGCCGATCAGAGCGAACGACAAAAAATCTTCGTTCGTTCGTGCTAAAAAATTGTTTCCACTGCACGAATAGCGTTCGCGAGCATATTGAAAAAAACCAATGTTCCGAACCTTGGTTCGCACTAAACTGTTTAAACTGCGATGAATTCTTCGTTCGATCGAGCAGTGGAGACGCGTAAGCATCTGTTTTTGAGTTAATACCCAGTAGTGGATGGAATATATTCCGAATATATGAAGCATCAATTACCTTGTAATGACCACTACTTCCGACTATATTACCTTACTATCATAGATGGGCACTTTGCAGTACCAGTAAAATTGCAGTAAAAATAAATTTTTACTGATAATGAAATTCAATTTGCATTACCAGTAAAATTTTACTGATTACTGAAAAAAATTGCAGTAAAAATAAATTTTTACTGATTACTGGGAAAAAATTGCAGTACAAATAAATTTTTACTGATAATGAAATTCAATTTGCATTACCAGTAAATTTTTACTGATTACTGGAAAAAATTGCAGTAAAAATAAATTTTTACTGATAATGAAATTTAATTTGCATTACCAGTAAATTTTTACTGATTACTGAAAAAATTTGCAGTAAAAATAAATTTTTACTGATTACTGAAAAAAATTGCATTAAAAATAAATTTTTACTGATTACTGAAAAAAATTGCAGTAAAAATAAATTTTTACTGATTACTGAAAAAAATTGCAGTAAAAATAAATTTTTACTGATTACTGAAAAAATTGCAGTAAAAATTTATTTTTGCAATTTTGTTCAGTAATCAGTAAAAATTAAATTTTACTGCATTACTAAAAAAAATTGCAGTAAAAATAAATTTTTACTGATTACTGAAAATATTGCAGTAAAAATTTATTTTTGCAATTTTATTCAGTAAGCAGTAAAAATTTATTTTCAGTAATCAGTAAAAATTTATTTTTACTGCAATTTTTTTCAGTAATCAGTAAAAATTTATTTTTACTGCAATTTTTTTCAGTAATCAGTAAAAATTTATTTTTACTGCAAATTTTTTCAGTAATCAGTAAAAATTTACTGGTAATGCAAATTAAATTTCATTATCAGTAAAAATTTATTTTTACTGCAATTTTTTCCAGTAATCAGTAAAAATTTACTGGTAATGCAAATTGAATTGCATTATCAGTAAAAATTTATTTGTACTGCAATTTTTTCCCAGTAATCAGTAAAAATTTATTTTTACTGCAATTTTCTCCAGTAATCAGTAAAAATTTACTGGTAATGCAAATTGAATTCCATTATCAGTAAAAGTTTACTGATTACTGCTTCTAGTAATGCAGTAAATATTTACTGCAGTGTGCCCATGTATGCTTACTATGCATAAAAGGCCTTACATTTAACATTGAATGAGACAGGAGGTAAGTGATCGCCTCCCTTCAGCATTACCTAGAAGTTATGGAGTAACATACTAATTGTAATAAGTTATTCGGATATTTGCAAAATCACTGCATTACTTTTCCTTGTATGCTACATTACAGGTAATGAGGTATGAGTTAATTACTTCTGCTATATGCAGACGCATTGCTTTTTGAAAAAAGTAATGCTTCCTTACCTGGTAATTTATTCTGTATTAGTTCTATGGTAGCCACTGGCAATTCCGCTGCTGGGTATAAGTCGTAGTTTCAGAAAATATTTCCACTTCATTTTATTGAAATACTGTCATATTTGAATTTTTGTGATTTTTTTTTTAAATACAAAAAAAATCATGTTTCGTATATTCCAGCTACTTGAGCGATCTCTAAATAACTTCGGATGGATCTGATTTGCACATTTCATCATTTATCATGTATTTGCATATTGTTAGGGAGATCATTAAAAAAAAGACACTTTTGAAAACAAGAGCCACCTTAATCTTTACATAAGTACTTGCTTGAAGGTTTCAGCTTTTTTGCAAGGAACGTATGTATATTTCCACTTAAAAAGTTTAAAAGATGAACCTGGATACTAACCAGTGTTTATTGCCCAAAAATACGTTAAATATTCAATGCGCCATATGGTCAAAGGACCCCCATTAGCTTCTATACAACTAGTGCCTTTTGATTTTAAACTTCTTCCTCGTCTACATATACGTTTTCGTAGTATAGGAGCAGGAAAACAGTGTAGAAACTTGGTTTAAGTCCACAATTTAATAACCTAACCTGAGAGACAAAAAATTAAGCATCTTAAATATAATGCAATAAGAAATAAATTAATTTATTTTACTAAAACTAAACTTTATACCCGAGCAACGTCGAGTATTTTGCAAGTGTTTAATACTAATTCAAATCCAGCTCGCCCTGAGGCTCGCTTTTAATGCATATTAATAAATCCACTTGATGGTGATGGAGGTAGTGGAATTAATTTTATAATTCTACAACAATTTATCTAATTGCTTTGAATTTCCATTTCAAGCGCCCAGCAACTCGACATGCAAATCAATGCAATTCTTCCAGGTGGGTATCACTTCGAACCTTACCACTCTTTTTGGACTTTGAAAGCTTGTTTGTAGTAGTTGGTTGTAACGACATGAAAGTAAAAGTTGTCAATTCTGCGCTGCACACTCCGTCGACTGTTCGTCAATCTGTCTGTTAGTCACACAGTAAGTCAGTCCATCGCAACAACGGTACATTTTTCATGAAATGTTACATTGATTATATTTTTTTATTTATTTTTTTCTTTTTTGTTATGGTATAGTTCGGTTCTGTTGTGGAATATCAAAGTGTTAATTAATAACAGATTTTGTTGTGCTGCTGTTATTGTTGACTGTAGCAATGTTGGAAGTGATGAGGACAATGACGATAATGACGATGATGATAATGATGATTATGTAATTACGGCGTCAATTAATTGGAGGCTTTCAATGCTGCCAGAGGTGGTTAATTTTAATTTAATTATTTTTATGCTGAGAATTGTTTTTCGTGCCTGTTTCATGCGATAACAAAGGAATTTCAATTAAGTGCTTTTGCAAAATTTTGTGAAATTTTTTTTTTTTTTTTTTGTTGCTGAAAATGAGAAATCTCTAAAAATAAGCTATATGCATGACATGAAAACGAAAACAAGTTATGTGAATGATAATGATGCTGCTGATAAGTATTCGCACTCTAAGGCGTTAGTTTTCTAAGCGTTTGTCTTATGTAAAAATTAGCTATAGAAAAATTGCAGGCAGATTAAACAAAGTGATAAAATATTTATTGAATTCTTTAGAGACAGCGGTATATTTTAAGCTTATATTAATATTCACAAGCAGAAAAAATTAACATTTTAAATATTCTTTTGCTTACTTCTGCAATCAATAGCGATACTGTATTTATTTATTATAATTAGAATATATTTTCTTACCCGTTTTATATTATATTTTCTAAAGTTCATATTCACAAGAAAAAGTAAAAACTAACATTTTACAAATTCGTTCGCTTACTTCCTTAATAAATAGTGATATTTTATTTGTTTATCAAAAGAGGAATTAATTCACTAAACAGTTATATTGTCAAATTTTTTTTTCTTTTTTGTTTTTTGATTTTTTGGTCATGCGGCGTTCGTTTAATAATTTTCTTTCAAGAATTTCTTACCAAAACATGATATACTCGTTTACTAATCATATCTTAAAACAAAATTTATATTGTTTTGTGGTTTTCCAAATGTTGGCGCACTGGTCTTTAAGTGCCCGATTTACGAGCATCCATGTCACTCAAACAGACAATAAAAACAATGTTATTGATTCATTTCATAAAACAATAAAACACACATTAATGTCACGTAAAACGTTTTTCGTTGTCTTCAACCACATCAGAGTCATTCATTGTCGTAACGTGATTATCTTAACCATGAAAGCTACGAAACATCAAAACTTTGTTCCAAAAAAAGTTCATTGTATTCATAATGAAGCTGTTTCTATTTTATCTCAATTTTATCTGCTTTTGACACAAAACATAATAGAAAATTTGTGTGTGTTTATTGTTTTGAATAAAGATTTTTATGCATACAAAATCATATACATACTTTTCTTTCTGTTGTTTTTATCTAATACAGTAACGCTTCCCTTATGCTTGTAAAAATCTTATGGACAATTTACCAGCGGTGTTGAATGGTATTTACTTCGAAAGAGGGATACAAAGTGTTTCGTTTCTAAGAAAAAAACATGTTTTAATACCTTCCCATCTCCACCAGTCTAAGGAATATTTCCATACAGCAAATATATTATTCTTACTATAGCAATATTGATATCATTAAAAAAAAAAGTTTTAAGCAAAAAAAGTTTTTAAGAACACTCTCGTTCTGATATAGTGCATATAAGTTTATAATATATCGAAAAGCCATAAGTAATAAATCCTCGATGAAATGACCCAACAAATAGCAGCCGAGAGAAATTTTTCATGATATAAAATAAGTATGGAGAATAATAAGAAATACACAATACAGTACGAAAATTTTTTCCAAAATAACGTTTTTATATCTCTGCATTCTGGTAAAGAAGTTAAAAACTAAATTACACGAGTGCTGACGTCTTCAAAGTTAATGTTTGACTTTTATCTATCTATCTATACTATTACACATATAAAATTGAAATAAAATTTTTAAGTTACGACTTTACTCCAAAAGTACTGGGCCGTTTATTATGAAAAAAATAATAAAATATTGTATTTGTGATACCCCACAGATTTATTTAGGTGTTTTTTCTTGCGTAATTTTAATAAAATAAATAGAAATAAAATAAATAAATAAAATAAATAAATAAATAAGCTGGCCATTTCAGCCCTTGGAAGGACTTTGACCTAGCTTCTATTGATCAATTGTGTTGTGCGTGTTATTAAATGTTTGATCACAAATGACCGAGAACTGGACCTACGTGTTTTATGCCGACTCCGAACGGCTTATGTTCTCAAGAAGCTTTTTACATGGCAATTTTTACTCTCTGAGGTTTGCCATTGTCTGCAGAGAGGTGACGACCGATTAGAAAAATTAATTCAATTGAACTTTTCTGCCTGAGCTAGAATTGAACCCGGGCTACCGCTATCGTTATCTTTTGACGCGTTTGTGTTGCGAGAGTTTCAATAAACTCCATGTTGCTCTCTATTTTTCTCTTTCTATTAGTGTTCAGCAGACGTTTTTTTAAAAAAACAGTAAATTAAAAAAAACAAACTGTATTTTCAACAAAAAAAATGTAACCTTAAAAAAAGCAAGTTTAATTTTATTGGTATTTCTTTATTAGTGTCCGACCGAATATTTTGCTTCGGCTTCGGTATTCGGCATATTCGGGCTATTTTTTAAGCTTCGGCTTCGGCCAAAAATAGCCGAATATTTGCAGAATGTTTTTGCTGTTTTGTAAAGCAAAAAATTTTTATATTTTTTTTTTTGCATTTTTCAATAGCTTACTGTGTAAAAGATCATTCTAAAAGGTTAAATACTTACTTACTTACTTAGTTGGCGCTACAACCGTATGACGGTCTTGGCCTCATCTAAGAATTTGCGGCAGCCATTTCTGTCTTTCGCTTGCTGGCGCCAGTTGGAAATTCCAAGCTTCGTCAGGTTGTCCTCTACTTGGTCTTTCCAACGAAGATGCGGTCGTCCAGAAGAACGCAGAAGAGCGTTGACCGCCGCTGGGTACCGAATCGAATGTTTTCTTCACTGGAGCATCGTCTTTCATGCGCTGAACATGACCAAGCCAGCGAAGCCACTCGATTTTAATGCGCTTGACTATGTCGATGTCAGCGTACAGCTCATACAGTTCATCATTCCACCGTATTCGGTACTCGCCATTGACGCAGATTGGTCCGTAGATCTTACGAAGAATCTTTCTCTCGAATGCTCCTAAAGTCTTTTCATCTAAACTGCTCAGCGTCCAGGTTTGTGATGCGTAAAGTAGGACGGGCATGATGAGCGATTTATAGAGCGTGATTTTCGTTCGTCGAGAGAGGGCTCTGCATCTCAATTGCCTACTGAGCCCAAAGTAACACCTGTTGGCAAGAGTTATTCTTCGTTTGATCTCAATGCTGATGTCGTTGAATTAATGCCGGATCCCAGATAAACGAAATTCTTCACAACCTCGAAGGAGGTATTGTCAACGGTAACGTGGGTTCCAAGACGCTGGGACTGTTTGTTTGTTTACACTAAGTATTTCGTCTTATCTGTAGTCACTGACAGACCCATTCGACTTGACTCTCTTTCTAATCTGGAAAATGCTGCACTGACTTCGCGCGTATTATGGCCAATGATATCTATGTCATCAGCATACGCAAGCAGCATAACACTCTTGTAGAATATTGTGCCACTACGTCTCAGATCAGCAGCTCGGATGATCTTTTCCATCATTAGGTTGAAAAAGTCGCACGATAAGGAATCACCTTGTCTGAAACCTCGTTTGGTAATAAATGGTGGGGAGAGGTCCTTCCCGATTTTAACTGCGCTGCTGGTGTTGCTCAGTGTCATCCTGCAAAGTCGTATAAGTTTTGCAGGAATACCAAATTCAGACATGGTGGAGTACAGGTGCTTCCTTATTGGGCTGTCGAAGGCGGCTTTGTAGTCGACAAAAAGATGGTGGGTGTCGACTTGTTTTTCTTGAGTCTTCTCCAAGATTTGTCGTAGCGTGAAAATCTGGTCGATGGTGGACTTTCCAGGTCTGAAGCCACACTGATATGGTCCGATCAGTTCGTTTACAATGGGCTTCAATCTTTCACATAAAACGCTCGACAGGACCTTATATGCGATATTAAGAAGGCTTATCCCACGGTAATTGGCACAGATAGTGGGATCGCCTTTCTTGTGGATTGGGCAGAGCACACTGAGATTCCAATCGTTCGGAATGCATTCTTCCGACCATATTCTGCATAGAAGCTCGTGAATGCATTTAAGTAGAGCTTCGCCTCCGTTCTTAAACAGCTCAGCTGTCAGAACTTCATCATAGTCGGGCAGCGGAACCTCGACGCTGTCATCCGCAATTGGGGTTTCCGAAATATCATCTCTATTGGCGGGATTGTTGTCAGCGTCGCCAGTTAGAAGCTTAGAGAAGTGTTCCCTCCATAACGTCAGTGTACTCTGGACATCTGTCACTAGATTCCCGTTTTCATCCTTGCAGGAAGAGGCCCCGGTTTTAAAACCATCGGCAAGGCGTCTTATTTTTTCGAAAAATTTTCGGGCCTCATTCCTGTCACTATACATCTCAATCTTCTCTTGCTCGCGCTTTTCTGCCTCTCTTTTTTTCCGCCTGAAAATATGTCACTCTTCCCTCCTCTTTTCTTTGTATCGCTCCTTAGCAGCGCGCGTTACAACCGACTGCAGGGTGGCTTTGTAGGCGGCGTCTTTCTCTGCAGTGGCGTTGCGACACTCCTGGTCGTACCACTGGTTTCGGCGAGGGCGTTGGTAGCCAATCACCTCTTCAGCAGCCGCACGCATGGAGTTGGAAATGTGTGTCCACTGCGCGCATATATCATCGATTGGAGGAGTGCTTTGAAGCAGGAGTGAGAGCCGAGTGGCGAAAGCATCGGCTGTCTGTTTCGATTGCAGCTTGTCGACGTCTAGCTTTCTCTGTGTAGGGTTGCGTGTATTCTTAGCTGCGCACAGACGTGTACGGATCTTGACTGCAACAAGATAGTGATCTGAGTCAATGTTTGCACCACGGATCGTGCGTACATCCAATACACTGGAAGAGTGCCTTCCGTCGATCAAAACGTGATCAATTTGATTTTTTGTTTTTTGATCAGGGGACATCCAGGTGGCTTTATGAATATTGAGATGCTTGAATCTAGTGCTACTTACGACCATGTTTCGTGCTGCGGCGAAAAATATTTTCCTTGCCCACCTTAGCGTTGAAGTCACCAAGCACGATTTTTACGTCGTGGCGGGGGCAGCGTTCGTAAGCATTTTCAAGGCGCTCGTAGAAAATTTCCTTGATCTCATCGTCCTTGTCTTCTGTCGGAGCGTGCGCACATATTAGGCTTAAATTGAAAAATCTAACCTTGATTTTAAAAAGGTTAAATAGAAATTAAATATTTAGCGAATCTTTATGTTGTTTTTGTCAAAATTCGAGTTATTAATTACACAGGTATACACGGTTTCGAACCAGAGAAGACGAAAGTGGTTCGATATATATTTTCGCGCACTGAATTTAAATCCGCAGGGCGTCTTTCTCTATCAGCTCGAGCTTAAGAGAAATAGGTGAAATCAAAGGAACATTTATTTTGCGGATAACTGGACTATATCTTTTTAATGCATTGGCCAATTTTAATTGTTTGATTAAAAAATACTACGCCTAACTATAACTGTTTACAAAAATTCATGGCCTTTTGCAGTTTTAAAGATATCCGCCTTCAAAGTTCAAAATTTTTAAAATTGTTACATTTTTTTCATGTTTGTAATCCTGTAACTTTTTTTCTTTGCATTTATTTTCAAAAACTTTCATTTGTTAGATAGAATATCTTATTAGCTTTAGCAAACCTTTTACTTTTTGCCAATTTTTTTGATAGTTTATGAGTTATTTAAAAGAAATCTGAATTTTCTGCCACTTGAAATTTTAAAAATAACCCTCTAGTTTGTTCAAAATTTACTAAGTAATAGAAAGAGTAACGACAACATGGAAATTGTTGTGAAACTTTTGAAGAACTACTGCAAAATGGGTGCCCGAATGTCGTCGGTTCTTGGGATGAAGGTATGCTGAGCGATTATTGTTGGTCTCTAATACGTGAAACGGACCCTGAAAATTATAAACGGTGCAGTTCCACCGCCCTTCATTTTTTGAATTTTTAAAAATTTCTCATTGATTTTATTTTAAGAAACAGGTGGTAAGAAATTCTAATCATTATTAATATTAATCAATACAAAAAATAGAATAATTCGGGAGTTTTAGTATACTTTTTACCGTTTGACAATATCTTATACTACGTTAACATACGAGATTAAAACAAACAAGATTAAGAAAATCCCCTTTTGTAATGTACACTCTTTACACTAGTGTGAAAGAGATTAATTTTGATATTTCGTTGCTTCCTTTTGTTTTGTTTTAGGTTAGCGCTACGTCATGAATTGTGGTTGTTGCAATATTAGTGGGAACTTTTAGAGAGTGAGCAAGGGATTAATTTTGACCAATGGGGGTAAAATCAGGTTGGGTTGTGAAATCATTCACAACATTTGTATTTCAGCATGAAAACACGTGACCGGGGATCATATGACCGCCACCATAACATAGCCGTTATTGACTTTCAATAAGTCAGTTTTTTTATTCCCACTTGCACTGTAGCAATTTTTAAGAAATTCCCAATATTTACAGAGTTTCAAACTTTTTAGAATATAACCCAGCAGCGGATTTGCCAGTGGCTACCATAGAAGGAGATTAATTATTAAACTACTTCAGAATGAGGTTAAATTTTCTATGGTTAATCTAATAAGATTCAATAAGACTTAGGAGTTAATCTAAATCGTCTTAGTCTTTATGTAAACGTAGTATTAGATAGTTTTAGAAATTTTTTAAGAAACTACAGTTTTTATAAAAAATATCAAGGGACTGAAAATTCAGATTTTTCTAAATAACTCATAAACTGTCAAATATATTGGAGAAAAAGAAAAAGTTTGCTTAAGTTAGTAAGATGTTCTACTTGGCAAAAAAAGTCTTTGAAAATAAATGGAAGGAAAAAACGTTACAGGGTTGCAAAAATTAAAAAATTAACAATTTTAAAAATGTTGAACTTTGAAGGCTGATGTCTTTAAAACTACACAAGGCAGTGCATTTTTGTAAACAGTTGTAATTAGAACTAGTATTTTGTAATGAAACAATTAAAAATTATTAGAGACAATTAAAATCAGCTTATGCGTTAAATAGATATAGTCAAGTTATCAGGAAAAGAAATTTTTTTTTTTTTAATTTTGCCTTTAACTCCTAAACTCGACCTGATATAGGGAAAATGGACTGCAAATTTTAATCAGCGTTGACCCTAATTTGTAAGCCTGTGTTATATATGGACCCATTCATAAATTTCATATTGGAATTTTAGTCAACAGAAAATTAATGAACATTTTCAGTAAAAATTACAAAAATTATACCATAATCACATTCATAATTAACAGGAAAATATTCAGATGAATTTTGCGACCATTAGGAAGGTTGCCATCTCAGTTCGTGTTTTAAGCACTGGTCGTGGTCGCCCCGTGGCTTGCTGTAGTATATTAATTAAAAAAATCCAGACCAAAAAATGTCGACTCCGACTTTGCCTCCTCAAAATATCGAAGCTCCGACTCTGACTCCAACTTCGACTCCGACCATTAAAAAAAAATTTATTTTAATTTTTACTAACAGTTTTTAATAATTTTTAATAACACTGACACGAGTAGTGTTTTCCGTCGGGTGTTATTGTAAAATGGTCAAAAACTGCTGACTTTATCGACATTTTTTTTTGCCATTTTCTTAACCGTTAATACAAAATAATCAGGCATGTGCTGGATTTCTTGCGAATTCAATTCGAAATGAATTTAATTTGTAAAACATCAACTGACCTAATTGAAAATGGCGTAACATAGTTAAAACCTGATTTCTGTTACTTGTCCAAAACGCACTATTTGACATGGTCATAAAAGGTGAAGTGTAACGTTGTTTATAGCACAAGGTATTTTGGTTTCACATTCAATTTCGTACGAAAGAGAAATGCAGCACATGCCTGATAGCTTAAATTCCGGTTTCAAGCTATCACTGACATTTCAGTCATGATAGTTTTAGTGTTTAATTTTTAATGCGTAGTCGATAATTTCACAGGGTGAACCAAATTAAAAAAAACATCTGCTTTTATTCTGTTTTAAACAAAATTCTGCGAAATATTATTTATTTTTCGTGATTGTTTTGCTGGAGTCGGAGACGATGCACTTTTCCCGACTCCGACTCCTTTGCACAAGAATTCCTACAGAGTCCGACTCCGCAGCACTGCTTATAATCTGAAAATTTTATACAATCTTCTTCACAATGAACCGATATACAGTATTTTATTAATAGTGCCACACCTCTTCGTCGAAATCCGCCCATTTCTAACATCCTGCTTGAAATGTATATCAGTATCAGTATATCAGTATATCATTTCTGTACAAAATTTAATTACCTAGTATTGTAACATCGCTTCCTTTCGAGCGTGCTGATTTAATTCGCGCTTGAATAGCCTTCTAGACCACAGTGCGACCTCTTAATTTATTTTTTTTATGTAATCGTGATCACACACAGGCAGGTGGACTAGTAACTTTTATAACTAATTGTACGAAGCATGGCTAAATTGTACGAAGTAACATCAGTAATATACTGTTTACACAGTAAGCGTGGGAAAAAAAGCAAAAAAATCACATTAAAAAAATTTTTGCAGACGAAAGATTAAGGGAAGTCATTGATTTTTTTCATAAGAAAATACCCTTAAAGTAGCTACGAAGAATTATTTGTGAAACCTTAGGCATTAACTATAGTAAAAAAAAAAATTAAAATCAACTTAAAGCTAATTTTGTAAAACTTTTTACTGCGGGAAAACACATGGTGCTAAACCATTATGTTCGACATAACAGTCTATGTTATGCCTGTGAGTGATAACGATTACATGAAAAAAAAATGAAGAGGTCGCACTGTGGTCTAGAAGGCGATTCAAGGCTATGTCGAAAAAATGACGGTAGTACAAAAATTTAGCCCAAATGTTCTTCATCTGTAACGACAGTAGCAGCATGAACCTTAATCTCAGTACTTTTTAAATATTTATTTTGTAGAAGTTGAAATCTTATGTGTTAATTAATACAAATGTACTGAATTAAAACCAATTTAACTTTTTTCTTTATGCATAAAAATTAATATTTTTTTTTTCGCAAAAATTAAAACATTTATTGAAAGGTTCAATTTTGCATAATCAAAGTTTGCGATTATTGGTATTTTTTAGAAAATTATGTTGAGTATCAGTAGAAAATACCTCGCAGTCCTAGACTTTTAACTATGAATATAGCCCTTGTCATAAACTTTTTAACAACCGATCCCGACCGGCCAAAAAAATCGATCCCGCTGTTTCTGCCACGCCCACAAAAGAAAATGTTTGCACTCACGTCATTTTTCGACACATCAGTTAATATGAGGCGGTAACATTAACCTTTTTTTTCATATAGATCGATACGTCTTAATGACCATTAGGACGTATCGAAAAATTTAGATAGTATTCTTAGAGGTCTCAAAAGTTGCATGGCGTTTTCAAGGACTCCAAAAAAAGGATGTCTTCCGCAAGGAGAAAGTATTTTTTTTTTGAGAAAAACAGTAAAAAATTACGATCTCAAAATGTTTTTATTTTTATAATAAAATCTATATATGTCTAAAAGCAAAAGTAAATAAAGACTTTAACTAACAATATCTTGTTAAACATGATGCAACCCTCAATTTTTCATAAGCGTCCTGTGTGAAGACTAATCGAATCTAAAGGTAGACTTGAGATAGCACAAAACTTTGTCTAAATATAAATATAAATATTAAATCCAATGCTGTCGGTTTTGATGGAATACATCCTAATTTTTTCAAATTACTTTTACATGTGCTTCTTCCTTTCGTTTTATTTATCTTTAATACAATTATAACCAAATCCGAATTTCCGACTGCTTTGAAAAAAGCCAAAATAATACCCATTCCTAAAACTGAAAACGACGATCGACCAATAGCAATCTTACCATACCTATCGAAAGTTTTTGAATCGGTAATTCACAAACAAATAAATAAATATCTGTATTGTAACAAACTTTTAACTGACAGACTGACAGTCAGGACTCCGACCAAAACATAGTTGTGTGACCGCTCTACTAAACGTCACTGATGAAATCCGATATAATCTCGATCGTAATGACATTACTTTTTTGATCCTTTTGGATCACTCGAAAGCTTTTGACACGGTCGATCACTAGATCTTATGCGCAAAATTATCTAGCATGTTTAATTTTTCCCCTAATGCAACCAGACTAATGAGCTCATACCTGACTAATAGGTCACAAGCAGTAAATATTGGTTGCAAGATCTCTAATTTTTCCCCAGTGAACCTTGGCGTACCTCAGGGATCTATACTGGGTCCTCTACTATTCTCGGTATATATAAACGATTTACGTACCGTTATACAATGTTGTGGAATCCAAATGTACGCCGATGATGTGCAACTTTATACTAGCTGTCGCAAGTCTGATATTCACTCTTGTGTTCAAGGTTTGAATGCAAATTCAAGTAAAATAAATGATTGGGCATCTGCTAATGGTCTATGTCTCAATCCAATGAAATAAAAATGTTTAATAATAGCTAGAAAACACAATCTTACTTCGCATATTCCAAGTGTCACCCTAAATGGCTCATGCATCGAAGTTGTAAAAGCTGTCAAAAATTTGGGCATTACTTTTTATAGCAATTTAAATTGGATGAACCATGTGAATGTCACTGTAGGAAAAATCTATGATATGCTCCGCAGCTTGTGGGCTACACAGTATTTTACACCTCTCAGCACTAGAATGCTATTGGCAAAAACTTATCTTGTCCGCACTTTATCTTGTCCCCAAATTTTTGCATATTGTGACGCTGCAAGTAAGCATAAGCTAAACGTTGCTTATAACAATATCGCTCGTTATGTCTTCGGACTTAAGCGAGCCGACCGCATATCACAAATGTATTCAAAACAAATTTGCAGCCTGACTTTAGACAATCAGCCCTGCTCCAGAATCTGTCGTAATGAATTTCCGAACGTAAAGCTACGGTACGAATACGAAAAATTTGCTAATCCAAAATCCGAACAAATTCCCCTTTTCGAACTTACTTTCGGGAGTTCGAAAACAAATAAATAAAAAGAAAAATTGAAAAACTGAAGTGTTTTTGATCAAAATTGTATTTTTTAGCTGTGATTTTTAATGGATTTCATTGCAATTGCAATTTTCGCACAATAAAAGGAAGATTTCTCACATAGAGAATCTATGAAAATTCGTTGAAGAATATTGCGAGATTCCATCAACCCTTTGGAAATGGATTACGAAACGTAGGAAATGCACTAAATAAATTTCAACTAACATATTCACAGGTTTAAATAAAAACAATTTAACTTTATTGACCAAAAATTAATTATAAGTTCTATTTTACGACCTAATTCTATAAAAATTTAATTGTTTTCTTTTGTCGTAAACAAATCCGTCGAGGCAAAGCTTTCGCGAAAAAATTCGAAAAACAGCTGTCAAAAGTTGATGCGTTCAGAATGTGTAGTTGCAATGCTAGGAATGTAAGAATGTTCGAATTCGATTTGGATTGTAGAATACTTCATTACCAATCCGAAAGAAAATTGACGCTACGACGGATTCTGAAATAGGGCTGAATATCTTGAATTTGAGGGTGTTGGTTTTCCTGCCTAAAATTATCTTTGCAAAGGAACCACTTTACTTATATAAAAAAAATACAATTTTTAAGACCTCAGCTCTGAAATAATTCAACCAAACATCAACCAAAACATGTCTGCTTAGCGTCCGAAAGGCAGTTTTTTGTTAATTCCATACGCCTTTGGAACTCGCTTCCACCATTCTTACAGCGTATTTGCAGTGCAGCAATGTTTAAGTTCAAGCTCATTGATTATTTATCTTCTCTTTAATTTCACAACTATTTTCGTTCCTCTTCTTATTTTATTCATTCTAAAATTAATTTCTTAACTTACTTCATTTTCTTCTTTTCTTAGGCTCATAAGTTTAATTTAATTTTTTTTTTTTTTTTTTTTTCATTTTTGTATAAGTTCAACCATCGTTATAGTTTTTACTTAATTTAATTTAACAAATTTTTTAAGACTTAGTGTTGATTATTAACTTCATCATTATTCATAATTATTTATCATTAATTATTGTTTAAAATTTATAAAGTTTACTTCTTTTTTTGCTTTTCATGTTTTTTTTAATATAACACTCTATTGATTTGTATATCTACATATGTAATCGGTGCTTCATTATAAGTTTTTTCTTGCCAGTTTTTTCACTTAAGCCAATTGATAATAAATAAAAATAATAAGAGATAAGAAATTTTGGTAGTATTGATTCTAGTGTTAAAGTTTTCCTTAAAATTGAAGAATTATTATTTTGCATATTTTTGGCATTTGCATTTTTGAAGTGAAAACTTCTTTAGGCGCGTTGAACGATTTTGGTAGAGGGTAAATCTTTGGTTTGCGTCATCGTGATGGCGAGTAACTCTCGCCATCAATACAGGCAGCGAGCATGGCAGAATAACCAGGTTGGGCCGACTCGGAGAAGAGTGAAGTAGAAAGCAGAGAAAAGCGAGCTAGTTGTCAAAATCAGCTGTTCATCTCGAGTTTCTTTATGTTCATGTTTTGCAGTTGATTTTTGGTTAAATTTGTTTTTTTGCTTTTTTGCAAATTGAACACTTCCTCGGAATTTTATAGTTTTATTTGCACTGTTTTTATAATATTTTCATTCAAATTAACACAAACTTAACACACGTGTCCGCACTATTTACAATTTGAAAACATAATATTCTTATTTCAACCTTTTCATTTTCCACTCTTCGTTAAAGGGCCAAACAGACCACACAGACTGTTTGCGCAGACTGTTCGACAGTGTATTTGGCTGTTTTAGGTTTGTACAAAAATTAAAATATTTTAATTTTTGGTTATGTTTGCGCAAACCGTCTGTATAGTGTGTATAAAAATCACACCGACTTGCCATAATCCCGAAAGTTTTATAGAGTGAAGACGTGCGTGAAGGAACATTTATAAAAATGGAAGCAGAAAAGAAAAATTTAATAGAATTGAACTAAAAAATCAAGTCTGCGCAAACAAAGTCTGTGTAGTGTATGGTCGTCGCTATGACGAGAGAAAAGTCTTGTTTGCGCAAACAGTCTGTGTAGTCTATTTGGCCCTTAACGCGTAAGGGCACTAAGCGAGCCGGCCCTACCTGGTTATTCTGCCATGACAGCGAGTAGGTTTTTAAATGACGCTTTTGGATCTTGACTATCAAGCGATCAGCAAGGCATATTAACCAGGGGCCGAATTATAGCATCTGTGATGGAGCAAAATTGTACAAGATTGATAGGCACTTGTCGCATCGTGCTCTTCGTAATTTTGCTCGATCAAGGATGCTGTAATTCGGCCCCAGGTAGGCTCGATACGGAGAGACTTTAAAAAGTACCCCTTATGTTCTGTGTTTGTTTTGATTCCTTTCGACAATACCTACAATTCTGTCAAAATCATGTCAAACGAAGAAGGCTGAGCGCCTGGTAGCCAATATCCAAGAGCGTGTGTTTGAGTTTCATGACAACATAAAAACATTTGTAGTTTTATAAATGTCGCCAGCATATTCTCTGACTGGGACCATGGTATAATAAGTAATAGGTAGGAGTGACATTTCGTGTTTCAACCATCGAATGTCAAACAAAAGAAAACACAATAGAGAACGTGTGTCACACACATTGGCTGCATTCAGAGGAGCCACCTGTTGTGAATGGATCATTTAATTGCAAAGGTTTCTCACTCAAATTTAAAAAAAAACTGTTGCCAACTATTGACTTCGCTGAAAGCTGCCAATGTGTGTGACACACGCACTTTATATTGTTTTCTTTTGTGTGAAATTCGATGGTCGCAGCTCGTGAGAAAATGAGTAGTTGTCAAGGCTACCAATAATAATTTTATCATGACTAGGACTGCATCGTCCAAAAATTTTTTGTTTCTTATTTCAGCTACCATACGCCTATAGTATTTTTTTGAGAATATAATTCAATTATTAATGCAAACAGTGAAAATAATGTAAGTTAAATTCGATGAAATTTATGTAAATACAAATGCTATGTATACATATTTTATGTGTAAATTAATTATTTAAATAAGTTTAATTCATATTTTTTTTTATGTGTTACTCTGTTTTTTTTTATTAATACCCATAATTTAAAATATAATGAAATGATAAAAGACGAAAATAATGTGTCAGGACAAAGTCTTCCAGGGAATACTAATATTATATATATGGGTTTTTGCTTCGGTCGGCAGTCCCCTCACTGCTATACTTTTTTGTTTTTGAGAAATGTAGGTATACTTACTTGAATGCAATTTTTTAACTTTTTCAAAAGAATGACTATAAGGTTTATATCTCGGTCACCAGAAGTGGTATCAAAGATAATTTTATTTATTTAATTTCTTCAGATATTTCGTAAAAAACCCTGTCTAAAAATATATTTTTAAAACAACAGGAAAAGACCAAGATATTGTTTTCCTATTTTCATATTAAAAAAAAAATACTTCCTAGCATGAAATTTAAAAATTTTTGTTCATATCTTCTGTATTGTTATTATTTTATTAAAAAAGTTTTTAACAACAATTGTTAAGTCAATTGAGATCCATCAAATGGCTAACTCAGAAACTCAAAATTTTGGTATAATATTTTTCTCAATGCTGAAGTGAGGTGTTTTAACGAAATAATAAAATTCATGCTAGGAAGGAAAATTTTTTAAAATATCGAAATAGAAAAAATAATCGTGGTCTTAACCTGGTGTTGTAAATTGATACTCTTGGACAGGATGTTGCTGAGATATATTTGAAGAATATATATTGAGGAAATTATCTTCGGCAGCATTTCTGTGCCTGAGATATTCAACCTTATATTAATTTTTTAAAGAGTTAAAAAATTGCATTCAAGTATACATTTCTCAAAAACAAGAAAACACATATTCGAATAATATGCCAATTATAAATTCTCCTATTTGAAGGAAAGCGTTAACACTATAATCAATGCCACCAAAATTTAGCAATTAAAACAATTAAAAATTCTGTGCTATCTCGAGTGTACATTTAGATTCAAATATCCTTCACACAGGACACTGTGGATAAAAATCAAATTGAATATTGTTAGTTAAAGTCTTTATTTACTTTTGCTTTAAGACATACAATGTAGTTTTTCTTACAAAAATCAAAGCATTTTGATATTGCTACTTTTAACTGTTTTTCACAAAAAAACAACTTTGTCCTTGCGGGAGAGGAAGATATCTTTATTGTGTCCTTAATCTCCTTTTTGGGAGATCTTGACCAACCTATGCAACTTTTGAGACCTCTTAGAATGTGAAATTCGAAAAAAATTGTAATTCGATACGACCATTCTTCTTTTTTTTATGTAGTGTTTTATTGTCAAATGAGCATACATTTTATTCTTACGACATTTTGTAAGATGAGTTAAATGCATATTCACTGCATTAGAATCAATTGCTTGCCTTTACTAAGCCCATAAAACAGCATTTTTTTCTGCAGTGTACTAAAGTACACTGGTTACACTGTAAAGCAAACGACATTTAAGCTAAGATTTAATCCGTGACTAACCGACTTTATGCTCGCGAGCTCCAGAAAACAAGCTGCTAACAGTTTCTTAGCTAAAGAAAGATTTAAATATATTTTATTTGTTGTTGTTGTTGATTGTTGATTGTTGATTCTTGTGTTTTTTGTTGCTGTTTGTTGTCTGTTCAACAGATAAATCGTAAGAAGCATATTTCAGGTTTTGAGCTTACTTTATCTATGCTTTGCTATTTTTTTTTCTTTTCTTCTATATTGTTAACAGAGACTTGTTGTAGCTGATTATTTGTTTAGCATAAATAATGCCAAGCCACGTTTAGTTGTTGCTTTTATATGTTTTATTGTTGATTTTGTTGGTATAGTTTTTATAGATTGTGTTTTGTAGTTGTTGTAAATTTGAATATTTACTTTTTTAGTATATCTTCTGTACTTCTTGTTGTTATTATTGTTGTTGTGTTTCTAATGCAAGCATGCAGAGAAAGTTAGTAGAGCACAAGCGGCGTTTATGTTAATTTCTTTTACGTTTTTCATACGTTAATCACAAAAACTAAGTTGCTATACTGAAAATCACAATCATATTCATAATGATTACAAATAATCATTTAGGCATGCCTTTATATTCAAACACATGCACACTCACACACAAACAGGCACACACTGCTTGCTAAGCGTGCAATTGTGCCTCTTGCATACATAGACTTAAAATGGCTTAAAACAATTTGTTACCATTATTCTGCTAACAAGGCAAAGATTGCGTCTACTAACAATTGTTAGGTTAGCAAGCATGAGGCAAATCCGGCTATCATTTAAATATATAATTTTTGTTTCTTATAACTTTGCATAGCAATAATTTAAGTTTAATTTACGCGTTATATTGCAGCATCTATTGCACATTTGACAAGGGATTTTTTTTATATATTAATACTAACAATAAACTTATTCGTAATCTTATTAATAACTTGTTTTGAAGCGATTAAATAAATAATGCTGTTGCAACTTTTTATACGTATTTGCAAATAAAAGGCAACGTTGTAAGAAATAAAAGAAATTTCATGCAGGAAATACCGACTAAAGCCATTATTTTATGCATAAGCAGCAATATGATGAAATAACGTGTAGACGCTAGCGAGAGAATAGTATAATATATTGCTTTAGCTGGACCGGAAGTCTGGTGGACATTAGTTTTATTGGATTTATAGGATCAATGTATTTTATTTGAAAAAAAATCTAGAACGAAAGCATTAAAAATTCAACTAAAACTTGTCAACATATACCAAAGGTCGAAGATTTAAGACTTTGCACCTTATGTAAGACATTACATTTGCCAGCTTAAAACTTCATGCTCATTTCAGTGTTTTTGTTAAAATAACCGTAAAACAATTTTTCAGTGTTTGCAAAGGCTTTTTTTAATGAGCTAAGTTTAGGTATTAAAATATATTTGGTGACCTTTGCCCCATAATGCTTTGTGCTATGGTTTCGTTTTTTTTTTTTTTTTGAGATAGCTTTCGTTAACGCGAGCTTGCTACTAGAGCTCATAAACTTGTTTGGTTTTAAGCAAAATTCGCAACTGATGAAAATTTAAAAATAAGTTAATTTATTTGGATTTATTTTAAAAAAAATACATATTTCTTGTGAGCAAAGTAGCAAAATGTTATAAATTTTATATCAGGTTCGTAGCCTGATACTGGTTTGAGGGTTTGATTGCAAAAATTTTTTGGTATTGATATAATATTTAAACCAAGGATATGGGCTTTTGTGGCAAAATTAATTACATTTAAAATAATTTTTGATTTTAGCTCTATTTTTTTTTATATTTGCTCATCATAATTAGGCACTTCATCAATTAATGACTTTTAGAATGCAAAAAAGTAACCATAGTATATTGCTTTTGCTGCACGAAGATATAGTTCAGCACGTCTATGCTTTTTTTTATTTAAACTTATTCGCAACCCTTTGGCTACGCAAAATTTTACTCCTTTGAGGATCAGAATGCTTTTAGCAAAGGCATATCTAGTACCTACCCTCATGTATGGATGTGAACTTTTTGATTGCTGCGATGCAATAAGCAAGCGGAAAATTAATGTAGTGCACAATAATATTGCTCGTTAAATTTTTGGTCTTAAATGAAACGATCATGTTTCTCATCTCAAACAAATTTTCAACCCAACATTCGACAATTTGCTCAACTTAAAAACTCTGGTAGGACTACACAAAATAATTTTACCAAAGAACCAGAATATCTTTTCCAAAAGCTAAAATTTTTGCGGTCTAATCGTGGTAATCGTTTATTACAACCGAAATCTGCCTGTTTAACGTCCGAACGTCAATTTCATGTTAATGCCATACGTCTTTGGAACTTTCTTTCCTATAATATGCAGAGTATTAGCAACGCAACGCAATTTAAAAATGCAGTCTCTTGTTACTTGTCGTTATGATGATATTTAACACTAAAAATATTGTGAACTCTCGTACTAAATGTGTGAATATTTTTGTTTTTTAAACATATAAATAACTTCATTATTATTTTTGTATTTGTATTAAGAATATATGCATTTTTGTTTCTTCTCATTTCATTATTTTATTCAAAATCATATCATATTGAAATAATCGATTTCTCAAACTAATGTTTTTTGTTTGTTATTATTATTTGTAATTAATTATTAATTATTATTTGTGTTTTTGTGTTTTTTATAGAGAGATACAACTTTGAATTAGCATCACTGCTTTACTTGACCACCCATTTAACAGCTGAAAGTGTTTTTTTTTTTGTTTTCTTTGCTTCTACATTTTATTATGGATCGACTTACACCGAGCAACGCGTGCAAATTGTGGAAATTTTTTTTTAATATATTATTATCATTATTATTATTATTATTATTATCATTATTATTATTATTATTATTATTATTATTATTATTATTATTATTATTATTATTATTATTATTATTATTATTATTATTATTATTATTATTATTATTATTATTATTATTATTATTATTATTATTATTATTATTATTATTATTATTATTATTATTATTATTATTATTATTATTATTATTATTATTATTATTATTATTATTATTATTATTATTATTATTATTATTATTATTATTATTATTATTATTATTATTATTATTATTATTATTATTATTATTATTATTATTATTATTATTATTATTATTATTATTATTATTATTATTATTATTATTATTATTATTATTATTATTATTATTATTATTATTATTATTATTATTATTATTATTATTATTATTATTATTATTATTATTATTATTATTATTATTATTATTATTATGATGATGATTATTATAATTATTATTATTATTATTATTATTATTATTATTATTATTATTATTTATTATTATTATTATTATTATTATTATTATTATTATTATTATTATTATTATTATTATTATTATTATTATTATTATTATTATTATTATTATTATTATTATTATTATTATTATTATTATTATTATTATTATTATTATTATTATTATTATTATTATTATTATTATTATTATTATTATTATTATTATTATTATTATTATTATTATTATTATTATTATTATTATTATTATTATTATTATTATTATTATTATTATTATTATTATTATTATTATTATTATTATTATTATTATTATTATTATTATTATTATTATTATTATTATTATTATTATTATTATTATTATTATTATTATTATTATTATTATTATTATTATTATTATTATTATTATTATTATTATTATTATTATTATTATTATTATTATTATTATTATTATTATTATTATTATTATTATTATTATTATTATTATTATTATTATTATTATTATTATTATTATTATTATTATTATTATTATTATTATTATTATTATTATTATTATTATTATTATTATTATTATTATTATTATTATTATTATTATTATTATTATTATTATTATTATTATTATTATTATTATTATTATTATTATTATTATTATTATTATTATTATTATTATTATTATTATTATTATTATTATTATTATTATTATTATTATTATTATTATTATTATTATTATTATTATTATTATTATTATTATTATTATTATTATTATTATTATTATTATTATTATTATTATTATTATTATTATAATTATTATTATTATTATTATTATTATTATTATTATTATTATTATTATTATTATTATTATTATTATTATTATTATTATTATTATTATTATTATTATTATTATTATTATTATTATTATTATTATTATTATTATTATTATTATTATTATTATTATTATTATTATTATTATTATTATTATTATTATTATTATTATTATTATTATTATTATTATTATTATTATTATTATTATTATTATTATTATTATTATTATTATTATTATTATTATTATTATTATTATTATTATCATTATTATTATTATTATTATTATTATTATTATTATTATTATTATTATTATTATTATTATTATTATTATTATTATTATTATTATTATTATTATTATTATTATTATTATTATTATTATTATTATTATTATTATTATTATTATTATTATTATTATTATTATTATTATTATTATTATTATTATTATTATTATTATTATTATTATTATTATTATTATTATTATTATTATTATTATTATTATTATTATTATTATTATTATTATTATTATTATTATTATTATTATTATTATTATTATTATTATTATTATTATTATTATTATTATTATTATTATTATTATTATTATTATTATTATTATTATTATTATTATTATTATTATTATTATTATTATTATTATTATTATTATTATTAATTTATTTATATTAGTCCATTAAGAACTAGGTTCTTTTATAGTACAGAGCTCAAAGACATAATTTGAATTCAACTTATTATAAAACATTTAAACTTAAATCTAAGGTAATTTAAATTTATTGTTATACAATTAAAAGTGTTATCAAAAAATTTTTATGTTAAACAAATGTAAAGTCATTCAGACAGATAAAACTTAAATTAAGAAAGAGCAAACAAGAGACAGAGAGAGAAAGTCATATAGAGCTAGAAAAAGTCATATAGTGATGAAAAGTGCTTCAAAATAGCATGTTTGAAGGATGTTTTTGACGCTATGGATTTTAAGCTACTAGGCAATGAATTCCATAATCTAGCGGCATTAATAAAGAATAGTCGTGTGGAGTTTAGAAAGTTAATACTAGGTATAATTATCACTTGGCTTCTATTTCACCGACTAAATTGCAGTTTTTCAAATAAGTAGAAAGGAGTTTTGTGGTGTATGACTTTGTGTAAAAATATGCAATTCCTGGCATTAGAGTAGCTTATGATATCGCACCCAAGTATACAGATATTTAGTTGAGCTAAATGATCAAATTTACGCAAGCCGTAGGCATAACGAGTGGCATGGTTTAACGCGATCTGCAATTTAAGTTGAGACCGCGAGTCTAACTTGCTGTATACAAGTTCAGAATATGTTATGACGGGGACAACGAGTTGAATTACAAGTTTACGTTTTAGATCAATAGGTGTATACTCAGACGACATCCTAAGGTTACGCAAGATGTAATAGATTTTGCGGACTACACTGTTGATATGATCTGTGCACGTAAAGGAAGCATTGATATTAAATCCAAGACTTACAACACTATTAACTATTTTTATGATTTTATTACCTAATATAACTTCTGGAATGGAGTCAAGGCTCATTTTTTCTTTAGAGACAGGCAACACATACGACTTAAGTACATTAAGGTGAAGACTATTTTTCATAACCCATTGGTTTATACTATCAAGATCTTCATTCAGTTTACATACTAAATCTTCCATGAGGTTTGTTCTACCAGACAAGTAATTCTGAACGTCATCAGCATAAGCATGCATGGACGAATATGTGCAGCAGTGAAAAATGTCATTCACGAACATGGAGAAGAACAGCGGGCCAAGCTGCTCTTCATAGTATGAAAAATTAGTACCGACCTTCACTCTTTGTACTCTATTTGTCAAATAGCTACTTAACAAATGAGTGGCACTGTCGCAGAAACCAAAGAAATATTTTTAATTTTGACAAAGGAGTTCATGACTTACAGTGTCAAATGCTTTTGAAAAATCAAGCAGACACAATAGAGTTAGTCTACCATCATCATAATAAGACCTTATATCATCCATTACTTTAACCGTAGCAGTAGAGCAACTGTGACCTGCGCGACAACCAGATTGGAATGGAGGCAAAGGATTATTTTCACTTAAGAATGATGATATTTGGTTAGCCATGATAGATTCACATACTTTGGATAATGAAGACAGGATGCTTATAGGCCTGAAATCCTTCGGTTCACAAGCTGTATTTTTTTTTGCCACCGGCGTTACTATAGCAGATTTCCACAAATGTGGAAAAGACGATGTAGTCGATGTAGTAAAACAATAATTAATAATGTAAGTAAAAGAGCTAAGAATGTGTGGTAAAATAATCTTTACAAATTTTATATTTATACCATCTTCACCAACAGCATTTGATTTAATATTTCAATCAAAATAATGGTTCTGTTCGTCAAACTTATGGTGCACTTCGCCCATTTTATGGCGTACATAATCGTCCTTCAGAGCTGCTAATTCGAAGAACAATAGATCGTTTTCGAACCACATTTACTATTGCTGATAATTTGCATCCCGTGAGACGCCGAACAGTGCGCACTGAAGAATCTGTAGCCGCTGTACAGGAAAGCATTGAAGATGATCCTAATCAATCAATTCGTCGTCGTTCTCAGCAACTGGGTTTGTGTCCTTCCACTTTATGGAAGATTTTACGAAAAGATCTTGACTTAAAACATTTCAAGATTCAACTTGTGCAGGAATTAAAGCCAAACGACCATCGTATGCGCCGCCAATTCGGCGAATGGGCTGAAGCACAAATTCATATTGATTTTGAATTTCCATGTAAAATTTTATTTTCCGATGAAGCCTATTTTTGGTTGAATGGGTACGTAAATAAACAGAATTGTCGTATTTGGAATAAGGAGAATCCACAAGCTTTTGCCGAAACACCATTACATCCACAGAAAATTACTGTTTGGTGCGCTTTATGGGCTGGCGAAGTCATTGGCACATATGTCTTCAAAAACGATGATGGTCAGAATGTTACTGTTAATGGTGAACGGTAAAAGAACATGATTCGAAGTTTTTTCGTACCTCAGTTAGCTGGCATTAATCCTGCTGATATGTGGTTCCACACAGCGGGCGCTACAATTGATTTATTCAAGGAAACTTTCGACGAAAAAATAATTTCACGAAATGGCCCAATTAATTGGCCCCCAAGATCGCGTAATTTAACCTCATTTGATTATTTTCTTTAGGGTTATGTGAAGTCACTTGTCTACTTCGATAAACCACAAACAATTGAACACCTGGATATCAACATTCGAAGAGTTATCGGCGAGATATGGCCGCAAATGCTGCGAAAAGTTTGTGAAAATTGGTGTTCCAGATTACGCCTTGTACGCGCCAGCCGTGGCAGCCACATGGCCAAAATTATATTTAAACATTAATATCATAAATTTATCTATTCAATAAAGTTCGTTTTATTGATATTAAAAATATATTACTATGTTTTATTATGATTTAAACTTGTATTACTCTACAAAAAACACTCTTTATATAATAATAATATATATAACAATAATAGATATAATAATGTCCTGCCTGACTGTGCATTGCCAAAATTCTAAAGTTCTGGAATTTCTAAACTTATGCGATATATTACAATTTCTTTAACAAAATCGAAATCAATTTCACTTTCTATTTCATAAAAACTATTCCACTTTATTTTTTGAAGCATTTATCTCTTATGAAGCTTATAAGGCTAAAAATAATTTAAGAAACAACTTCCTTACTTTTTATCGCTGTCATCAAAAAAAAAATAAATAAAACAATGCTTTTAATTTGTTGATTTGGAATAATTTGCTTTATTTTTGATATTGTGTGGGCTTCATTTTGGTTGCGCTGGCATTTTTTTAACTTATGACTGCTTTAGCTAAAATAGCCTGTATAGAAAAGCCTGTATACATTCTATGCCAAAAATCATGCAAATTTAAACAAACATATCATAAAATACTTTGAATTTTTTAAAATGCTGTTACTTTATACGGAAATTTTTGAATACACGAAATAAAAAAATATTTTTAAGGAAGTTTGAAGGTTAGCAAGAAAAGTGGAAAAGACTTTATTCTCTACAAATTGTCGGTAACCAAGAAAACAAAAGAATTCTTTGGTTTCAAAAGTGAAAAAAATTGTTACAAATAGTAACAAAATTATTGGCCCATAATTATAGTCAAAATAAAAGTGGACTCTAAATTTAGTGCAAGCTTTTTGACAACTTATTATATTAAAAAACTATCAAAAATGCATATACTAAATTTAGAGTCGACTTTTATTTTGACTATGGTTATGGGCCATTGTCTTAATCATAGTTGAATTGAATTCTTTGTAAAATTTTCATATAAATTTTATAAGTTTCCTTGTATAAAGTAAATGCAAAAACGAATTCAATACTACAGGGTGTTTTTTTTAGAGGTTTGTTTTTCGAATAGAGATAAAACTGGCATTTTGTGGTCAAATCTGGCAACTCTAATGTCATTTATGTTCAGTTTGGTTTGCCATTTTATCATGAACAGGTTGACAAAAGAACAACGCTTGCAAATCGTGCAAATTTATTTCGAAAATAATGGTTCAGTTCGCGAAGTTTACCGCAAGCTCCGTCCATTTTATGATCGACATAATCGTCCATCAGAGCAATTAATTCGGTTAACCATGGGTTGTTTTCGCACTACGTTTACTCTATGTGATAATACGCATCCGCAGAGACTTCGAACAGTGCGCACCGAAGAAACAATTGCCGTTGTAGACCAAAATGTTGAAGAGGACCCGAATGAATCGATTCGCCACCGTGCACAGCAATTGGAGCTTTGTCCATCAACTTTATGGAAGATTTTGCGCAAAGATCTTGGCTTGCGACCTTTCAAGATCCAGCTTGTGCAAGAATTAAAGCCGTGAGACCATGCAATGCGTCGTGATTTTGGTGTATGGGCCGAAAATGAGATTGATCTCGATGCTGATTTTCATCGCAAAATTTTGTTCAGTGATGAGGCTCATTTTTGGTTGAATGGCTACTTCAACAAGCAAAATTGCCGTATTTGGAGTGAAGAGAATCTACATGAGACCCTTGAGACGCCATTACATCCACAAAAACTGACTGTTTGGTGTGCTCTATGGGCTGGTGGAGTCATTGGGCCATACTTCTTACGAAATAATGCTGGAGAGTCAGTTACCGTTAATGGAGACCGGTATAGAGCCATGATAGCCGACTATTTTGTTCCCGAATTGGATGGCATGAATGTGGATGAGTTGTGGTTCCAACAAGACGGCGCTACATGCCACACAGCGCACATCACAATCGCGGAATCGTGTGATTTGACACTATTGGATTATTTTCTTTGGGGATATGTGAAGTCGCTCGTCTACGCCAACAAACCAGAAACGTTAGGGGACTTGGAAGCCAACATTCGTGGCGTTATTGCCGACATACGGCCCCATATGCTCGAAAAAGTGGTTGAAAATTGGACCTGTAGAATTGGCTTTATTCGAGCCAGCCGTGGCGGCCACATGCCCGAAATCATATTTAAACATTAATGGCATAAAATTATCCTTCCAATAAAGCCAAATTGATGGACATTAAAACATGTTTTATTTTAATTCGAAGTTTTATACCTCTAAAAAAAACACCCTTATATTCAGAGTTGAATTTCCCATCACTCTTTACTACAAAATATATGCTTGTAAAGAAAAGGTTTAAAGTTCTTCAAATAGTTCACGGTTATATTCAAAAATAGTTTTTGTTGTTACTTATATATTGATGTATAGTTTATCTTTATACATCACTTTATTAACATTATGAGAGCGTTAGGACGCGTTTATAGTGGCAACTTGTTGCTTTGCCGAGCCGAGCTGAATCTCAAAAGCGCATAGAAGTAATAGAGAATTCAAGTCATGTAGCTCTTTTGTCCCAATGCATTTTTATTTTCAACTCGGTTCGTTCGTAAGTCCGCACTATAAACGCGCCATGTCTCAAGTAACAGAGTTTTCGATACCTGTATTGACAGCTTGAATAAAAATAATGCTTTCTATTAGCTAGAAGGTAGTCGATAAATAAATTTTCTGGATTACATTTTCGATTACGTGGTAGCGAAGAGTTACATACAAATTAAAGCTGGGCGTAGTAATATTTATCCTCATTTCTATGCTGAGTTTTTTTCATTTATATCGAAGAAAAAAAATTATGTAACAGTTTATTGTTACAAAACCTGAGAGCCTGTTAGATCAAACACATTGGGTTTGTTCATATACTTTACTTGTAAAAACTTGCAAGGAGAGAGTAAAAGAAAAATTGAGAAAATATATTTTACAAAAATAATAGTAGCAGAAAAAGTACGTGAACAGAAAACTTGTGGAAACTTGCAAGTTATAAGCAAGTACGAAAGTACTTTGAAGATTGTCTGTTCAAAAGGTCCTATTTAGCATTTTGGAAAAAGCAGTTTTTTACTATTTTTTAGCACTTCTAATATTGAATCCCATCATTTGCACAAATAAAAAAATTTAGAAAATCGTAAATATTTGCAATATTTTATGCATCAAAGTTTATATTTCTGTTCAAAAGGGCCTATTTGCATATAATTTCATGAATACTGAAAAATTGCTTTTAAAGATATTTAAGTTCTATTTAAGCTAAGGAACTGATTATTCAATGCATGAAAGTCCTTACTGAATCCTTATTACTACAATGCGAAACCGACAAAGAATGTGATTGGTGTGGTGGAAAGAATGTGAAAATGGTATTGAGCCCATTATAGGGCAGTTACGTATTTAGTTAATTAATTATTTGTACGAAAACTTCTTATGAATTTTTTGTTGCTGTGTTCATTTATTAACATGCTTAAAAATCTTATCAAAACGGCTCATTTCTTCAGTGACTGCGCAAAAGGGCCTATTTTTAAATTTGAAATCTCTATAAATTTGAAACCATTTACATTTTTTTTTCCATGCTTACATCATATATTAGCTGTGGGTAGATATATATAACTGCGTTAAGAAAGTCTCAGAATTGTAAGCTCACCAAAAACTAGATGTTTTTTAGTTTTCTTCAACTTCATACAATGTCGAAATAGACCCTTTTGAACAGACACTCTCATTTGTGATCTATTCTTTGAATTTTTACATGATTTTAGTTGTGAGCTATTAAGATCAAGTTTGGACAAACAATTTTTTCTTTCTGTAAATGAAAATTGTTGCAAGTAAAAATTGTCCTAGCAAAATTTGTAGTTACTTTTTTTCTCTCTCACTGTTTTACACTCTCGTTGTAAGATTTTCGAGTAGGTGAACACTTTACTAGTAAAAACTTACCTATTTTTGTTCTGAATTTATTAAAATTTTTACAAACTCAACACAAAATGTCAAATAAAATTCTATTTTGGTTTTTCACAATTGTGTGGTAGGAATAATATTTAGAACAGTTCGATATAAAAAAACAATAAGATACCAAAATAGTTGTTTTAACCAAATTTAAATAAGCAGGAAGTAAAGAACTCCATCTCATAAAGTGAAAAAGCGCGTTTGTGAAAAGCTTATGAAAATTTACGTATAATTAAATTGCTTTTGGTGGACTGCGCTGATTTAAAAGCAGTTCAGTAGAAGTTTTGGTTTAAATTCAAACTAAAATTTTATTCATAATTATTTTTATGAACGCACTTTTTCCAAATCAAGTAGCTTGCTGAACTTAAAATTAATTTATTGATTATTTTAGGCTTTAATATGCAAAGACTCTACTTTAATCAAGGGAATAAAAGATTAAAATTTTAATTTATTTCATTTACATTTAAGGGGTATTTTTATGAAGCATGTTAAAAATTGCACTTCTTTTAAAAAATTGTTTTATGAGTTCTATCCTATAATAAAAAAATGGTTTTTAACATAGCCATAAAAGAGTTTTTATATTTAGACTAGCTAATATACCCGGTGTTACTCGAGAGCAATTTATGTAATCATTTTAGTATACACTCCATTAAGGGTTTTTTAAAATTTTGGAATTTTGTAAAAACATTTGAATTTAAATTTGAGACCACTATAAAAATAGTAGTTAAACAATTAACTGTGCTTTTTTTAACGAGGGAATAATCTTATCACAGTTTTTTTCACAATCAAAATCTGGGTTTTAGTTTTAAACTGAATTTACTGGTTACTGGTAAAAATGTTACTTGCACTTCGCTTATGGAAAACAAATTTGTAAAAAAAAAAGGAAAGTGGACACCAATCTTCCTGAATTTTCTAGTAGTTTTTGCAGTTGGAAAATAGCAATTGGTTTGTGTTTAAAATAAAAAATAAAATAAAATAAGTTGATGCAACTTCTTAAATCTTCAGAATTCCTTTTTTAAGCTTAGTATGCTGTATAAGCGAAAAAAATCTTCCGTACGAAATGCATTGCGTTTTTGGCAGCGAAAAAGTTAGCGAATTTTTTTTTTCATTGGTCAGTACGCTGTTGAACCGAAAAATTGGTTCAATGCAGCCAAGTTCACAACCACGATTAGAGAGTTAAAATGTCAAAATTTTGCTGTCTTTTATATGTCCGTACATTTAATTGGCGTGGAAATTTGACATTCAAGAATTATGTTCAACTAACACATTCAACAAACAGGTTATATTAAGTATGTGTAAGTGTTGAGCCTACACTAAAATTTCGCGTGTAGAATTAAATGCCTAAAAATGTTCGTTCCTACAGCATACTAAGCTTTAAGCGAAAAATTGAACAGTCGTTTCTTAATGTAAATTAGAAAAAAGTTAAGAAAGCAGTCGCTTTTTAATTTCCAATTATAGTATATACAGCAACCTGTTACAATATTATCGACGTAAACATTTGATCGACATAAATTCAGCTGGAAAAACTACAAGAACAGTGTAAGAAGTGCCATTATGTTTTTTGCTGCAAGTTTAGGCTGTGTGCGAAAAGAACTAAATTGAGTGACAGTTACCGACTTTTCTAAGCTATTAGAACCGTGTTGGTAATGCAGTGCTTACTTCTAATTTAGAACATTTTCCAGCATACTTTTCACGATTAAAGCTTAGTATGCTGTAGGAACGACAATTTTTAGGCATTTAATTCTGCACGCGAAGTTTTGGTGTAGACTCTACACTAACACATACTTACCATAACGTGTGTGTTGAATGTGTTAGTTGAACACTATTATTGATTGTCAAATTTCCTCGCCAACTACATGTACGGCCATATAAAAGGCAGCGAAATTTTGACATTTTAACTCTCCAATCATGGTTGTGAACATGGCTGCATTGAACAAAATTTTCGGTTCAACAGCGTACTAACCAGGGCTGTGGAGCCGTCAAAAAATAGTTGCGACTCCGACTCCAATCACCGAAATTTTTAAAGTACGACTCCAACTCCGACTACGACCAAAGACAAAAATAAAAATAAAAATAAAAACCTCCTAAATTTAGTCAATTTAAAAAAGAAATTCTCAGGAGCAGAATTTTTTTTAAATTATTAATTTATTATTCACATGTAAATGAAATTTCCATTCTAATTATTGTATTACTCAACTCATTTTTTACAAAATTAAACATTGAAAATTCACTTTCAACCGATGCATTCGAAAATGGAAGAGCCAGTAACGAGATACTAATTTGCTTATTTTAGGAAATTTAAGTGAAAATTAATCTGTATATCTGGAGTTCTATTATAGTGATAACAAATATTTACCCCTAAAATGTACTCTAAATAAAAAAATAGCCTAAATCTAGGGTAAAATCTCCTAAACTGGCAGCAATGGTTTCCTTTCATGAAAGAATGAATGCAATGATTTTATTAATACACATTTCTAACAAAAGAGTGTACATACTATGTACATACTTAGAGAGTAATCACACGATAGAGAAAATATGCAAACAGTAATTGCATTTAAAATGAACATGACGACGCTACAGCGAAGTTTTTTCTTTTTTGCAGTGTCTTATCAAAATTGCTTTTACTTGTAAAAGAACGTTAATACTTTTGTTTGCTTCATTTTCGTCTTAATCATGAGAAAATAAAAGCACAAGCTTATGAGTGACAATCAGAGTGACTGTTTAAAATTTTGAAAAAGGAGGAAAAAAGCCGTTTTTCAAAAACGAAAAGTCGCACAAAAGTCGCATATTTTTAACGTTTTTATTCAATCAAAAACACAACAAAAATCAACAAAATAAATAATTTAAATTAAATAAACTAAAAAATAATTCATTACTAAAGATTTAGTCAACTTGAAAATATTGAAAAAAAAAATTTGAAACAATTTTTATTTTGGAAAATATTTGAAAAATTCTTTTTCGGAGTCGGCGAGTTTTTTTAACGACTCCACAGCCCTGGTACTAACCAACAAAAAAAAAATTTTTGCTAGCTTTTCGCTTTCAAAAACGCAACGCATTTCTTACGAAAGATTTCTTTTCGCTTCTACAGCATACTAAGCTTAAAACATGAAAACTTTTTACTGCAAACTTTCACTGCATTCTACTCATGGTCATATTTTCGATGAAATGGTGATATATATACAGCGGTGGTGGGGCGGCAAAAATATAGATGCACTAATATAAGAGAGAAATTTAGGATAGAGAATTTTAATAAAGCTGGTATGAAAAAATAGATTTTTAGCCATAACTTTTGATTGGAAAGAGATATTGGGGTAATTTTTTCACTCAAATTATTTTTGAGACTTGACTTTTTTGTAAAAAATATAAACACAACATTTTGAAAAAAATAAATTTAGCGAAAAAAATCAAAGTAGTTACCCTTGTTTTTTTGATGACAAAAACAATAAAATAATTTTTGCGCTTAGCTGGAAGAATTTTTGCAAATAAATGCTATGTCATATGAAAGGTAGCCAGATGTGCAATTTTTAATTGATTTAATTCTTACAACAAAAACAATTTTTGAGTCATTTTTTTGAGTAAAAGTCAGTAATTTGAACATTTTTTGACATAATCATAAAACATATATACACTGACTTAACGGTACAGTTCAACCTATTTTTGTGAAGTGATTTTATTGAACAAAAAAAATTTGAATGAAATATATTAATGGACAGCGGAGAATGGGCATCGAAAGACCAAACTTTGATTTTCATGTCGTTTTTTTCTCATTCTTAGGCAACGATGTTTTATGAAAAAGTCGTTGTACTGAAAGTTTCTCCAATTTTAAAGATATGTCAGTGTTTTATATGCTAAAATAACAAAAAAAATTTTAAATTAAATACACAAAAATCTCGGATGCTAAAAAGTTTTATAATAACTAAATTACCTTTGGTTGAAAAATTTTAGAGGGGGCGTGGCAAAATTTAAGTACGTAACATTTTAAGTTGGGATGAACTTAATATGTATATTTAGTTTGAAAACAATCCGTTGAGCCGTTTAGATTTGTATAAAGGCCGTACAAACAAACAAACAGAAAATTAGTTTTATTACTATAGATTATCTCGGATTAGTTCCAAAGCCTCTATTCTCCAAGAATGTTGAATGATACATTTTTTTGTGGTGTTAATCAGTGCCGATGATGAGAAATCTAAGGAAGTGTAAAAAATGTATGGAAGTGAAAAGTTTGAAACATATATTATAAGATGAACTGCTATTTTAATCTCAGCAGGCAACATATTGTTTTTTGGCAATTTTAAAAATGCTAAAATTCTAAAAGTTTCATAATTCTTTTTCATATGAAAGTTTAAACATTTTTTGTTTTTGTGTTAAATATTTGCGGCTTAAAGTAGCTTATCTTGCAAAATTCATTACAAAGAAAGAAATGCGGTATAAGTTTAGCCCATTTCGGCTTTAATTTTTATATCTTTGTCACCGTTTTATTTTTAAACACTTTAGAAGAGGCTCTGAAACAATATATGAGATACTTTTTACTATATATATGGTAAATTTTTTTCTATAGGAGTAACGAGTGAAAAAATTGTTTTTTTTTATTTCGCTCTATATCGACTTTACTCCGCTCATTTATATACCATACAATCGGTAAGTAGCCTGTTTTTATTGGGCTTCACTGCATGCGTTCATTCCGCAAACCTGATCGAAATGGCAAAAAATTCTGATTGGAACAAAATTCAGATAAGAACGTGTAACGTTTAAGACCACACATTTTGGCTCCTAGAAGTGCAAGACAACATTTTTTCCATTATTTTGAATTTAGTCGTTAATTTTTTTTTTTTGATAAAGTTTTTTAATTAACATTTTTTCACTGCCAATTTCGGTAATTTTTCTTAAAATGCAGACCTACCTTGAAACTCACTTCCAAAATACGTAACGTTGCAGACAACATAAACCTGGTTATAACTTTAAAACAACAAAAGTTAAAAGAAAAGTATGTTCATATAAAATGCAAGTCTTAAGGCCTTCTTACAAGTTCACATGCAACATTTTTTGGTTTCATGCAGTTTTTCGATATATTTGCACAAATATGCGTTCTAGTGTAACGTTACACAGAAAAAAATATTGACCATATGTATTTTAATATACAAACTAGGGATTGAAATAGCACTTACTTTTTTGTCTTTTATAATTCTAAAATAATTTTTCATGTAACACTTATTTTAATTGTTCTTTTTTGTTCCAAATGGTTTTGTTCAACAACAGAACAAGATGAACTATCGAATAATATTTTGTTTTGATTTTGAAAAAAAATTTTAGTTTCAATTTTTTTTTTGCTTTGAGAACGTTAACTATATATTTTATGAACACAATACAGTTTGCTCAAATTTATTTCCTTAAATTCTGTACAAATTCATGTGAGCAGTATTTTTTTCTTTGAAATAAGTTTATTTTCTAAACAATTTGTTAAAAACAAAAATTTTAATCATAATCCTTGTTTTTCGTATTTTACCTTGAATTTAAAAAAAAAACTCTTCAGAAGCATGCATATTAGGGTGGGCTGGTTTGATAGAACTAAGTTTTAACATGCAATTTTTATAAGAGTGCAAAAAACTTTCAGAGGGTATTTTTTTTCTGTGAAACAAAAAGCTAACATAACAATGTAAACATAAAAATAAGACATCTTCACAGTATATGCCTTAGAATATACTTGTTGTGTTCACAGATTTATAGTAAAATTTTATGAGGAATATTTTCATAGAATACTTTAAGCCTCTGTGACTACGTTGAAGGGTACTTTTAGAAGCCTCTTACGAAAAGACTCAAAAGAAACCCATAAATATATGATAGGTATATGATTAAATATTCTACAAAAATATTTTTCATTAAACTTATAATATTCCCTTTAGTTCTGTGAACAAAACAACTATATCAAAGGTATATGGGTCATTCTTCTACAAACCGTACAAATTTGAACAAAAAATGACCGACCCATTTTTGATTTGCATGAAATTTTTTTAAGGGTTCAATATCGAAAAAGAAAGAGACACGTTTTCGAGAATTTTTTTTTTTATTTTTTTTTTTAAATAGAGGGCGTTAAAAGTTTGAGATATTCGTGATATTTGCCTTGGAGACTAATTTTCAAAAATTCATAACTTCGGTTCTGTTTAAGCTAGAGACAACTTTTTGTTTCATTTTGAAGAAAAAAAATATTATAAAAATTAGTAAGTACAGGCTGATGTTATATTGAGACAAAAAAAAATGTACGTGTAGAATACTAATGAATTGAAATCGTAATATATCACCTTATTTGCTGAAATAATGTTATTGTTTGTTAAAGTTTGACCCAATTTTCTATAAAGCCTCATTTTTTAAAAAATAATATTGTTTAATTAAAAATAAAAAACATGCTACATATATATATACATACTATTAGTCATGTAATACAGAGAACAACGATATGAGGCGAGAGAGGTAGCTTAATCAGAACCGAAGTTCTGAATTTTTGAAAATTAGCCTCCAAGGCAAAAATTACGAAAATCTCAAACTTTTAACGCCCTCTATTTTTAAAAAAAAATCCTTGAACACGTGTCTCTTTTTTTCGATATAGAACCCGTAAAAAAATTTCATGCAAATCAAAAATGTAGCTGTCAGAATAGTGTTCGGTTTGTAAAAGAGTGACTCATATATCATATTAAGTAGTTGCCTTAATTTTTGTTTGAGTAAAAAGCTTAATTTACAATTAAAAAATTATTTTTTTTTATTTTTGATGTTCTGTAACTCTGTATTTGAGTTATAGATTTCATTTCAAATTTACATGGTAAAATTTTTTTAGCCAAATATTTCATTTTTTAAAAACGAATGATTTAGTGGCTCCACTGCAAAATTTTGCAAAGATTACAAAAAGTCAAAAACGTATATACGTATTTCGCAGAGAAAAAACATACCCCCAGAATCGCGTTTTGGTCCTCTTATAAAAAAAGTCTATGTATAAACTAAATTTTATCAAATCGGATCACCCTCATATATAGTATATTAAGGTACCTCGACTTGCATAGAAAAAAAAAATGGTATCGATGCCACCGATGAGCCCTTTTTAGGCTACAAAAATATATTTATGTTAACACAAACACTGTGTCAAATAAATATGATACAGTAATTATCGCTTATATGTACTATGTTTATAAGCATATCCCGCTTATATGCATTCGAACTTGAGATATTTAACTTTGTCATTTAAAATAGCCAGAATTTTTTCGCTTATAAGCATTTCGCTTATATGAATTTCTCTTTTATATGCATCAAAATGAGGAATTTTTTAAAAGCAAAGTCATAGAAAACTAACCGGTTATATGCAGCCCTACTGAAATGTCATAAAAATTCCGATTATAAATTTCACATCTCTATTGAGCTGTCAAATATGAAATAGCCCATCACTGTCTTTGAAAGTGTCAAAGTTTCTTATGTTTTTCCTGTGCAGTTTTAAAATGCACAAAAATAAAAGAATAACCTTGTCACTCAAACAAAATATATCAATTGTGAAGTAGTTGAAACAAATTAAATAAGATAGAAGAATATATGTATGTGCCAAAAATGCTGAAATGTACAAAAGAATATAACTGACTTTTTTCGAGATTGAAAGGACTTAAAAAATTAAGTGAAATTTTATGTAATATGAGCCTGGCTGCTCTTAAATTTAATTTTTTTTTACATACTTTTTATATATATTTTTTTAAAACTTAAGACTTTACTTTATTAAAACTTATTTTGTTTATTTTTTTTTTTGGAAAGACTGCTAAAAGCGGCAATTTAATTTAATTTAATCTATTTTTTATATTTTAAAAACGCTTATTTGCCAAAATTTTATTTCTAAATAAATATAATAAAAAATTAAACCAGTTCATAAGACAATTTTTATTGAAACAATATTCCAATTTTTATATATGCTTCGTGAAGGTTTGTAACCGAGTTTTAATATAAGCACCGTGGATGCATGTATCCGAATTTTTATATATGCTTTCCAGCTTATAATCAGCAAAAAACAAGCAAATAGAGGTTATGCTTATAAGCGATAATTATTATATATCTTCTACCAGAATCCTTTGATCCTTTTTGATATAAAAGAATCCTCTTATTATTTTGTGTTTTATTGCACAACTATTAAAAACATGACATCTGTTTTTGTGTTGCAAAGTTACCAAATATTACACCAACAAGCATAAAAAAATGTAGTCCTGTTGCATAAGAAATTTGGCAAAATTGGCCGCACTTTGAATGACTATAAAACTATGGCAATATTTAAAAAGTCACACCATTTCGTTTCACTTTGAAAGCAATTTAATTAAGAGATAGCATAAAAATGCTGTAAAAGGCTTATTTAATGGTTTTATTTTTTGGCCAACTGGTTTTTATTTTGGCAACAACATGATTTGTGCTTATATCAGCATTAAAACAGCTGACCTTCGCACTTTTTTGAAATTTTAATGAATGCAAGCGCCGTTGAGGGCAAGATTCGGTTAGTTGTAAATCCAAACTATGATGTAGCAAATATGGGCTTAAAATATTTTACCTTTCTTGACCTAATAAGCAATAAGTTATATTATTTATTGTGCGTTTTTTAAAATAAAAGATCTTTAATTAATAACTTAAGATTAAATAAACAACGGCCACAATAAAACCACTGCAGCTTAATAAAATTATAAAATTTTCCTTATCCGAAAATATGTAGGAGTGGAAATTCCAGTTTATATAGTCGCAGCGCTCAAAATGCCGTCGCCAAGCTGCTGGCTAAACTAGTGACAACAACAACAATAACAAGAATTGCAGCAACAAGTTTAGCTAAAGTTTAACTAGTCGGTCGATTGGTCGGTTGATGGTTTGGTTAAATTCAAGCCAAAAGGTTGCGTTGGTCTTTTATGCTTAACTTACCTATTGTTGTTTTTGTTGTTGTTGATTTTGTTGTTGTATTGCTGAGTGTCTGCAAAAATTCCTAAGAAAATCGTTTGTTCCCACGACGAGGTAGCAAAGCAATCCCAAGTTGAAATCGATGATCGCCAAGATGTTGTGAGAATATTTTTCCAGCAACAACTAGCGAGCTGCTCTTATTAGAAGTTGTTTTGAATGTTTGCTGTTGTTGTTCTTTTTAAAGTGATGGCTAAGAACTTATAAGTTTTTGCTCTTAATCATTAGCCTAGCTATGTTTTCAATTAAAAAAAAAAAAGAATCTTAAGCCGCTTTTGTAGAGCTTCCTTTTATCTTACAACAATACGGAAAGTAGTGATCAAAAATGAAAAAATTAACACACAAATACACAAAAACATTCATATCGTTTTGACCTACTTTTTTTGTAAGCTTTTTTGAGGTTTTTCGTTTTGTTTCCTTCTACGTTTTGTTTACCACTTTTTTGGTTGTCTCACTGCACACTAATTTCTTTTTTTTTATTTGTTTTAAAATTATTTTCGTTGAACCTTTCGAACGAATTGAACTGTTTTGGGTTATGTTTTTGATTTTGTTTTATTTTCTCTGCTATCAGGCTTGAGTGTAATATTTTTTGTGTTGTTTTTCTCAACGAAATCAACACAAAGTTTACAAAAATAATGATCACCGAAAAACAGAAAACAAACACCAATGTAAAACACGAATTAAAATTCAGTTAAAGGCTAGCTGAAAAAATCATGCTTATAGCCAACATGCAACCAATCGCGCAGAGCTGCATCAACGTATGCGCCTGCGTGCAGCAGCAACTGCAGAACCAAGTAATAATCGTAACGAAGGAACTTGTGTATATTGGCCAAAATCACGTAACACGCGAACAAACGCAGCGCAAACAACAAAAACATGAAGATTGCATCCAAGTAGGGGTTTTTTTGGCAGTGCAACTTTAACAAGTACTAATTTTTTTTCTTCTTAATAGACGGCCATCAAGAATTAAATTTTGTGTTAAAACAATCGAAATCGAATGGCTTTTTGATTTACACAAATTCACGACTGACCGGCACAAAGCACAGCAAAGTAAAAAAAACTACACATGGAGTGCGAGTGTGTGTGTGTGTAACTGGCGAGCGCACGCGACGGTACGTTTTGTCGTTGCAACGGTTAACAAACGAATGCTTAAAGCCAAGTTTAAATTATATGAGCGAGGCTTTCAACTTGGAATAAAAAACGCTGCCGCAACGCGCAGAAGACTCAAGCTGGTTTGTGTCTTAAGTCTTTCGTTTTGTGGTCGATAGCGAGCGATGATCTTCTGTTGCTAAAGAGCGGCACTGAGAGTGGCTGAGCGAGTCAGAGTGTGGCCAGTGAAAAGGTCAAACCATTAAACTAAATTTTTTCCTCTTTTAATTTTGTTAGTGCTATTGTTTGTATGTGCCCAAGCTTGGCTTTAACCAAAAACAAAATAGCAAAAAAAAAAACAAAAGAGACAGAGAGAATGACTGATCAAGGGAAAACTTAAAGTGCAGCTTAAGTAACAGCGTGAGCTTGTAGCAGTTTCTTGTAAAACTTTCGTTAAGTTTCGTTCTGTTGCTGCCCCTGTTCTTAGCGTTCTTTTGCTCTACCTTCTTCTTATGGTTTTTTTGGACTTATTTATAACGTAAGTTAAAGTTATAGGTATTAAAAAAAGCAGCTGCTGTCTTCTTGTTACACTTTAATGTTTGTTGTTTAATTTTGTTATTTTTTTTTTTGGTTTTTGTTGGTGGCTTTGCATATTTTAACCCTCTGCATCATAGCTTAGAATGCATTCAACTTACCGTTTGATCATCTGACAAAATTCATACTAAGGTTTTATAATATTATTACGCACTGTCTTCAGCATTTTACATTCTGATATAATAAATAATTACGAAAAAGGATTACCAGATGGCGCTGTCTGTCTCCAACTGAGTTCATAGTTTAACTGCCGGTGTTTCAATTACTGTGCTGTGATTTGAAAACTAAGTAAATATTTTATGTGGTTGTTTTGTGCGTTCCTTGGAGGTAAAAAAAAAACAAGGATTATTTAAGGTTCACATCCCCCATCAGCTCCGAAGGCACGGCCGTAGCCATGGTGGGATTTTCGGGGTTCAAACCCTCCCAGAGGGTCGAAATGTTAATAAAAATTAATGCATTTAAATAATTATTTCATTAAATGACTGTAATATATTCTTAAACAACTTTAAAAGTCTTTGTTATGAGTTGAATCGTGTAAGCAACAATAGTGAAAGCCAATATATCGTAATTAATCGGATCAAAGGTGATACATTCAAAATTACCATCACTATGGTTTTCACTACCCTTGACATCGGCCTGATGTAGATGATGGTAGTGATGATAACAGTGAAGCCAGCAAGAATGGTATGCACACTAGAGTGGGGTGATTAGTATGGAAGGAAAAAGTGTTAATGGGCGCTTCGCGTTTCTGATTTTTGGGATTGTACTGAGCAAAAAAGTCCACTAGACCATACGTCTACGGTGAAAATCCAGCTTCCAGATTTTGACTTGCAGTATTTTCTCAGACTTTTGTCACGTTTTTTTTTTTTATATTTTGGCCTATAACAGCCAAACCATTGAGATTTTTGTCTTTGTATTGGATCTAAAATCTCAATGGTTTGGCTGTTAAAATATCCAAAAAAAACTTGACAAAAGTCTGAGAAAAAACTGCAAGTCAAAATCTGGAAGCTCGATTTTCACCGTAGACGTATAGTCTAGTGGACTTTTTTGTTCAGTACAATGCCAAAAATCAGAAACGCGTTCAAATCGCCCCACCCTAATGCACACACATGTATACTGAAAAAACCTTTCTAATTCGAACCACCTAGAATGATTTTAAAGTATACTTCAGCCAACAGCTGATTTTAATTTTCCCTCGATCAGTTGTCCTAACCTAAAATTTCAGCATCCATGGTTTTGTAGCTGGAGTTGGTTGGCTTACTCTAAATATGCAAATATAGGTTATGGTAAGTTCTGCTTTTTTCTTTTGTTCTGCTTATGGCGGCATTGCATCACAGCCTCTTCGTAATTTATGGCACAAAACAAGTTTTAATTAACCCTTTCAGTGGATTTTCCTAATATATTGCACGCGTTAGAAAGTAATTTTTATTTTTATTTGGCAACGCTTTTTTTTAAATCAAATCGTTTGGTTATAAAAAAAAAATGAGCAAACGTGATCAAATTAAATTTAGAGAGATATTTGACGTTATAGTCAGTTTGATTTTATTTTTTATAAGAAAAACTAAACCGGACAAAAATAAAATTTATGTTTTTTATCTTTTTATGGCTTTAATGATAATAATATTAACAAGGTTAAAAAAACAAAGATCTAAAAAGTTGAAAAACGTTAAAAAAAATTCTGTGTCAAACAGGAGCGAAACAATTTTTTCTTTGTACATGCCTGCAAAACATAAATAGTGCAGGTAGAAATCAAAGGTATGTTTTGTCATCTTTTTAGGACCTAAATAATAGGAACATTACTTCAAAAAAACTTATTTTGTTCTTAGTTATAGTTTTGTTCTTAAAGGGTAAATACGTTTTTCTGCCCCTTTCATTGTGACTTTTTGTAACAAGACGTTACAATCAGGCTTACGATAAATTAAGTATAGTTACTTATATATGCAGCATAGGGTAAGTAGCTTTGACAACTTTGACAACAACAACGTGACCTACATAAATTACCAGCCACAGTAACAAGACTCACAGTCTAGTAGCCATAAAACAGCCGCCAAACATTCTTTTCATACTACATAGAACAGATGACTTATATAATTCCTAAGTAGTTCTTTCTGAATGCATATAAATAGACACGACAAAACCAGCTAAGGTAGCATTCCTTTTTAGGTGAGCTCAAGCCTAGTGCTACTGCCTCGGCTGTCTGACGGACTATCGTCCGGGGGGGTGGCGAACGGTAATTTTTGGTTATTTTTAAGTGTAATTAGTTACTTTTTTTATTATTTATTTATTTTTTTTTCTTTTGTTTATAAACCGATTACCGAAGTGATTACCAACCGATTACTGATTAACGAAGCGATTATGAACCGTGTACCGATTACCAAAGCAATTACCAACTGATTACCGAAGCGATTACCAACTGATTACCATTTACGAAAGCGATTACCAATTGATTACCATTTACGAAAGCGATTACCAACTGATTACCTGCTTCTAAAGGAATTACCAACTGATGGATAAGTACTAAAGCGATTACCAACTGATTACTAAGCCCACTAGCGAATACCCGAAGCTGCATAATTAAGAGGTTATAATAACGATAACGTATACAATAAAGTAACTTTGTGAATTACTGAAAACCCTGCTTCTTTTATTTCCAAAATAATTTGTGAGAGTTAGTGGACCCTTTCACAGGACCCTGAGCGGCTTTACCTCCGCCTTTGATATAACCACGTCACATTTTTTATAGTCAAGAGTTTTGACAGAATGAACTTTCGAATTAAGTGTATGAGTCTAAACCTGTTTTATTTTTTGAGGAGTGTTTGAACCCAGCAAAAAAATTCAATGCACATCACTTGTATGCACGTAAAGATTGCTTCATTCTCCTTGCCAATAGTGCTGTTTGTATAGCGCTATTATTTGTAGCACTTTTCGTACCGATAACGCTGCTCTTAATTAAAAGTATTCGATTTTAATGTCAACAAAAATTAATTTCAAAAACTGTAAAGGCCCAACCAAGCTGTGCTTAAGCAAACAAAAGTTTGAGAGCATAATCATGCACTTACATAGCAATATATGAAGTCGCCCAAGTTTTGTCTAAGCATTCCTTTCGTTCAGTTTTTCAACTTTCGTTTACTTTTTGAAACTTGAGAGAGAGCGCCTAACAGTATTGAGAATGTGTTTAATTAAAATTTTATTATTTGTATGCCAAATTTTTCAATGAAAAAGATGTTTTTTTTTTTTGTTTGTGTCTATTTAAGCAAATTATGGAAAATTTGTATCTTTTTGCTGTGAAATTTTACGTTTACCACAGCTTATAAACCAATCAGCGCAATAAACGTATTTTTTGTGTTAGCTGATGACAGCCCTTTTTAACATATGTATACAAATTTTTTTTCTGTCAATTGAAAAAATAAGTAATTTATTTATTCAAAATGAATGCAGATTTTAATTTTGTTGAAAAACAAATAAAAAATGTACAAAAACATAAAAACATTTATAAAAAAGCTGAAGTAGGGCCTACTGAAACAAACTTTCCAAAAAACTTTTGAACTTTTTTAATGTATTTTTGTCAAGATTTTGTGAGCGTTTGCCATTTTGTAAAACATGAAATCTGCTTACTTGGGCAACTTTTCTACTTAATCATACTTTTCGTCAACTTTTCTCTGAGACTTTTGTTTGCTTAAGCATAACTTGGTTGGGCCTTAAAAATTCACTACATCGTTTGAAACTATGTTTTTGTGCTTCCTTCATCAAATGAAAAATCACATAAAATTAATAAAAATCCATACTTTTTATATCGTCACCCTAATTCTAATTGGATGTATGTCAAAATTGGGCAAAGTAACGGTTATTAACGGTTTAGGTAGATCAAAACTACATCTATCTCTGTTTTTAGGTTTTAATATTTGTATGAAAAACGGGAAATAGAACGTTTGAAACAATGCATTATCATATGAACTTCATACAAATAATAAACATTTTTCTTTGCCTCCTAAACAATAGATAATTTTGACTTACGTCGTATTAGAATTAGGCCAGCGATATGAACTATAAAGGAAACAAAGCCCCCGGTTCTCGCTACATATTTCTTCCAAATACAAGGAGAACAAAGCGCTCGGTTCTTGCTACTTTTTATATCAAATAGAAGCAGAACAAAGCACTCGGCTCTCGCTACGATTTTACATCAAATCTAAGCGCATACATCTAATGAAATGACTATGTTAAAAAATGCACTATACACAAGGTGAATGAAGTGCTCTACTGTTTTATTGGAGTGCTTCAGATGCGCTAATGGAGCGCTCGCTTCTCTGCTGGAAAGTTACTCATGAGTTATAAAAAGTTTACTTACATTTTTCAGAATTCTGACCAGAGGAAAAACTTACAGTCAATCGCTTAAGTAATTTTGTGCATTTTTGGTTTTAGGATTAATGGAGTTTATGTAAAAGTTTTTCTGTCTTTAAAACTTTATTATTTTGAGATAAATAAGATATCGTTCTCATCCCTAAAATTTCTTAAAATATACCTCCGTAATTCAATGGACGAGATCCGTGTGAAATGATGTGCATCCTTTGGCATACAAAATGATCGCACAGTAAAATAGCAAGACGTTTTGCAAAAAAAAGGCTTAATTTTTAATATTTTTTTTTAATTTCTTAAAAAATTTTTGCAGAAGGTGTTTATTTTATAATTAACTAGCAAATACCCGCTGTTTTGCCTTAAGAAATCCTGGTTCATAGAATTGATTAATTTTGGGTCATTTTATGGTTGCTTTTGATAAAAATATAATTATCTGTCGGGGCTTTCTTTTTAATTAAAAACATGTTGAAAGTCACATTCAAGACTATATTAAAATGTTATCAATTTTGTAAAGAAAATTCTCCCTCCCCTCTGTGCTTTTTCGGATTGCATTTCAAACTACCATCTATAAAGTAACGTGGCATATGAAGAGAAGAAATTAGTTGATTGATTATGTTATTTTACTAGCCCTCAGAATGTGCACTAGTATTGCTGACTAGTATGACTAAATAAATTTAAGGCACAGTTTAAAAAACAACATTCATTTATATCATCAATAAAAATTATTTCATCTTTGATCCAAGAGTTGATGCTCTAAATCACTGGAACTGAGAAGCTGGAAGCTTTGGTGAAAATTTGTAAAATTCTTCATCGGATTCTGAGTCGACGCATTGAAATGTATCCTCATTTATAATGCAAAGAAATACACTGGTCTTAAATTTAACGGAAAGGAGTTAAACCGCTTAAAATTTGTTTTGTTTTCATTTATGCTTGTAAATGCGGACCTGCGCTGCTTACTGCATAAATTTTTTTATAAATTTTTAGTGTATCGACTTTTATAGGAAAAATCTGACCTCCAATTCCGGTATCAAAATTAAATAGTATATAAAAAATACTTTTGATTAGTATACTTTTTTTGGTCTGAACCAATTTAACTGTCCCCCGAATTGCATTTTTGTGCATTTTAAGCAACTTTTGTACTGGATACCAACTATTGGTTTGTGTAAAAAAAATAAAGCTTATCTATCAATTTCTTGGATAAAAAAACATAGAACTGCAAATTTACATGCCATTTGACAAATGCTCTAATGAGATTTGACGGTTTTTTTCGAAAAAATCTACTTGTTATTTAATTTATCTTTTGGGTTTATTTTGGGTTCATTTTAGTTTAATGCAATAGTTAAGTAAATTTTGAAACTATTTCTTTAAACAAAATAAGAACAGTTATATTTCTTATATATCCTGTATTGAAAATGGAAGTACTAAAAATGGCTTTTTGCTTCGAATTTCAGCCGTTTTGAGAGGCCCTTCAAAATAGAAAACATTATTCTTTTTCTTTATTCTATAGAAGTAGCAGCCACTGGCACCTCCGTGACGAGCTTAACATGCCTCTCAGTGTCCTGAAAGAGGCAAGATACCTGTTGAATTTCAATATCGTCCATCATGTCACTAGAGATGTTCTTTACAGGATCTTAAAAAAATGTTATTATTTTGTTAACACTAATACCCCTTTCCACACAGCAATTTTTCTTGCCAGCAACTCGAAAATACAAAGGAAAGGAGAGCACAGCATCAAAGAAAGAACAGCACTGAAGAAAATCTTGCCAGTACAGACTTGCCTGTACCGCAGACTTGCCGGCAACGAAACTTTCCGTGTGGTAAAAGGGGTATAACAGCTCTAAAACGTAATTTACTTTTGCATTAAACAAAAAAAAACTCAATAGAGATTAAATATAATCAAAAGGAAATAACAAGTAGATTATTTTTGAGCAAAACCGTTAAATCTCGTTAAATTATTTGTCAAATGGGACAAAAACTTTCAGTTCTACATGGAGATAATTATTTTGCTTGAAACAAGCAAATGTTTTGCACAAAAGCAAATCAGCAAAACTTTGCTCAATCACGGTGTGATTTTCGAAAAAAATGCTAAAATGAAATCACTCCCCATGTATCTAGGAAAAAGCAAAATTATATTAAATTCAAGAAAATATTTACTAAGTTATTATAAACTCAAATTGCACATTTTTACTAAACCCAAGCAAATATTTACTAAGTTATTATGATCTCAAATAGCAAATTTTTACTTAACTCAAGCAAATATTTGCCAAGTTATTATAAACTCAAGTAGCAAATTTTAACTAAATTCAAGCAAATCTTTTAAACACACGAGCACACGTTTATTCGTAATGAAGAAAATTAGGCGACAATTCGTTTACAACTGCGATGGTCGAATGGATAAGCCCATGCACTTACACTCACGTGGACGAGGTTCAAGTCTCTGATAATGGTAATTTTTCAATTTAATTTAATATTAATATTTCACTTCGGAAATATGCTCGATTACAGCAAAAACTAATAAAAATTTGCAATTCCAATTTATAATAACTTAGCAAATAGTTGCTTGCATTAAGTAGAAATTTGCTTTTGCAATTTATTTAACTAAGCAAAATTTTGCTTGAATTTAATCAATATTTTGCTATGTTATTATAAGCTGGATTAGCAAATTTTGATTAGTTTTTTGATCTAGCATCATTTTGAAGTGGCTGGGATTCAAGTGCAAGTTTTATCTAACCACAATATAAATGAAGCACTCAGTTTTTTCGGTGCACGATTTTATGTCCAAGGAATCGATTGATAAACTTGAGTTTATTTTTAAGGTAAACGTATGTAAGTAGAGAAATAAAATTAAAATACTTAGAAAATTAGAAAAATGAGAAATTGCAAAATTTTTATTTGGTAGCGTAGACGTGAAACTTTAACCTCATGCATTTTTTTAAATATATTTTCTTTTTCTTGATATTTTTAAAACAAGAAAACTCACTTACGTCGCATTTCTCACTATTTTTTTAAATACTGTACGAACTGGCGCAAACAATTTCAACAAAAAGGCTTTGAGTTTCAACTATAGAACTTTATTTAGAACAAGCTTACTTTGGGCCTTCTCACACTGTCGATAGCAAAAGCCTTACAGTGGCTGCAGCTTTTTGAGGAATTTCTGAAAAATGCCTTTCATCACGTATAATATATAAAAAGTTGTCATCAATGAGTTAAGTTAATAATTTTACTTTTTTTAAATGATGCATCGCTTCTCTTAAATAAAATTTATAGCTTATTGCTATTGCCTAACCCGCCTTTAATGTGGTGGAAAAAAGTCACACCATTAGTGTGGTGGGGTATGACATACCCCAAAAGTAAAAGTCCTTTAAATACTACAAAAAAAAATGTTATCAAAAAAGTTCAGATCGCTTCTAATTTCTTGATTGAATTATTATTAAAAAGTAATTTTTTTAGTGCGTTGCAATTTAAACAAAAACATAGTTTTATTGAAACCTACAAATACTACTTACAAGATGTTGTAGGAAATAAGGACTCTGGGGTTTGTCATACCCTACCACACTAACGGCGGGTTAAGTTTTGTTTTATTATTATTTTGATATATCTGTTTTGTTGTTATTTATATATTTTATTATTTTATATATTTTATTATTTTATTATTTTATATACGTATTATAATGTTCAAGTTCTAAGTTTTGCATTGCAGTCATTTTTTCTGCTCGTTCTTAACGTTAAAGGAAAATCTAAATTTTACTCCAAGAAAGCTCTATAATTGGATAGTTGACTTCACATCTGCCATAAGTTGGTTAAGAACAAGTTATTTTCATACTTAACTTTTTGATTTTCACACGAATTTTCTGGTTTTGCCAACAAAAAAAAATATTTTAACTAACAAGAAGTGTTGTTGTTGAAGATTTCAGTCACCCTGTGTAAATTTATTGAATAATGAACGATCAAGTGCTTACGTCAAAGCCTAAAAGTATACACACAATTTATAATAATAAGTAAAGGAACTTCGGCACAGTGTACCGTATGTAAGCAAACAAATATCAACACTTTTATTTGCAAATTTTACTTTTCACTGTTATTTCTTCAATTAAAAAACTAAAAAATTATTTATTGAAATTTTTAATAACAATGAAAAATGTTTTGTAAAAATTAATTTGTTTTCATACATTTGCTCAAAAAAGCAACTTAATGTCGATAAATACAGTGCAGTATAGGTATGGCGAACACAAAGTGTTACAAGGTCAACCTCGCTCTAGTGACCTTCAAAATTTTTATAGTGACTTCTCTATAGCGTGAACAGTGCAAGCCTCTGTAACGTGAGAAGAGTTTTAGAAGTAAATTTAAGTATTTAAAAAAAGAATACAAAAATTTAAAACTAACAAAAAAAAAATATTTTAAGGTAACTTATGAAACCAACTAACTATTTAACTACTAGAGTACTTTTAAAGAATGGTGTACAAAAAATTGTTAGTTTTTTTTTAAAGTGATACAATATTTATTTTAAGAGCTTTATAGTAAGCGCAGCCACCATATTTTGAAACACGTAACTACAGTAGTTCTTAGGATAAAATATATGGCACCACTAAAAAAACCATATGTTTAAAGGAAGCATTAACCTTGAAACTATACATGCATTGGTGGCCCTATGGGGGCCTGCACCCAGGCCCTTGTCATAAAGGAGCCCCAAGGTCGTTCCAGGTCTAAAAATTGTATTGCATATAAGAACTCAACAAAAATGTTAATTGAGGGGCCCCTACAATTTTGCCAAGTCGGTACATATTGAGAGTGGTCAAGTTCTCTTTCCGAAAAGTTTCACTCTTTGCATTTACTAAACTACAAACCTAACTTTGTTTCAAACTAAAATTGATGTGCAAAATTACGGATTATATTTAAAAAGCTTTTTAAATAATGCAAAAGCAGTTGCAAACAATTTGATTATATCTTAAGGTTTCCTAGAAACACATGGAAAAATAAATAACAGTTCATTAGCAGAAGATGAATAAGATCCTTTAAAAGAATGCAACATTTATTTCTTTTATATTTTAATCGATACTGTAATTGTTCTGATAGGAGAAAGATTCAAAAACACACCAAAAATCATTTCGAATTTCAAAATTATTACTAATATAAAAATCTAATAACCGACGAAATGTGAAAAGAATGTAAAAAATTGTGTACACATATACAATAAAGACGTAAGCGAAGATTTATTGGAAGAAATTTCAACACGGAAAGAAAATAATTTTAGTCTGAATTTCTGAAGGAAAATCCAACAAATATTTTGGGCTATATATTGAAAAATAAATATTACAAACTTTTTCCTAATATTTTAACTGTTTTTAGGACATATTTTCACACTTCCCGTAACGGTTGCAAGTGCAGAACGATCTTCTAGTAAATTAAAAATAATTAAAAATTAATCGTTGTTAGGAAAGTATTGAAAGCGGCACATCCTTAGACAGTAAAAGAATCAAAATTAATACGTAATTTTAACCCACGGATCGACAAAATCGTCTAAACAGTTGAAATGGTTTTTATTTTTTTTAATAACTTTGTTTTTAGTAGCTTGATTGAAAAACGCTTTCGTGATTTTTCAAATATATTTTCAATCTTTATGACATGTATAAAATCGAAGAGTTCTGTAAATGTTGGTAATTGGTAGTAATGACTTCTCAAAGTCAAACTCTCCATACATGGACTATGTCGACTGCACAGACGAAATTAATATCTGAGAGATAAGAGCGTGATGTTTTGTTCAATTTCATATTCTTCTCTTTTCCTGTGTTTGTCCGAAAACAAGATAAAAATTGCTCAAACTTACATAGCATAATTATGTATGCATACCCTGAAACATAAAACTACCATTAGCTTACCTTTCATAATGATATATCTTCGTAATAGGGCTAAACTCTGATTTTGTCTGGCCAGACGCCATAGTCCATTTACTGTTTATAGGGTCATAACTCATCCGACCATCCATTTCATTGTTCATTTGCCCACACAAAAATTTTTTTGATCTGTCAATTCATTCCTTGCTCAGAAGCCATTTGAAGATGACGTGTCAGTTGTTTTTTTTTTTTGCAGTGATAAAATTGTCAACTGTAGAAGGTTAATTAGCAAAGAAAATGCATTCAAAAATTTGTAAAATTGTTAAAGGAGTCCAATGGATTTTAGAGTTTAAACGTTGTCGTACGTGTTGAAGTGTTGAAGATGAACCATATCGTGGACGTCCAAAAACTGCAACATCACAAGAAATTATTGAGCAAGTAAATGATATTGTTTGTAAGGAGCAAAGTTTTACTAAAAGTGAAATTGCTGATACGACAGGCATCTCGGACGAATGAGTACTTAATATTTTCTGTTCTAAAGGTTAGTGCCGCATACATTAACAATTCAACAAAAACTTAATCGAAAACAAATTTTTTAGAGTAATTTTAGGAATCTCAAGCAAAAATAAGCAGATTTTTGTATTCATGTCTATAACTATGGATAAGACTTGGATCTACCACCATGACCATAAACTCAAAAAATTATGGTTACAGTGGACGTTCACGTCCAAAACAGGTAAAGTCAGAACTATAGTCAAAAAGGTAAAGGTATCAGTGATTTGGGATGAAAAATAAGTTTTGTTGTTTGTTTATCTTCAGAAAGGTGAAACAATTAACTCTTAATATTTTACAACTCTTTTGGATTAGCTGAATGAAAAATTCCTTTAGAAAAAAACTGCTCTACAAAAAAAAAAGAAACCTTTTTTCATCAAGAAAATACACAAACAAGTTTAAACAATTGTTTTGGCGATGGCTATATTAAATGAATTAAAGTACGAATTGCTTGAAAACCCATCGTATTCACCAAATTTGGCACCCATAGATAGCGGCTACTACCTCTTCAGAAACTTGAAAACATTCTTTCGAGGATAGCGTTTTTAAACGAATTAAGAAACTATTGCAGCCGTGAAATAGTATTTTGCAGAGCTTCTGAAAAATCATAACACAGATTGTGTAAAAATATTGGAAGATCATTGAAATAAATATACTGAATTATATTGAATAAAAACGACCTTGATTTTAAAATTGGCATTCTTTTATTTTTGCAACATTATCTGAATAATGTTCAAATGCACCTGCGTTGTTAAAAATTTAAAACGAATTTGCCGCAGTATGCGACTGTACAGAAATAATTTATAAGATTGCCCTTAAAAAGCCGCTTTTTAAAAAACATTTAGTTCTAATAGTAATAAACTTGTAATAATTTTATATTAGTTTTTATTAATCAAGGTAGAAGTAATTTTTATCGTTGTAAAATATTTGTTTTTTATTTACTGTTATTACTAAAAACAAAACCTTAAAAAATTATGTGCTTAAAGCCGCCCCTGGATACGTGCCATGACATTCTCAAGACACTCGCAGAAGTTATGATGGTTTTAGTGACGGAACTTTAAAATTTCTCAAAAATGTTGTTTTAACTTGTGATCTAAGCGTTAGTCAGCTATGAAATGTTGCTAATATAGTGAAAATCCTTGATGCTAAACAATATATCGTACATTGCTTTTATCTAAAAAGCAATCGTTTTAAACAGTTATATCATATATTGACAAACTGTTGACAGAATATGTAGACGATTTATTTAGAATTATAAAAGCGGACAAGATTGATAAAACTTTAAATATATTAAACAAATCCCATAAGAATATAAAATTTACAAAAGAAGAAAAGGAAGAAAGGGAACTACCATATTTAGACACTTTGATTATGAATAGAGACAATAAATTAAAACTTGGTTGGTATCAAAAACCTTCAGCTTCAGGGCGTCTTATAAACTACACGTTCAAACATCCAAAAAGAACGATAATGAATACGGCGAACAATTTCATAAGAAAATTGCTGACGATCAGCAACAAAGAGTTCTATAAAGGCATTATTAAGAAGATAATAAATGTTCTCAACAAAAATTAATTCCAAAAAAACGACAATTGATTTAATAAAAAAGCATGCAAAACAAAGCAACATTTCACGCGCAGATGAACCACCAAAAATCTACAAATCGATAACGTATGTACAAGGACTATCAAAAAGACTTATATGATCTAATAGCTATGACAAAATCAAATATAAAATCGCCACACGCACAGATAATAATCTTGGACAATTATATAGCAATACAAAGAGCAAAATTGATAAGAATGACAAATCAAATCAAATATATAAAATAACATGCAGAGGAAACAGTGCAGAAATATGAAACATAGTATATGTAGGTAGTACAAAGATGAAACTACGGACTAGAATGTTGTCGCGCAAATCGAAAAATAAGGCAGCAAACCATTGGAGCAAAAAAGCAGCATTGGCGGCCTACTATGCAAAAATAGAACAGTGTCCAGACTTTGATAATTTACAAATTCTACAACAAGAGACGAATTACGCGAGACGATACATGTTGAAAATGCTGCATATTATAAACACACCACAAAAGCAAAGAATTAATTTAAAACGGACACATAAAGATGCGTTCCGAAGCTACCGACACCTAATTACAAAAAAACAAAACAACAATATAAAAATCAGTAGACAAAGAAACGACGAAATTACGAGTGCTGCAATATAGTTTAAGGTAGTGGTTTTCAACTGGTGGGGTGCGGCCCCCTGTGGGCATGAGCCATTTCCAGGGGGGCGCCAGAAAATTTAAAACTATTTCAAAATAAAAAATTCAAATATTACACAGCACTTTAAATATTGCATCTTATTAAGGCACAAAAGGTTAGATTCCGCCTTATGCGTTAAATTGAGTATGGAAAATGCAGTTGAGGCTTTCTCTGAGCTGTCGCTGTGGATTGCAAAAAATAAGAAGGTACTCACGATTGGATAAGCTTTGGTTACGTCACCCTTACTCACTATGGCGAAAGCATTGCTTGACCAAGATAGTCATAAAAAAATGAGCAAGATTTTTTTGTCAAATGACACCGTCAAACGTAGAATAGATAATGAAATGTGTCCCTTTTTTGCCTTGCAGTGTGACGACACAAAAGACATTTCACAACCAAGCCAACTCTTATTTTATTGCATAAATCGCCAATAACGAAGAGAAAATACATAAAGAATTGTTGTTTAGTAATGCACTTCCGTCAACATCAAAAGGTGCAGACATTTTCGCAGCTCAAGGTTCCCGATGTAGATTTGTGCAATTAACTAAGAAAAGAAACGCAGACATAACTACTTTATAGTACCTAATACACTGACAAGCCCTGGCTGCCCAAATATTTCCGGATAAAACTATAAATCCAAGTTAGTTCATCACGATCTCTTTATTGTTGACATTATGCTACTTCCTAAAAGCATGCAAGATGAAGAATTCGAGCTAAAGTGTGATTCATGTTCCAAAGAACAGTTTTCTTCTATAAGTTGTGAGGAGTTTGGGTTAAAATACAGCGCTTGATGGGTCCTCTGGTTAGTGCAGTTTTTCTCTCTACATATTTGTTTGAGTCAAGCTTCTCAGCTCTATTAAATAAAGATGTGCACTTTCAAAAGTTGATCAAAAAACTTGTCAAAAATCACATTAACCAACAACATTCTAAATAAACTGGTTTTTAAATTGTTTTTAGCATACTAATTTTTTCTCTTATATTTAAATTTTTATAATTTAAGTCTTATGACTTGTTTTAAAATTGTTTCCTGAAATATTTTTTTGTAAAAACTAATGACTCATTTTTTATAATAACAATATTTTATGTTAATATCCTTATTTCAAGTTGCATTAAAATAATTTTTTTTCAACAATTAAAATTTATTATATAAATCAGGAAAACTTATTGAAGTTAAAAAATATTATGGAGGGGCTGCGAGTTTCAGGTAAAAATGAAAAGGGGCGTGACCAAAATCGGTTGAGAACCACTGGTTTAAGGCAATATATGTTTGTTTTGTCTCCCTGTAACGTCAACCAAAATTGTTAAGTGTTAAACTTTATGCTTAGTGTTTAATATGCAAGTTTTTAAATTTTGTTTTTCATTATGTTTAAAATTGTGATATATGTATATTTTTGTTAAAAACAGTGGCCCTGATGATGAAGTCCGGAGGGGTTCAAAATATTAGACGCATTAAAAATTTATAATAACACAGATATAAATTGTTTTTTATTAAAAAAGTGACTTTGAGTCCGAATTAAGCCTTGAAGCGTAAATAAGGAGGTCGAAGAAATATCGCATTAGTGTTATATCGAAATTTTAAAAAAATAACACTAAAGCTATGTGGATGTATGTGTGGATGTATGTAATTTTATAAATTTTCAGTAAAAATATTGAATTATGTAAATTCGATTGTTGACCTGTGAGCTAAGCTTAACTTGCACTGTAATAATTGAGAAGTGTTCTCAACAAAAACTTGAAGAACTTCCCCGTGTTTTTTTCTGTGTCAACTTTTAGCTCTTCGTTTCAAAATATTGTTCAGTTTAGCTATGTTTTAAGTTTAAACTGCATTTATGTGGCCCCATAATTTTTACCGGGAATTCTGTGAAATTATTGAATTACAGAAACAAACTGAATTTTTTGGTGGGATTAATTTAATTTTGTGCAGTTTGAACAGTAGTATTCTCTACGTTTTATTTTCTCGAAGCAAGAACGAAGTAAATTAGATTTGACCCACCCAGTATTAAAAAAGATTTCAAAATGGCAACACTGTCTCACACAAAGGAAACTATTCAGTGTCAGCCTAAAACTATGCAACTTTTTAAGATGTAGTGCCAACAAGTTGCAGCTGATTATTCAGTGTAGACTTGATTCGAACACGGTTAAAACTTTTTTATTACTTTTAATATGTTTTAATGTTTTTAATTGGGTCTTCTAGACCGCATAACAGGCGTAAGTGAAAACATGTTTCATTTATTGTCAGCACTCATTAAAACATTATTTTTTAAGTTGGTCCTGAGCGAAAATTTATTTAGAAATAAATAAGTTTCACCCAAAATTTATTTAAACTCAATGACAGCCTATCATGAAAATAAGCGTTAGTGTCAATCAACCCCCACTGAAAGCGATCTATCAAGAGCATTTGTACTTATTTTGTTGTTGTTTTTTTTTTCTTTCCAGCAACACAATCATTAAGCTAACAACCCTAATTTATCGAAACGAGGGCATTAAGCGTGAATCTCTAATTAGCTAATTAGGGCCTGAATGCGAACGTTTGAGCTGCTGTTAATTAAACCAAAACTCAAAAACAAAATAAGTATGTGCGACAGAACAAATATTTTATACTATAAATATATTTAGCAAAATGTTTACTCAAAGCTATATTTGTTGCAAAAGGAAAAACGATACTTGTGATTGAATATCAAAAGTCATAGATACCAAACTGAAATGAGTATCACAACCGATGATTCAAAATTGTTTACGATTTGCTTACATCTAATTAGTGTTTTACTAATTAAGCTGTAAAAAAAATGTGCGCAGACACACTTTAATCAAGGTTGGATAGTGCAGAATGCCAAGAATAGGAAATTAAAAATTGTATGCAAGTAAGTTTTAAAAAGATCACATCTTTTGTATTGAAATCCCGGATAAATACTTGTAACGATCTAATAAAAAAATAAGAGCACAGTTTATTCAACAACAGCTGTTGTGAACGAAATGAACAGAGAAAATAATTCAACGTCACGAATAATAATCATTCCCAGTCATGACGATCTCATGACACGAAGAACAATCTATTTATTCATAAAATTTATTCAAAAATCCTATTTGCTTTGTCACAAGCATCGTCATCAGAATCGTCATGGCGACAGTGATGATAAAAGCCTCAATTAAATCGTTTAATATAAATTCTTTCTAATCAACTTAAATTATTCGCTTGTAGTGCAACAGAGACGATATAACAATGTCGGAGAGACAAGATGAACGAGTGAGGACGATATAAAGAAATCAAGATAAAGAGATCTTTGAGCCCAAGTGTTAGTCTGCGGACAGAGTAAACGCTGAAGCAGGCAGGCAGGCAGGCAGGCAGGCAGGCAGGCAGGTAGGCAGGCAGGCAGGCAGGCAGGCAGGCAGGCAAGCAGGAAGGTTTGCTTACTTGTCCCAGTGCGAGAAAACTCGCTTCATATGATTTCAGGCAGGTAAGATCAGATCAGATCAGGTTGTTGCGAGAAACCAGGCTGGCTCAGGTTTCTCGCAACTGAATTTGTTCTTTTTGTGTTGTTTTTTGTAATTTTTCAGCTAAACTGCGTTTTTTTTTTTTATCTTTAGAATACAAGACCAATTACAACAAAAACATTCAACAACAACAACTCGTTGAACGAAGCAAACAACAACAGCAGCTACCGCGCACATGTTTATGTGAGTGAGAGGGTTATTTTTGGTGGGTATTGACAAATTTGGTTAACGTCGACTAAGATTGTGTTGTTGTTGGTGATAAGCTGTACACGCAAAAATGATAGATTGAAAGAATGGACAATTGTTGGGCATGCAGGAAACAAAAGAAATGCATATACAATAAATATAACAAAAAAAAAATTAAATTGCTTGGTTATGCAATTTTTTTAATATTTTGAACAGTAAAACCAGGGTCTATTAAGGTGGCAGCCCTCAAGTTCCAAAATTTTTGTAATACAAAAATCAAAAATAATTAAAAAGCATTAATTTTAAAGTCATGTGCTATAACTTTTTTCTTAGGATTTTGGTTTTTTAACTTTGTGCACAAAATAGCTCAAGACTATGCTTTAAGCATTATTGTTATTGGGTAACATTTTGCATTTTTTAATTTTTGCGAATTTTTTTCGTAAAAGTACTCAAACTCGAGACTTTCAAAACGTACACTTCTAATAAAAAATTTCATAACGAAAAAGTTATTCAAATTAATGACACAATTTTTTGTATTAATATAAAGTATTGTTTCAGAAAATTGTTTAATAACATTTCATTGCAATTTTTTCAAAATTTCGAACAGTAAAATATCACAACTCTGGTAATTTTTACCTGATTTTTCTTAGCAATGACACAATGAAAAGGTATTTAAATCTGCTACTGATTAAAAGTATAAAATGATTTAATCAGTTTACAGAATTTTAATATACATTTTAATGACGAAACACCTCATTTCGACCTTAATACCAATGTAATCAGATTAAATTGCAATGAGCTCTACTTTATCGGTGTCCAATTTGGATAGAATTTCTGTAGAGTTATCGTATCGGCTATTGGAACATTTCTAGCCACCTAGGAAACGACAATTTTAGTTTGAAATTCTCAGTGCAATTCTGGGCTGGCCTAGTGACACAACATATCACACATCCTCTTCAAAACAGTCACAGCTCAAAATGTTTACGTTTATTCTTTTTAGTGTAAGACTATTTGTAGTGATAATATACATCGGCTATCTTAATTTCGTACACATATTCTTAGTCTTTAATTAAAACAAAATCGTTTTGTCTCTTTTTTTTATGGAGTCCCTTGAAAAAAAAGCTTCGCTTAAAAAAATTATTTTTTGCTCTTCCTGAACATAAAATTTTTTGAGTTGTATCTCTTTTGAAGAGAGTGTGCTATTTATGTATAGAAAATAAAAAATGTTGATAAACGCCATTAGCGGAGGATGCAAAATAGAAAGCAATAGGCGAAAAAAATAAATAACAAACTTTTTCTCGCACTGATTTGATCTGTCCTGCTCGCATTCACTCTGCACGGCTTATTTTCTGAACAGGTACCTGCCAGCGCCTGCCTGCCTGCCTTCTCGCATCAGCGTTTACTCTGTCCGCAGACTTAGTCAGATGACGAAAAAACTAAATAGTATGGCAAACAATTCTGTGTCGACAAGGAATAAAAGCTAAAGTATAATTTCAATGATTGAGAAATTTTGCTTTTAAGTTTTCGATCGCCATATAAGTTGTATGAAAGGCAGTTTGCTTTTTGTGTGATGATTTTGGCTGGAATCACGCTATAATCTCCCGATTTTGTGTGTGTACGGAACTATATGCGTGGAACATATCTGCATCATTAACTCAACTTTGGCTTAACTCGACTTTAGCGGTTATTCCTTGTCGGCACAGAATTAAGTGAATAGAAGAATTCATGGAAACGATACTTGAAATTTAGCATGCATTGCTGACTTTAGTCACAAAAACGATTATTTAATACTACTCGTACCAACATGGGCGTCCGCAGTATTTGTTATAGGGGGGGAAAAGGCATAAAAGAATCTAGAATGAACATAATGTAACCTATATAATGCTATTTACTACGATTTGTGGTACAAATTTTGTAAACATTATTCGCACACTACACCAGTTGACACACGCTTTTAAACATAAGAAAATCTAATATATTCTAAAGATTGTGTAAAAATCATTCTCGTATCATGTCCGAAATATATAAAAATTATATTAAATTTTTTTTCATGTAATACATTTCAGTAATTTTTTGCTAAAGCAAATATTCTTAATAGTTTAATAAATAAAATAATGTAAGGCCTATATCCTTAAATGAAATCGCATTAATTACTATTGAGCCCCCAGGTTTTCAACTTTTAAAATAAGAATATAAAGATTTCCTAATATTAAACAATATATTTTTTTGTTGTAAAACTGAAAAAACAAACTTAATTTTTAGGCGGACTAAAAATTCGAGTGGACTGAAATTTTTCAGATTGGGACTTAGGTAGAAGGTCAAACTCCATATAATTCTAAAAATTAAAAATTTGAGTTATCGTTATTCCAGATTTTTGATATTCCAGATTTTGACTTGCAGTTTTTTCTCAGACTTTTGTCACGTTTTTTTTTTTTTTTTTGATATTTTGGCCTATAACAGCCAAACCATTGAGATTTTTGTCTTAGTATTAGATCGAAAATCTCAATGGTTTGGCTGCTATAGGCCAAAATATACAAAAAAAAACGTGACAAAAGTCTGAGAAAAAACTGCAAGTCAAAATCTGGAAGCTCGATTTTCACCGTAGACGTATGATCTAGTGGACTTTTTTGCTCAGTACAATCCCAAGAATCAGAAAAGCGAAGCACCCATTAAGATGTTCAAATCGCCCCACCCTATTCTCCCTGCATAAAAAAAAATTTAAATTAAAAACATTTCAATGAATTATATATTCTTTTTGTATCTGCATTATATTGGTGCACAACGTGATTTTCATTTCTATAAAGTTCTTATGGATGCGGGTTAAAAAATTATTAAAATTCAAATCTTATTTTTTGGTAGCGACCCAGTAGAAATCTGAAAAACTATAACAACTTGTCTGAAATCTTTTGTTAAACAAATTTCATATACATATTCAAGTCATGAATAAGGTGAATGTGTATATTTTTTGTTATTTTATAGAAAACTTATTTTAAAGCAATAAACAAATATATCAACAAAATGCATATTAATTATTCATTTAAAGTTTTTCATTGTCTGATTTTGCCAGAGGTTTTGGCAAACGGTTGTAGTAGGGGGGGGCAATGACCCCTTTTCCTCCCTGCCTACAGGCCTGGTCCGGGCTATAGCGATATTCTTACTAATTAACAATTTTTTTCAGATGACTAGAAGGGTTGAAATCGTGTCAGCATGCAGGCACCATTTTTTAGCACCCCCACGCGACCAGTCTGTAATTTTTAAAATTTCTTATTTTGTATAACTGATATATAAATAAACGCACAATAAAAATATGAATGCTAAAAATATTAGGTGTCTCTTTTTTAACGAACGTAAAAAGAGGCCCGAAATTCGGGACTCCACTCTACAATACTGCCTTAAGTCCATTTAACTATTATATATACATATAATATAACTGTAAAAAAATTCTGCACATTGAATATTTTTCCGAAATTCTTGTTGTGATCAATTTTTTTAGGGATGTTGATTCCAAAAAGTAATATCACGTGATATATAATGGATGGGTTTTCCTCAAACTTGACATGTAGGCTCCTTATGCCTTTGGTCGGGACTTTTATCCCCAAATTAATGGCATTTTTGCGAATATATGAAAAATAAAAATGAGTAAGTAAGTAGACATACGTTTAAACAATCTATGAAAGAATTATTGGGTATTAAATACTCCTCAAAAACCACCAGAACTATTTTTGCTTATTCTCTAATGAATGCTCTAAAATATGCATTTTTTTATCCAATATACATATCTTAATGTTGTATACTAAATTGAAGAATGTGTCTTCTTTCAAACCAACTGTAATTTCTGATAACATTATTGATTATGTTGTTAAGCATGGTAAAATTCCTAAACAATGTCTGTCCTGCAAAATCTTGGTCAAAAGAGGAGTGAATGTAAATAGTTTAAAGAGTATATCATTTAAACTAGGGATATCTTCTTCGCTATATGAAAAACTACTGCAGCTGTCTCTCTGGCAAACCAATATTAAAGTTCGACCTTTTGTGTTTTTTCCAACAGCAGGAGACCCAGAGTCTCTGATCTAAAGAATATTCATAATGATTCTTTATGCACTGTTAATAATCCGGCTTCATCTTTGAAAATTTATTTTCAAAATATGTCTGGTATGAGGTCAAAGGCAAGTTTTGTACGAGCTGAAACATCACAGTTGCATTATGACGTCATTGTGCTTGTGGAAACATGGCTGAATAGCGATTTTTTTGATGCTGAGTATTTTTACCCTAAAGCGTACATTGTCTATCGCAAAGATGGGGATTCTGCAAAAACTAGATGTTCGCGTGGAGGTGGAGTTTTGATTGCAGTTAAGTGTACTGCTTGCTCTTCGTTTGTTCCACTACAGAATAATGACTCTATCCTGGATCAATTATGTGTAAAGATCTCTGGACAATCAGGCATGCTTTTTATTTGTGCGTCGTACATTCCTCCAAGTAGTGGGAATGATTTATACATTGCTCATGTGGACAATGTTGTAAATCTCATATCATCAACCTCGGATGAAAATCAGTTTTGTATTTTTGGTGATTTTAATCTTCACAAAATTGTTTGGTCTTTTCTTGGAAATGAATCAGATTAATACTTTTGGTAATAAGTAAGGTTAATTCCTTGATCTTATTTTTGTAAGCTCCCAAATAAAATATGATATTTATGAATGATTTTTTCCTCTGTCGTCTACAGATATGCATCATGTGCCTTTAATTTTAAGTGTTGAATTTTTTAACTTTATTCAGCTTGCCAAAAATTGTGATATTTTAAAGTTTGATTATAATTTATGTGGTTTTGAATTTTTAAACTTTCATTTAGGAAGTGTTGATTGGCAGAGTCGTTTAGATTGCAACAATGTTACTGCATCGTTTAAAATTTTTGTTGGTGTTGTGACTGAGATTTTAAATAAGCATGTACCGAGATTTCGTTAAAGGAATTTTAAGAGACCTTGGTACACTAAAGGACTTATGAAACTAAAAAATTTACGTAATAAATTTTGCATAAAATTTAAGGCAACTAATAATTTGGTTTTTGAGTCAAAGTATAAACATTACATGCGAGAATTTAAATTTCTCCATACATTTTTATACAATCAATATATGTTTCGAAGTGAACATAAAGTCAAATCCTAAAGCTTTTTGGAGTTTTATTGAATCTAAAAAAGCATGTTCTTCTATACCATCTACAATGTCCTTTAATGGAACAACATCAAATGTTATTCCAGATATTGTAAACCTGTTTGCTGATTTCTTTAGCTCGGTTTATGAAACTAACAGAAGTTGGTCAGATGCTGAAATTTTAAATAATTTAACACCTTGTATTAATTTTGGAAATCTTGCGATCACGATGGAAGATGTTTCAAATGGTATAATGTCCCTAAAAAATTTTTATAAGCCAGATATAAATGGTTTTTCTCCTTTTTTATTTAAAAAATATGTTTATTTTCTAATTAATCCCCTAACTTTTATTTTTAACCAATCTTTAAGTGCGGGATTTTTATTGATGAATGGAAATACGCTTTTATTACGCCTGTTTTTAAATCTGGGCCAAAAAATAACGTAGAAAACTATCGAGCTATCTCAAAGCTTTCAACGGTATCGAAACTTTTTGAAATTAAAAAAATAAACTTTATTTTGCAGTAAAAAATATAATAAGCCCTTTTCAAGATGGATTTGTTACTGGTCGGTCAACTGTCACGAACTTAGCAGTTTTTTCTGAATATTGTATCTCTTCCTTTGAGACTGGAAATCAGGTAGATGTCATATACACAGATTTTTCCAAAGCTTTTGACAAAGTTTGCCACAATGCGTTAGTTGGTAAACTACAAAAGTTAGGTTTTCATTCTAATTTTTTTGATTGGATTAACTCTTATCTAATGAATCGCCAATGTGTGGTCTCAATTGATAATGTAAATTCCTACACTTTTTATGCTACATCTGGTATACCGCAAGGAAGTATTCTTGGGCCACTTTTATTTCTCTTATTTGTAAATGATATAGGAATGTGTTTTAATAGTTGTAATTATTTGCTTTTTGCCGACGATTTAAAGCTTTACCGTAGAGTTTGTTCAGTTTTGGATGTTGATATGCTTCAATCTGATCTGTCGAATCTTGTTGATTGGTGTGCTAGAAATTATTTTGCCTTAAACTTAGCAAAATGCTTCCACGTCACTTTGTCTAAGCGTTGCAATAATATATTATTTTCCTATACAATTAATAATAATGTGTTAAATTCCAATGACGAAGTTTGTGATTTGGGTGTTTTATTCGATGCAAAGTTTTCATTTACTAAGCATTTAGATTTCATTATTCTAAAGGCTTACTCGGCTTTAGCTTTTATAAAACGTAACAGTTATGATTTTAAAGACCCATATACGCGTTTGTTTCTCTTTTCTGCTTATGTTAGGTCTAGGCTGGAATACTGCTCTTTCATCTAGAATCCGTTTTATGAAGTTCATTCTAATCGTCTTGAGTGTGTTCAAAAACGATGCCTAAAATTTGTGCTGAAACCTTTGAATTTTAGCCTTTTTGAATTAACTGAGCCGATACCGTCTTACCTTGTGTGCTGTAAACTGTTGCATCTAAATTCACTCAAAGATAGAAGAACTATTCAGTCTCTTCAAATTATTCGTGGATTAATATGTAGTACTACTGATTGTGCATCTCTGCTGGAACGTATAAATTTTTATACTCCATCAAGACCATTGCGTTCATTTAATCTTTTTTATCTCAGAGCTTTTAAGTCTAATTATGCGGGCAATGAGCCTCTCACTAGAGCTTTAAATAATTTTAACAATTTGTGTTCACTTATTCCATTAGATTTCTCTATGTCTAGGGAAGTATTTAAGAATATTGTGGCAGATTTTTTTGTTATCTTAAGTTAAAAGTTTCTTTTTTTTTTGTTGTAAAAGGTATATTACACTTACTTTGTATATTTTACTATAATTATGCCTAAAGTGATTTTGTTATCACCTGGCAGTAAATTAATAAATAAATTAAGTTGAAAAATTTTGTAATTGTGTGAAACCAATGAAATTCTCATATCTTAATATTTACAGAAAATCTAAGTAAACGATTTATCATAAAACATCGTTACATATATCAAAAAAAAAAAAAAAATTCCTAATTTAAAGTTTTGACTTTCGATGCAAATATCTTCGTAGTTTTTTAATATATATTTCATTAAATTTTCGATTGCCTAAAATTTTAATAAATGTGTTTTTGTAGTGTAATACACTAAAAACATCATAGTGTAAACACCATAATGTAAGTGTAAACTAGCCTTAATGCAACATTGACTTATGTAACCAATAAGTCCAATTCCATAGACCAATTCTGGTCTTTAGTGATTACGATTACGAAGAAAGGAACCTTTAGGATTTTTAGTGTCCTCTCAAAATATCTCTTGAAGGGATTGAACGGATTCAAGAGATATTTTGGCCACATCTTTTAGTCAATAGCTAATGTTTTAGGAACGTCAATGAGCCTAGGTATTTCAGTCTCGATCTGAGTAGGGCGGAGCATGTGCATAGTAGGTGTTCCAGGTCCCACAGCTCATGGTTCCTTTCACTTTCTGAAGTTGTCATCCGTGGTGATACCAAGCTTAGTTGTGTGGGCTGCCGTCATGCGAGAGCACCCAATACTGTCCTGCAATCTCTCCGTGGGCATACCAAGATGAACAGAGTCCATTTTTTGCATTATGTATTACACATGATTTTCAAAACTTTTCACGATGTCGTATCTCTCTATCAACGACTAACTCCTTGTGAGGCTCTTTTTTCGTAGTTCCTGTACAACTCTTGTAACAGAGTCCGCCATAAGTGCTCATAACTGGAAATCTACTGCGCAGCCTACGTCACATGTGAGAGAATATCTACACAAAAAAAAAACCATACACAACATACGAAACTAAGCAAATGAATCTGATTGGCTTATTGGGAAAAAGCAAAATATAAACAAATAATTAGTCAAACTGCTCTTAAAACAAATCAATCAACATAGCTGCCTTTTACACGGAAGTTAACACCCCTATGGTACATGAAATTTTTATCAAAGATCGCATTTAAAAATATTTATAATTTTTCTGGACAAGCCTTGTTTTTGGATACATGTTTCTTTCATTTCAAAAAACTTGGATTGCATAAGAAAGTGAGGAGATTTTTACATCAAATACCCTATAAAAAAATTATTTCTATATCTTTTTCAGTCAGTTTGACCTTCCTTTCTTTCTAAAAACTGACGTCACAGCAGCGTATGGCGGAATCTATTATTTAATTTTCTTAGAGTAGGTGCATGTTCAGTTAATTCTGACCCTAAACCAGCACCCTCCTTTGCTAGACTGTCTGTCATCTTATGCCCGTCAATGCTGGGGAATAGTGGCTAGGGATCCAGTAGATACGCACTCTCTTCGATGCTGTAACCGCTCCTGAAGTTTCCCTATTATTTCATTATTAACTTCAGATTTGCCCTTACATTTTGTTTCAATAATAGTCTACACGGTTAGAAATCTTGTCCACGCCAGCTTTGGTTTCAAATTTCAAAAATACTTAAATATGGTTTTAAAACAGCTTTGTTTCAAATTTAGTACAGCCTTGCATAAAATATAAAACATTAAGTTTGCAAACTCACTACTCTAACCACTGGGTTATTGGCCTATACATAACAAGCGCGATAAACTAATTGCGTTTTCTGCCCTCTTTCTGCCATCTTTGAGAAATCTGAATTTGTTCTTTTTTTGAGGTCTACGTTTTCGCAAAAAGAACACGATTCAATTGTAGTGGTCCTTATTTTTATTCTCATGAGGGCAGAATTTTAAAAAAGGGCAGAAAAATGTTGCATTTTTTCGAGAAACGAAAACGCCATAAGATATGAACTAGGGAGTCATATCCCGGAAGCTGTTCTCGATCCCGGGATTATCGGGATTGAAAATCTAAATTCCGGGATCCCGAGACTAGTTCGGGATTGAAAACTTTAAGAAGTAAATAATTAAAAAATTTTTTAATACAATTCTTTATTATTTATTGCTTGCAATTAAAAAATGCAAATTAATTCATTTATAAAGTAACAAAACCAAAATAAAACAAATTAAGGTTATTTACAGTTGCGTTGTTTTTAGTGTAGTTGAAAAACCACGTGGTATTAAAACCACACTTTACCGTGCGGATTTAATATTTTTAGTTTTTTTACATGAAATCTCTAAGAGCCAAAAGTGTGGTAATTTTTAGTAGCCCAACTTTTTTGTTATGTTTAATGAACGTGGTTTATAAAGTTTCATAAGAAACTGATCGGTTGACAGTTATTTTCTTATTGCAAAAATGAAAGAAGCTCAAAATGCATGCTAAACTTTTTTATGACATGACGGGTTGGCCAAATACAAGGTTTTTTAAAATGCAATAAAATGAACAAAATTAAATTTTTTCCAAGTGCTGTGACTTTATTAGTAAGAGCAAACATACCTATTAGTTATGGAACAAATCGTCGTTCAAGTGGCTGCCTCGACTGGCTTCGCAGTAGCGCAATCTGTCACTCCAATATTCCAAAACCTTTAGGTATTTTTAATGTTGATGGTTTCAGACTGTAGCTCACGGATTGCTTGAATGATACTGGCCTTAAGTTCTTGAATCGTTTCCGGATTGTTGGCATAACGTCGGTCCTTCACGGTTCCCCACAAAAAGTCCAAAGGGTCAAATCGCAACTAAGAGGCAGCCAATTGACATCGCCAAGACGGCTGGTAACACGATTTGGGAATTTGGTGCTCAAAAGATCGATTGTGGCATGGGCTGTGCGGCATGGCACGCCATCCTGCATGAACCAGAGGTCATTTTAATTCATGTCTCCAATTGCAGTAAAAAAAGTCGGCTAACAAGGCTCAATGCCACCACTCCACAATCCACACCAAACTGTCAGTCTCTATAGATGTATCGGCTTCTCGACAATAACATGTGGGTTTTCAGAGCCCCAGATGCATTTTCCGAGTCCAGAAAATGCGCCTCGTCAGAAAAGATGATTTCACTCACTTCGATGCACTCACTGATGATGCACCCACTTTGGAAATAAGTTTTCAATATTTCCCAACGTTGTTCAAGCATAAAGCGTCTCATTTCTTTCCGCAGAGGTATGATACTGACTTCATGTCAAGATATTGAGCGGGAAACAGCTGTCAGTGTATAACTAACCTATGATTTAAAAAGAATCCTGCCTGTATTTTAACAAAATATATATAATATATAACAACTTTATTTGCATGGCAACAAAAAGCTTAGTGGGAGGTTCCTAGCCACAAGTTCAATTTCAAAGGGTGCTCATAATTGTGGTTTTCAACTATGGCAAAAAAACCAAGATACCGCACAATTGTGAATACCCTTATTGCTTATAAACATAAAAAAATCAAAATAATATTAATGACTAGCAAATTGTATTAATTTAAAGAACAAAAAATATAAAAAAATAAAATATAAAACAGTTTAAGGTATTTTTATATAAATGTTAAACATTTTTTTTAGACACAGTGCTTAAGGAAAATTAAGGTTGGAAAAGATTTTTTAAAAATACATTTTTGTCAAAGTCTTTGCTCAAGTTATTCACACTAATTGTCCTAACAATCTTTTTCAGCCACAATAAAAGGTTTTTCTAATTTTATATTCATGTCAACTTAAATTAAAATGGTTGCATTTACATGAATATTTATAATAGAAATTGTTTATTTAAAAATCCCGGGATCCCGGAAAGAAAATCCCGGGATTTAAAGGGGCTTAAATCGTACGGGATCCCGGGATTGAATTTCCTTATTAGAACCGAGTCGCCTAACATTGAGTCGCAGCATTGCCAGGCTAACTTTTTACGGGTCTTAATACAAATTTAGTATGCAAATTTTCTATAATTTATTATAAAATGTATTAAAATAAAAAGTAATACAGAATTGTACTTAAATAAAAACCAAAAAGACTAAAATTTAAACCAAAAAACTGAAATGGATGCTGTAATATTTCATTTTGTTTAAATTCTAGTTCTAACAACAGAAGAGCTTTAATTATGAGTTAGTATTTGAAAGGTTTAAATATTAATCCACAAGGTTTAAAAAAATGCAGTAATATTTTAGTGGGACTAAAATTTAGTCCAAGATTTCTAGCCGTGTATGTTACGCATACGCCTTGCTGCGTAACCTTATTCCTAACACATTCTAGCAAATCTTTTATCTCTTTAAAGAATAATAAAATAAAATCCTAACATAGAGTAACGCCGGTTACATCATATATAATCGTTAAAGCTTTTGAGTGGGTACAATTGTATTATCCTTCAACAAAGTCAGGACAACCTCTTTTGAACAAAATTTTTAATGCAGGGAATGCAATCAAATCAAACTCATGGCATTTTAACCACCGGAAAAGGCAACAACAACACTTTTGTTGGGCCGGTCAGTGTTGCTATGAATATATAAGATAATATATCTGTGCCTATATTATTCAGTTCATATTTTGGCTGCTATTGATAATAATTCTTCTCAGTCACAAGCCATTCTCTTGAGAAAATAAACTCTAAAAATAACAAAAAAAAGTTCCAGCGATAAGTGATTAGTGATCAACCTGATGATTGTGATCAACATTGTTACTAAAAAATGTTCTCTCGCACCCAGATAAAGAGAGTCGTGCACAGAATATGAACAAGTACTTGACTAAATGTTATCGCATGCGATAAAATTATACAAAAAAATAATAATTTTTATAGTAAGCAGAAGATATTGCAATAATTTTACTTGGATTTGTTGATGCGATCGCGTTGGTGGCTTATCAGTTGTGTTTTGGCGCTGTGAACGTTCGGATCTGTCGAATTTTACACACGGTTGTTGTTGCTTGGAGAATTGCGTGAAGAAATTTGAATCAACCAATTATTTAAGAAGTGCTATACCAAGAACTGACAGCAGATTAGAGAGGATAAAAAAAAATCTGACCTGACAATATCAAGCAAGAACGGACATTTTTATCAATTTAATGTGAAGTTCTTTATTCTATGCTAGTAAAGGACAAGTTCAAAGTGCAGCAGATATTTAAGTATTGCAGAAGTGTTAAGTGTGGCAGATTTTGAAAAATTAAATTAATTTTTGATATCTTTACATTTTTAAAAAAATTAAATACTATTGCATAATAAATAAAAATGCATTGAAATCAAGTTTATAATAAATTTCCATCATATTCTATTGAAAGCAATTGCTTCAAAAACTACGACGACTTTAGCTCTACTTGTTGACTGCTCACAAGGAAGTGCTAATTAAATGTTGAGTGCTTTTTATTAAGTTTATTATTTTTAAAATAAATAAGTGTACATATTTTGTATCTAGTGCTCAGGACAGTGCATTGTTGAGCTCAGAGTTCACTGAAGTCTGGCTTCAGTTTGTGAGCTATTTAAATATTAAATAAACGCCTTATGGAAAAATAACAAGCATTCATTCAAGACATTGGAAAATCTGCCGAAAAATTCCAGCAGCTCTATATAAATAAAAGATTTTAATGATTATCTTTTCAAAGCGGTGAAAGTTGACACAAGTTCTAAAAATCTGCGTACTTTGTTTACTATTTTTTACTGGTAAGTTTTTGTTTATATTTTTTTTTCTGTGTTATCGCTTGTTTTGTGGTGTTTGAGCGAGACTGTGTCGCTGTTTTTGTTCTACTGTTAGAAATAAATCTGTTTTTGATAGATCTGTCTGCTGTGCCAGCTGTATTTTGGCAGCATAGAAGCACATTTTGTATACAGCGAAGTGATATGTAAAGCCCGTTAAAAGATTTTACATTGAAAGGTTTCAGTTTTTGTACCTTTTCTTTTGCACATGTTTGAATTTAAGATAATTGAATTGAATGAATGTAAAATGTTTGGCAAAAGAACAGGTTGCTACATAAAAGCATAAATTACGAGGGAAAAACATTTCAACAAAAGCCAATTTTAAATTAATTTAATTCTGATTTTCGAGCATAACTAATATTAACACATACATAAACGAGACCGTATGTGAGACCATACTAGCATGAGATTTATGCTTTTGTAAAAAATGTATGTATGTGTTCAGCAGATTTGCGATGGATTAACATACACTTTGATTTTTGTTTTCAATAAATTGGTAACAAAATATCTTGGCCCCGGCTGAAAACAACTACTTTTTTCGGAGCCACCTAGATGCATTGTTTTTGTATTATTAACGAAAAAAATTTTAAGTCTCTGAAAGGTTTTAAATTAAGTTCAGTTTTTTTTCATACGTGCAAAGTCACCTTCAACACAAAAATGCACTCTGAGCATGCAATTTTTAAAAACCACGTCTACCTCGCATACAAAGTGACTTAATGAAAACGATAAAATCGCATTAAATTCCTCAAAATTATGTATATGGTTTCAAATTTTACAAATTAATTTTAATCTTAACTATGCACTCGATGTTTGGAACTTGGAAAAAAAATTAAAACTCCGCTCACCTATCATACAAAGTGACGTTATCATATTAGTAAAACCTCGATAAAACCCTAATGTTTAAACTTGATAATTTTCACATAAGCTTGGATAATTCAAATGTCTGAGTTTAAAATTTGAAATATTTGAATAAAAACCACACCCTATAAAAGTTACGTAATCAATAATAATATAACATTAAAAAAAGTACGACATTTAAAACTTCGAATATACTAGAATATGGTTATAGAGGTATTTTAACTTAGGTCCAGTCGAAGATAAATCCTTACTAGTTACAAACTTACTTTGCCTTAACCACACTGCTAGGAGTTGATAAAGAGTCAAATGGTATTTTTATCCACAGCTAGGAGATGAAGCCATTAATTAGGTAAGGACTTCATACCCATAAGTTTCACACCGTTCCACAGTGGGCCAGCCAGTACTGTTTCGTGGCCAAAAGTCTATATCACTGCTTAGCATAATGATACACGGAGAAAACTGTTTGCTAAATTTGTATTGGGGTTGAGCAAAACTTGCGCTTGATTCTCAGCCACTTCAAAATTATGCTAAATTTCAGCAAAAACTAATTAAAATTTGCTATTTCAATTTACAATAACTAAGCAAATATTTGCTTGAATTAAGTAGAAATTTGCTATTCCAATTTATAATAACTAAGCAAATATTTGATTAGTTTTTGCTGAAATCTAGCATATTTTTGAAGGGAAATAATTATTAACATTTAATTGAATCGAAAATTAACCTCGACCTCGAGATTTGAACCTCGACCACGTGAGTGTAAGTGCGTGGACTTATCCATTCGACCATCGGAGTTGTTAACTAATCATCGCCTAAAATGTGATTTTAGCAATCTTTTTCTAAAATCACATTGTAATTGAGCAAAGGTTTGCTGATTTGCTTTTTAGCAAAGCATTTGCTTGATTCAAGCAAGTTAATTTTCTCCGTGTAGATGTATGAAATTTATTATATGGAGTATATATATATATATAAAACCTTCTAGAGATCAAAAATGGGCGGAATTAAACTATGATCACGCCTACCTCTTATGCAGCACAAGAAACTTAAACGCAATATTTTTCATATTGAAGTTATATCATAATAACTCACTCAAAAATCTGAAGTATATGTGTAATATACCTGTGGATTAATAAAAATTATTTTGCCACACCCACCTAACATACTTTTTACACGAAATTGACATATCATTAAGAATGAGTCATCGTATACCAATAAAATTTGGTATATGAGTTGAAATTGGCTATATAAGATCATAGACGAAAATATTTGTAAATCCGTCCACAACCACGCCTACCTCCCATAAACAATAAAAATTTAAAACACTATAATTTTTTCGAATTGAAGTTTAAATTAAAATAACTCACTCAAAATATGAAACGTAAGTGTGGCTTAAAAAAAAATTTCTACGCTCACCTCCCGCACGTTTCATACAAAATATTCATACCAATAAGAAGGAGTTGTCGTATACCAATGAAATTTGATATATAAATTTAAACCTCTATTCATCATAGTCAAAGATGATATTTAATTCATGTAACTTGCATTGCAATCAATATATTCATCATCTGATAATTCCATTTTATCTTGAGTATTGAATGTTTGAACGTTTGAATGTTTGAATGATACTAACAACTCAACAGAGGCACACTCAATCTATTGAGATGTTTGAAGAATCGTAAGTAAATTTCTTACTTCTTAGTTTAACCCCAGCACTTTTTCTTTTTTTATTTAGATTCAAAACTTAAGAAAGAAATTATCTGATCACTGCTATCTGTAGTTCCTACAGAACATATCTTCCATGGTTGATTCACGACAAAAAACTCTAATGTGAAATCTTCTGTAATTTTCATAGTCTTTATTCCGGCACTCCAAGACTTCTTCAGCCAACATACCTACTGGTAGACGACATGTCCTTACGATATCAGCACGATGGATTAGAATCTTATGAAATGACGACGGCATATAGTAGGATACTAACTACAGCTCTTAACATAGAATTCAGCAGAGGTATCACATAATATTTGATATTTTTGGGGATCAATAGGAAAATGACAGGAAAGTGCAATCAGGATAGTTTTAAAGTTAAAAATTAGATTCGGTTCCAGATCGAAATATTCTGCACGAAGTTAAGGTCTTTCGAAAGCTTTTCGAGCGATATTGCCATCGTTATCCTGCAGTGAAAAATCGTGCTAGTTATTAATTTAACTAGTTAACTCACTAGTAAAAATAAAACTAGTAGAAAAATACTAGATGTTAAACTGGTGAAATCTTACTAACAAAAAAGTTACTACATAAGTTACTATCAGTGTGACCAGAAGATTTTTGAAAAAATATGCTTTTTGTTAAAAAAAAATATGCTAAATATTCCACTTTCAATTTTTATATTCCACAAAAATATTACACTTTAAATTTCAAAGAAATATATCTAAATAAGTCTAAATATGCATATAAAAAAAAAACCGAAGCAAGTTTAAAAACATTTATTTATTTGATTACTATCGCACTTAAATTTATTTTCTTCTCCTATAAAAAATTATAAACATTGTTATGGTTTTTTTAATTTTTAGTAACGATATACAATGTACAAAACTAAAATTCAGGCACATCTTCGAGGTCAATTCCTAAATTGTTGCTTGTATTATTATCATAGAAATTCGCATTTCTAAATTTTTTTGTTAAGCTATCTGGTATTTGACAGGTATAACAACACTTTTTTTGAACATGCAGCCATGTTTTTACATTCAACAAATTATTTAAGAGTTTTTGTTGATTCTATTTCAAATTTTCGTTTAAACAAGAAATATTCATATAACTAAAAAATTTCTCAACCTCAGCATTGCTAAATGGTAAGCTAAGCGAGAAAAGCACAAATTTTGATAAATCTTCAGATTTTGAACTTTGATCAATAACTTTTTTCTGCTTTATTGTTTTAAATCCACATTTTAAAATAGTTAAAAGAAATAGCTATTGTTAGCAATAATAGTGGTATTCACGATGTGGTGCATTTGTGATAAATTTTTGCAAAATTTACAATACTTACAACTTATTGTGATCGAACCTTCAGTAAAGTACATATTATTTTTTTAAAATCAGCTGATTTTTGTATGTACTTCTGTTTGGAAATATTAATTTAAATCATCATTTAACTAAAGGAAATCATACAAAAATTGAAATGAAAGAATAAATTACATTAATTTTTATTAAATAAACTCACAGCGTATCCTTTAGCTTGCTCCACGCTGAGTAAAAATGCTTGTACAATCAGCTGATCCAATACACAACGAAATTTACACAGAATACAATAGTGTTCCATCATTTAGATTTTTCACAGGGTTGTATTTTGAAAACTGTGCATTTTGTTTTTGTTATATTACAAAATTTACTACAAATATCAAAATTATCAAAAATACACAATACAAGGGAAAATACAACACATCGTGAATACCCATAATGTTTTCTGAAGTAAATTACTTACTGCTGTAATATAATCTATAAAAAAATCTAACCAAACAAACATATAAGCAAATTTACTTCACTTTTTAAGCTGCGTGATGTTATTAAATGAATTGCAAAAAAATTGACAACGAAGAAGTTAACCACAAAATGAATTCCTTATATTGCGTTTTACAAGGTGGTTCAGAGATGAAAAATATAAAGTGTCGATAGCCAAAAAATAACCATTTAGTAACCAAATAGACATTTTTTATTGCAATTTTTGTGATTTTTGAAAAATATAATCATACGAAAAATATTCCACTTTTTATGCTGCATATTTTATAAAAAAAATGTGCTTCCCGAAGTTTAAATATGCCAAAGTGGAATATAATATTCCACTCTGGTCACACTGGTTACTATCTGTATTTCATTTAGTTCAAAAATACAAGCAGTTTTGCTGGTTATAAAAGAAATAGTTGCTTAATTTATAGTTAACTAACTAGTCGCATAGTGGCCGTAGCCTAGTGGGTAGCGCGCGTGGCCCCTAAGCTAAAGTACCGCGGTAGCCCGGGTTCAATTCCAGCTCAGACAGAAAGTTTTTTCAATTATTTCTAGTTGTTTAATCAAATGGTAGAGCCCGACCAAAAACACACTGAAACAGCCTAAAGATTTGTCAGCAAATCTTAAAACAACTTCAGTAACCATGCTTTGTTAGTAGTGAATTCCAACAAACTGTTGGACTCCACATAATAACGTTAGCATAAACTTAAGTAAAGCATATTAAAAAAAGCAACAAGAAAAGGGAGAAAAACTGAGAAATTGAAACTGAAATCGCATCGCCTCTGTTGATGCATTGCGCTAAGATGCGCTTGCACGAGGCAGCACGGACCGGTATCGATTCCCGCCGGCATCACAAAGATTTCTGTAGTGGAATTCCCAAACGCGTAAACGATGATTTTCGATATCGTTAGTTAACGAAAACTGTCATTTACTATGAACGTGGCACGCACAATGACCGATAACGACAACGATTATTATTGTTAAATTTTTGGGAATTCCACTACTGATGAAGCCTGTAGCAGAGCCGAAATTGCAATAAAATCAGCTAGTGATGTTTTCCTTTTCATATTGAAAATGTTGTTGTTGTTTTTGTTTCTTTGGAAAAAATTCGTTAGAGCAATTAATTGTTCTAACTTTGACCTTAAGTTCAATAAACGATTTTAAACTATCAAACAACTAGAATTTGTGTATAAAATCAAAAATGATTTAAACTATCAAACACTTAGAATTTGTATTTAAATCAAAGAAAATCAACATAATAAATAACAAGGTCATATAGAAAAACTTTAATTAAAATATTTTAATTTATTTTTTCGTCCATTTAATTTAAACAATTTTTTTACGTAAGCATTTTTTGTCTTATTTTTCGACGTAAATAAAATGTGTGAAAATTATGGTATTAAGGATGTAACCATTTTTTACAATAAAAGTACAATATATTGTGAGTTACTGTAAAAATTTGAGGCCAACATTTAAAATATTAACGAAGTTATAGCACATAGTCGAGAGCGCCTCATAACTGTGCGCTGCAAGTTGTTTAAACTTTAAAAGCGTTTTTCTTGACACAAAAATGTGTTTTAAAAAATTCTATCAAGCCGATTGAACTGAAATTTTTATACGTTATTATATACGCCAATGGCTCTCGCAGGTAGTAGAATTGTATATTTTAATTAATATTTTTCTATTTTTACCCCGATTTTCCACAAAAAAGACGCGATTTTTTAAAATTTCTATTTAGCTTTCCGCCATTTACTTATTTTTTAATGAAAATTTTTAAATCAACTACCTGCCAGAATGACAAGTCTATAGAAGAATAATCTGTTAAAGTTGTTTCTTTTGAATTACTTCAAGAGCCGTTATCACCTGGGTCAGCAAAACACCTTCTTTTGTCCACTTTGGACGTAAAAGTTTAAAAAAAAATTTTTAATAAAAAAAGGATTTTTTTTTTGTACAGTTTGTGATGTTTACAAAAACATACAAAAATATTTACACGATTGTATTTGATTTTATTATAAAAAAATCATTCCGAAACAAACCTTGAAAATTAGGGCAGAGCACCGGACTACATCCTCAGTCCTGGATAACCAATGTTAGTCGTTTCCAGGGTTGCCAGTTTGGTAATTAATTACCAAATTTGGTAGAAAATTTTTGACTTGGTAATTTTTTTATAGTTTTGGTAACTTTTTCCCTTTAGTTTTTCCAAAAAATTTAAAATAATCAGTTTGTTTGCAAGATTTATATAAAAAATTGTATTTAAAATCAACGCATCATCTGAAAATATTGCGAATCATGTCAAAAGAAAATGTCAAAATATTTCAATCTTAAAATTTAACGTTAACAAAGAAGTCTCTTATAAGAACGAAGCTACGAAACTAGTTCGGTTTTATTACAATAAATAGCATAATGATTTCAAAGGAACTCTGCGAAATGAGAGACAAGCCTCATTATGTGTGGTCACCAGAAGAAGATTTTTAGATTTAAAATTGAGATTTTTTTCGCCATCATCTTTAGTTTATGAGTTATAGGCAAAAATGTAAAAACCTGTTATGTTCTAACAGAATAATATCTTGAAATTGCATCAGTCGATTTCGATCGTTTTTGACAGTTTTGTTTAGGAAATATTCAGCCTTATCATGTATGATTTTTCACGCGGAATCGTAAAAGGGAGTTTTAATTTTTAAGATTAAGTTCTAGAACATTTTGGGCATTTTTAAGTTATTTTTTCCGGAATTTTTTTTTCCTTGTTAAGTTTCCTGAATGTTCTTGAGGCTTGTCTTAAAAATTGAAACTCTCATTTTCGATTTCACTTGAAAAGTTTTTCATAATAGGGCTGATTAGGTCTAACCATTTTTGTAAACAAATTCTTTTTCATCTTTTGTTTTGAAGATAATGGCCTTTAAAAATCATAAATTTTAAAAGTTTTTCATAACAGAAATATATGCTACCGCGAATTTTCTGAATCATAAAAATATCTTTTGTCCTTGAAATTTAAGCATACATTTTACCTTTGCAAATATTGCGGATAATTCCAGATATATTTTAAAATAACGAAAATTGATTACATGAAAAATTTATAGGAAAAATTTTTAAACTAACTTACTGAAAAGTTAGGGTTTTCCAGCCGCTTAAAGTTGCTTTGAATAAATTTAATAAAATTTTCGTTTCTCTCACAATATGTTTTTCTAAATCGTAAAAAGATATCAGCAAAAGCTTTAAATAAAGAATGGTTCACTTATAATTTGGCCACATAAAAATAGGTATATCTCTTGAAATAAAACTCCGATTATTAAATTTTTTATATCAAATTAAATTATATTATTTCATGTTTCAGATAACTAATTATGGATACTAAATTACAATGTTTCGGTAAAAATTTCGGACTTTCTTTTTAATGCCTTGCATTAGGTTTTGCACAACTTGTCGTGATACTTCACCGCATACCTTATTCCACTTTATTCCCAAATTTTCTTTTGAATTTGAAGTTTTGCCATGTTTTTTTAACTTTTGTTTGGTTATTGCCCAAAATCTCTCAATTGGTCGAAGTTCGGGACAGTTTGGTGGGTTCATGTGTTTCGGTATAACGTCAACAGCGTGTAAACAGTACCAATCCATTGTATCCTTGGAATAATGACAGGATGCCAAATCTGGCCAAAATTTCACAGGAGCTTGGTGGCATCGAATAAAAGGCAGTAGACGCTTTTCCAGACATTCCTGTCGATATAATTCACCAGACATCGTGGAATGCGTCACAAATGGGCGACTTTTCAGTCCACAGCTGCAGATTGCCTGCCAAACCAATACCTTTTTTCCAAATTTATCCAACTTATCGTATTTATACCTTTCGGTCACTCCTCCTCTTATTTTTGCAATATAAAAATTCCGACCTGGTAGCTGTTTGACATCCATTCTGACGTATGTTTCGTCATCCATTATAATGCACCCCTTAAATTTTGTCAAAACCTGTTCATACAGAATGCGTGCTCTCCTTTTTGCTACAGATTGCTGTTTTTCCGAACGGTTTGGAAATTTTATAGTTCTATATGATACCAGCTTTGCATTTATGCGAATTCTTCGTACCGTACTTTTACTTGTTCCGTATCTTTTTGCTCGATCATTGTCGGAGAGGCCTGGATTTAAACGTATGGACCTTAATACCTTCACCCGCAAAGCTGGGTCTCCGCTTCCCTTTTTTTTAGCCGCTCTTGTTTTTCGTTCAACGGACAACGTTTGTTTATATCGTTTAAGAACATTGTTGACGGTAGATTTTGGAATATTTAAGATCTTAGCGATTTTTCTTCCCGACCAGTTCGGATTATCCAATGATTTGTGCACAATCATTTTCCTAATTTCTTTTTCCATCTTCGCCTGTAGTCACAAATATAAACTTACTGAAATGAATTTTGCTGGGAATAACGGTGCATTGTTTACAAACAATACGTCATTAAAAACTTTTTATTTGGTCCACTGGGGGCGCTTCAATCGACAGTAACATGCGGCCAAATTATAACTGAACCATTCTTTACTATGCAATAGTTTGTGCTTAGGAGCAGTTATTGGAAAAAGAATTGTATATCATATTTTTTCATAACTCCTTTACTTGAGGTGATGGTGAAAAAGTTTCCTTATATGTAAAATCAGTGCGCGTAGTTAGAATTGATATCCTATAAAACAAACGACCTGTGTAGTTTCTGATATTTAGTTATTAAAAAATAATTAAAATTTAAACTTGAAGAAACCGATAACTTTTTAAAGTATTAAACGCCATATCTTTGTATTTATTCATTTACTTTCTTAAAATATTTTTTTAGTTCCTACTTATTTCATATAAAAAAATAAAAGATAAAAGATTAAGAGTATTATAAAAGATTTTTATAATACAATTAATTTATAATTTTTTGTTTTGTGAAAAAAAATTACGTTTACCTGAATTGACTACTTATTTGTGATTTTTATTTTTATATAATAAATAAATTTTAAACAAGAAAAAAGTTAAATTTTTTTTGATATATGTATGTATGTATACATATATATCTTTTTTATTTCATTCAAATAAAAAAAGATATACGTCTCATTTTTATAAGTATATGAGTTTATGAATTTTACTTACTTTTTATTAACTTTTGTGATTTTTAGTTATTAAAAATCTTTAAACAAGAAAAATGTCATACTTAATAATATTAACTAAATTTATTTATTTAGTATTTTAATTTCAACTATTTTAATGTTGAATAAATGTTTTTTATTAACAAAAATTATAATTTTATTGATTTTCTTACTTTTAAAAAAAAATGTTTGTTTGTTTAATTTATTCTTATATAATTTTGGTATCTTTTCGATGAAATTTTGGTAACTAAATTTTCTTACAAGTGGCAACCCTGGTCGTTTCGAATAACACTGCTCACTTTTTTGCTTACAATTTTTCTCTCATCTGATCTGATTTTTTTTCTCTATCCATATTGTAGTAACCACATTAGTTGTTAAGCTGCCCTCGTTGTGTTCGGATGTGTTTGGCTTTTTAATTGGATGGTGTGAATCTTTTTATAAATGTAGTGTTAGTCGAAGCGACTAACATTGGCCTTAACGTAACTTTTTATACCCCCACGCGTACTGCGTAAGGGGTATATTAACTTTGTCACTCCGTTCGTAACGCTAACGCAGGGAGACGTGGTAGGTATAGAAAAGTATATATATTTTTGATCAGCATTACCTCTTGAGTCGATTAAGCTATGTCCGTCTGTCCGTATGTCTGTTTGTCGACACCATTAGAGCCACAATTTGTAAGCTATCGTAATGAAATCAAAAATGTATGCTTATATTCAAAAACGAAGATAAAATTTGGGAATGAGCAAAATCGGATAAACACCACGCCTACCTTCCAAACGAAGTGACTTTATCAAAATGGTTTCTCTTAAAATGCCACAAAAATTAATATATGAACATGGCATTTTGCACCATAGCTTTGGAGCAAAATATTCACCATATATTTGAAATTTGTCAAAATTGGATGAAAACCACGCCCACTTCACGCACAAAGTGGCGTAATTATAATACAAAACCTTCTTAAATTCAACAAAATTATGGTTTGAACTTGATATTTTACACATTAGCTTTGATAATTAAGATGAACTCTGAGTTTCAAATTTTATATATTTGGATAAAAACCACGCCCTATAAAAGTGGCGTCATCAAAATTATACAACATTGACAAATTCGTATATACTAAAATACGGATGTGCGTATATTTACGGATGTGTATTTTAACTTCGGTTCAGTCGCAGTTAATTCCTTTGCTGTAGGAATATAATATTTTGGTGATAAGTTTTTTATAGTGGTGCAGCGAATTGTGTCTCTTGTGCTAAACAATTGATTTCAACCTTTTATTTTAATAATATTAAATAATGCTTTATTCGTATAATGATAGAAGAGCCTTTTAAGTTTTTTATGTTTAGTTACTATTTTTTTTTTTTCAATAATCTTATGTGATATATCTCGAACTGATGAAATAAGTATTTTATAAAAATATGCAAAAAATAAAAAACCAAAGACTAACAGCTCCTTTATAACGAGTTTTGGAGCGTGTTGGTCGAATCGACTAACATTGGTTATAACGTATTAGAAATATGTTTGGTTATCCAGGGTCAATTCAGCACAATTATTCAAAGTTATTTTCAATTAAGTTTGTATAAGATAAATGTGCAACTTCTTAAAAATAACAATTTGCTTAAAAATAGAAATCTAAACATAATTTCAATAACTCAAGTATAAAGCCAGATTACGTAGTACTAGCATACAACTGGTTTCAAAAATACTGGAACAAAACGAATACTAGCATATAACTAGTATGAAAGCTACTAGAAATGAACTGGCTAAAACAATACTAATAGGAAAGTCAATATCAAACTAGTGTTTAACTAGTTAAAAATATATAGGCACAAATGTGGCTCAAATCATACCAGTAAAAAGCCTAGTTTTGATTATACTAGTATTTTACTGGTTTAAAAGTTACTACTATCACAACTAGTTCAAATTATGCCAGTAAAAATACCTCAATTCATATCGAGAAGAGGACAATTGTCTTTTTCTATGACCTCAACACAGGAAAATAACCAGTTTGCGCAATTTAAAAAGCATTTGAGCTCCTCTTTGTTCTCACTTTTTCTTACTTGCCAAACCATGATTGAAATCCTGTAAGATATATGTAAACAAGTTTCAAATATTCTTCTCCAAGCATGGAGATTCTTCTCCCGTGTTGTAGAGATTTCGGTTTTGGTAAGAATATGCCCTTTTCTATGTTATTAAGTATATTAAAGGTTTTAGGAGTGGCATGACAAATTGGACAAGATTGCAATGACTTTGTTTTGGTAATAATATTATAAACTTTACCATCTTTCAAAGTCAAAAACAAAGAAAAATTAAATCGGACACAATGTTCCGCAAAACTGGAAGAATTTTTTGCAAAGGTATGCTACACACAATTTTTTACAAATTTATTTTTACAACAAAAACAACTTATGAGTCATTTTTGGCCTTAGGTGTAACCCTTTCTGAGATCTTAAGAGAAAACACACGATCTATTTTATATATGTAAAGGGACCACAATCTGGCATAGTTATAGTTCAACCACGCCCATTTTTTATTAACCATACGAACTAAATTAAAAAATTTTAGTCCGGTACAACCGAATTCGTCTGAAATATAGTGTTTTTATTGATATGAGGGCGGTAATAGGGGGTGTGGCACTTATTTTTATTAATTGAGGTATTAGCCTTGACAACAAATGTTGTAAATTTGATGCTCTTAGGTGTTTCCGTTTCTGAGATCTTAACGGACACCAACCCGCACGAACGATATTGAATATCGTTAGCTTAATGTGTAAAGGTGCTAAGTCAAATTTTTTAGATTTCACACGAGAGACAAAAAACTCAATAACTTTTATAATAAACCTTTTTTCTTAAACGGTAAATATAACTATTTTAATTGCATCACTACTCAATGTCAGACATTGCCAAAAAAAAAAACATTTACTGTCTTTGGTATAGTTGTTTTAAAGAGTGAGCTCTTTTTCTACTTTTGAAAATAAAATTTATTTGGACTTAGCACCTTTTACTAAAATTAGCATAATACTATGCAATAGTATTTCCCCACGGTATAAAAAAAACTCCATTAAAGTTTTAAACACTTAGATAGGAACTTATTTATTGTCACATAAATAGATATCTATATATATAAAATGGAATGTGTGTTTGTTTATTTGTTTGTTTGTACCTTATAGGAGACCAAACCTCTGGACCGATCTTCCTGAAATTTTCACAGCATTTAACTGGGACTCTGGCATGATTAATAGGGTACTTTTTTGACCACGCCCACTTTTACGCCCACTTTTACGCCCACTTTTTAAAAATTATGTAATTGCTCCCATATAGTTTTTAACAGATTTACTTCAAATTGTATACACATTATACTCCAGGCGAGGTAGAAATAAACATTTCTTACGCCATGCCCCCTTTCACGCCCCTTTTCACGCCCCTTTTCACGCCAAATTTAAGTTTTAAACTTTTTGTTCTCTGTACAAATTTGTGAATTCCAACGGATTATTTTTTATTTGGTAGTATATTGCTCTTAATACTGTTAACGTCGCCATATTACTATGAACCACGCCCACTTCACCGCCCCCTTTTTTAGTTCAGATACTTACTTATACCACTAACAATGTTTGCTATACAAAATACTTTTTTTGTAATATGTATTTACCTAAAGTTTTATATACTTTTTATCTACAGGTAAGGTAGCCATAAATTTTTTTATTACCAAATCCCCTTTTTTCGCCCCATTTTACTTTAATTATAATTAATCTGCTTTCAATCTATATATATAAAAATGAATGTCTGTCTGTATATTTGTTTGTTTGTGCTATATAGGAGGCCAAGCCCTTGGACCGATCTTCCTGAAACTTTCACAGCATGTTACTATGACTCTGGAAGGAATAGTAGGCTATATGAAGTTTTAATTGGACAAAGGGGCGTGGTACGCCTGCATAACCCAAAAATTTAAATCGCCATATTTTGGGCATTTTTTGACCTACGTCGATGATATTTGGTACATATGATATTGGCATAATTAGGAATACGTACCAGGAGAAAAGTGGGTGGGACCACGCCCCTTTTTAGGAAAATTAAAAATCGTAATATAGTCTTAACTTCTGGACCGATCGTCATTAAATTTTCACAATAGGATATTCTTACGAAATAATAAATTCTTGACTATATAAAATTGTGAGTGGGCAAAAGGGCGTGGCCTCTCCCATATAACCCAAAATTTAAAATCGTCAAATCTTGGGCATTTTTTGACCAACGGCGGCAGTATTTGCTATATATGGTATTGGTATGAATAGAAATACGTACCAAAAGAAAAGTGGGCGGAGCACGCCCCTTTGTTTGCGATATATTGGAGGCTGAACCTGTTAACCCATCTTAAATTTTAACAGCGTGCAGCTTTGACTCAGGAATACTTATTACATGATAATATTTTTCGACCATGCTACATTACTACGTTTATTAACGGCTTTACCTCAAATTTAAAATACATATTAATTAAAATGGTGGGGTAGCCCCATTCTCTTTCTCCCACAACTGTTTGCAAAACAGCTGATTTTGTAATATGTGTTAATTAAAATAGAGAGTGGGGTAACCCCATTCTCATTCTCCCACAACTTACTGCGAAACAGCTGATTGTGTAATTGCTGCTTTTTGATTGGCCTAAAAATAAAAAGGGGGAGCATGAAGCAAATAACATGCGGTTCAGTGCTGAATTCTAATTGGTTTACAACAAAAAAAGGGGAGAAGCATTGCAATAATTAAATTAAAATTAAATAAATAAATTTTTGTAAATATATAAATAATTTTAATTTTATTTTATAACGAGGGGGTAGCGAAGCACACTGGGTTCAGCTAGTATTCTATTGTACATAAATACAGTCTTACTTCGTTTCTGTGAAAATAAGAAATTATATAAGAACTAAACCTTTATCGCAAATCACAATTTTGCAGTCCATGCTTTGTTGCTGCTAGTCAAAATAATACAAAAAGAAATAACTCAATTAATCAACATTTATCAAAAATAATAATTTTGCAGTCTCTTCGTTGCTGCTAGTAAAAATATATTTTAATTATTCATGAGGTAAATCATCATAAAATTTATGATGGTCTCTTGGCAAGTCAATTTTAAACATTGTAAGTCTTCGAATTTCCTAGCTGTTATTGGTTTTCTTTTTTGGTATAGCTGCTCTAAATTGCACCACTCTAATGCAATTACTTTCTTATCTATTCTTTGGGGTAAAATTTTCCATTTTCCAATCGAACATTTCTTTGGCTGAAATTCAATTTAATCACTAAATAAAAATATTAACCGTTACCTTACTAATTCTATGTTTTATATTGTTGTCACGAGACCTCTCAAATATTCTATGCTTGCACAAAGAATAGATCAAAAGTTGTTTTGCAGAAATTTTAATTTTCACACTCTTGCATATACAAAATTCAATGGAGTTGTTGAAGATATATGCATGTCATTAGAAAGGCACTGTAACATAGATTTTCAGAAACAAGTTTGATTTTAGATGAGCCAAAATATGGGTGTCGGAAAAAATGCATTTTTGATGTTCGAAAAGTGCTAAACCATATGAGATACAAGAAAATTATGTAAGATTAAATATTACACATTGCATATACAAAAAAAAAAAAATAATAACAATTTTATTCTCTATATAAACTCCATTTTTCTATGCAATGTATGTTAAGTAAGTTGATAAAATTACCCACTGGAAGGAATGAATAATTTTTTACCTGTCACTATTCTGTGGTTTTTATAGAGAATAGAACTACAGAATAGTGGCAGGTAGAGGGTATTTTGGAAGAAATGTTGGCGGTAAAAAATAGCAGAATCAGCTCACATATTCGTCGGCCTTTGTAGTCTAGTGGAGAGTGCACTAGACTATCAACCCAAAGGTCCCTGGTTCGAATCCAAGCTCAGGCATGGTTCCTTTCACTTTCTTTGTTCTTTCATACATATAGGAATTATGGAAAACTAAAAATTCACAAATAAATTGTGGAATTAAAGGAACACAACTAAGGGCTGGAAATGCTTGCCGAGGTTAAGGTATAACACTAGCCTCGGTTAAAAGCAATTCAAATTGTCTTTCACGGTGGTTTCGCCTTATCAGCAATTCACGTACGGTTCCAATCAATTCCTCTAAATAATTTATCCCTTTCCTTTCAGGCCAAAGACCAAACCTTGTTTGTATAAGGCGCATGCCTTGGTTTTTTTATCTTTAAATAAAAAATATTTAAAGCCTCCATAAAGCTATAAAGTGAATTTACGGTGGCAGATATACCCCTTTAGGAGTTAATTTAGGATTAAGACAAGTTTTTGCCAGAAGTTTTACTGAAGCTTACGCTAATGGATTGCAATATTTCTGTCTATTTTTATAAAATAAATGTCCGGTATTTGTGTTTGCATTCAAGAACATTGTCGTGAACGCGAGAAAACTATGAGTAATATCATCTTTGCCACACTACGTTAACCCTACTTAACGTTTATTTTCCCAGATTTATTATCAAGAAATATGCAAGATGAGACGTGGAGTTCATTGCAATCCAAGTCTAAAAAGAAAGCCATAAAAACCTTCGGCAAAAGGGAAAATCAATGAAAGAAATAGCAGAACTGTTTCGAGTTTCAAAGAGAACAAATATTTGATGCAATTTAAACATTCTCTAAAACAAGGGCAGAAAACGCAAAACTCCAAAATATTTCGACAAGTAGTTGGTGAATAAATTAAAACACATTAAATCACCTCAGAACAACTTAAGAATGATTTTAATGCAATAGTTACAAGCCGTACTATCAGGAATCGTTTAATAAAGTAGGACTAATAGGTAACAAGTCAAGAAAAGTTTTTTATTTGAGCCCTAAGAAGATCAAAGAAAGACTTATTTTTTGCGAACAAACATGTCCTTGGGAAAAATTTGCAAAATGTTCTATGGTCAGATGAAACAAAGGTGAATATCTTCAAATCTGATACGGCCACGTATGAGAGACGACCAAAAAATACAGAATTTTACCCCAAGTACAAAACCAAGGCCGTTAAACATGGGGACGACAACGTTATGATATGAAGCTGCTTCTCATAATTTTGCATATGTCCTATTTTATTACCTATTTTGTTACCACATGTGCTGTGGACTACGTTAAAATACTTGACAATTTAATGTTACCATATGTCACTGTGGAAATGCCTATAAGATGTGAGTTTATGCTGGCTGACTATCCCAAGCAATCCACAAAATGTGCAAAAAAATGATTTCGATTAAATAACGTAAATATTATGAAAGAACCTTGACAGTCCCTGGATCTTATTTCGATAGAACACCTGTGGGGAGTTCTAAAGCGTCAAATTATAGTGAATATGGCTAAAAATGAAGTGGAGTTGTGGAATAAAATCAAAGATGTATGGTATTCCATACCGATGGATACTTGTGTCAATTTGGTTAATTCAATGGGGGGAGGTGTCAACCAATCATTAAAAATAAAGGAGCAACATCAAAATACTATCCCGAGAAACAATTTGTGTCCGTATTAAACTACTTAGGCACAAAAGTCCCGAGTATTAGACTCAATATTAAGCGCTGATTATAATAGACGGAACGGAACGTAGTTAAGAGTCATCGTGGCGGGACGAAACGTTTTCAAACGGAGTGCCGATTATAATAGCATCGGAAGAGAAGTTAATTTTTTTCTAAAACGTATTTTATTACAAAACAAATTCCATCAATTCTTCTTTTCTGATTATTTTAAAACATGAATTCAATCAAAATTTATCAAAAATAAAGAAAACAAAATAAATGCAGAATAAAATTAATAGTAGCATCTGTCAACATAAATTTTTTACTCAAAACGTTACGGAACGCAACGGAGAAATCAAAAATCAATACATCTCAACGTCGCGTGCAGCTCCGTTCCGTCTTATTATAATCGAACTCATTAGAAACTCATGTAATAGATTGTAAAGTGACATTTCTCAACATTCTATAACGTTCCGTTCCTTCTATTATAATCACCGCTTTATTCTTAAAAGCTACGAGTAGAAACGAAAAACTGCGAATTTTATGAAAAAAAAATAATCCGACATTGATGTTAAGCCGAATGCAAGCCGAATGAAAAAAATACATATTTTATGTATTATATCAATAAAGTGTTCAAAATCGTTTGACAATATTCGGACATAATAACTGACGAGTGCCCGATTCAGTATTCGTTTGTACATTATGCCTTTACATTGCACCTGTCCAAGTTGTTCTAAAACTAGGACTTCTTTCGGTGCAGAGGTCGAACATTTTCCGACACGGGCACCGGACATATATCAGCTGTTTTATTGACACAAAATATGAAATTGTTTCCCAGGTTTGTTCATAACTTTTGGGCTCTAGAAAATTAAAATTTTAAGAACATATACAAAATCAATGCCAAACTTTTTATTTATTTCTATTATTTTTTCAGGAAGAATAAACAAAAAGATTGAAATTCGACTTTTGTTTAAATTTTCGCGAATAAATCCGATAGAATTCATGCTAAACGTTAGAAAAGAACATATCGCTCATTTGCTCATTTGCTCAAATTAAAAAAAAGTCATTTTGCGTAAAACGCATTTAAAGTTTTCAATTGACTCACACCTTGTATGACAATGTAAAGGCATTTTCTCTTCTTACGCGAAGAATATTCAAAATAACAACATGAAATTTGTACACAATATAATGCATGGTATAAAAAAACAATTCTGCATCATTAACACAAAAATCTTGTTTTTTGAGCTATGACGTTATTCGAGCAAATGAGCGATATGTACAGTAGGGCATATCAAAAAATTTAAATCGTATTCTTAGAGGTCTCAAAATTTGATTCGATGGTCCAGATCTCCCAAAAAAAAATTTATAAAAAAATTACAATTTCTTCCTCTCCCGCAAGTACAAATTTGTTTTTAAAGAAAAACAGTAAAAAATCACGATCTCAAAAAGCTTTGATTTTTGTGCGAAAAACTGCATATGCCTTAAAGCAAAAGTATATATAAACTTTAACTAACAATATTTTGTCAAACACGATGCCACTCTCGATTTTTACCCAAAAGGTCCTGTGTGAAAAATATTTGAATCTAAAGGTACACTCGAGGTAGCAGAGAACTTTTTATTGCTATCTAATTGTCTAAATTTTGGAGATTTTAAATATAGTGTTGTCGTTTTCTTTAAATTTGGCGAAAGAAAAAAGAAAAGGAACGCACATACTAACATATTTTTTACATAGTACCATATCTAAGAATTTTATTTGATAAGAATAGGAGAGATCTGAGAAGGGAATAGGGAATTGGAAAGAATACGCGTAACAAACTGGCATTTGAACAATCTTAGCATTTAATTCTTAGTGACTAAAAGGACAATAGAGATAGAGCGCAGGATTATTGGGATTTTAATAAGGAAAAAGAATTGGAGAGGGCATGCTTAGTTACAGATTAAGATTTCAAATATTTATATTTATAAAAAAGCCATGTATTTATTTATTTATTAACCCAAACAAGGTTATCTTGAATAAACTGAATTAGCTTAGATCTTGAATTTAGCTTAGATTAAGGTGTTGGGAGCCTAATTGCTTGAAGGAAGGTATTATGACAAGCCAAGTATGGTCCCCACATTACAATGTGCATGTTGATCGTATGGAAAGAATTCAAAAAACATTTTGTTCGGTTTGCTCTGAGAGGCTTGAGTGGAACTGACATATTTAATCTTCCTCAATATGAGGATCGTTTAAAATTATTAAAGATGCAATCTTTAAGTGAGAGAAGGAAATCTGCTGATATCGTATACTTACACCAACTTATAACTGGTGTATTCGATTCTCCAGAACTTCTTTCTCCTATAAATTTTAACACTAACCGTAGAAGCAGTAGAAACTCTAACAACTTGATTTATTTACCATTTAGTAGAACAAATTATATGTTAACTGCTCCATCAAATCGCATGAGTACCTTTGTTAACAACTGTAGCGTGTTTGATGTTAACTTGTCGAAAGGTCAACTCAAACAAAGATTGAAAACTAATGTATGATTACATAGGTAAACGCATGGTTAGTTGTTATGTCTTGTGTTGTCCCTGAGCCCAACCCATATTTTAGTGGGTAAATTTTTCTCCCTTTTGGTTTTTTATTGGACCACTTTTATCGATATCTTTGAGTTATTTCAATGATATTGGGTTGGTTCTTAAAATGATCTATTGCGGAGAAAGTGTGAAAAAGCTGTAGTAGCTGAACTCTATTGTTATTGCATAATATGACGGAAAAAGGGACTTGGAGAGATGTTTCTTAAAAGTTAATTAAGACATAGGGGGTAAATAGTACTCGCTATCAATTTCTTTAATTGCATTAGATATCTCATCACGCGTTAGTTGGATATGATTAATTATAGGGCAAATTCTTGAAAAGGGAGGGGAACTATAAGTGTTACTTGTGAAGACACACAAAACCTCTTTAAAGTAGTCTGCATACAAGTTATAATTTCATGAGGGTTTTAGTGATTGACATCACCTTTAAACATAAAAGATGGATAGCCGCTAGATTTTCGCTTCATCCCAATGTGCACAAAAACGGATGCGGATCCGTTACGAACCCGTTACGAGTCCGTCAGTACGTACTACGCTCTCTTATGTTTCGACAGACCCGTTACGAACCCGTTACGAATCCGCCAAAAGAGTCCGAAACGGATTCGTTTATGAAGTCCGTTGCGGATTCGTTTCTGAAGTCCGTTCTGAGTTCGAGGCGGATCCGAAAAAATGGCAAAAGCCATTCGTATTTTTGAGAGGAATCGCTCTTATGTTTACCACAACGTTAACATAAAAGACAGTCTTAAATTTGTTTTACAATTTCATATTTTATTTTCAGTGGATTAGGAATACGAAATACAATTGTGTACACGCAGAGAAAAGACATGCTTGTGACATGATTACTGCAATAATAATTTTTTTACTAAAATTATTGTATTATTCCTGCAAACACAAATTGTTGCCTTAATAAAGTCATTATTTACTAATGGTGGTACCAAAAATAACATTATAGTTAAAATCATAATATCATTGAAATCGTCAACATACTATGATTGCCTCAACTATTAGTTACAACAAAAATGTTGTAGTTCTGTCAATCATGATAAATGTGAATATTATTATAGAGACAAACATATTAGAATTTTGAATGTTTGTCTGAACTATTCTTTGCTTGTTGACAAACGAAGCAGAACATAGCCAAAACTCGAAAGAATTTATTGTGTCTGAACAGTTTGCAGGAAAAACTTTCACTTCATTCAGACACAATAAGTTTTATCGATTCCTGGCTATGTGCTGTTTCGTTTGTCAACTAAAAGTGACATTTTCGACTTTAATTGTAGCAAACATGTTTCTATTTACCGTAAACATACTTCGCAATTCTGACCATATTTTGTTTATCACAAATATTGCTATTTTTGTGACAATGTACTTAATACCATGTTTATGAATAGCATTAGTCAGGCGAGCGGTAGTAGCGACTGTGGCTTACTGGTAGTGTGCGTGGCTCGTAAGCGAAAAAGCCGCGGTTCAAACCCCAGCTCGGACAGAAAATTTTATCAAAAAGATTTTTCAATTGGATAGCTGTGGAGATTGGAGTGCATGAAAATAAAAAAAAATTATTTTTTCGATAATCTGAATCCTTAAAATAAATTCATAATATAGTTGTTGCAATCATTCTATTTTTGACCCAATAAGAGAACAATGATTGTTCCAATAATATTTTGGTTCCTACAAAAAAGTTCCTTTTCTAAATATGGTTGTTGTAATCATTTTATCATGATCAAAGAAAATATTATATGTTTAAGAACATGTTAGCAACAATCATAATCCGAATCATACTATGATCCTCTTAAAACATGGTTGTTGCAACTATGTTTTTTCTCTGCGTGTACTTATTTTTATTTTAAACAACTTTTTTATTTCATTAGGCTCGTGCTCCTCAAGCTCTCCTTCAAATCGAAGAAAAGTACTTGTCAGAATTTTTAAATAATTATCATTATAGATCAAGTTAAATGTGACTATAGCCGTACACAAGATATTTTTTGGAAAACTTTTTAATTGCGTGAATTTTGTACGCTTTGTCATTATAGCAGTAAAAGTTATTGGGATGCTTCAATGAAAAATAATGTTTAGCTGTTTGAAGAAACAAGTATGAGCCATCCTGGAACTCACCAAAATTGTAATCGTTTGTTTGATATTTTGAATTAATTTTTTTACCATTTAAACTAGCCTCCACTACTCTTATAAATTTGAATACAAAAGAATTTTTTTGTTTTAATTTACGTTTAATTTCCTGCAAAAAATTTTCGAATTTGAATGCGTCAAACTTGTTTAGAGAACCTATATTTTTAACATCTGTAGCTAAATGCGTCAAACGAGTCCGTTGCGAGTTCGCATTATTTAAAAAAAAAGAGTCTGAAACGTCTGTGGATTCGTATCTGAAGTCCGAAACGGATTCGTATCTGAAGCCCGAAACAGATTCGTATCTGAAGTCCGAAACGGATTCGTATCTGAAGTCCGAAACGGATTCGTAACTGAAGTCCGTAACGGAGAGAGGAATTTCATACGAAAAAGGATCCGTTCCGGATGCGAAACGCAATCCGTTTCGGACAAAATGTACGAAGAAGTGAGTTCGTTGCGGATTCGTAACAGATCCGTTTGGCACACTGGGATGTTAACGAAGTCACAAAATTTTTGTGGCTCTTGGACAATTTTCTCTCCGATAAGGTTAGTGTACAACTTGTACGCTTCTTCTGACTTGATAGAGAACTCTTTGGCTAGCTCGTCATATCTTAGCTTCAGTTCATCGCTTACATTATCGGTGGTTTTGAGAAGTTTGTAAATTTTGTTTCTTTAGTTCCTCAATAGTCTGAGATTTTTGTCTAGCTCCATGGCTCTGAAAGCTTATTCTTTTTCTTTATTTTTGCCACACAATTTTCGATTTGAACGAAGCCTTATCTAAAAATATCTATTCATATCTCCTTAATGGTTATTATTTCATTAAAACACTTCTTATCAACAATTGTAAGTCAAAAATAAAATTCATACTAGGAAGGAAAAATTTTAAAAAAATCGAAATATAAAAAAAATCGTGGTCTTACCCTGGTGTTGTAAAATACTCTTTTAGGGTGTTGAGAGAAATATTCGAAGAATCTAAATTAAGGAAATTATCTTCGGTTAAACTTTTGGTGCCCGAGATATAAAACCTTATATTCATTCTTTTTATTTTTTGAAAAAGTTCAAAAATTGCACTCAAGTATACATTTCTCAAAAACAAGAAAATGCATATGCAAAAAAAAGACAAATTATTAATTCGCTACATTTAAAGAAAATATTGACACTGTAATCAATATCACCAAAATTTAGACAATCATTCAAATTCTGTGCTACCTCGAGTGTATCTTTTGGTTCGAATATCTTTCACACAGGACCTTGTGCGTAAAAATTTATAGTATCATCGTGTTTGTCAAAATATTGTTAGGTAAAGTCTATATTTACTTTTGCTTTAAGGGATATGCAGTTTTTCGTACAAAAATCAAAGAAAGCTTTTTTAGATCGTGATTTTTTACTGTTTTTCTTAAAAAACAAATTTTTACTTGCGGTAGAGGAAAAAATTCTTATTTTTTTATACATTTTTTTTGTAGATCTTGACCACCTAATGTAACTTTTGAGACCTCTTAGAATGTAAAATTAAAAAAAAATTGTAATTCGATGCGCCCTAATGTACATTCTTCTTTTCCAGTAAGTTATGTTAATAAAATTTTTATTTAGCAAATTGTTGATGAATATAAACTTTTTTATTATATTTTACGTCATTGTAAATAGTTTAACTATTTAGAAACCATAAATCAAGCAGGTGCCATTCAACAAGCAGTAAAACAGTCGATTAACATCAATTACAGACTTCAAAATATAGGTAAAACAGAAATGTTTGTTGACACTAATTCTTTTTTATGACGAAAACACTTGAAGCAAACATTGATTATATGAAATAAATACAAACCAATGAAAACACTTGTTAAACAGTGTCTAGATAACTTTTACAATGCAGCTAACACTGCTTTTTAAACACAGTACTTCAACTTAATCCAAGTACTTCGAACACACATTGCTATACTTTTAAGATTACTGAATAGCGATTGGGCATCATTGAATTATTTTAGCCTTATTTGCTAACATATTTAGCTCTATTAACGAAGCTGTACAAAATTTAATGTTAGTTCAATAAATTTCATTGACTATCGCATGGGAGAATTCCAACGTATTGTTTTAATACTTTTTTTTCATGATCATGATTTTTTTCATGAAAATATATCTTCATGCTGATTGACTTTTGTTTTTTGAAAACAAACAGAGATATCAATCAATATCTTCAATTAGAATTAGCATTTATGGAATATGTTTATGTAGCATTTCAATTGCTATCTTTCCACACATTCCCTTAGAAATATCATCAGTCCTTGTTTTATTGAATACTTTTATAAAAAATCAGCCAAATTCTAAATGATTTTTCCAGGGGAATTGGAAAAGTGAGTTTTTATTTTTAAGACAACAGATAAAGATATCACATTTTTTGTTTTGTTTACACTCATGAATATTGAGGTTGATGAACAAATTAGCATTAAAAATTTCCAAAATGTTTTTGAACTTTACCTTAAAGATGACAACTCCCTTTTCCGATTCCTCGGGGAAAATCATTCAGAATTGGGCTAAATATGTACAAACATAAAATAAGATATCAGTTTACAAATTTAATGTATTTACTAAAGATTTTATAATGCAATTACATTAGAAATTTCATAATTATCATTGCAGCGTATTTGTTGCTAGAACGATTGTAAATCACACAATTTGTATTAATAAATTTGTCTACATGTAATGACTATTAACAACCGGTTATAACTACTTTAACACACTCAGACCTGGCATTAAACTAAAGAAAATTTTGTTCATGATTTTTTGAATATGTAGTGTCCGACCGAATATTCCGTTTCGGTCACGGCCAGTTTCGACCCTTTTTGTCAGTTTGGTAAAAATTGCTTGCATCAGTCATTTAATTCAAATATACTACTTTGGTTTAACAAATATATTAACAACGCATTGTACAAAACAAAAATTACGAATTCGTCTATAATTTCATTTATCGTGCTAACGCAAAACATTTTGGTTAATTTTATGCGATCGGTACCACCATTTTATCATCTCTTTTGCAAATAATATTAAAGTTTTATAGGTTCTGAAGCCAGCAATTGATAATTAAACTTCTGAACGATTTCTGTGTGTGGAATAAAGGAAACTAAAACGAATTATTTCTATTTTTATAACGTTTAAAAAAGGTTTAGCCTTTAAGAAAAAACAAAAATACTTTGTTCTGTAGTTCTACAAAAATGTACATTGTAGGTGAATACTATTTTGAGGGTGTACGGAAGATGTAAAGTATGCAAAAGTTTTGTAATATAAAATAAAAAATTTATCTCATTTAGTATTATAGGTAACTTCAGTTAAATATTATAAACTGTAATACTCAAATAATAATTTTTTTTATATTAAATATTCGTCTTATGAGTATGAATGTACTTTTGTTTCCTTTTAATAAAAAAAATATATTTGTAAAAACTTAAATTTTCATATTAATAACCAGTTTCGGTTTCGGCCGAATATTATAAAATGGCCAAATATTCGGTTACGGCCAAAATTCCAGTTTCAGTCGGACACTAGAAACATGCAAAACGAAATCTATGAATTTGTTATTTTGACAGTTGTAAGACACAGATTTGTATTAATTAAATTGACAACATATAATGGCTATTCAGAATCGGTTACAACTAACTACTTTAATGCTTTCAGACCTGATGCTAAGCTTGTGAGAATTTTTTTCGTGTTCAGAATACGGTCTTAATATGATGCGCAAACAAATTCAGTGTTTAAATTTTGCTTTTGTCATATCATTCAGGGGTTTTTAGGGCCCACAAATTATAAATTATTTTATAAGAAAATTATTTGGGGCTAATATAAAAATATTATATAATTAATATAATTATGTTAATATAAAAATCTTAGGCAAATTTTTTTGGGCTCAATTACCTCACATCATTAAATATTAAATAAAATACAGTGGTTTTTAGTTGAAATACATCTACTTTAGTAATTTTGTGTTAATCGCATTTTACTAATTGAGCACTCAAGTTATTTCTGCGACTGAATTTAAAAAGGAACGAAATGAAAATTACTTCCACAATCTGTGTATTCCAGTCTGAATGGGTTAAGATAGCATAGCATAAGAAGTCGTATATTAAATGTAAGACTTAATAAGTCAACTTTATAAGGTTTTGTATGTAATTGTGGTAGGTTATTTTAGTTACTTAAAAGCTTTTCTTAAAGTTTTCCAGTATACACGGAAAAGACTATACAAAATATTTAGGTATAAATAAACTTTTTTAATATTGTAATTGTGTGAAAAAATGTTAGAAAGAATTAAAGGGAATTTTATTAACTCCTTTGAGGAAAGGGTAAAATAAGACTCTTTTAAAACGGCCCTTAAGTGTTAAGATGGTTTATAAAAGTTATATTTGCAAAATTGAGCATAGATCTGTGAACACAAATTTATGTCAAAGGCTAAACTTTATGTTAGCAAATTGTTAAATTTTATGTAAATATAAAACCTATATTAATTTTACTCAGAGGTAATGTTTGGAAACGGCGGTAAATGTGCAAATTTTTTTATTTATCTCTAATATCAGACAAAGTTGAATAAAGTTAAATAACTTTCTAATTAAGTGAATAAAGTTCCTAGGTTTTATTCGCTAAACTCTTCCCATATGTTTTTTATCAGTGCCATTAGGTTGTGGAATAGTCTGCCACGATGGCTTAGGGAAATTCAGTGGGAGATTATCTTTAAGGCAATCTACCGTTTCCTTTTTCTATATTCTTTAATCAATTTTTTCTTTCTCAGATCTCTATCTTTTCTCTGTTCTTAAAATTTGTAAGCGTTTTTTTTTTCATTTACCTCTCCCTTTCATTTATATTTTTAATTTTAAATAGTATTAATTAATTAAATTAAGTAAATTTGTATTTACAATTTTTGTTACAATTCTATATTTTGAATTCTATGAATTACTATTATTATTATTTTAGGTCTTAAGTCTATAAGTCTATAGTCTATAGTTTATTGTACTATAAAAGAGCATAGCTCTTAGTGTACTTTGCTTTGATTATATTTAATAAATTAAATTAAATAAAATCCTTCCTATCGCTTGCAATTACCAATATGAAGGATTATAATATCATAATAAAACAAAAAATTATTTTTCGTATTTATTTTGACACCAAAATATAATTTTCGAATCATTACGGTCTTTCTCTAAATGAGCGATATATTCCTAAACATTTTCCATTTTAAATGGAGAGTGATCTTCCAATTCTGAAGAATAACTGTGTCTTATTGTAAGGTTGCCAGGTAAAAACAAATATTTTTATTTGTAAGCCAGTGCATGTCAACTATCGTTTGCAGTGCATGTCATCGCTGCATTAACAATAATTTCGTTGCACTAAAGAAATGAGCTTCGAGTCGAATATTATTTAAATTATTTCAAGAACAAATAATGAGTAATTTGTTCATCAAAAGTTGTAAATGATAAATAAATGATTTCAAGTTAATTAAACGAGATAAAGGTTTGCCCAAGCACGCGCCGCTTATTGTACTTCGCAAGCAATCAAACATACACAGCTGCAAATATACAGTCGAAGCAAATGAAACGATCCGCGAAATATATCACCTGCATTTCATCACGTGAAGTAAATATTTCTGACTTCTTTGTTTGAATTTTTAATTTTGTTAATTGAAATTGGTTTTTTTGTTTATTTTGGAAATGAAGTTTTTTTTATATCATTCTTTTAAATGTTTTTGTTTTTTTAAGCTAATGATTTTTTATATTCTGAACTTTTTTGCATATTTTGTTATGTACTTGTTTTTGTCACATGCCGGCGGCTGTGTTGCCGATAAGCTGCTAATGATAAAAATACACCAACCTTTGTTGGAACTTTGTCGGCGACAAAAAAATAAAGAGAATATACCAGCAGCGCTACCAGTCGCGTATCAGCAAGTAGAATTACTTTGTTTAACAGAGGAGAAAAGTTATGCAAAAATATGCAGAGTTTTGTCGTTGCTAATTGAATTGTAATGAAATTAGATCAAAATAAAAGTTAAGTATTAAATGCAATAGTAATGATTATGCTGTTGTTGTTTTGGTGTTATCTTGTGATTCAGTTAATTCGATTGACTTGTAGCAATCTATCTATTTTCAAAATAACAGTTCTATCTATATAAATTAATTTATCTATCTATCTATCTACAATACATTATCTGTTTTCAAAATACCAGTTCCTTGATTATCAATAAAATTCAAAAAAATCATAACCATAACTAAAACCGAAACCAAAAGCATAAGCATAAGCATAAGCATAAGCATAAGCATAAGCATAACCATAACCATAACCATAACCATAACCATAACCATAACCATAACCATAACCATAACCATAACCATAACCATAACCATAACCATAACCATAACCATAACCATAACCATAACCATAACCATAACCATAACCATAACCATAACCATAACCATAACCATAACCATAACCATAACCATAACCATAACCATAACCATAACCATAACCATAACCATAACCATAACCATAACCATAACCATAACCATAACCATAACCATAACCATAACCATAACCATAACCATAACCATAACCATAACCATAACCATAACCATAACCATAACCATAACCATAACCATAACCATAACCATAACCATAACCATAACCATAACCATAACCATAACCATAACCATAACCATAACCATAACCATAACCATAACCATAACCATAACCATAACCATAACCATAACCATAACCATAACCATAACCATAACCATAACCATAACCATAACCATAACCATAACCATAACCATAACCATAACCATAACCATAACCATAACCATAACCATAACCATAACCATAACCATAACCATAACCATAACCATAACCATAACCATAACCATAACCATAACCATAACCATAACCATAACCATAACCATAACCATAACCATAACCATAACCATAACCATAACCATAACCATAACCATAACCATAACCATAACCATAACCATAACCATAACCATAACCATAACCATAACCATAACCATAACCATAACCATAACCATAACCATAACCATAACCATAACCATAACCATAACCATAACCATAACCATAACCATAACCATAACCATAACCATAACCATAACCATAACCATAACCATAACCATAACCATAACCATAACCATAACCATAACCATAACCATAACCATAACCATAACCATAACCATAACCATAACCATAACCATAACCATAACCATAACCATAACCATAACCATAACCATAACCATAACCATAACCATAACCATAACCATAACCATAACCATAACCATAACCATAACCATAACCATAACCATAACCATAACCATAACCATAACCATAACCATAACCATAACCATAACCATAACCATAACCATAACCATAACCATAACCATAACCATAACCATAACCATAACCATAACCATAACCATAACCATAACCATAACCATAACCATAACCATAACCATAACCATAACCATAACCATAACCATAACCATAACCATAACCATAACCATAACCATAACCATAACCATAACCATAACCATAACCATAACCATAACCATAACCATAACCATAACCATAACCATAACCATAACCATAACCATAACCATAACCATAACCATAACCATAACCATAACCATAACCATAACCATAACCATAACCATAACCATAACCATAACCATAACCATAACCATAACCATAACCATAACCATAACCATAACCATAACCATAACCATAACCATAACCATAACCATAACCATAACCATAACCATAACCATAACCATAACCATAACCATAACCATAACCATAACCATAACCATAACCATAACCATAACCATAACCATAACCATAACCATAACCATAACCATAACCATAACCATAACCATAACCATAACCATAACCATAACCATAACCATAACCATAACCATAACCATAACCATAACCATAACCATAACCATAACCATAACCATAACCATAACCATAACCATAACCATAACCATAACCATAACCATAACCATAACCATAACCATAACCATAACCATAACCATAACCATAACCATAACCATAACCATAACCATAACCATAACCATAACCATAACCATAACCATAACCATAACCATAACCATAACCATAACCATAACCATAACCATAACCATAACCATAACCATAACCATAACCATAACCATAACCATAACCATAACCATAACCATAACCATAACCATAACCATAACCATAACCATAACCATAACCATAACCATAACCATAACCATAACCATAACCATAACCATAACCATAACCATAACCATAACCATAACCATAACCATAACCATAACCATAACCATAACCATAACCATAACCATAACCATAACCATAACCATAACCATAACCATAACCATAACCATAACCATAACCATAACCATAACCATAACCATAACCATAACCATAACCATAACCATAACCATAACCATAACCATAACCATAACCATAACCATAACCATAACCATAACCATAACCATAACCATAACCATAACCATAACCATAACCATAACCATAACCATAACCATAACCATAACCATAACCATAACCATAACCATAACCATAACCATAACCATAACCATAACCATAACCATAACCATAACCATAACCATAACCATAACCATAACCATAACCATAACCATAACCATAACCATAACCATAACCATAACCATAACCATAACCATAACCATAACCATAACCATAACCATAACCATAACCATAGCCAGAAAAATCTCTTTTAATACCATGAAGTGAACTTATTTTAAAGATATTATTGCTTGAATATGAGTTTTGGCATCGGACCGCTGCGGCTGGTGCGTACATTGCGTAATCTCTAGGTCCAGTTCTTATACACTCTTCGCAGTAAATCCAAATGAGGCACGAAAAAGTTAGCAATTATGTCTCTGTAACGCTCACCGATGAAATGACATAATTCTGAGATAACAGGTGTTGATGGAGAGATCATCAAAAGATTTAAAGTCATCCTCAATGTCTTGAACTGAAGGGAAAACATTAAAGCATAAAAGTACGAAATATATGCAACAGAATAAGCCGATTTGACGCAGAAAAAATGTCCTGACGAAAAGCCCACACCTACACTGCATAAAGTCTTAGCGCATGTTAAAGACATTATAGAATTTCAGCCGTTACCGATTGAAGGATTGTCCAAAGAAGCACATAAATCCAAAAATAGGAACTATAAAGCATTCTGTATACTTAAGATTCTGTTGAGACCTGCAAGATTTCTCAAAAACGACAAAACGAGGATCTCGTCAATTCATTGGCCGTATCATCAGTGCAGAGAATTTCATCCTTAAGGCATTTCAGAACTCAAGGAGAGTTAAAAATTAGTACCCGGAAATGTTAGAATTATTAGATAAATATTTATATATATCAATGTAGTTTTTCAACAAACCAGGTTAAGTTTTTAAATTTTAATTTTTATTTAATTGTTTTTAATGTATTATTTCTCTTCAAATTTTTTTAAGTATATTTTATTTTTTATTGAAAAAGTCTTCTTTCTTCTTGTAAACATTTTTACCCTTAATTTTTCGCTTTTATGTCAGGCGAAATTAACTATTGTAATTTATACATTTTTCAAAAGCTAAGATTTAATCATCCCATCGAAAAGCATTTAATTATTCGCTTAATATTATTTTAAATTATATCTTATTATTCAGAATTTTTAATTATCGTCATAGAAATGAATACAACCTGTATTTTTAACATTTCGATCATCTATATTGATTGATTTTGATTGATTGATTGAATTCAGTAAAATATTTAGAAATTCCGAAGCGAAGGACCATGGCTTCTGCGGTAATCAAACCCGAAACCCCTGGCTGAAAAGCTATCGCTCTACCACTTCCACTACCATATGCACAATCGTATCAACATAGACCGAAAGAGAAAAGTACCTTTTCTTTAAATTGTTTTAAAAAGTTTTACATTTTGTTTCCCATAGTCAAAGGATCATTTTTAGGATTTTATCTTTTCAAATTTTACCAGGGAGCGTTTTTCCGACTTTTATGTGCTTAAGCGTGCAATATAAAAACCATATTTGACATGTCCGTAGATAGTTAACTAATTAAATATAAGGATTTCAGCTACAATATTTTACCAGTTGATGCGTTGTGGTGTGTAAAACAAATTTGCATAAAAAAATCAATTTAAAAAATGTACCACATACGATAGTTTCTCGCAAATTGGTCGAATTTGCTAATAAACAGTATAAACAGTAATTTTTTTACAAATTGTAACTATTCGCCGGAGTCCTTAATCTTTAAAGTCAAGCTTTTTAACAAATTTTAAGTTGGTAACCTAAAATGTTCGTAGTTATAAAGTTTATTCTGCATTTAAAAAAACTATATTTTTTCAAGGATTTCAAATCATCGATTTTTAGATACAAATAAAACGTTACTTCGAGAAAAGTTTATTTTTAAGAACTAAAAATTACTTAATAATTAAATCAAGTGCGTTTATTTAAAATTGTAATTATGAAGTTATTTCGACAAGTGTTGTTGAAAAGAAAACTTGATTATAATTTTATAATTCAAATAATCCAAATTGAGAATTCTTTCATTGTCTATTGAAAAACTTTGTTGTAAAAAATTGTTTCAGGGTTACTTTTTCGTATTTTTTTTAACATATTAACAGGATGTCATTTCATGTCTTTTCTTCAGCTTCATTCCTGAAAAGATACCTCATAAAGGGGGCAGGTTTTCATGAAGCTCGACCAAAAAATTGAGTTTTTTTATTTTTCGATAGCTTATGATGTCTACCATAAGTTCCCAAAGCGGTTTGGCCAAAAACGATTACATAAAAAGTTAATATATACAAAGAAAAAAATCATATTTTCATAAACGCAATCGAAAAAGTTGTTAACCAAATCTTAAAACGCATTTTCTGAAAAATCATGTTTTAAAAACATGCCTTCAAGATATCTCAAGAACTACTCAATATATTAATTTGGGGTTTCCTGTTTTAAAAGTAGATACTATTTATTGGATCCATAGCCCAAATTCAGCTTATATATGCCGATTTTTTTAAGAGCACTTTAAAGAGCGAAAAATGTGAAAAACGCTACTAAAAACTCACATGACCGACATTTTTGTAATTTTTAACTTTTTATTGATATAATAGGCTCAAGCTCCCGTAAACATAATATAATTTGGACGTGCCGTTGGATGTCAATTTTAAACTAGTCCATGCTGTGTGAACGTTTTTGTTTAGAAAAATCTTTGAATGTAGTACTAACGTGACACGACATTTTATTAGAATACAGAATACAGTTACATGATTATTTTCAAACAAACTATATTAATATACTTCCTTTATTGTTATGAAAGATTGAGCACCTCCACGATTTTTGCCTAAAGTACCAAATTCGAGTACGAAAAGATAGTCGCCATCCGGAAAAACTGATGGAAATTTCACTTGTTTGACTGGAACATTAAATATTACATCACCCTGGTGAAAAAATTGGATTATTCACAATTGAGTTACATCAGTTAAGGGTTTAATAACATTACAAAATAAGGACACGTATGATTGATACTCGAGTGTAAGAATACCATTTTGAAAAACCAATCAAAAATTTTGTTCCTCTTGCCTTCCATATAATCACATAAATCAAGAGTGACATCAATTCCAAATGGCTTGTAACCGCCAGTAGCTCTCTTCATAATACGAAAATATACCTTTACGTTAGAAAGGAAACTGGTGTAAGCAATATTTATGTATTTGAAATAATACCTACCAAAAAAGGTCTCACAAAAGTTTTTAAAAATATACCACGGACAATGACATATTTATCGGTGCGATTGTGTGCCTTTAAAATACATTTGGTTATTTGTAGATACATTGGATCTATTGCAAGGCAACGTATTGATGTCATTTGAATATAATTACTTTTTGGTATCGGAAAGAACTTCAAAAATATTTTACGAAAAAGAAAATATTACTTGTGAAAATAAAGTTTTTATAATTCTTTTAAAATGTGTATTTCTTCTTACCGTCTGTCTGTTACAGTTGCAAGATTTTTGTAATAATATTACTATCAAAAAAGCTACAAGCCATTTTAAAACAAATGTTTCAGTCGACTTTAACTTTGTACACATTGTTGCAAAGTGAAATTATTTTTACATTGAGAAATAAAATTAAGCCATTCGGAATAATTTGGGGTGCTCAATTATAAAATTTTAATTGTTTTTAAAATAGCACATAGTTAAATGATTTAATGAGTGCTAAAAAATACATGATTGTAAATAATTGTCAGATTGCTTGCCATTCAAAGAGACATCGATGACATAGTGTTTAATTTCAATTAAAGCTTTTTTCTGAACACGGAAATGTACCTCTTCACAAGTAATAATAAGCTAGTAAAATTCCACAAGAGTGCTCCTACAACTAAAAAATAACATTTTAGCAAACAATTTTAAATATGCGATATATTACATTTAGTTAACATTTGTTAATTCTTATGTAGCAAGGATTTTCTATGAAGATTACTTTTAATTACAAAAATGTATTCATACCGATATGAAATTTAAATGAAGAATATGATGCATGTTCATGAAAAATTTATTATATTATTGCTATTTTCATATGTGGCATAAATATTTACATATATCAATTTATTTATGTTATATTATTTTATTTTATTTTATTTTATTTTATTTTATTTTATTTTATTTTATTTTATTTTATTTTATTTTATTTTATTTTATTTTATTTTATTTTATTTTATTTTATTTTATTTTATTTTATTTTATTTTATTTTATTTTATTTTATTTTATTTTATTTTATTTTATTTTATTTTATTTTATTTTATTTTATTTTATTTTATTTTATTTTATTTTATTTTATTTTATTTTATTTTATTTTATTTTATTTTATTTTATTTTATTTTATTTTATTTTATTTTATTTTATTTTATTTTATTTTATTTTATTTTATTTTATTTTATTTTATTTTATTTTATTTTATTTTATTTTATTTTATTTTATTTTATTTTATTTTATTTTATTTTATTTTATTTTATTTTATTTTATTTTATTTTATTTTATTTTATTTTATTTTATTTTATTTTATTTTATTTTATTTTATTTTATTTTATTTTATTTTATTTTATTTTATTTTATTTTATTTTATTTTATTTTATTTTATTTTATTTTATTTTATTTTATTTTATTTTATTTTATTTTATTTTATTTTATTTTATTTTATTTTATTTTATTTTATTTTATTTTATTTTATTTTATTTTATTTTATTTTATTTTATTTTATTTTATTTTATTTTATTTTATTTTATTTTATTTTATTTTATTTTATTTTATTTTATTTTATTTTATTTTATTTTATTTTATTTTATTTTATTTTATTTTATTTTATTTTATTTTATTTTATTTTATTTTATTTTATTTTATTTTATTTTATTTTATTTTATTTTATTTTATTTTATTTTATTTTATTTTATTTTATTTTATTTTATTTTATTTTATTTTATTTTATTTTATTTTATTTTATTTTATTTTATTTTATTTTATTTTATTTTATTTTATTTTATTTTATTTTATTTTATTTTATTTTATTTTATTTTATTTTATTTTATTTTATTTTATTTTATTTTATTTTATTTTATTTTATTTTATTTTATTTTATTTTATTTTATTTTATTTTATTTTATTTTATTTTATTTTATTTTATTTTATTTTATTTTATTTTATTTTATTTTATTTTATTTTATTTTATTTTATTTTATTTTATTTTATTTTATTTTATTTTATTTTATTTTATTTTATTTTATTTTATTTTATTTTATTTTATTTTATTTTATTTTATTTTATTTTATTTTATTTTATTTTATTTTATTTTATTTTATTTTATTTTATTTTATTTTATTTTATTTTATTTTATTTTATTTTATTTTATTTTATTTTATTTTATTTTATTTTATTTTATTTTATTTTATTTTATTTTATTTTATTTTATTTTATTTTATTTTATTTTATTTTATTTTATTTTATTTTATTTTATTTTATTTTATTTTATTTTATTTTATTTTATTTTATTTTATTTTATTTTATTTTATTTTATTTTATTTTATTTTATTTTATTTTATTTTATTTTATTTTATTTTATTTTATTTTATTTTATTTTATTTTATTTTATTTTATTTTATTTTATTTTATTTTATTTTATTTTATTTTATTTTATTTTATTTTATTTTATTTTATTTTATTTTATTTTATTTTATTTTATTTTATTTTATTTTATTTTATTTTATTTTATTTTATTTTATTTTATTTTATTTTATTTTATTTTATTTTATTTTATTTTATTTTATTTTATTTTATTTTATTTTATTTTATTTTATTTTATTTTATTTTATTTTATTTTATTTTATTTTATTTTATTTTATTTTATTTTATTTTATTTTATTTTATTTTATTTTATTTTATTTTATTTTATTTTATTTTATTTTATTTTATTTTATTTTATTTTATTTTATTTTATTTTATTTTATTTTATTTTATTTTATTTTATTTTATTTTATTTTATTTTATTTTATTTTATTTTATTTTATTTTATTTTATTTTATTTTATTTTATTTTATTTTATTTTATTTTATTTTATTTTATTTTATTTTATTTTATTTTATTTTATTTTATTTTATTTTATTTTATTTTATTTTATTTTATTTTATTTTATTTTATTTTATTTTATTTTATTTTATTTTATTTTATTTTATTTTATTTTATTTTATTTTATTTTATTTTATTTTATTTTATTTTATTTTATTTTATTTTATTTTATTTTATTTTATTTTATTTTATTTTATTTTATTTTATTTTATTTTATTTTATTTTATTTTATTTTATTTTATTTTATTTTATTTTATTTTATTTTATTTTATTTTATTTTATTTTATTTTATTTTATTTTATTTTATTTTATTTTATTTTATTTTATTTTATTTTATTTTATTTTATTTTATTTTATTTTATTTTATTTTATTTTATTTTATTTTATTTTATTTTATTTTATTTTATTTTATTTTATTTTATTTTATTTTATTTTATTTTATTTTATTTTATTTTATTTTATTTTATTTTATTTTATTTTATTTTATTTTATTTTATTTTATTTTATTTTATTTTATTTTATTTTATTTTATTTTATTTTATTTTATTTTATTTTATTTTATTTTATTTTATTTTATTTTATTTTATTTTATTTTATTTTATTTTATTTTATTTTATTTTATTTTATTTTATTTTATTTTATTTTATTTTATTTTATTTTATTTTATTTTATTTTATTTTATTTTATTTTATTTTATTTTATTTTATTTTATTTTATTTTATTTTATTTTATTTTATTTTATTTTATTTTATTTTATTTTATTTTATTTTATTTTATTTTATTTTATTTTATTTTATTTTATTTTATTTTATTTTATTTTATTTTATTTTATTTTATTTTATTTTATTTTATTTTATTTTATTTTATTTTATTTTATTTTATTTTATTTTATTTTATTTTATTTTATTTTATTTTATTTTATTTTATTTTATTTTATTTTATTTTATTTTATTTTATTTTATTTTATTTTATTTTATTTTATTTTATTTTATTTTATTTTATTTTATTTTATTTTATTTTATTTTATTTTATTTTATTTTATTTTATTTTATTTTATTTTATTTTATTTTATTTTATTTTATTTTATTTTATTTTATTTTATTTTATTTTATTTTATTTTATTTTATTTTATTTTATTTTATTTTATTTTATTTTATTTTATTTTATTTTATTTTATTTTATTTTATTTTATTTTATTTTATTTTATTTTATTTTATTTTATTTTATTTTATTTTATTTTATTTTATTTTATTTTATTTTATTTTATTTTATTTTATTTTATTTTATTTTATTTTATTTTATTTTATTTTATTTTATTTTATTTTATTTTATTTTATTTTATTTTATTTTATTTTATTTTATTTTATTTTATTTTATTTTATTTTATTTTATTTTATTTTATTTTATTTTATTTTATTTTATTTTATTTTATTTTATTTTATTTTATTTTATTTTATTTTATTTTATTTTATTTTATTTTATTTTATTTTATTTTATTTTATTTTATTTTATTTTATTTTATTTTATTTTATTTTATTTTATTTTATTTTATTTTATTTTATTTTATTTTATTTTATTTTATTTTATTTTATTTTATTTTATTTTATTTTATTTTATTTTATTTTATTTTATTTTATTTTATTTTATTTTATTTTATTTTATTTTATTTTATTTTATTTTATTTTATTTTATTTTATTTTATTTTATTTTATTTTATTTTATTTTATTTTATTTTATTTTATTTTATTTTATTTTATTTTATTTTATTTTATTTTATTTTATTTTATTTTATTTTATTTTATTTTATTTTATTTTATTTTATTTTATTTTATTTTATTTTATTTTATTTTATTTTATTTTATTTTATTTTATTTTATTTTATTTTATTTTATTTTATTTTATTTTATTTTATTTTATTTTATTTTATTTTATTTTATTTTATTTTATTTTATTTTATTTTATTTTATTTTATTTTATTTTATTTTATTTTATTTTATTTTATTTTATTTTATTTTATTTTATTTTATTTTATTTTATTTTATTTTATTTTATTTTATTTTATTTTATTTTATTTTATTTTATTTTATTTTATTTTATTTTATTTTATTTTATTTTATTTTATTTTATTTTATTTTATTTTATTTTATTTTATTTTATTTTATTTTATTTTATTTTATTTTATTTTATTTTATTTTATTTTATTTTATTTTATTTTATTTTATTTTATTTTATTTTATTTTATTTTATTTTATTTTATTTTATTTTATTTTATTTTATTTTATTTTATTTTATTTTATTTTATTTTATTTTATTTTATTTTATTTTATTTTATTTTATTTTATTTTATTTTATTTTATTTTATTTTATTTTATTTTATTTTATTTTATTTTATTTTATTTTATTTTATTTTATTTTATTTTATTTTATTTTATTTTATTTTATTTTATTTTATTTTATTTTATTTTATTTTATTTTATTTTATTTTATTTTATTTTATTTTATTTTATTTTATTTTATTTTATTTTATTTTATTTTATTTTATTTTATTTTATTTTATTTTATTTTATTTTATTTTATTTTATTTTATTTTATTTTATTTTATTTTATTTTATTTTATTTTATTTTATTTTATTTTATTTTATTTTATTTTATTTTATTTTATTTTATTTTATTTTATTTTATTTTATTTTATTTTATTTTATTTTATTTTATTTTATTTTATTTTATTTTATTTTATTTTATTTTATTTTATTTTATTTTATTTTATTTTATTTTATTTTATTTTATTTTATTTTATTTTATTTTATTTTATTTTATTTTATTTTATTTTATTTTATTTTATTTTATTTTATTTTATTTTATTTTATTTTATTTTATTTTATTTTATTTTATTTTATTTTATTTTATTTTATTTTATTTTATTTTATTTTATTTTATTTTATTTTATTTTATTTTATTTTATTTTATTTTATTTTATTTTATTTTATTTTATTTTATTTTATTTTATTTTATTTTATTTTATTTTATTTTATTTTATTTTATTTTATTTTATTTTATTTTATTTTATTTTATTTTATTTTATTTTATTTTATTTTATTTTATTTTATTTTATTTTATTTTATTTTATTTTATTTTATTTTATTTTATTTTATTTTATTTTATTTTATTTTATTTTATTTTATTTTATTTTATTTTATTTTATTTTATTTTATTTTATTTTATTTTATTTTATTTTATTTTATTTTATTTTATTTTATTTTATTTTATTTTATTTTATTTTATTTTATTTTATTTTATTTTATTTTATTATTAATATATTATCTTTCTCGAGTAAAGTTTAAGAAAGAGGTAGTTTTTTGCTCATAAATTTTTTGTCAAATGATCAAAATTGAGAATTCTTTCATTGTGTATTGATTGTTATTATTGCAAAAAATAACAAAATGCCATTTTAAGCCTTTTCTTCAGCTACTTTCCTGAATAGACACCTCATAAAGGGTAGGTTCTCATGACGCTCGACCAAAAAACTCGATTTTATTTTTTGGCCGATAACGATTGCATAAAACGTAATCATATACGAAAGGAACTAATATTTTCATAAACGTACACGAAAATGTCGTTAACCAAATCTGAAAACGCGTTTTCTGAAAAATCATGTCTTACAAACTGGCCTCCACGATATCTTAAGAACTACTCAATAAATTGATTTGGGTTTTTTTGTTAAAGTAGATATAATTTATTGGATCCTAAGCCTAACTTCAGATAATTTTGGCGGTCTTTTAGAGGTCTTTAAAGAGCGCAATATGTCGAAAAACGCTACTAAATATTCACATATCTGCCATTTTTGTAATTTTCAACTATGTATTGATATTATGGGTTCAAACTCTAGTAAATATAATTTAATTTATAAAATTTTTGTTTTTCGTTTTATTCGCCCGGAGGTATGAAATCTTCCAAATATACGAATACCCGTCCTATACGCATGCACGATTTACATTCTAGATCCTGCCCGGATCAGCCGGGACAGACAGAATGCACCTACGTACTAAAACATACCCCCTATTGGCAATTTAGATTTTACATTAAGCACATTAATTGGCTTTTCAGCGGAATTTAAAAATTGAATATAAATAAAACGCGTATTAAAGTATATTTGGTTCTATATAAATAAGAAACACCGAATTAAAATAAAAGTGATTATTAATTTAAGGCACTCGAAATAACAATCCTGAGTTCAAAAGCAATCCAAAACACTATACTCATTTTAACTGGTTTGAGGCACCCAAGGACCTACGTGGAAATGAGATAAATCTCATATCCACCAAATCGAAATTCCTATTAGTTGGATATGCATTTGGGCCAACGCAGGCAAAAACTTGTGTGGAAAAGAGATATACTCTGGCACACCAATCCAGGTGATAGTGTGAGTTCAGTCTAGTTTCAAATCAGGAAGCCAAGTGAGCACGAAAGTCACAATTCGATTTAAAATTAAAATATTGCATAATTAAAAAGCAAGTTTTGAAACACGATTCATATTTGATGGTGCTTACCTTATAAAACATAATATTGAGACAAAAAGGAGAAACAGAACAATCTCAATTACCGATATTACATTGTTTTAAAACTGCGTTAGGTATAATAGGATGAAGTTAAATTGATTTAATTATTTATATGTAATATAATTTTCCGTTTTAAGACGTCTACTGAATCAGAAAAATTAATCATGTTGAAGTTATTATTGAAATCACTGCACATACATCGTAATGGTTCCTGAAGAGCGTAATTAGAATTGCACTGACTCAACTTGAAAAACAGAAAATGTCTAGTTCGTCTCCTTGGAATGCTAAAATTTAGAGCTGAGATGAGATATTCCGAATTAATCCCGCCACGAAGTAATTTATACAGAAACATGACATTAAGCATCATTCTTCTGCTTCTTAGGGAAGGTAGTAAAATAATCTTAAGGCGTATTCATAGGATGAAAGCATAATATTGGGGTTCCAACGACTATGACGTAAAGCAAAAAGTAAAAACTGTTTTTGAACGGATTCTATGGCGTCGATGTAGACATTATATTGTGGGCTCCATATAACTGATGCATATTCAAGAATTGGCCTTACGAGAGAGGTATATAATAATTTAGTATTATTCTTTTGCCCATCTTTTAATGAAACCACGGACTCCTCTTGCCTTATTTATCACCATATTAACGTGGAGATTGAATCCATAATAACACCAAGATCGAGAAAACTGTAAACTATTTCTAAGTTAGTGTTATTTATAGTGTAATTTATGTAATTAGCAGATCTACGCGAGAATGTCATTTGCTTACATTTTTTTAAGTTAAGATTCAATATATTTAAGCTACACCAGTCCACTAGTCTATTTAGATCAGACTGTAAACGATGTCGTTCTTCGCGTGATTTGTAACAAAGAACAAGTTTCACGTCGTCAGCGTACTTTAAGACGTTACAGTGTTTTATTACCGAAGGAAGATCATTAATGAATTGTAAAAACAAAACCGGTCCAAGATGACTGCCCTGAGGAACGCCAGAAGTGACCGAAATACTTTTTGATAGAGCATTCTTATATAAAACCTTTTGATTACGTCTAGATAAATACGAATTTATCCAACTTAATAATGTGACAGGAAACCCAATAAGGTGGAGTTTTTTCAAAAGAATATTATGATTAATACTGTTGAAGGCTTTGCTAAAGTCCGTACAAACAACATCAGTCTGCAGTTCCAAAGTAAAACCATTTTTAACACGCGTAGTAAACTCTAAGAGGTTTGCAGTAGTGGACTCTTCAGAAAACCATGTTGAGAGAGAGAAATGGTGGAGAACACGGAGTGGGTTAATTGATCAGTTAAGATTTTCTCAAATAACTTAGGGGTTGCAATTAATTTTGCAATACCTCAATAGCTAGACACATCTATCTTGGAACCAGATTTGTGAAATGGAAGAACCCTTCCATATAATAGGAAAATAGCCAATATGCAAGGAAATATTAAAAATGTTTGCTAGAGGAGTACACAGGTTTGTAGCACATTCCTTTAAAATACAGCTCGGAATTTCATCAGGGCAGGTCGTAAAAGAGGATTTTACTTGTCGAAGATAACACATAACAATATTTGGGTCAATTACAAGAGTTTCAAAAGAGTTAGCTGGCGGGATAAAAGGATACACCATGCTAGTATTAAATGGTATATCGGAGTAAGTTGATTTAAAGAAGTTTGCAAACATGTTAGAAATTACAGTGTCACAAGATGATTCTTCCTGATTGAATTTCATAAGGGGTGGAAAGCTGGGGGCTTTATGTTTTGAGTTAACAAAACTATAGAAAAGTTTTGGATTATCTTTACATTGAGATTTTATGTTAATTATATAAGCAGAATAGCATTGTTTATTTAATAGTTGATATCTATAATGACAAGAAGTTTAGGAAGCAAAGTCAAAACTAGAACTAGATATTTTATATTTTTTAAATAAACGATTTTTTAAATTTTTTAGTGCCTTTAGATCATTTTTTAGCCAGGGTGGATTTAAAGGATTGGAGCAACACCTTTTTTTTTGGGACGGACAATAAGTAACACCTTTGCAGAGTATCATTAAAAAACTGTACCGAAGATTCGACGTCATAAAATGAATATGATGTTTCGCTACTTAAAATTGGAGACCAATCAGTCTGCGAAAGTAAGGAATTAAGTTTTACATAGTCCGTTATTTTAAAATTATAAACTTTTTATTTCGCGCATCAGCAGTTACTTTATCTTCTTTTTCGTGGGAGAGTAAAACTGTTATTTCAAGAGTTGGATAATATACATCTTCTGGAAGAGATACGGGTTTTGAGCAATGGAGATTAGAACAAATACAAATACAGTACAAATACAAGGTCTAGGGTTCTGTGGTTCATATTTAAAATATCATTGACTTGTTGAAGAAACAGATTAGATAGCTTCTCTTAGTAATCATTTGTCCAATCACTATTGGAAACAGGTGTAAGAAATGAAGAATTGTCAGATGATCTCCAAGTCACAAAAGTTAGGTTAAAATCACCCAGCACAATAAGAACGTCTTTATTTTTTAAAAAATTATAAACTTTTCGATGGCGTATATATGTTTTAAATAAATTGTTAAGTCACATTTAGGAGGAATGTAACAGCAGGTAGCATAAATAATACTATTATTTAATTTAACTGAAACACAAATGAACTCAATGTCACTGGTGCCAAGAATTGTCAGTTCTTCAGATGCAAGCGAGTTTTGCTCAGCTATCAAAACCTCACCACCGATCTTATCATGACGATCTTTACGAAAAATTTGATATTTATTGCACATTATTTCAGAATTTAAGATATTAGAGCGAAGATATCTTTTATATCAGATAACATGGGCGTGGAGGTCGTTTGGGTACCTTTGTTTTCAACGTGTCATTTGACGGCGTATTAACACTTCACATTACACTTTTATGCACCAAAAAAAATATTTTCCGATATTATGAGAATCAATTAATAACTGCCAAAAAAGCTCAAGGTGTTTGTTTGCTTCATTCCATGTAAAAAGTCAAAAAAATCGTCGTATTTTTGGACCTTTAGATGAGAACTTGCCCTTAAGCTTGCAATGTAAAAACCAAATTTTACATGTGCCTATTAAATTTACCTTACTAAATATAAAGAATTTAGCTACAATATTTTTAAACAAATTTGCAACAAAAAGTTAAATTCGAAAAAGTAGCACATACGATAGTTTCACGCAATAGGGTCGATTTTGTAAATAAACAGTATAAACAGTATATTTTTTTGCAAGTAGTAACTATTCGCCAGAGTCCTTGATCTTGAAAGTCAAGCTTTTTAACTAATTTTAAGTTGGTAACCTAAAATTTTCATACTCATAAAGTTCATTCTGCATTTAAAAAACTGTATTTTTCCCAAGGATTTTATATAACCAACTTAAAAAAAAATTTCTTCAAGAAAAGTATTTATTTTTTAATATAAAAAAATCAAAAATTAAAAAGTACTCAAGGATTATATCAAGTGCTTTTATTTGAAATGGTATTTTTCGCAGATCTACATTCTGGTAACTATTTGAAACTTATGGCATGTTCATACCGAGCAGAGCTGTAAAGTCTGCATTCATATTCAGAATTTTAAGTATAACTGAATAACGACATAAGAATGCATTCAATGAATGCAAAATTGATTTATACATAAAATTTTTAATTCACATTCAATTTTTAAAAAAAAATGCTTAATTAATCATTTCAATTATTCATTTTCGTTATTCAGAATAATGAATCAATTTTTTTATTCATATGAATGCTATTCACAAAGAATGCCATTCACAAAAAATTACAGAATTTTCAATTATTCTATTTTTATTCATTATTCATTTTTTATTCGTTATTCATTTTTTATTCTTTATTCATTTTTTATTCATTATTCATTTTTTATTCATTATTCATTTGTTATTCATTATTCATTTTTTATTCGTTATTCATTTTTGTATTCTTTATTCATTTTTTATTCATTATTCATTTTTTATTCCATACTCATTTTTTATTCATTATTCTTTTTTTACTCATTATTCATTTTTTGTTCATTATTTATTTGTTATTCATTATTCATTCGTTATTCATTATTCATTTTTTATTCATTATTCATTTGTTATTCATTATTCATTTTTTATTCTTTATTCATTTGTTATTCATTTTTTTGGCGTTGCTTAGGACTCGGGCTGTGTTTTTTTTATAACAGCCCTATTCTGGCAAATTAACAAATTGTTAACCAGTATTTTGAATAATTCTATGTGTTTGTTGTAATTTTTTTATTTCAAAACAAAATTTGAAGCTCAAAAATAAAAAATTTTGATAAAAATTGTCAACTGCTTTTCAGTTATTGACAATTTCATTAACAAATTTTGTTTTTTGAGCTTTAAATTTTGTGTTGAAAACAACAAAAACAGAAATATTCAAAATACTGGTTAACGATTTGTTAATTTGCCAGAATAGGGCTGTTAATTTGACGATATAGTTAACAACAGCAAAAAATTTTTTATAAATATCTTAAGAAATAAAAAAAAAAACATAACAGACAAACCTAAATCGTCGTGTCTAACCAATTCCTCACACCCCGCTGGAATAAGTATATCGGTTATGATATAAAATTTAAGAGTATGTAGTTGGTTACTTCGGTTATCCATTAACCACTGGGACAAAGAAGCAAGCTCGGCATTAATTCGCTGGAAATAGTCATGACTGCGTGCTTACACACTAAAAAATTTCAAAAATAAATTCGCACCGGTGAGCGGATATTTACATTTCCTACACCGAACGGTGTTAATTTACACCGCTTACTCGGTGTGAAATGACGAACTTATCCGATCGGTGTGAAATTAGAAAGGCAAAGAAGAAGAGCAATATTGAAATCACATTCTCATTGATAAACAAATTAAAAATTGAATTTTTCCAATTTTATTTGTTCATTTTAATTTTGTAAATCTTGATTAAAGATTCAAACTTTATTTTTGACACCACGAAATAGAACGCAAAAAAATTAAATAAGCCTCAAAAAATTTCCATACATTTTTGGGTGTTCTTCATATGAAATAACTCCCAATTTTTGGAGACAATTTCATTATTTTTGGGAAATATTTAATTTTATGTTTGGTTCTTATTCCATTATGAAATAAAGCCCAATGAAATAAGCCCAAATCAAAGCTTTTTGCGGCTTTTTTCGTTTGACAATTAATAAATTTAATGACAATTTAATAAAAATTGTAAAAACATCCTTTCGAATAGTTAACAATTACACCGTTCGGTGTTATATAAAATTATCTTTTTGCGTATTATAAATAAACACCTAACAGGGTAAAAAACAAACATCCTTTCTGATGTTTACTTTTTTACACCGATCGGTGTGAATAAAATATGCTCTTTCGGATATAAAATTCTGGCACTTTGACACGGTGTTTTTTAACACCGAACGGTGTAGGACTCCCTGGAACACCGATCGGTGTAAAAATTCTATACAAATTTTTAAGTGTGTAGCTTACTCTGAATTTTATTAACACTCAACCTAACGATATTTCTTCTATACCATTTCCTGAACTTCATCATCAAATTACTGGTAATTAACATATCCATGATTTTTATTATTAAACGCAGATAACGGTTTATTTATTATTAAATGTATTTAATGTATTTATAATGGTATAAAATGAAAAACCATGTATAGATTCGAAAAACAATAATAGCAGGTCAGATTTACCGATTGCGGTCAGTTTAGTGTTAACCTAGTTTGTGTTTGCAAGCGTACGATTCTAAGTACTTGAAGTTATTTCGTATTTAAGGGGGTAGTTCGGTTACTTAGATTTATTTTTTCAAAATTTTTATTTCATGTTTCATTCAGATGAGAAACTCAATTTTTTTACATATCGATGGCTTAATATAGAAAAAGCGTTTTTCTATAGAAAACTTTTTAAATGCAGATTTTATATAAAATAGGCAACAAATTTACAATCATAGCTTTCGCAAAAAAAACGAGTGACGCATTTTCTATATTAAGCATCGATATAAAAGTACAAAAAATTATTTTGAAGTTCTCACCAGTTTTTGGTAACTTAAATTGTACATACTTTTATTAACAGATATCTTTCTGTTCCTTAAGTTAGAGAATGACGCGTTTTATATCAAGTTTTATGTTGGATTTTTTAACTCGTCAATTCCCAGTGTCACCTGTAGGTGACAGAGATTGAAAAATTTATTTATCCTATAAAAAAAAAAATATTTGAAAAAAATTACTACTACTATAAAGTAAACACACGGTAGTATTTATATTTTTTTTTGGCAACCCTGATACATCATCTGTCAAATTATTCATTTGTCTCAAATAGTTTTGAAATTTTTGTGCGTCGAAGTGATTTTGAAACTTTTTTTTTTTTGTTATAAAAATGCCAAAAGGGTAAGTACTGTAATACTTGTTTTTGCAAATTGTTGTTATTGAATGTAACTTGTAATAGAAATGTACTTGTAATAGAAATAAGTCGTATTCTTCTTATTACCATATTAAGTTATAAGTATACATTACGCCCAGTGTCACCCTTACAAAAAAAATAAGGGATGTACATTTTTTTACTTATTTTTCATGTTTTAAATATCTAAACACGTCAATTAACACAAAAAAAATAATATTCTGCTATCAGACAGAAGCATGGGAATTGACGGGTTAAACCAATTTTTAAATGAAAATACTTTAACCCGAATCACCCTGAATACATTTTTTTTTAAATTTATAGAATGACCTGTTAACGCAAAAATAAAATGGTTTAATCTTAAATAAGCACATTTTAAGTGTTTGTGTTCGCGTGTTCATATGGCAACGACAGGGTGTTTCGGGTTAATTGTGAGCTATTTAGATCAAATAAGTTTGAAGAAGGCAACAACAACTCTGTATATATGTATATTAACTTTTGAATTTTTTTCTGTTCTTGTCAATATCGTCAAATTGATAAGCAATGACACAAAAATGAATAACAAATTAATAAAGAATAAAAAATGAATAATGAATAACAAAGGAATAATGAATAAAAAATTAATAATGAATAACAAATGAATAATGAGTAACAAAAGAATAATGAATAAAAAATGAATAATGAATAAAAAATGAATAATGAATAAAAAATGAATAATGAATAACAAATGAGTAATGACTAAAAAATTAATAATGAATAAAAAAAGAATAATGAATAAGAAATGAATAATGAATAAAAAATGAACAATGAATAAAATATGAATAATGAATAACAAATGAATAATGAATAAAAAATGAATAATGAATAAAAAATGAATAATGAATAACAAATGAATAAAGAATACAAAAATGAATAACGAATAAAAAATGAATAATGAATAAAAATAGAATAATTGAAAATTCTGTTATTCTTTGTGAATGGCATTCTTTGTGAAAAGCAGTCAAATGAATAAAAAAATTGATTCATTATTCTGAATAACGAAAATGAATAATTGAAATGAATAATTAATCATTTATTTTAAATTGATTGTAAATTAGAAATTTTATTTATAAATCAATTTTGCATTAATTGAATGCATTCCTTTTTTCGTTATTCTTTGATTCATTTTTTTGTGATTTAAATCAAATTGAATGCATTCTTTTACAGCTCTGATACCAAGCACTTAATTATGCTTACTTAAGTAAATATAGTTAGTTCGACAATTGTTGTTGAAAAATACACTATTTTAAAACTTTTCAACTTACATATATGAATGACCACACCAAAATTGTATTAAAATTAAATACTGGCCACATACTTAAATTAATTTTTAATACAAATAAGTGTTGAAATTTAATACTTAGGTTGTATTGATTTTTTTTCAGGTTGTACTGATTTTGTATTAAAAATTAAGTATAGTAGTAAATATAGAATTAAATTGATTCCATAGGGTATAAACTATGGTTTTAATATTTGAAATGTATTAAAATTTAATACAAAATTTTATTTTAATATAACACAGCATGTCTTGAAAATTAAATATAATATTACAATAGTATCGAATTGATGCTTAGGGTATAAAATATCGTTGTAATATTTGAACTGCTTTAAAATGTTAAACAAAATATTTTTAAAAAGTTTGCAATTAATTGAGGAATATTAAATTTAATTCGTTTTAAGTTAAAAATCTTTGTAATGCTTTGCTTATATATTTTTATTTCAAGATATTTAACCGTCTACTAATGCTAATATAATCTATAATATATATATATAGATAATACTGCGAAATCTGAAAAAAATTATTGCCCACTAATTCTGTACAGTGCTTAGAACTTTCAATCACTATTTTTATCCAATACGGGCAAAATTACTCCAAACAATATAAATTAAAAAAAATTGATCCATATCGCCCATATGAGCTTGTAATTGTGCAAGTATGGAACGTATTAATTCAAAATCTATGCCAATTTGCACGTCTTAAATCTAATGGTACAGCAGCTGCTGCAGCTGCTGCAGCTAAATAAGCTGTCAATTTTAAACTAGTTCAAACGGTGTGAACGTTTCTGTTTAGAAAAATCTTTGAATGCAGTACTAACGTAACACGACATTTTATTAGAATACAGTATACAGTTACAGTATTATTTTGAAACAAACTATATTACTAGACTTCCTTTAATGTTATGTAAGCATGAGCACCTCCACGGCTTTTGCCTAAAGTACCAAATTCGAGTACGAAGAGATAGTCACCATCCGGAAAAACTGATGGAAATTTCACTTGTTTGATTGGAACATTAAATATTACATCACCCTGAAGAAAAAATTGGATAATTAAAACTTGAATTATATCAGTTAAGGGTTGAATGACATTACAGAATAAGGACACGTATGATTGATATTCGAGTATAAGAATATTAGTTTGAAAAACCAATCAAAAATTTTGTTCCTCTTGCCTTCCATATAATCACATCCATCTAAAGTGACATCGATTCCAAATGGCTTGTAACCGCCAGTAGCTCTCTTCATGATACGAAAATACACCTTTACGTAAGAAAGGAAACTGGTGTAAAAAACATTTATGTATTTGAAATAATACCTACCAAAATAGGTCTCACAAAAGTTTTTAACAATGTGGCACTACCCATGACATATTTATCGGTGCGATTGTGTGCCTTTAAGATACATTTGGTGATTTTAACATACATTGGATCTATTGCAAGGCAACGTATTGATGTCATTTGAATATAATTACTTTTTGGTTTCGGAAAGAACTTCAAAAATATTTTACGAAAAATAAAATATTACTTGTGAAAATAAAGTTTTTATAATTCTTTTAAAATGTGTATTTCTTCTTACCGTCTGTCTGTTACAGTTGCAAGATTTTTGCAATATTATTATTATCACAAAAGCTACAAGCCATTTTAAAACTAATGTTCCAGTCGACTTTAACCTTGCACACATTGTTGCAAAGTGAAATTATTTTTTACATTGAGAAATAAAATTAAGCCAATCGAACTAATTTGGGGTGCTCAATTATAAAGTTTTAATTGTTTTTAAAATAGCACATAATTAAATGGTTTAATGATAGCTACAAAATGAATAATTGTAAATGAGTACCTCTTCACAAGTAATAATAAGCTAGATATGCACATTGAAATTGACAAAATGGCATTTTCATATTTCATCATGTTTAAAAAGTTAACGGTTTCTACCTACCTATGAATTAAACAAACAATAATAAGAATTATATTAAAAATAAGCAACGAAATTAATAGAAAGTCGATTTTTACCACTTTTTACAGTTTGGGAAAGGATTGAGTGATTTATGGCTGAAAAATATTTTTTTCTGAAAGTACAGCAATGGATTCTAAAACTTTTTTGACTCTAAAATACTACATAATGTAAAAAAAATAATAAAATACAACTTTTCCAATGAAGATATGACGTATTTTTAAAAATACATACTTTTGGTTGGGATATTTTTCAGGTATCCATTTAAGAGTGAAGTGTAAAAAATGTAATGAAATTGTTACTTCTTGTACGATATGTGGTTAAGGAAAAAATGTCAAATATCCTATAGTATTTCTTTTTAATTTAGTCAACAATTAGTACATACATATTTATACATGGGTCATTATTTCACAAATCGCACACCTTCTATAATTTGATGTCTCAGATTTGGCCGAAAATTTTTAAATTTCCTTTACGTGAAATGAGCTTTCAGGTGTATCAGGATTTCTCTCAAAAAATTTATTTTACGACATATCGTTAGGTCAAAATTGTTAAAAATTAATAAAAATCTCGTTTTGTGTTTATCCGATTGGGTTCGTTTTATAACCGTTAAATACCCACATTCTATTTAAAAACCTCCTTACACACCAAAAATTTCACTTAAATCACAAAATATGTAAGTGAAAAGATATAAAATATATTCAAAATATAAAACTTATACGAATTTTTCTAAAGCTTTTGACAAAGCTTCCCTTTCTTTATTGATAAATAAATGTGCTTACCGTGGTTTTCATTCAAAAGTCGTGCAATGGTTAATATCGTATCTGGTTAATAAAAAAAATTTTGCGGACATTGTAAATTGTAGTTTTCATTCATTCATAGCCTCTTTTTTTTCTTTGAGTCCACTGTTATTTGTATTATTTTATTTGTTGAGGGTATATAATCAGAGCCTCGCACGAACGTTCGTTTGTTTGTTTGTAAAAAAAAAAATAAAAATATTTTGTTCGTTCGTGAGGAAACAAAATAAATATTTTATTCATTCGTTTGTTCGTAGAAAATTGATGTTCGTTCATTCGTTCCTAAAAAATAGATGTTCGTTCGTACGCAGAAAATAGTTTTTCGTTCGAAAATAGGTTAACCGCTTTATTTTGTATAACGCAAATGCACACCAACGGCAAGAAAGACAAGAGAAGCAATACTGTTTACTATACGAAATTTTATTCGTTCTTATGTTTTGCTTTAGTTGGTGTGCATTTTCGTTATACAAAACTAGCTGAAACCCGGCGCGTTGCTGCCACTCTCCCTATTCAAACGCCCATAAAATGTTATCAGTTAAACAGCATGTCTAAATTGAGGTCAAATACTGAATTCTGAGACTGTGCGACCTATATCCACAAAGCTATTCGATATAACAAATTTGGGTTGTATAGGAAGTGCCACTCTCTCTTCATCACCGCTAATAGAATGTAATCAATTAAACTGGATGTCTACATGGCGGTCGAATACCGAATTCCAAAACTGTGCGACATATAACTCCAAAACTATTCGATAGCACTAATTTTGATTGTATGGGAGGTGCCACTCTCCTTTTCCCTACGCCCATAAAATTTTAGCAATGAAACTGCATGAGTACATTGAGGTCGAATACTGAATTTTGAGGCTGAGTTACCTATAAATCCAAATCTATTCGATATCGCAAATTTGGGTTAAATTGGAGGTGTCACGCCCTCCCGACAAACTCTAAAAAATTTTATCAGTAAATCTGCAAGCGTAAATTTTGGTCGAATACTGAGTTTCGACGCTGTGCGACCTTGAACTACAAAGCTATTCGATATCACAAATTTTCGTTGTATGGGAGGTGCCACTCCCCCTTGATCAACGCTCATAAAATGTAATCAATGAAACTGCATGTGTACATTGAGGTCCAATACTGAATTCCAAAGCTGTGAGACCTATGACCCCAATGCTATTTGATATCTCTAATTTGGGTTAAATAGGAGGTTTCACGCCCCCTTGTCGTACGCCCATAAAATGTAATTAATGAAACTGCATGTATAAATTGCGGCCGAATACTGAATTCTGACGCTGATATTCAATATCGCAAATTTACGTTAAATGGGAGGTGCCACGCCCCTCTTACCAATGAACATAGATTGAATCAATGAAACTGCATGTGTATATTGAGGTCGAATACTGAATTTCGGCGTTGTACGACTTATAACTCTAAGACTATTTGATAGCACAAAGTTGGGTTGAAGTGCCACTCCCCTTTGCCCTACGACGACAAAATGTAAGTATTGAAAATGCATGTATAAATTTAGGTCAAATACCGAATTCTTACGCTGTCAACCTATAACTTCAAAGCAATACGATATCGCAAATTTGGGTTGTAAGGGAGATGTCACGCCTCCCTGTCCAACGCCCATAAAATAAAACCATTGAAACTGCATGTGTAAATTGAGGTCAAAAACTGAATTCCAAAGATGAATTCCTATAACTTCAAAGCTATTCGATATCACAAATTTGGGTTGTATCGGAGGTGCCCCTCCCCCTTGTCCACTCCCATAAAATTTCATCACAGAAACGGTACGTCTAAATTGTGGTCGAATACCGAATTTCTAAGCTGTGCGACCCATAACTCTAACTAAAGCTATTCGATAACAACAATTTTTTATTTATATGTGGGAGGTAAAAGGGGGTGTGGCATTGCCCCTTAAACCATCTCGTACTCAAAGCAAAGCGTACTTACAAAATTTGAGCTCAATCGGACCAATGGTTTCGAAGTATTTTGATATTTTCTTTAAAGTAGGCGTAGATGAATTGTGACCACGCCCATTTTTTCAAAGTTAATTATAGTTATCATACGAACTTATTTACCAAATTTTAATTTCATACGACCAAAACCGTCTTAAATACCGCATTTTTATTGATTTGTGGGCGACAAAAGGGGGTGTGGTACAAAACCTGCAAAGATACACACATGCAATTTCTTATGTGCACCGTCCACACAGACCCCAATCACCCCTGAAAATTTCATTGAAATCGGGCAAGCCGTCTAGGAGGAGTATGCGAACAGGAAGTTTTGCCACTTAATTTTATATATATAGATATCAAAACAGTGGGCGCAAAAGTGGGCGTGGTCAATTTTTCTTTCAGTAAACACTTAAATTGGATTACTACGAACATTTGAAAAAAAAAATTATCCAAATCGGTCCAGCCGTTTTCCGATTTTAGGTAATTGAAAAAAGTGGGCGCAAAAGTGGGCGTGGTCAATTTTTCTTTCCGAAAAACTTAAATTGGATTACTATGAACATTAAAAAAAAAAATTATCCAAATCGGTCCAGCCGTTTTCCGATTTTAGATAAATCAAAAAAAGTGGGCGCAAAGTGGGCGTGGTCAATTTTTCTTTCCGTAAAAACCTAAGTTGGACTATTACGAACATTTTAAAAAAAAAATTATCCAAATCGGTTCAGCCGTTCTCAACTGATGCAATTACCAACGAACGACATTTGATTTTTATTTATATAGAATTCAATTAACTTTCGTTCATTTGTCGTATGACCATTTTTTCCCTTTGTTATTGGTTGCGTGCTATTTTGATTGCTATTTCCAACAAAAATAGCGCGTTTGTACACAATTTGAACTGCATAAAATTCATACATTTACTTTTCATATCAATTAAAATCAAATTTGCAAAAAAAAAAATTTCCAATAGGTCCAAAACCCTTCACTCAAACACATATAACTCGACCAAATCAAAACATTTTCAAACAATTTTTTTTTAAAACCATCTAGAGAACGTACCCTACAAAATAATATCGGCAGATTTTTTTTTTACCCAGCCGAACTCTCAAACACTCGTCACAAACAGATTTGACAACATTTTTTTATATATATAGATAAAGCGGTAGCACAATGTCTACACTTACAATTTCTGATTGCATAACATATTTCATGACATTGATATCGCAACTGTAGACCATGCTCATATCATATCAAGAGAAATTGCTCATAACATGAAATTTGTCTCTTGAAATATTTCTTGAGATGAGATGAGCTGTTAATTTTCAGTAAAATATGTAATGTGCATTCTTAAGAATTTTTCAAGCAAAAACAATTTTGCAAAAGCATTAAAAAAGTGAAAAACATTAAATGAAATGGCGAATGGAAGAAATTATGAATAAAATAAACTTTTAAAAGCAATTTCAAAATGAAATTTTATAAGATGAAATACCGACCCAAGTATTATAGCATGAAATCTGAATATCATGCAGTTCTATTTGACAGTTCGCATGCAATCAAATATTGTAAGTGTAGACATTGTGTAAGAGTTGTCGATTGGGCCGCTTTTTTCGCTAAAACAATTTTTAGATTTGCGCTTTTCCTAAAATCAATCAGGCTACACTTCCTGGTATAAGTAAGCATAACTCTATAATGAAGATTAATTTGATACAGGCCTGTAGCCAGACCAAGAAGACAGAGGGGGCAGGCATGAATTTTGGAGGAGCAATTTTTAGTTTTTTCATTTAAATAAAAAAAAACAATTTTTTTAACATGTGTAATAAATACATTACACATATTTATAAAAAAACAGTTAATTTTATAATATTTACATGGATATGTAGATCTTTTTATATATTAGATTAATACATAAAAAATAACATAAAAATTAATTCATGACTTTGTAATAATACAAGATTTATTTAAAGTGGCTAGAAATATAAGAAAGAGTAGCGAAATAGACTAACATATGTATAAAAGCTCATTCTTTTCTGGAAAAATTCTACATTTTTTCTGACCTAAATGCATAATCGTGTTCTTTTCTCGAAAATTCTAACCGCTAAAATATAACAAATGCAGAATTTTCTGACCTGTAAAATTCGGCGGTTCTGCATTCTGCTCTCTAGTAATACCAACATAAAAACAAAAAAAAATAATTTTGACAGTAATATTATATGCTATGACAATTGTGATAAGCATTTTAAAGCATAAAGAAACTAATTTTAAGGCAATAAATAAATATATCAACAAATGCAGCATTCATTTAAAGTTTTTCATTGTCTGATTTGGCCAGGGGGAAAACTGTTGTAGTAGGGGGGGCATTGACCCCCTTTTCCCCCTGGCTACAGGCCTGATTTGATATAATGATAAGGGATTTGTAAAAGAGAATAAGAAAGTGAATGAATAGATATTTTAATATATTGAACAAATGCTCTAATACACTGTTCGTAGGAAATTCTTTTGTTTGTTCGTTGATAATATTTGTTCGTTCGTTCGTAGGAAATAAATGTTCGTTCGTTCGTAGAAAATAAATGTTCGCTCGTTCGTTTGCAGAAAATAGGTGTTCGTTCGTTCGTTCGAAGAAAATAGTTGCTCGTTCGTTCGTTAGTAGAAAATAGATGCTCATTCGTAGAAAATAGAGATTAAAATTTTTGTTAGTTCGTGGAAAATAGAATTTAAAATTTTGTTTTATTCTGCGAATAGAATAAATTCTGCGAACAAACGAACGAACAAATGAAAACATTATATTCGTGAAATGCTTTGCTTACGATGCTAGCAAAAAAAATTAGCTTCTTTCGAGAGCCCGAAAAATACAAAATAAATAAAAACAATCAACTTAATAAATATAAATAATACTTATGTTAGATATTATTATACATTAAAAAAGAAAGGATGCAAAAGTATGAAAAAGAAACAGAATTATAATTATTTATTATTAGATATTATTATACATTAAAAAAGAAAGGATGCAAAAGTATGAAAAAGAAACAGAATAGAATGAAGTAGATATTGAATAAAATATCTATATAAGTTAAATAGAGAGCCCCTAGTTAAGGGTGTAGTCTTGTTAGGCACTTCTGAAAATTCGATCACTAGTCTATTTTGTAGCCATTGTCGACCGAATCTAACAGATCTATTCTAACAAAGTCACAAAAATCACCTCAGTATCAATTGATACAGAAGTCACAATTGATACAAATTCGTATTCTGAGCACTTTTAAAAAGCTCTTTTTGTATCAACTGTGATCAAAATAGTGACGAGCAGCAAAGTAGGTCACAAATACGTAACGAACCGAAATAAGAATCATATCTAAGACTTATATCAATTTTAAGGAATCTGAAGCCAAGAATTGATTTATTTAAGTATTAAAAAGTTATTTTGTTATGTTTTATCGCTAAACAAATTTGATTGCAGTAACGTTATTGAAGCTAGTATCATTAACACAGCCACTGCTTCATAACATCGTTTTAACATTTGATCACAAACATAACTCTTTTAAGCACCCAACTGAACAATTTCTATATACAAATCTATGGCCATTGCACAGAACAGCTTTTCACCTTGCTTTCCGATTGAGACATCTAAAACAGAATACGAATCAATAGAAACCAGATCAAAATTATCACAATGTTTCAGTATCAATTGATTGTGACGATGATGCCAGAATAGAGCTGTTAGACACTTCAGATTTTGTTTCAGATAAGCCGTTGCCGAGATATGTCATGGGAGCTGACCTGCCTCCAAATTATGGCCTATCGTTTAAGCACGAATTTTGTGTAAAAATACTAATATAAAAATGTTTATTTTTGTAATTTAAGACTTCATTTATCAACCCTAATATCTTTTATTAGCACATCTTGCATAGCAAGCTCACGAGAAATTCCAAAAAATAGCCTACTTTTTTAGCCGACGAATTGGACTACATCCTTAATAAAGCGTTTTATAACAACTACGCAAAAACTGACTCCTAGTAAATGTATCTAATATTTAGTAATGTATCTAACAATTATTTTGTACGTAAAGAGAAACACAATACAAACTAATATAATAATAAATATTTAACAAAAGGAAAAATTCTATATTTTTAAAAATTTTCGTCATGATTCGATAATCGTCTCAAAAAATGTTTCTGCCTCTGCAGATACGATTGATATAGTAGTCAAGCTCACTTTTTGGTAAATCATCAAAAGTTGCCGCACCTCTTTAACCGCCCACAAGTTCATAAAAATGCTTTACTTCGGAAAGTTTAGTAATTTATTTTCTATTTTGTGTGTTGTCTTTGAAACCCCAGAAGGGTGGCAGATAGAGTGTGGGTGTTTTAAGAAGTTCAGAAGATTCACTTCTATATCTACTGTATTTTTTTTTTAATAAATTTCAAAATAAATATTGCGTAATTCACGGTAACTTTTTCATTGAAATAAATATATAAAACCAAAAATCAAATTTTAAAAATGTTGGAATTGTTGAAAAAACAAATTGAAATGAAAATTTATACAACAGGGAAGGAGTGTTGAGATTTTCAATACAGAAAGATGATGTTTTCTTAAGTAAGATAGTCTAAAGAATAGAAATATATTTTAAGCCAAAACTTTTGATTAAAAAGAGATATAAGAATTATTTTTGCACATGTATTTTTTGAAGGTTATTTATCAATATTTTAATTTAATAACAGGGTGATAACATTGCTTTTCAACAACACTCTCAACCTGGCCCTCTCCAATTTGGTTTAAACTTTGTATACACGCAGTGTTAGCTACAATTTAGAAAATCAATGTGTAATTTTTTTTTCGAGTGGTAACTGAGTTACGGGTACTCAAAAATTGAAAAAATTCGTTTTTTCTTGAGAACTGATATTCATTTGAACGTAAATTCGGTTAAGTTTGAGATAGAGCAACGATTTTAGAATCATATTAAAGATATTTTCAAAAGGCTTATTTTGTAATTAAAACTTTAAAATTTTCATAAAAATTTAAAAAAATATTTTGATAAAAGTAAATTTTAAAAATTAAAAATTAAAAAATTAAAAATTTAAAAAATGTATATTAATTAATAATAGTTTATCTAAGTTCTCTCAAAATTTCAGTCTGGAACGACAAAAATAATTTTCGAAGTAAGCTTACCATAAAATTTATGCTCAACACAGCAGCTTGCGAGAAAGCAACAAGAACTAAACACACTAAAGAATATGTGTGTGTATGTGCACAGTGCGACATCGGTGCTCGGTCTAAGCTAAGCGGAGTTGAAAAAATTCTTCAATCATACAATAGTAATAAAAATACCACTTTTAATTTTGGTTTATATGTTTTTTATTTTGGTTTAAAGAATTATTCATTCTTTAACACCATATCAATTTTACCTCACTTACATTTGAGGTTTTTGTGTTAGATAAACACTATCATTATTTTGTGTTTAGTCAGGGGTATGAAAGAATAGAGTTTCTGAGTTCCTACGATTTTGCACGCTTTTCCAAAACGCTTCACCGTAACATCAACACCATCCCTTGCGCCTTTACCATGAGATGTGGCTGAAAAATGCAACTCACTCTCTATTTCGAAGTCTTCTTTGTGAAAACACAGATTGATAACATTTTTCCTCTTTTTTTGTACTGCGATGCCGCTCCATCGGAAAAGTAAAATAATTTCTGAGGTTTCTTACTAAATTTTTTGGTCAAGAATTTCAATTAAGTAAGACTGGAATAAATGCACAGCAACAGTGTCATGTTTGAGGCACTCTGATATGATAACAAGACTTGCGTGCCTCAATTCTACGCCTTCCTTTTTTTTCTAAGAAACCAAGCGTAAATGGCACCTTTGAAATTTGTGATCTTTCTCATTATAATATAAGGATTACAACACAATACTTTAAAATTAGTCTCTTTATGTAAATTGAAATTGAAGAAAACACTGACGTCAAAGTTTAATATTTAAGCACTTCACTTGCACTCACAGAACTGGCGATTATTGGTATTTGAAGCACATTCGGTAATTTTTGCTAGGATTTTTATTTTTGTAGGTTTTTTTCTTGAATGTGCTGCATGAATGTGCTGCTTGAATGTGCTGCATGAAAGTGTTGTGTGAAATTTTATTTTTATTGTTATTAGATAAGTTTATTTCGAAGAATTTTATCAGCTCCGCTTAGCTTAGACCGAAGCACCGATGTCGCACTGTGCACATAAACACATATGGTCTTCTTTAGTTTGTTCAGTTCTTGTTGCTTTCTCGCAAGCTGCTGATTGAGCACAAATTTTAAGGTAAATTTACTTTAAAATTTATTTTAATAGTGTTCCCATTGTCGTCACAGGTTGAAATTTTGAGAGAACTTATATAAACTATCATTAATTAATATATATTTTTTCCAAAATTTTTAAAATTGACTTAAATCAAACTATTTTTTAAACTTTTCTGCAAAAAATGAATTACGTAAATATTTGAGAAATTTTAAAGTTTTAATATACAAAATATACCTTTTGAAAATATCTTTAATATGAATCTAAAATCGTTGCTCTATCTTAAACCTAACCAAAGTTATGATCAAATGAAAATCAGTCCTCAAGAAAAAAACTGAATTTCTCAATTTTTAAGTACCCGTAACTCAGTAACCACTCGAAAAAAGAAATAAAAATTACGTATTAATTTTCTAAATCGTAGCCAACACTACGCGTATACAAAGTTTAAACCAAATCAAAGAGGGTCAGGTGAAGAATTTAATTTTTTGTCGAAAAGCAATGGAGTCCCTCAACAACATACTAAACTATGTTATACAAGTAAGCTCCGTGCTACCTTTTTTAGTATTTTGTTAAATGTGTTATTCATAGTTATTTAAATTATTATCATGGAATTTAATTTTTTATTTGTTTATGATAACTGAAATGGCAAACGTACGTAACAGGTGTAATATCTGCGAGGTTATAGTCCTATCCCTATAGGTCACATGTATGAGATTCTCTTTAATTTTTTTCTGGGGGTCCCCATACTTAAAATGAAGCAAAATGACGAAAATAATTTATATATCTCCCGGATTGAGCTCTAAAAAGGTCGAAAGCATAACTTTGAGCATTATTTATTTTCAAATGTTTTTCAAGATACCTACCTTCTATCTGCCACCCTTCTGAGGGTATCCACAAAAACCACCAGAAATTAAAATATATTATTAATAAAATTCGCCCGGTTTCGATCCCAGATGGTGGCATCACAAAGATTTCTGATGAAGCCTGTAGCAGGGCCGAAATTGCAATAAAATAAGCTAGTGATGTTTTGCTTATCATATTGAAAATATTGTTGTTGTTGTTTCTTTGAAAAAAATCGTCAGAGCAATTAATTCTTCTAACTTGACCTAAATAAGCTCAGTAAACGATTTTAAAATATCAAACAACTACAGTTTGTATTTAAAATCAAGAATGATTGAAACTATCAAAACTTAAGAATTTATATTTATATAATAGAAAATTAACATAATTAGGGTATTCACAAGGTGTGCTATCATGTCATATTATCATATTGTCCTAAAATTGTACAACTAATATTTACAAGATAAATAAATGCAAATAAGAAACATCTGTTTGATTACGAGCTAAATAAAGAGTAAACCTTAAACCAATCTTAAGAATTTTGCTAAAATCGGGCGTAAGTTTTTTAAATGCCGATACACGTAATATTTTTTTTAAAACCTCCACCAGAATCCGTTTATCGAAGTCTGTAATTATTTTGGTTGTTGGTCTGTGTTATTTAATTAAGTCGAACGCACCTTTATTTAAAGTAAAGAACACACATACTTTATGCTAACGATTACATATAGCACAAACCAAAGAGCCACCCACAGAGCGCCTTTCATCTTTGCCTCCTACTCAATAAGCTCACAAAGCTAAATACAGGGTGTAACGCGCTTTTAACAGTAATTAAATCGTCTAGATAGATAAATAGATGAGCTTCGAGTAAAGCAATTAAAAAACTTAAACAAATTGACGTTTGTGTGTTATCGGCAGCAACAGCAGCAGCACAAGTCGAAGCAACAACAACGACAAGTATTGCACCTTTTTGTTCTTGCGAGATAAGAAATTAAAGCTTGTTTACATTGACTTAAATTTCCGTGCAGTTTATACAAAGTTATTCAAATTGTAATCAAATAAGTTATAAAAAGAAAAATAAAAAAATTCAAAGAAAATAAAAAAGTTCATTAGAACATCGAGGTAAAAGTAACATCTGAAAATAATTAGAATAGTAGAGTTTACAAAATGAATTAAAGAATATTTAAATACATGTTAGTGAAAAGTGAATGACACCAAGTGATTAACACCGGTTAATATTTATGGCTTGTGAAAATTAACTATATCAGTTTTTTGCCAATAGGGACGAAAGTTTTTATGAGAGCGGGCATAATGAAATTACCTGCAAAATAGCAAAAAGTTATTGAACAAAAAAGTTATTGAATTGGTGCGTATATGAACTAAATCGGATCATTCCAGCTATGGTAAATAAAGCCTTGCATTTAATGGAAAAATAATAGGGCATTTATTTTAACTTCACCGATATAAAAGGATTGCCTTTTAATATTTATAGTGTCGAAATTCATAGTGTCAGTGGGTTGTGTGTGTGTGTTGAAGACTCCACCAGACAAAGCTCTCCAGTATTCCGACATCAGATCAAAAGATCTGATGAATTATTATATTTACATCATCATGACACTATGTCAAACCAACTAGTTCGACAATTTTCAAGCTTTTCCAAAATTACAGACTTCGAGCGAATCAAACGAATTCGGGTAGTAGAAGCAAAACCAGGCATTATGTGCGTCTTAAATTTTTACATCTAAGTCAATTTAAATAAAGGTATTCATTTTTCTCTAAGTTTTAGCAATTTATTAAAATTTTCTTACGCTCAGAAAAAAAATCGAGAAAATCTAGAAGAATAGCACCCAATCGTTAGAAAATCGGGCTTCATTTAGCGCCATGGCAGATTTTCTAAAAACGAAGTATATATTTTTCGTTAAATTGACACCAGAAGTGTAGAATAGTTTAGGAAAATTATCCAATCTCTTACGAGCTAAATTCGCTAAATTTCAAAAACTAAGTCCAATTGTGTTGAAATCTTATGACATTTGAGTAAGTTTTTCTACCGTTTATTTATTATCGGCTATAACTAAGAGAAACATTTTCTCTGAAAATAAGAAATTGTCTACTGTTTATTAATAATCGGCTATAAATAAGATTAACTTTTTCTTTGAAGATAAGAAATTTTTCTTCGAGTCCCTATAAAAATGTTGGAATTTTTGCAAAAAAAAACATTTTTCAAGATTTTAAACAGCATCCCGTGAGAATTTTTATTTTTATACTGACGAAAAACTGCAAACATTATTATTATCACTTTAAATTAGAACTAGAAAGAACTATTCGGAGACTTGAACCTTGGCCGCGTGAGTGTAAGTCCATCAGCTTATCCATTCGACCATCGCAGTTGTTAAACAATCGTCGCTTAATTAGTTTTACGATGCATTAAATTATTACATGAATTAAATTGCGAGCTTTGGATCAAGTAAGTCTTTAAGAAGGCAACAACAACAACTCTGTATAAAGTCAATCACTTAGCTGACTAGACTGCCTGTTTTGGAAATCACTACATTTTCCTCTTCAGTAGTCTTTGAGTGATTAAGCTGTGATCAACTCACTGTTTAAACTTGTATATGACTTCACAGGTTTAGGAATTCATTCTTTTGAATTGTATGGCTGCTAATCATATGACATTTTAAAGCAGTAGGCTATTTATAGATCACCACCATCAACTCTACCAAGGTTGCCATCTGTTCTAGTTGCTTCTTTATTTATTTCAATATTCATTGGTGTTCGAAAGTTTGTCGAAATGCACCATAGAAACGAAACGAGAAGCTAGTGTTCGCTTAATTTCCTTCATATAGAATCGTTCGCTTTGTGCGTAATTTAAGAGCATTTTTTCTATAAACATAAACAAAAATTCAATTAGAAAATAAACATTATAAATATTTACTTTTAACATGAAAACATTCATCATTCTCTGCCGAAGCTGCTAAAAAATATTACAAGCAATAGCAGCAGCGTAGTGAGTGCAAACAGCTACAGCACAGCTGCGTCGTATGCCAAAATCCATAGCTGCTGCTGTAAAGCCTGCTTGAAAAATGTTAAAAAGCGACAGCAAAAGCAAGAAGACGACTTCAAAATGCGATAGCTTGCTGTTGCTGTGGCTTCGATAATGTTCCAAAATTACAGCACGACTGAAAAACCGAACACTCGCTGCCGCTGAAACTATTTGTTCGCAGCCGAAGCAAAATTTATTTATGGAAAATTGCAAAATAATTTGCTAAAACGCAGCCAAAGTAAGAACTTTGATGCTTTTGCTAATTTGGCAGCAGCAATTTAAGCCCTGATAAAAAGTATTCATCAGAGTCATGAAATAACAGTTGATCCCGTAACGCCTAACGTTGCGAAAGTCGACCCCTCCTCCTTCCATACGATTTTTTGCTTCACTCGACCAGCTCTTTCACCGCCGTAAATATTCGTACTCTTACACTGGACACTCTGTACATGTATGTATTTTTGTTTTGTTTGCATAGAAATTTGAATGGTTCGATAAATTTTCATCAGCTTAATATAAATTACTTACAATACAAAAGGTACAAAAACGCCAAATTAATAATAAATTAATAAAAATTGATGCGAAATATTCTAAACACTAGCACTTTTCACTATTATTGATACTTTCCAATCGTACACCGACAAACAAACGCGAACTTAATTCCTTTGTCCTTCCATGATGATCGGTTTTTTGACAGATACATATATTTGTTTTGTTTGCACAACAGAAGCAATAAGAAGCAGTAAGCTGAAGCAGAGTGAATTCAGAGAACAACAACAACAACAACTTGTATATGGAAATATTTCTTCAACTAACTTATAAACTAAATATAATTTCGAAATTTTGGCTTCGTTAGGAAATAATATTAGAGGAGTAGAACAGTTTAGAAAAAACAATTTTAAAATCGGTCAACCCATTTAGTAGTTATGCTCTGTCAAACATTTTTCAAACAAGCTGTTTCATGGGAGCTTCGCTCGCTCGTTTCAATAATAAAAAAAGTTATATGGTTATTTATATGTCCTTTTCAGATGTTAAAATTTAAATAAAAAATTTATAAACCGTTAAACAAATAGTAGCAATCCGAGAAAGTCCGGGTGCTTGTTTAGGGGTTTTAATATTTTACAACTAATAGGAAAAATAAAAAAATTTGCGGTATTTTGAGTTATGAATTTTAAATAAGGAGATAATTTTTTTTTACCCTACACCTTTACTATATATTAACTTAGTGCAAGCGTTTATAAAACCCAGAAAGAGGCGTGGCGGGTATAGAAAAGTATTTATATTCTTGATCAGCATTAACTCCTTAGTCGATCTAACCATGACCGTCTGCGCGCCTGCCAATCCGTCCCCCTTTTCTGTGTGTTTTCAAAGAACTCAGCATTAGGAGGAGTTGAGATTATATCGTTAAACTTGGCAAAATTGTCTATATGAACTCAAGGCTCTACACTTTTTAATATTTTTGTAACTCTTTCACGGGCACGCCTACCTCCCATATAACACATCTCGCTATAAAGGGTTTACATATGATTTAGAAAGATACAATTGTGTGAATAAAAGTGTTTTTATTCGGCTACTCATTAGGGAATAACACTCTCACACTTTTTTTTCCTGATCAAAGTTCCTTAGCGATAAAAACTTGCAAATGGATGAAAAAAAATTTTGGAAATTTTTATTTTTTTTTTTAACCCATACCGGCCCGGCGTTTTGACCTTTTTTAAACGCAAAAAGTCGATTTTTTGCAGTTTTTGCGGCATAGAATCCGTAATATTGAAGTGACGTCATTTCAATGAGGTATAAAAATTTAGATAATTTAAATACAAACATTTTGGTACACCGCTTAACTATCTGAGTCATCTGGTTCTCGAGATATATATTTTTAGAGGAAAAATCAGAGGGTTATCAAAATTCCTTTTTTTTTTACTTTTTGATTTTTAATAGAAAAACTATTCAAGATACGATATAAAAACGTTCTACATTTATCTTCACAAACGCATTGCGCATCTTTTGGTATCAAAAACTTAATTATTTGACTTTTTATTAACCCATTCCGGCCCACCTCTTTGACCTTTTTTAATCGCAAAAAATCTTTTTTTTTTATATTTATGCGGTATTGCGTCCATATTATTGAAGTGATGTTATTACATTTTGATGAAAAAGTTAAGATAATTTGAATACAAACATTTTGGTATACTGTTTAACTATCTGAGGCGTCTGGTTCCTGAGATATATATTTTTATAGGAAAAACCAGAGGATTATCAAAATTCCTATTTTTTTACTTTTTTATTTTTAATTTGTAAACTCCAAAAATCAAATTTTTTGGTATTTTGACGTTATTATGTATTAGAACAGTGAAGATAATTTGAGACAAACATGTTGATATACTGTTTAACTATCTGAGACTTTCTGACTTTCTCTTAACCCATACCGGCCCACCTTTTTTTCGTGCTCTGGTATATCGAATACTTACCTTTCAGGCTAAACTCGACCAAAATAAATTGTAAAAATATTAAAAATAAACCATTTGCGATGTCATTTTTATGTTTTTTATTGAACTTTGATTTTAAACTTTTGGTTGAAAAGCAACATCGTTACTGTCAGTAGTGAACTGTTTTTTTGTATTAAATGATGGCATTATGCATCGATGGCGAAGTTTTGCTATAATGTATCCCTCGCGTTGAGGCTCGCTCGAAACGTGTTTTGAGGCTTCTGTCACTGTTTTGACGCATCTTTCTACGGCCTGCGAATGACATGGTAGGCTTTGAAGGTCGATATCGAACTTAATTTCTTCTCCTGCAGCATTTAACGTATTTCCTTCAAACTGAGGATCTGTGATCTTATATTTAGCCAGTCGCACGATATTATCTTTCGTAATGGAAAGATCGCGTAAAATTGGAGGTGTTTGCTGGTCGGGCGAAACTTTTTGCCAGCGGATCATGTCAACGTAGTCTGTGCATGAATAGTTCAGCATTGGAACCTTGAACTCACGGACGACGGGAACTGTAGCTTCGGATAACGCATTGCGCGCATCTAAAATTCGTTGATATGCCAACGAACGAATCGGTTCTCTAACGTCGTTACACATCGCCAAAAGAATGTTTTCTGGATGCGCGAAATAGCCGTTACGTTGAATGCATTTGTTAAATGCACACATTGTTACCGCTGGCACAAGGGATACAAGAAACCGGGACAAATTGATGACCTTGTGGATATGTAGTGCACCACTTACGCAAGCTGGGTGACGCTTGATTGCTATACTTATCGGAGCGTAGACTTTTAAAATATAAGTAACTAATATTTTCAGGGCAGCTGAAGGCTTTGCGCTTGCGATATACACCCGGCAGATGCAGTTTGCTGTCGTTGTCCAGCGTGAATGCGACATCTTTCCTGGAATAATATATATGGTATTAAAATCTATCCAAGGAAGTATCATTTAGTTTTATATTTTACCTGGCGCACGATGCTCGAAGTTTTCTGGCACAACTCCTGAAGAAATGATTCTACAAATATCTATAAGATATTTACAATCTTTATTCAGCAAAGCCGTGTTAAAATCTATCAAGTCTTCGTCGAAAGATATTTTTTCGAAATCTACAATAACCATCTCCGTACAATTTTTCAATTTTCCGCCAATGGGACCAGTGAAGTTGTTTGGGTCTTGCGTTGCCCCGATATAAGTTTTCACCAGCACACGCAATGGCAATTCGTTTGCGTGCAGTAAGCACACAAACCATTGTACAGGTGAGCCCATTGTTAGTTCAAACAAGCGAATAACACCATGCTCTCTTCCAACATTGACATTTGTGCCATTGCAACCAATTGCTTTAATTGATGACAAGTCAACATTTTTGTCAATGAATGACTGAATCGATCACCATTCTTCGTTCAGTACGCTGGTCGATGAGAAATGCGTGTTCTATTAGTTCAACTTTATCATTTCTTTTGCAAACACACTTCTTGAGAACCATGCATTTACAACTACAAATGTCAAAGAGTTGCAATGCGTCGGACTGCAAAATAATTAACAAATAAAAGATACATTCACTGTGAAGCAAAATTTCACAGAGATAAAACAACTTACGCGGAATACTGAACATCTTTGGATATATTTTTGACCTTTCATCTGCACTTTATTCGTTTTCAACAATTTTAAAAATGCTTGGTTCAGAGCTTTTACTTTTGCAAGAACTCTTTGCGAAGTATTTGTTGGAATAGATGCTTTGTTCCATAATTTAATAATTTCTAACGCAACACTTTTTTCGGCTTCTTTCCAATCCAAGTTTAAATGTTGTTTCGCATATTGAAGCGCTAAAATTACATCTTCACCTGTCGGTAAACTTATTGCCGGAAGCTCGCGAGGATTGCGGTTTATTATTGCTACCTTTCGACGTAGCATTTCACTTTTTTTTATTTCACTTTCACTCTTAAGATAAAACCACTAGAAACTGGGCGGTTCTGCCACAACAAAGCCTTGAAACGCGTGAAACACCGACAGGAAAACGAATCAATTTGAAAGCTTGCCCAAAAACGCGAAAACCAAAAAACAACGTTCAGCTAAACGCAGCAACCCGGATTCAAACTAAAAAAATTCAAAAGTTTTTAAAAAAATTAAGCTTATTCGCCTTAGTAGGCTTTGCAGTAATTTAAATTCTATCAGTTCAGTAACAATGATATGGTTTAAGAGAAAGTATAAAAGTTAAGTGTTTGAAACTAAAAGATGCGTACAGCATTTATGAAAATTGGTGCAAAACGTTTCCATCGTATCTTAAAAAGTTTTTTTTATTAAAAAACAAAAAGTAAAAAATAGGTTTTTGATAACTCTCCGACGTCTCTATTAATATAAACATATATCTTAAGAACCAGATGTCTAAGATAGATTTCTAGCATAAAAAATTTGTTTGTTTTTAAATTGGTCAAAGATGTGGGCCGGTATGGGTTAAGAGAAAGTCCAAGAGTTAAATGTTTGAGACTTAAAGTTGCCAAAGCTTAGTGAAGAACAATTTTATATCGTATCTTGAAACAATATGAATTTTGTTAACCCTCGATTTTTCCAATAAAAATATATATCTCTGGAACCAGATGCCTTAGATAGTTAAACAGTATACCAAAATATTTGAATTAAATTTATCTAAACTTTTTTATCAAAATGTAATTACATCACTTCAATAGTATGGACGCTAAGCCGCAAATATATAAAAATTGATTTTTTTTTATTAAAAAAGGTCAACGAGGTGGGTCGGTATGGGTTAAAAGAAAGTCAAAGAATGAAGTATTTAACACCAAAAGAAGCGCAATGCGTTGGTAAAAATAAATATAGAACATTTTTATATCGTATCTTGAATAGTTTTTCTATTAAAAATCAAAAAGTAAAAAAAATAGGAATTTTGATAACCCTCCGATTTTTCCTTAAAAAATATATATCTCGGGAACCAAGTGTCTCAGATAGTTAAGCAGTATACCAAAATGTTTGTATTTAAAATATCTAAACTTTTTTATTATATTGTAATAACGTCACTTCAATAGCACGGATGCTACGTCGCAAAAACTGTAAAAAATCGACTTTTTGCGTTTGAAAAAGGTTAAAACGCCGGGCCGGTATGGGTTAAAAAAAAAAAAATTATATCCAAAATTTTTTTTTCGACCATTTGCAAGTTTTTATTGCTAATCAAACTGAATCGGTTTCTATCGTTACGCCCTACTACTCATCTTACATTTTCTTGCCTAAACAAGCTTTGAGATAATAAGAAATATTGGTCATGGAGAATTAGACAATCGAATTAACGAAATGAGAAAATATGTTCAAAAAATTTGCAAGAAATTCTGCAAGCATAAGTTAGTGCTTTCAAAATAAATATTGATAAGTACAGAGTTTTCGCTTTAGAAACTGCTCAGATATTTGTACAAAAATACAATTGGTATCCTATGCATACCCTACAGTCCACAAAATATTAATACATAGTCATCAAGTAATTTAGAACATGCTACTTCTAACTGGACAGTTAAGTGAAGAAGCTCAGGAAGCTTTTCTAGAATAAACACAAACACGGATATCTTAAATGTGTTGCTAATAGTATTAGATCCCGGTATAGCTAGTTTGCAGAAACCGACAATAAGCAAACTTTAATCACTTACAGAAGACGCTTCAAGCTTATTAGAATCGCTTAGTAAAGATGGCATTTTCTATCACGTTCATCATCGCCTGAGAGTGAATCAGAAAGCTAAATGTACGATATTTTTTGTTGTAATATGTATAATAAACAACAAAAAATCATTATGTTTCTATGAATGTATTTGTATGTAAATATTTTCATTTAAAATAATTTCCGAACTGTTTTCATATCCTTGGCCCCACTGTGCATCGGTGGAGCTGTCTTGTTGAAAGAGCACTTTTTCTGCGCCGAATGTGGTCGTTCTTGTTTCAAATCAATGTCAGATCAGTCCAACAATTCATATACGCTTACGAAACGGCGCAAAAACTCTTTCGGATGCGGTTGAACACCGCCAAATACTGCGGTTATGGTCGAGTGTGAGCGATTGTGCATAAATCTTTTTTTATGTCCAAATATTCATTTAAAATGTGGTATACAAACTTAGTTCAGATGCCTACAGCCTCAGTCACCTCACAAACTTTCATTCTCCGATCGTCCAATAGCATTACTTGTGCTGGTACGACCACTTCTTAACCATTGAAATTTATGGTGCAGCGAGTGTCCATAATATTTATCAAACCTTTCTTTGGTTTCGCTGATGATTTTTTAACGCAAAAAATAATCCTTGATATGTACAAAAAATTAACTTTTTTTTCCATTTTCGTAGAATTCACGAGGTCATCTAAGTTAATGATGCAGCTTGCTCAAAACTTGACAGTAGTCTATAAATTTGACAGGACCAGTGTTGCATTAAAAGTTACTACACGGAAAATCCAAAACGTCACTGACTTCTCGTCCAGTTTTACGAAGGTCGTTTACTTCGTAAAACTGGACGAGGAACCCCTAAATCTGTACTTAGAATTGCGCTTATCTACCGAGGCCTTAATTATCTTGTCGGACTGCTGCATGAGATAAACCGAAATGCTGGACCAATGATCCACTATATCGATGAGATTTTTTAAAAAGAGGGAGCTCTTCAGTGGTATTAAAAACATAGATTTTAGATAAAAATTAAAATATGTGACTCTTAAGAGACTTACTACTTTCGCCAACAACTTTTATCTCTGCGATGACATTTTTTATCACTGTTGACACACTAACTTATATGCTGAATCTACAAGTTCTAGAAGCTACAAGTTTTCGCAAGTAAGTCCCATTATTGACATTAACTCTTTGAGGTACGAAAATTTCAATTTAATAAATACCCTTGAGGTGCAAGTCAAAAATATTTTTCTTTTTTTTTATTATTATTTATTTTTATTATTATTTATTTTTATTATATTTATTGTTATAATTATTAACAAAATTTATAATATAACTTATTCTTTTTAAAAAAATAATATGGTTTATTTTGTCCCAATATACCTCAAAGGTTTTTTCAGTGGTTCAAATTTTGTCCCATGGTACTTCTAAGGCCTTTTCCACACTTGGTCAACGCAATTCCAACACAACTTCAACGCAACAGCGAAAAAGTTGAAAAGCAATGCAACTGTAAGCCGAATGCTTTCAGACTTGCTTCAAAAGTCATGCAACATATAATAATTATTATTATATAATAACTGATGTTTTTCGATTTCTTGCACTAATTTAATATTTAACACTTGCTCATTCATCCTGCAAACTATTTCTTCTTCTTTAAGATTCTATTAGGAACTAATTAATGAGCTTATTCACCTTGATTAATATATAGCCTACTGCACTACAAATACTTGAATTCACAAAAGAAACAAACTGATGCAACAAGTCGGCGATGAAAATTGCGGAAAGCCGCGTTGCGTTGAACAGGTTGAGAACGTGTCGAGAACTTGTTGTGTGCAAGTTGCTTAATCTGAAGGTTCCGGTATAAATACACAGGCTAGCAAATTGAGTTGGAGTTGCGTTGACCAAGTGTGGAAAAGGCCTAAGAGTTAAGTAAAAATTTTCTAGCATAACAGGGGTTTTTTTTAGTGTATTGTCAATGCCAATATTGAGAACTAAGCATTTTAGCTACCTATCGTTAAATTATTTTAGCTTTATTATATTATTATATATAGTAATACTATATTTTATTCCATATATATTAAACTGTTCTATTTTGAATTCCGTCTTTTTTAACCAACTGAAAACAGTATTTAATTCTTTGCTGCCTAAATACTCTATGTAACAAATTGTTCAAATATCAAAATACACTCGCTGAATATATTAAAGCTATTTAATTATACCATTTACCGCTATCCAAATAAATAGAGGTAATTTTGTTTTAAGTTCGGAATTTCTTCTTTAAAACAGTATCGAGTGTTGCAGCAAAATACTAGAAACTCATATTTTTCGATTGGTATAAATAAGATAATGACTATTGTAAATTATCTGAAATAAGTATGCAAGATAAACCAGAGGGTAGAGCACTAATGTGCGATAACAGAGTGCAAATAAACACAGTAAAAATAGAAAAAAACAATAAATACTACACAGCAACACAGACAGAGATTTACCAATTAAGAGTTCATTGAATGAAAACACAAGAATGAGGGAGTCACTGGAATAACTACACTGCAAAAAATTCTCAACATAAACGAGAGAGTCAAAATATAAATATAATTTGGTAAAAAGCCTATGAAATGCCACTGAGTATGTCTCACTGGCAAGTTCAGAAAGTAACAGTAATTTTATTTGTGCAATAATAGTATCATTTACTTTTTTGCTCGCAATAATGCGCCTACAAAAATATTTAATTAAGTCAATTGATACAAAGGCGGTAGCTAAAGGTCAAGCTGCATTGAAGCTGCGGGTCAACTCATAGAAAAAGAGAAACGAAAATAAGTACTTGCTATAACATTTATAAGCAGCAACAACACTCACCATCACCATCATCATCATAATCATCATCATCATCATGTGACAATTGAAGATAGCTGTGAGCAAGTTTTGTGCAATTTAATCATTTATATCAATTGTCTGACAAATTATTTCGTATATGAAAAAAACTATGTCGAACAGCAGTTAAGCGCTTTTGTTTTGAACGACTGAGTGCAGTAACTAGCTAGAGTTTGAACTCTCTCTAGACTGCGTAAATTCACTCTAACAAGTGGATTAGTGTTTTTTGTATTAAAGCTTATTACTACAATGTCGATATATATTCAGCTAAACCAAAATAAATGGAAATGACTTTTTTGGATGAAATTAAGTTATTCCTTTCTTTTGATAAATTTTAATATTTACATGCCTTATATTATAATCAAAATGACTAGTTTAACAATTTCAGATCCAAGTTCCTGCACGCTGAAAAAACAATATCTTTTTATATATGGGCATTTCCAAACTGGCGTTACGTACGATTTGTACGAAGAAATGTAAAAAAATGAAAATGTCTACTTTGTGAAAAGTCGCAAAAGTAGCACTATACATTAGGGTGCATCTTTTTTTTCAATTCACTTCTAATAGCATTTATCTGGTGCTTTAGTTCATAAATAAAAAACCTGTGCAAGGAGAAGGTCCACAATTGATTTTTTTTCAGTTGGCGCCTAACCCCTAGAATGTCTGCATATCGTAAAAATTCGACTTTTTCGTAGTTGTTTGATAAATATTGATCTCTATTAAAGCGTATGCACTGAAGACCAGTGAAACAATTTTTTTATTACTAAAGTATATGTAGACTATGTGAAAAGAAATCGAAAATGATTCAATTGATATATTCTAGATTACAAAAAAATTTTTGAATATCAATTGATTTATTCTGAATTTTAAACGTAATTCTGAATATGAATTACGATATATGAATATGATATATTCCTAATTTCAAATTGAATTTCAGAATTTCAATTGATCTTACCTGAATTTCAAAAAGAATTCTAATTTGCAATTGTTCTATTCTAAAATTCAATTGATTTTTTCTGAATCTTTATTTATCTTTTCTGAAAATCAATTGATATTATCTGAATTTCCAGTTATATGTTATGAATTTAAAAAAAGGATTCTGAATTTCAATTGAACTATTCTTGATTAAAAATAGATATTCTGAATTGCAATTGATTTTATCTGTATGCGAAATGGAATTCCTTAGTGGAACTTAGTTCGTGAATTACTGAGTGAAAAATTTTTTTTGTAATTTCAATTTAATTTTTCTGAATTTCAATTGAGCTATTCTGAATTTCAAATTGAATTTCTAAATTTCAATTAATTTCTTATATTTTGAGTTTCTAATAGACTTTCTGAACTTAACTTGATCTATTCTGTATTTCAATTGATATTTCGAAAATTAATCTATTCTGAATATTTTTTCAGAACTATCGTAGGAAATTGTGTAAATTGTGCGAAGTGTGAAAGTGCAAAGTTTGAAAGTGCCTTAACCCATTAACCGCGGCTCCCAAACGCTTGCTTTTTCTCATGTGCTTTCTTATATTGATCATAGGAACTACCACATCAAATTTCATCTTTGTATCTTTCAGCGTAGTCGAGATATAAGTTGGGAATAAAAATACCCAATCATCATTAATGTGTTCTAAATGGGCACAAATTCCTTCTGCAACGATAGCACAGTTTTTTATCAGGAATTTTCTGTCAATAACAGGTATAGTTGGTAAATTGGCTAAAAGAGCTTTTACATTTTTTTAATATATAAAATTTTTTACAAATGATAATAGCACAAATTTTTCTCATTTTTAATGTTAATTACTTTTGACTTTGAAAATGAAGTAGTTAACGTAAAAATTTCTTGAAATGCTGCAAAAACAATTTATAGATCTATGTTTTCTTAAAGCAACAAACAAAAAATAAACACACGCTTTTACCAATCCTGAGATATGATCAATTCTGCAGAAGCATTTTCATGGGTAAAAAGTACCCAACCGCGGTTAATGGGTTAACCCAAGTTAATGGGCTAAGTATTTATTGTTTATCGGTAAGTCTCCTTTCCATTTATTGTTTATAGGGTCTTACCGATGTTAATTAATGTTGATTAAATTTTTTATTTAGATTCCTTTCGTTAGCACTTAATTTTGAATGAAACAGAACTCTTCTAGGACCAGTACTTTAGACTTGTTTCGGTTGAATTAACTTTTTTAAATGTCGGTTGTTCTAGTGTTGAAGAACCATTTGACATATCTGCTAGATATTTAACTCGAAATTTTTGCATTTCTAAGCTGAACTTTTGGCACTTACGTGACTTTCTTGTGCTGACCAACAAATATCACGACATTAAGCTATATGTCATAAATATTAACGTTAGAACTCTAGTAAAACTAGGTGTGTTTGTATGTGGCTTCTTTGTTTATGACTTATAACATGTATATCAACAATTTGCCGCTGTCAAGCAATTCGCGCATACACACACTTACACATCCACCAACACAGACGGACACAAAAAGCACACAAAACGATATTAACTAACCTTAATTCACAGCGACTTAGTCGAGGCAATTTAGACGACGATTTAGTTGCTTAGTTCGGCGTCAGAGGTCATACGGTACGGTTTAAAATTATACAGCAACAGTTCGGTTTAAAAAATAGAAGAAAAGGTTGCGGAAAGTATAGAGTTCCAGCAAAAATGTACAAAGGATATTCATGCATATAAATACAGAAGTAAAAAAAAAAACAAATATTGTGAAATTTCCACTCGGTAACGCAAAAGCTTTAGAATATTGCAAATTACTATACACACTCAAATCCTGGATAGAAAGAATTTAGAAAAAGCATTCGCACTTGAAAACAAATACATATTTTAATAAAATTTATTTGCTAAAGTCTTTCGCGTCAGTAGTTGAATGGGTGAATAAGCACTCAGCCGCCAACAACCGCAGTAACAACAAGCGAAATATCCTAACGTGTCCTGCCATTTCAACTGCACGCACACACTTACGTGCCCAACCAACTTTTCGTCCTTGAAAAACCAATAAAAAGCAAGCAAAACACAAAACATATTTCAAATGAAATAAAAAAAAAATCGCAGATACTTGGCCTTTACGCGAGTCACGCAATCCTACATTACGTTTACGTTAAATTCAACGTTCGTTTTTACGTTGTGTGTTTTTTTCAGTGTCTTGTGCTCATTTTATGTGAAAGGAAAAAAGAACGCATTGCATAAATTCACAATAATCAATAGTAGCGTTTCGTCCTTCGTTTCTACGTTTCAATAAAGTGTTCTATTTACATAAAAATGAAGATAAATTTGATAAGTGTTTTTTTGATTTAAAGAAAAAATTTACTTATAAATTGAATTGAATTCCGAAATAAAAATATTTATGAATAAAAAATTATTACCACCAAATCCTAAGAATTTTTTAAGGCAGCCAAACAATCATGTGGATTACTTGTGGATATATATTCGCAATTCTATGTTTTGGATAAATGGATATAAATTCAATACATATTAACTTAGATTAGGTGAGTTTTTCTTCGTTTTATGGTAAAGTGCACTTTCTTGCAAACAAGCAAATATACATGATTTGGAAGGGTTCAACGTGCAATAAAATTACTTATCACGAAAAAGATTTAGAAAAAAAATAACGACTACTGTGCTACCAAACCAAGAAAAATATATATAAAAAACCGTAAAATGATCCAATAAAATAATATATCCTGAAATAACTTTTAAGAAAATTAATAGCACACTGAAAAAAACACAATTTTTAAAATTGACAATTTGCTTAAAAATACTTTTCGTTAAGAATGTTGCACGGAGAGAAACAATTTTCTTGTTTTGAGAAACATTTTTACTTGATTCGTGAAATTAATCTAAATAAATTTACTGAAATCAAGCATTATAAAGTATTATCTAGGAAAAATGCTTTAAATTAGTATTAATTTCTAATATAACTTTTTTACAACTGCCTTAATCGCGAAAGACTGTTTGTTGCAAATAGCATGATAAAACTACTATTAAGACGTCGTTTAAGTCCGCACTCAAAGAAATATTTGTTCATATTGACCAATTCCTAGGTATAGTTGATACATTTTTTGTCAATATACAGTCAACAAAAGCTTTTGTCAATTAGATTAAAGGTGATAAGTTCCAATCATATTGACAAAAATTTATATGATAAATGGATGTTTCAATTTGATATAAGCCTTTATCACGAATATAGCGTTTTTATTGTTGATTTGATAAAACACTTTGTCAATATGACTACAGAATATTTCAACATGAAAAATACAATAGTTTGTTGAATTTTCTATTCTGTTGAAAACATTGTTTTTATCAATAATACTCAAATGCTTTGTTGTTCTGATTAAAAGATTTTATTACAGTTTATGTATAATAAACATACTTATAAATATAATTATGGAATTCACAAACGTTGATATTATCCATGCTGAATTCATTGAAAAAGAAGCTCAATTTGTAGTCATCGCTAATGATAAATGCATTTAGAAACTCAGCCAAAAATGTTGAAGTGCCTCATATGTCGAAGGTGCATTATGGTAAAATTGGTTCACTTGAAAACAAAAAAAATTATTTCACAAGCTCACATGTACACACTTAGCTTCCACACACAAGTAAGCTTCCACTTAAAATATTGCACTGTATTTTAAAGCTTTCCCGAATTTTATCTTCTTAACTTTATTTTGTACATGATTTAAAAACGCAAATGACGCCACTGAAATACCAACCATTTCTTTCTGTTGACATTATTAAAGGTTTTTGAAATTGATAATCCTTTTTATCATTATGAAATTGAAATTTTATCCACTTGAATCGGTCGATTATCAATAACATTAATCATTTCTTCAGTATAACAAATCTATTGATCAAGCCAACAAAGTAGTTTGTTAATATTATTTATTAAAATTCTAAAATATTATTTCGATTGATTGACGAATCTGTCAGCGTGAACATGCTTAAATCAAGTTAACAAACTTATATTTCAAGCTAGTAAAATAATTTCGTTGTTACGCATTGAATTTGTTGCTGTTTTTAATCAAATGGATAAATTTTCTTTTGAATTGACGAAAGAATAATGCATTATTGATCAAATTGAATTGATTGGACAGTTTGGTTTTGTTAGGGATTAACAAAAGTTATGTATCAATTTTACCAAGAATATTTCTTTGAGTGCGTACAACAGTCTTAAGTATTCTAAAAATAGTGGTCCTGTAAATATTTCAGTGTAATTTTTTCCTTAAATGGTATGCATGACTGTAACATCAATAATAATTAGTGTGACCATCTCACTTTTGCAGCATTTGGTGACAATCGCCCAAAAATTTGGAGCAGTGGTCCAAACTCGGGGACATTTTTCGGTAAAAACGGGGACAATTCAGAGTTAATCTATATATATAAAAATCAAATGAGTGTGCGTTAGTCTCGCTAAAAGTCGGAAACGGCTCGGCCGTTTTTAATAATTTTTTTGCGTTTTGTTAGCCTCATATCAGGAAAGGTGTAGAGAAAAAGGAAATTTTGCCACACCCCCTTTTACCGCCTACAAATCAATTAGCTTTTTGTATTTTTTATGGGAAGTGTTCGAATAGCTTTGGAGTTAAAAGCCGCACAGCCTCGGAATTCGGTATTCGACCACAATTTGCACGTACCGCTTCACTTATAAAATTGTATGGCGTTGGACAAGGGAGTGTACCACCCCCATACAACCCAAATTTGAGAAATTGAATAGCTATTGAGTTATAGGTGGCACAGCCATAGAATTCAGTTTTCGACCACAATTTACACATTCAGTTTTACTGATAACATTTTACGAGCGTTATAAAAGGGGGCGTGGCACTGCCCATACAACCCAAATTTGCGGTATCGAATTGCTTTGGAGTTATAAGGCACACAGCTCCGGAATTCGGTATTCGACCACAATTTACGCGTGGCGTTTCTCTGATAACATTTTATTGGAGTTGGACAAAGAGGCGTGGCACTTCTCAAACAACTCAAATTTCCGATATCGAATAGCTTTTGAGTTATAAGCCGCATAGCCTGGGAATTCAGTATTCGAACTCAATTTACCCAAGCAGTTTTACTGATGACACCGTATGGCGTTGCACAAGGGGGCGTGGCATCTACCATACAACCTAAATTAGAGAAATTCAACAGCTTTTGCATTATTGGTCGCACTGCCATGGAATGCAGTATTCGACCACAATTTACGTATGCAGTTTCACTTAAAACATTTTATTGGTGTTTGGCAACGGGGCCGCAACACGGTTAGCCTCCTAATGCCCCTTTTTTTGTTTGAGCTCCAAATCAGATTACACTAATTTGGGTACAAGAAAAACGAATCTGAAGTTCGTTTTCAATTTTAGTTCTTCGTTAATTTTTTACAGGTGAAAATGTCCACAACAGGTGAAAATGTTAACGGTTTTTTTAACACCTTGCATTGTTGTTTTACATATTTTTATCTCAATTAAAAGAAAAAACAACTTCTTACTAAGAATTATCTTTTTTTCCACTTCGATCTCACTTCAATTAATGTTTTTTTTTTTTATTTACCGAAAATCGAGCTAAAAATTTCGAATATAAAATTAATTGAATTCGTAAAAAAATGATGAAATTTAAATTCATATTAACGTAATTGTCCAACGAGCATGCTAGCTTCAATAGAGAAAAACTAAAATATAGCCTAAAGATTCGTCTAGACTCTGAAGGAAACCATTTGAAAAATTTTCCACAGACTACGGTTTTATAGCCTATATGCGGGCTTGGGCATTAGAGGGTTAAGCAAGACTAGAGGACTCAGTTTTAAGATTTCAATATTGTGGAATTATCAAGGTAATTTCGACAGATTTTATTTACTGTGAAAACAATTCTGAGTCGTTTTTATGTGCTTATTACAAGGCCAAAGAGAGGACGAGCTAACATAGGTCGTCGAAGTAAGTCGAATGTGTGGCGAGATACTTCACGTGCAAACCGTCGTTTATAAATAAGCAAATAGCTTATTAAGAGCTACAATCATCAAAGATGTGTTTTTGGATACGGAAAGTATTTACAGGTTCGAGGATTGCTTTGGATTTATCTATTTTGCTATATCTTGAACATAAGAACAAGATATAAGAACTCATGAAACAGTTTTTAATGCAATATTACATATAAACCATGAAAGTTGGTTCATAATTACTACTTCTTTGAAATATAGACCCGCCGAAGCTGAGTAATAAAATGAGACTTGCATCATTGATCATCATGAGACCAACTACCAGAAAGGGGAGAACAACGTCTGCAGGGTCAACTAGTGTTTGATAAATCATATTAATCAACTTTCTTAAAAGCTTTCATATATCGAAATAAAATCTTACACCAAGATTTAAAAACATTTATGAAGCGAACATATACACCATTTCCAATTGTAATTTCAAAAAAAATCAACTGAAATGCAAATATTTGGAAAAGATTAATTGAAATTAAAAGATTTTCATTAAAATTCAGAAAAGATTATTTGATATTCAGAAACTCCATTTGAAATTCAGAAAATATGAATTTAATTCAGAAAAGATCAATTAAAGGGATCAATTATCGTATAAACATGATATACCACATAATGAAAAATTTAATAAAAATTACTTTAAAAGTTTGCAAAATGTTCAATTATTAGAAGGAATTGTTACCTCTTTTCTTTTTTTTTTTAAATCACATGAAATATAACAATAGATTTCATCATAAGATCATCTTAAGAACCAAGTTTCATTGAAATATCTCAACGCTATCGATATGAGTGCTCCAAAACAATCAGAAGTGAGAGAAATTTACTTACCCTAATAGGGATTGGGCTCAGAGACTACACAAGACATATCAACTAACCATGCGTTTACATAGACCTGACCATGAGTTGACCTTTCGATAAGTTAACATCAAAAAGTTACAGTTGTTAACAAAGGTACTCATGCCAAAAAATTGATTCTACTGAAAGATAAGTAAATTAATTTGTTGGCATTTCAACTGCTTCTACGGTTAGAGTTAAAATTTATTAGAGTCAGGAGTTTTTTTTTTTAATATTCCAAAAGTATAGTATTTTCAAAATAAATTGTTTAATTTTTGTAAAGATACTGACGTTATTTCCACTTCTACAGTCGTTTTATTAGTTATCGAGCCACAATGTTTCATCTACATTCATTCGCTTTATACTCATTTATCTCGAAACTACTTTTTTCGGCATAGTGTTGTGGAAAAAACAAAAACTTTTTAGCCGAATCTTTTGAAATTTTAATATGCTATTCACAACATAAGTGGCTATCGCTGGTACTAAAATCAAAGTTATCTTAGACATCATATATTTATCACTTAAATAAGCTTCTCGGATTCATTAAAAGACGTGCAAGTGAATTCAAGAACGTCTGGGTAACTAAAACCCTATATTGCACACTAGTGCGTCCAATTCTTGAATATTGTTGCGCAGTAAGGAACCCAGGTTTTGAAGTGAATAGTGATAGAATAGAATCTATCCAAAAACAATTCTTACTTTTTGCTTTGAGCGATACGTACGACCCTTGGGACTATAGAAACCTGCCACCATGTGTTGACAGACTGAAAGCCATTAAAATAATGCCGTTGTCAACAAGAAGATCGCTACTCTGTTCAAGTTTTATATTTGATGTCATTGCCCGAAACATTCACAGCGAATATATTTCCAGCAAAGTAACAATTAATGACCCAATAAGGAGAACTAGGCATACAAGTGAATCAATCACAGCACAACACCACGTACGCTTTCAACGAACTAATAAATAGATGTTATATGATATCTAATACTATCAGCGAGCAATACCTACCACTAACGTCTAAATAAAGGGTGGTTTAATTTTAAGGGCCGATGTTGAATGTAAACCACGCCTAAACTTCAAGTTTTTTTCTGCATTTCATTTGACATTTCTCAATTTCAGACTAATTCAATTTGAACCATGGAAAGATACATAATCGAGCAACGCGTAAAAGTTATTCAGGCTTATTATGAAAATGGTCGTTCATATAGTGCACTTCGTGATTTTTTCGGTCAATTTAATCTCCCAAATGTGCAAAAATTTGAGCAAACCGGGTCTGTAGAAGATGTGAAAACACCAGTGCATGCTCGTACAGTTCGCGATAGTGTGGCTGAGGGCCGTCCACCTCAACTCGTCGTCGTGCCCAACAATTGCACCTCTTACGCTCGTCGTTGATGAACATTATGCATAAAGACTTGCATTTACACGCTTACAAGGCCAATGGTCAGAATGGTGGCAAGAAATGGCAACAGTGGATGATCAATTTTCGAAGAAAATCATCTTCAGTGATGAGGCACATTTTCACCTCAGTGGATTCGTCAATAACCATAATTGCCATATTTGGGCGAATGATAATCCAAGAGTGATTGTCGAAAAACCAATGCACCCACAAAGACTGACTGTTCGGTGCGGTTTATGGGCTGGCGGCATCATCGGGCTGTATTTTTTCCAAAATGAGCCCGGTCAGGCAGTTACTGTGAATGGTGTTCGCTATCGTGAGATGATAATGAACTTTTTATGGCCCGAATTAGAAGATATAGATGTGGACGATATGTGGTTTCAACAGGACGGTACCACTTGCCACACAGCTAACGAAACAATGGCCTTTTTGCGCGACAAATTCAATGGCCGTGTTATCTCACGTGGGGGCGATGTCAATTGGCCGCCAAGATCATGTGATTTGGCACCGTTGGACTTCTTTCTTTGGAGTTATTTGAAAGAAAAGGTGTACGTCGATAAGGCAGCAATAATTCAAGAGCTAAAGGATGAGATAATTTGACACATTAACGGCATAGAACCTCAATTATGCCTCAGCGTCATCGAAAATTTGGACCATCGCATGGTGCTGTGCCGCCGAGGTCGCGGCGGCCATTTTGCCGATATTTTGTTTCATTCATAATTGAACCATACCAATATTATCATAATAAAATGAAATGACAATAATTCCCTAAATAATTTGTGTTTTATTCAAAATCAAAATCGGCCCTTAAAATTTAACCACCCTTTACATATTCAAGCGTGCCCTATCCAATCACCTCTTTCCACTCTAAGCATATATCCTTATCACGATCACCAATCACTATCCATGCCTCTTTAACTGTTCCCTATTAATTATAAGATATCACAGTAGTTTAATAGTCTTATTTTCTACTACTTTGTATAAAATATGTTAGTATGTACGTTCCTTCTGTTTTTTCTTTTCTTTTATTCTCTTCTCTCCTTTTCTTTTTGACGTGTACTTGAATTCATGTCGTTCAGGTGGTCGGATTACTCCCACTTCAATTAGCATATTATTGTACACCAAAACAAGGAAAGGGGTGAGGAAAAAAATAACTAAAAGAACAAACTGTTTTGGCCTTGCTTGGCCAAATAAATAAATAAATAAATAATTACCGGTAAAAAACAAGTTGCTTTTAGAATTAAAATTTCAAAAGCGCGTCATTCTGTCGATTTTCAATATTTTATTTTCTTTCTAGTTCCACTCATAGCTGTACTCATAGTGATTAGTAATATTCTTGGTTTTTATATTTCAGATAGTTAGAAGAATCAAAATCTACAACACCGCCCAAGCCCCTTTTCCTTGGGAGGGTCTCATTTCAGCAACATGATGTTTGCAAGCAACAGGCTCTTCTCAAGTTGCTTCTCAATCAAAACAACTGCCCCATTTCTACAGAAATAAATCTTACATTTCTGCAAAAATAATTTTTGTAATTAATATATGTAAGACTTGTAAGTTCAATGGGGAAATACTTATATTTTAGATCTCACTTACCTGCGATCGCGTTAGTTGTGTCCGTACAAACTGCTTCCACTTTATCACACAATCCCCATTTTTTCAACTCGAAAACTACCGCTTTTGCTTGCTCAACACCTGTCCCATGTGGCAAAACAGGAGAAATGAGTAGCTGTTCATCAATCATAGGGCCTGTAACAAGGTAGACGTTCCTCAGTTCTACCGCCTCTTAATTCAATTCTTTTGCCGTCGAAATGGGCAACCAAATTGGATGTTTCGTCCATCTTGTTCAGAAATTCAGTCTTAATTTTACTAGCAGTTTTGCTTCTATGTTTAGTCCTTGCACGATGCATAGAACTTTTGTTGATATTAATATCAGATTTATTGATATTAGAATGCTCAGCGCAGTTAAAAACAATTTTGGTTGATGATCTAATACTAACTTTGGCAGTGTCCAACGATGCAGCTAATTTTGCTGACACAGCCTTTCTTCGACCTCGTTTTAGTATTGCAGTTTCTGCTTGGGTGTATCGTTTGTACTTTTTCTACATTTAGAAAAATTTTCACTAAAATTGGACTGTTCATCCTCACTACCATATGTCGAGATGGATTTATTTGAACCCGAGGAGTTAACTGTGTAGTCCGCTAAGCACAGTGAAAATGTAACTCTTATTCATATAATTATATTTAAATAAAATGAAAGACTTTTTTTAAAAGATCAAAGAACCAAGGCATGCACCTTATACAAACAGGGTTTGGTCTTTGAGCTGAAAGGAAAGGGATAGATTATTTTGAAGAATTGAATAGGCGAAACAAACGGGAAGACAATTTGAATTGCTTTTAACCGAGGCTCTAGTGTTATGCCTTAACCTCGGCAAGCATTTCCAGCCCTTAGTCGTTTCTGTCTTTTAATTCGACATTTTGCATTATTTAACTGTGGATTTTTAGTTTTTCATAATTCTTAAATTTAGGAAAGAACAAAGAAAGTGAAAAATACCATGCCCGATCCCGGATTTTAACCAGAGACCACTGGGTTGATAGTCCAGCGCACTCTCCACTTTGTAGTCTAAAGGAAGACATTATTTCATTATTTTGTTGTAGCACTCCTTTCTTTTTAAAATATTTTAAATTCTCTTAGCTGCTCTTTTTTCTTTTTTAAATAGGTTTTTATTCACGGCCGATACGTCCCTCCTATCTTTGTAAAATCAAAAAACGCCTGTCTTTAGTTGCAAGTTTTGCGTTGCACATGCAATGTCCAAATGATTATTTAAAGTGCCTCAGTAAAATATTAATATGTGCACAAATATTTTTTTATTTTTTCTCCCTGGTTTATAACAGTACAATTTTTCTGAGTTTGCCAAAATTTTTGTTAATGGATGAAGTTTATTAGTCAAACAGAGAATTCTTCTTTTCCTCGTATTCGTAGTACCGTTAATCGAACTGTGTAATCTCGCGTGTGCAATAGAAAATATTTATATGTGCACAGTTGCTTTTTTGTGTTTTAACTGATATTACGAAAAATGACAAAATTTTGTTTATAACGTTATTAAGAAAAACCATAAACGGTAATACATTTTTGGAACAAAATATGAGCACATTTAAGATGTTTCATTTTTAAAATAAAAATGCCATGCAGAGCCACTTTATCTGAAGAAGATCGTTGATACTTAAATGTAGCCGGTATGAAAGTAGGTGCTAGGACAAATCGTCACCGAAACACCATAAAAAATTTTTTAAAAGACTCTGGCAACTATTATACCGTATTTAAAGCGCAGTGAAAGAAAATCCGTGATTGAAAAACGGCACAAAAGCCAAATTCGACGTCTTGCTGCGCAATTGAATCTAAGGGTCACCAGAAGCAGAATCCAGCAAATTTTGAATGAAAATTCCAACGTCAGTTATGAATCACCCTTCTCTTAACCCAGACTTCTACCATAACACTTTTCGGCTAGTCTAGCATATGCCGAAAAATACAAATTTTGTGAGAAAGAATTTGAAAATGTCATATAAATGATGAAAAAAGGTTTAACCTTGATGGGCCCGACGGTTGCCAGAAATACCGGAACAATTTGCGATAGCCTCGACAAATTAGGTATGCGCGTACCCATGGGCGGGGATCATTGATAGTTTCAGTCGGTGTCAGAAACTTTGAAAGTCTCCCCTGTATTTTATTTCGTGCAAATCGAATGCATAAATGTATATTGAGTTATTAGATGATGTGTTTATTGTGTCCACATGCTATAAATACCAGGATAACTGGACTTTTCAGCAGGACAACGCACTAACAAGTTCTTCCCGAGCCACAAATGACTTTCAATAAATCGTAAATATACCCGTACTGCAGTGACCTGCTGTTAGTCATGACTTGAATCCTATCGAAAACCTAGGGAGCATTCTTTCGGCCTAAGTTTATAAAAACGGGCGTCACTTCGAGTCGATGAAGCATCTGAAAACAGTTCTTTAAGATGAATGGCAGAAAATCGATGGCTTCATCCTCAGATCGCTGGTGTACTTCATGCTTTTCACGCTTAACTAAGTCATATATAAGATAGAAAGACATATTCTTTTATAAATCTATATATATTTCTATTTTATTCCATAAAATCAATAAAAATAGGTTTTGAACTTATGAATATTTTCTATGAACTTTTTAAATACATTTTAATTTATTTTTAATAACAATAAGTTTTTTAATAAGCTATACCTTGTTTTGCATATATGTTCTTATAACTATTTCAATAATAAATAATATAAAAACAAGTGAAGTTATGTTTGCTTAGAATTGCATTTGAAGTGTTGCACATATAATTATTTTACTACGGTATTTTTGAATGCGTCTTCTCTTGACTTTTGAACAAAATTGCGTCGGTTTGCTGTTTTCATGAGCGTTTTCCAATTGGAATACAATTTCTTAAGCTTAGTCACTACACGGTTTTTTGCTTGAGTAGAAATACGTCCCTTAGCCAATACTTCCATTATATCTACAGATGTCACCGAATAAGCTCTTGTCTGAGATCCATTGGAGTAGCGGTCAGAACGCAGGTTATGAATTAAAAGTCTCAGCACTTGCAAGTTTGCAGGAAGTCGTGCTCCACATAACTTATAATCTGCATGATCTGTTAAATAAATACTCTGTCGAAGTGATTTTTATTTTACTTTTTTTTTGCGATTCTGAATCCATTTTTGTGATAAAGACAAGAATAACACAACACTAAAACATAACTTTTTGTATTTACATGAACTGTAGCTCTTTGTTGTAACTCGTAACAATCGCAGTTACCGATCCATGTTACCGATTTGACGTCACTCTGACGTAATTCTCACCTACACTGTTTGTGTAATAATCTGAAGCGATTTCTGTTTTATTCGTTTGTTCCAAATCAATAAGTTGTCACATGTTCCGATTTCACTTCAATAGAATCTTTAAAAAAATTATTTGTGTTAGAAAAGTGAATCGATAAAACTTCATGTTTTTCTCACTCACTCTGCGGCAAGTGAGATTTCTACAGATCTATATAAATGACAGTAATGTTGTGTTTATATTGAATAACAAGTACTCGCAATTAATATTCTAAAACGGTCACTTTCACTTAAGTTACATTTTTTATTGTAATACTCTGACTATAATACTGTTTTTGTTTTAAAATGTTTTAACTTTCAAGGTAATGCGATTTAAAAAGAATGCCCATTTACATAAAAGAAGGAAATTTAAGAAACAAAATATTTGTTAGAGCAGTGCAAAAGAACACGGTTGCAAATATTTGCTAAGTTTTTGATACACATCAATTATTGTCAATTATTTACATTCATAATAGTTGATTATTTCCGCAAACATTATAACACATTTAAATAATCAGATAATCACTTTTTGATAACAAGACCATCACCTTTTTATTATAAAATTTTAGCGCACATAAAATAAAATAAATGCAACTAGACAGCTGCTTGCCATTTAACTCAATTTCGCAACGTTTCTTATCGATTTGTGCTCTTTTTCATCACGGACCGAATTTTTACCGATTTCAACGTACACAAACATTAGTTGTCACGAAATCGGTAACTAGGAATCGATAACGCGTGTCGTTACATAAATCGGTAACTTGCCGATTTTGTTACAGGAACTAGCTACAGCTGACTTTTTTTAGAGATGAGCGACTAGCGCAAATACTAACAAGAAATGTCGTTGAATATTTCCGCTGATTATTATATCGCGAATGTTTCGTAAAGCGTTAAAGATACTGTTAAAACGATTGTAAACATTTTTGAATACTTTCATAAAACTTTTCCAATGCCATGTGGTATCTACAAGCTCCTAGCGTGAGTTTCATTTTCTTTTGGCAATACCAAATTTTAAGTTAAAAACTAACAGTTTTAAAAGCTTTATGCCCTACCTAAACTTTGAGATATTGAGGTAAAATTTTAAACACAAAACTTTTATTAAAAAAGGAACAGAATAAAACTTGTTCCCGAGGTATTTGTAAGAAATGATTTTTAAGGGACACCCTATTTGTCAGTTAACCCGAATCATTTTCTTATTGTCATATGGCAATGAAAAGGCAAACGCTTAAAATGTGGTGAAATTTAAAAAAAAATCGCAGAATGATTTTATAGGAGAGCCAAATGAGGGTATTTTATAGTATACTTTTCAAATACGTAAAAGATTACGAGCTTATTGTGTTGCAATTGTTAAATTAAAATAATTGTTACTGCTATTTTTTATGTAATTTTTAAGGACTAATGTGTTTAATAAACTATCAAGTCTGTTTTTTATACGTTTAATTAGTCAAAACGTGTTTATGTTTGATACTATAAACTGTTAGTATCAAATAAAAAATTGTATTTTCAGCATTGACGTAGCAAGCGGGGGAAAAGGGGGCAGTTGCCCCCAGCTTATTTAGCTAGATAAAAAATTTCAAAAGAAAACTTCAAAAGTTATTAAAAATATCAGTTTTTTTACAACGATAATATTTTTGTATTATATATTTTGCTCTTCTTTCTCTCTTCTCCATAAACATGCTTTTGGATAACCCTTTTCTTTCTCTGTGTTTGCAAAAAGAGTTTCTACTGCAATTCCAATTTGAAAAAAATTCGGATACACTGAAAAAACTATTAAATGAATTTGAAAAACTTGTTGCTTTCTTGACACTTGCAACTATGACACAGAAACGACTCACTCATGCGGCACTTATACATATTCACAGAGATAAAACCATGCATTTAAACCATGTACAATTGTACCAAAATTGGTACATTTATTTTAACTTGGTAGCTTGGTGCATTATTTTCTGAGTTGAGCACATTTTGTAAAAGATTTACAATTTAACAATTTATTACAAAAAGCGAAATTTGGTAGCACTGGAAAAATATTTAGACTTATGTTAAGTGGAACTTTCATCGCATTAAGTTCTAAAAGTTGAAAGCTGACATGCTTTTCTTGTCATATATATTAAAAATCACATTTTTTGAGACATTTTTTGAGACTTGAGGATTTTTTGTGAGAATTTCCACTAAAGCAGAAAAATATCTCCAATCAGAAAATTTTTCTCTTATTACCAAAGATATCCTAAAACAAATTAAATACAAGTTCGATTTAGGTAAAGAAGATCTATATGTTTTGAATATAATAACATCTTCACAAGTTATGTCAAAAAATAAAATTTCGTTATTGTCATAGTTCAATAATTCATATTAAAATATCATCTCATAGAATGCTACACTGACATTATTGTGACTCAGAGGAAACTTGTTCAGGTTTCAAATATTAGTTTTTAAAATTGTAATGACGTTGGGAAAAAATTTGGGTATTTTAACCCTGCGTTACTAACGCAGGGTGGATTACACCCATAAGTTATGAAATATGGAAAAAATTTATTAATAGTTTAATGGTGCGAACATTATAATAAATGTTATCTCTTTTTGTATATTTTTCTATATTTTAAAACAAAATTTAGTACTGTTTTTTAAACTAAATTATAAAAATTACACATTTCAAAAAGTGTCTGGGTGTTTTACACCCACGTTAGTATAGGAGGAACAAGAATTTGGGGTGGTTTACACCCACGTTAGTAATAATGTTATATTATTTAGTATAAACGTGTGATTTGTTTCTCACGTAAAATAAAAAAGGTTTTACATAAGAAACCTCTCCTGAGCAACACAGGAAATTCAAATTAAAGATTTAAACCTTTGCTCGACTTAAACAGCTTCGACGATTTCATCACGTTATGTCAATCAATAGAAAAATTTTTTAAGAATGCGGACGTGTTTGTGCTTGCAAGATCTCATCTCATCAACACTGTGAATTTAGATTTAGCCCAGTGGAAATGGTCGAATTTCTCGTTGTAATTTTAACGGAACATTCAATATTGTTCTATTGTATTTGACTAGCCATTTGACAAAATATTTAAACATTTGAACAGCGTTTTTGTCATAATATGCAATTATTGTATCATTCAATTACTTTTTTAATGGTCCAATAAGACATGGCTTAACAAGTGTAACATAGAAATCTGTTTAAATGGATTTAAGTGTATCTGATTATGCTCAACATGGCAATGCATGACATTGCTCAGATAAAAACAGAAATGCATCTCTAGATAGATAAACATAGAAGTTCTATTTAATTTTGGTTTCAGCGTATTCTTCAATGCATTTGACGATTTGGCAAAACAAATGTGAAATTGTATAATTCTTTAACCAAGAATTCCTTTGATTGTCTTATTTTGACTATGTGACTAAGTTTTGCATAATCGACATTTATTCTACGTGCTACCCGCTTATTTACAATGCTTGCGCTGCTGTGCCATGAGAGGCTTATGTTTCAATTATAACGAATAATTAGAGGTCATTATTTTAAAAAATTTCCATTGCAAAAAAAAAATTCTCTAGATAATTTTTTTTTACATCTTTTAGCTTTTCAAATAATTTGACCTCGGAATGTGAAATTATTCAAACCATTATGATATTTGTTTTTTTTAGTTCTCTAATTAACGTTATTTTGATATATTTTTATTAAAATAAAATATTACTTAAACTGGACGAGTTTTATGTTTAATAGAATAATAAAATATACGAAATTAATAAAAGCGGAACCGTTTTACTGTTTAAGCTTTCTTTTTTACATATTAATGAATTAATATTTATGGGTGGATTACACCCAGGTTAGTAATGACGTTACTCCGAATAGCGTTAGTTACGGAGGGTTAAGAAAAAGTCTGGGTCGTAAAGAATGGATTGGGGGAAATTTGTTTTAATGATTTTATCAATTTTGTTAATAGTCTGATGTACCTTCCACACAGCTCAGTAGCTGCTGAACCAATATTTTTTATTTTAGCCTGATTAAAACTAAGCTTAGAAATAAATTGGAATATAAAACACTTAACAGCATAAAGCCCTCTAACAAATTTTGTGTCGAACGCAATGAATTTAATTATATTTGGCCAGCAAAAGAACTATTTTGATGTATTTATTATTTTGTTAATAGCGTATAACATAACTTAATATTTTTGTTATGTTTGATATGTAAACAAATATACTCCAGTGAATTATTATACCAAATGTTATCAAATTATTATATTAAAAAAAAAATTGGTACATTTTTTCCTATTTGGTAATTTTTTTCGGAGAATTTGTTGCAAAAAAAAAAAATAAGCAAGTGGCAACCGTGATTTTAACAACTTTTAAAAATAATGAAATTTTAATATTTATTATTTAGTTTAATATTTTTTTTAATTTTAAAACTAAAATAAAAAATTTGTTTATTCATATTCATGTTTCTTTTTAGAAATGTTGGTGATTTTTTTCTTGCACCCCCATTTGTACTGCCCTCCAGATAAAATTAGCCTCCGACGCGCTTGATTTTCAGTTATTAAACTAACTAACTTGAATTTTAGCTGATAGAAACAGATGATCCAAGGTTTTTTTTTACAAAAATTTTTTACATTGAAGCATACCTGAATGTTTCGCCAAAGTACGTTGACGTTTCTCAAGTGTCTAAAAATGTAGATAGCTTTTTACTCTTTATGCAAATTGTGCAGCTGTTATTTAGTTGCAATTGTTTTCAATTCTATTTCACAACATTTAATTAAGTATTCAAAACACTTCGAGCGATCTCCTTCCATGTAGGTAACTCTTTTTCTTGTCTCATTTCATTTCTTAACTTGCGCATGTGTTTGTTAAATGAATGACTCGAGTCAATGTTACGAGCATTTCCGGTATGCAAGTCAACCATATTAAAGTCTGCTTTAATCTAACGAAATCATTTAAGATTTCATTAAAATACTGAAACTTATTGAAACTAATTGAGTTTGAATCAGACGCCAACACATGCGACATAAAAGGAAAATCAGTTTGAAAATCATTGCAGGCGACAAATGGACAGACATAAAGGCAGACAAACAGACGGACAGACAGACAGACAGACAGACAGTCATCGAGGCGTCAATTCATTCAACAAATAGAGGATTTATGTTTGTGTTGGTGTTGCATGGAAAGGGGAGATGGATGTGCGGAAGCTGTTGGTTATGTTGTCGGTAGCTATCAATGGGAAAAATTGTGACCCGCACAACCAAAGCAGACAAGTTTCAAATAAATGCTGATGTGCTTGTTTTTGTCCATCTGTCTGTTTGTCTTTTTGTCGAAACTTTTCAATTTATGCGATTCGACGGGCTTTTCATATGCTGCTCATTTTGTGTTTGTATTGGTGTTTGTTTATTTAACACGATGTAGCTTGTTTTTGGGATTTGGTTGACACTTTTAGTTGCCGTTGCGCGCATTCTGTGCGCTTGACTTCCACATAACACTTAAAAATCATACACATTGCATGCCAAACACCCTCAAGTGTTGCTGTACAGTTAGTGTGGGAGTGTGTGTGAATTAGTGTTTGTATGTTAAAAATTCGTCTTCATTAAGTTGTCTACGCCTGGCATTTAATTGAATTTTGCCGGCCGTTTGGTGCTGTTCGCGGGGTTGTTCGACTCACAAGTTGTTGACTTCATAGAGCAACAATTGTGACCGGCAATTTATTTTATATTATTTATATAGGTAATTTGTGTGTGTGTTGATTCAACATTTTTATTTTTATTTAACTGGATATACTTAACAATAATCGTGGACACAATTGTTGCTTAAGCGAATTTTAATGAGGTTTTTTTACTTAAGACATATAAAGAAACTTGTCGCGTTGTCGTCAGACAACCAAAGACTAAATTCTTGTCAACTTTTTTATGACACATGATACACATTAAGGGTATTCACAAAGTTTAAACATTTAATTGTTGCCTTCCATATAAAAAAGTACTAATATATTACAACTCTAAAAGCTATGCTTATCGAAGTGTAGTAATCAAACAGCTGTTTCTTATTTGCATTTGTTTATCTTGTAAATTTTAGTATTAAAATTTTAGGACAATATGACATGATAGCAACCCTTGTGAATACCCTAATTATGTTTATCTAGAACGATAGTATATCGGCCATTTCAAGCCTAATTAAAGTATAAGTTGGCCTCATGCCTTTTGACTTGCCTGAATTTTTCTGAAAAAGTTTGTACTAGTGATTGTCCCCCAAAAATCGGGTGGGCTAAATATAAGCTTTAAAGATCTTATTAACAATATTATGACTGGTTTGAATAAAAACCTTTTGATATACTTATTTAAAGAGTCTAGAGCGTGGTTTCTGTTCAACAATCTAAGTTTAGTAACTGTTCATAAATTAATATAAAATGAACCTCAGATTGCAATTTGACAGTGATATCCCTTTAACCCATTGTACAGCCGTGCTAGAGTACTGTAACTGACCGAATAAGTTTTCAGCAACAACTTCATGAGTTAATACAGGGTTTACTAAAACTGCTTCAGATATTATTCGTTTGACGTACGACTCGCCTCAACTTCCCCACTCGTGAATATAAAAACTATGAGCGCTCTTTTGTAAATGTTCTTAGCGATCAAATGTGTTTCATCCCTCTTGAATAGTTTTCGCTTTCAGATTGAGCTCCTCAAATAAACTATGTTCAACAATACTTTCTGTGTTTCTATATTTCACTCATATAAATGTTTTTTTTACGAAGTTTTTGCTATGGTATAAACTCATTCCCTTCAAATACAACTTTTGCACTCCCTGATAAAGGCCGCAAACGGAGCTAATTTCACAAAAATGTTGCATGGCTCGCCGGGGAGCAAAATATAAAAACAGGTTCTGTTAGTTTTTCATCATAAACAATTCTTTTCCAAATACCCACTCTTATTAGCCACCCTTCTAAATGCCCCCAACAAAAACACAAAAAAGAATAATGTGTTCCCCTTCTGGGAGTCCCAATGAAAAAAAAGCCTAACTAAGAAATATAGTTAATATTTTTCAAATATAACCTTGATAGATCAAATGTAACTAATTATTCCATAATTTTTTCACGGCCAACATTTAAATTAAAACCACCCATCCTGTACCTGTCACCCAAAAAAAAACCTATTAGCACAAAGCTTATCCCAAAATATGTTCCATCTTTCTTTAAATAAAAATAGAATGCGTTTAAAAAAATTCGTACGAACATTTGACAAAACGTAATATTGTTTTCAGTTGAACTATCCTAATCTGCATTGTTAAAAAATATTTTATTGTAAAATAATTTGTTGCTGTATAAAGGGTCAAAAAACAGGTGCGTATGTAAAGTAATTTTGAAGTCATTCCGTACTTTTCAGTTAAGAAAACAAAATAAAAAAGTTCGTTTTGAAAGAATTTAAAAAAGCTGCGTTTTTTTCGTACAATTCCCAAATATACAGTAGAAGGGGGTAATGTCGTGCAGGGGGTAATGTCGTGCACTGGCTATTTTAGCATAAAAAATTGAATTATATACCAGCCGTTGGTAAGGTATGGGCCTAGTGACCTACAGAGCTCATGCATACAATACTAGCAATATTCATGTGTAAGGGCAATATGTGCGACGTTTTTTAAAAATCGCACGTTCTCGGGACGACGAAGGTATAACCCTTTTCCTTGAGAGCGTCTCATTGACCGCCATTTTGAACAAGATCAACAATTTTTTAAATTAAAAAAATATATTTTTTATGATGAATGAGAGTTAAAATACACCTTAAAAGTTTAAATATCGTTGTTCAATATTTTAAATTTTTAAAAAAATCCTAAAAATACCTTAAATTTTCGAGCGCTAGACCACCATCCTTGCCTTAAGTGCCTATGAACATTCATGTCTGAATTCGCAATTAAAATCCACCCGTTCAATGGAACCTTGCTGCTTTTGTTGTTTGGATAGCTAATGCAAAATGCTTTTTACTACGTTTCCATGGCGAGTTGATTCTAGGTTGGGTTTTCTTCAAGTTGACATAATGACGTTTCTAGCTCGATAGTGCTTCCATGCACAACAATGAGTCGAGTTGGACTTCTGCCATTCTATTCGCCATTTTTTCGTAGTATAAATGTGTGCGTTCAGGAGATGCAAAATTTACAAAACATATTAGGGGTATTCACGATTTAGTGCACTTGCCTGTGCAGTTGAGGACTTGTGCACTTTACAAAAACAAAATGTACGTACGTCAAAAATCTGCACAAGTGCTTTTCTACTATTACCTTCAACTTGAGGATTTGAGGACTTGAGCAGTTGTGCACTTGTGTACATTGAAAAATGCTGACAGCTTTGAAATGGTGATGGTGGTGTGTTCACGAAAACCTAACTGCACAATTACACAAGTGCTCAAGTCCTCAACTGCACAGGCAAGTGCACTGAATCGTGAATACCCCTATTGAGTCTTTGATCAGTATTAGTTTCCACTACTTTGTGTGCCTGCAGTACGGTTTGTTACACTTTATGTCAACGCAGTGGCAGAAATAAAATAAAATAACAAATAATCAAGAAAACCTCACTCAACAGTTGAGCAACTGTTTCATATTCCAAACGCATCCAATCTAACTTAGTTAAATCTAATAAGTTTCGCGGAGTTTCGTGGACTTAACGAAATTCAACTCAACTCGCGATTTCATGGGAAGTTAATCCCGAGTTAACCTCGATTTAACTCGCCATGGAAACATATGATCGATAATTGTGATCTGCTGCATTATAGCTTCACGCATTCAGAATAGAATATGTAGGGCAGCTAATGAACAATCCCTTTAGTAAATTCCTGTCAACTACTGCAACATAGCTTCAGTTAAAATTGAATGAATCACATCATATCAGAAATGGTTGGTTTGGAGTAGTGGTTAGTGTGTAAAACTCTCGATCGGAAGGCGCGAGTTCGATCCTCACTTTTGCAAAGAAATATTTTTAATTTTATATCCGCTTGTTGTAAAAGACGCATGTAAAAAAAATCACAACGATTCTAAGAAAAAGGATGTATGGAAAAAAATGTCGTTTTTCAGATTTCACTCTAGCAAATCACAAAAATAGGCGTAAAGAGCTTCGCTTCAATAACAACAACAACAATTCTAAGAAAAAAGTGTATGGAAAAAAGTGTCGTTTTTCAGATTTCACTCAAGCAAATCACAAAACGAGGCGCATAGAGCTTCGCTTCAAAAACTGACGAACTGCTCCAAAGAAAAATTGTCCATTTTATTTCGCAGTTTAAAGTATTGTAGTAGTCATATTACTTTTAAAAAAGAGCCTGCAGTCCGCGGCATCGTTGATGAATGTGTCATGATGATTTCTAAAAGAAACTTACTGTATGAGATACACTTTGTCGATAATTCATTAACAAATCTGTCTTGTTTTGTCCAGCGAAAACCGAAAGTTTTCAAACAGTGCAAGAATTTGGAACTTCTACATATATGAGATTGTCGTCAATGAAATGTTTATTCGAATCAGCTGTTTCGTCAAAGATGTAGAAAAATCGTTCATGATTCATTCAAGATTTCTTTGAGATTTGGACTACTGAGGAATATTTCATAATTTTCTTAAATCTAAGTTCAATACAGCTTTTTAGTAAGTAAAATATAGGATGGAATTCTGATTCCTGATACCATATATGTTATTTTGTGGTAAGAAATATGTTATTTTGTGGTAAGTAACTAGATGACCGAGCTTACTCATAAAGCTTCAATACAGTAACACTCAGGCCAGGGTGGGCCAAGGGGGGCAATGCCCCCCTACTACAGCCATTGGCCCCCCTGGCCAAATCAGACAATGAAAAACTTTAAATGAATAATTAATATGCATTTTGTAGGTATATTTGTTTGTTGCTTTAAAATAAGTTTAGTTTAAAATAACAAAAAATATACACATTCACCTTATTCATAACTTGAATATGTATATAAAATTTGTTTAACAAAACATTTCAGACAAATTGTTACAATTTTTCAAATTTCTACTGGGTCGCCAACATTTGCTACCAAAAACTAAGATTTAAATTTAAATAATTTTTGATGCAGATACAAAAATAATATATAATTCATTGAAATGTTTTTAATTTTTAAATTTTTTTTATGCATGATGAATGTTTATTATTTTTAAAATAAGAAAAAGCTGCAAATCTTAATTCTAGCTTAAATTTAAAGAAGCAAAAGGTTTAAAGCAAAACATGCATGTTTGTTCTTAATATATATATCTGAATAAAAAATTTGCATCAATTTGATGCAACGACGGAGGCGGGTTAATTCAATTTTTTTATTTGTTTTACTTAAAAAATGTCTTATACATTTCTTAGCCCATTTCGCTACTCTTTCTTATATTTCTAGCCACTTTAAATAAATCTTGTATTTTTAACTTCTTTTCATTACAAAATCCTGAATTAATTTTTATATTATTTTTTATGTATTAATCTCATGTATAAAATGATCTACATATCTATTTAAATATTATAAAATTAACTGTTTGTAATGTCTGTAATGTATTCATTTCACACTTTAAAAAAATTGTTTTTTTTTTTATTTAAATAAAAAAACAAAAACTTTCCCCCCCCAAGATTCATGCCTGCCCCCTCCGTCTTCTTGGTCTGGTTACAGGCCTGGTAACACCTAAATATTTATTGTAGTAGCACCAATACAAATCTTCATTCTATATTAATTGCAACAACCATAACAAATGCTTTGTTAGAGGAAAGTACTCTTTATCCCTTTTTTTTTTAATAATATAAAGCAAAAGAACCAACAAAACTAAGTTATATATTGTCCTTTCGTTACCTTAACCATTCTTTCATTATCTTTAGCCAATGCCTTCCATTTTCACTTTAAATAAAAGTTAACATCTGTAAAACAGTGCAGACGATTTGATCATCATGGTAAATTAATTTATGTATATATTGCTTAAAGGGACAGACTTGAATTTTTAAAAATCAAATTTTTTTTTATGATTGATTTTTGTTGAAAACACATCAAAGAATCTATTTTTAATGATATAAAATTAGAAAATAATTTCTGTGTTAAATGGCGAAGGTTTTAAATGCAGAGTGTCAGGGCCGTATAATCGGTATTAAGAACTTTAAAGCGCTTTATCTAGAAATCACATCTTTTGGGTTGGCCGGCGTGATAAAAAAAAACTACTACACTGATCGTTCTGAAATTTTAATATGTAATTGTACACATACAAGTCTATTTAAAAGATCGGTAAAGTATTTTTAGTTTTCAAGGGATGTTTTGGTCCGAAAAATCGGCTAATTTCGAAAAAACGCAGCCATTTTGTCAATTTTTGCCAAAAAATTCTTTTAATTCAATCTTTAGAGGCTTTGATGCTGCTTAAAACCCCGTTTTTATTTTTTTTTCAGACGTTTTAGTGAACCAAAATTACGCTCGCCGTGATTTTTTGATGTTTTTATTTAAAACCTGCAGCAGCCAAAAAACACGCTGGAATATATTATTTTTTTTTATATTATTTTTACATAATAAAAAATATACAAAGTTTCAACAAGATATCTTGTTCCTTTCTTAAAAAATTTGCATTTTAAAAATTTAATATTTGAAAAATCCAGGTGTATACTGTCCCACGGTCGTAGCCAGGGGGGTACTGGTGGCAGTTGAGCACCCCCAAAAGTTTTCCGAGCTCCCCCAAAAACTATGATACTTTTCAAAACTGTAACAGAAAAGTTTTCAGAATTCAATTTAAGAAAAAAATCTCTTAACAGAAAAGATTGAAGTAAAATTTAGGAGCCAATTTGTGTTGTTTACACGCAAGGCTGATTAAAAAGGTTAACGCACTTAGCGAAAACTAATGCTAGTGACTATTTTTGCACTACGGGATATAATAAATGGTCTAAGGCTCGTGCAACAAAAAAAGCTTTCAAGAAACATGACTTAAGCAGTATACATTTTCTGCTATGGTTGCGTGGAAAGAACATTCTTTAAGTATTGAAAATAATCTAGAAATTTTGAGCCTTCTTAATAACACTTACCTTGAAAAGCAACAATATTATGTCAAAGGGATTTTTTCTACAATTTTTTTCTGGCTAAGAATAAGCTGCCTTTTCGAGGAAATGGGATTTTCGACGAAGAAAATTAAGAGTCTAGACTGTTTCATGACCGAAAAGCACAAAACCTTAAAGATATGTCAAGATGCTGTTTATACATCGTTGCAAATGCAAAATAAAATCATAAATATTATTGCAAATTGTTTCCATGTAAGAAATGCTTATGAGCTTTGATTGCGGTACGACAAATATGAGTGAGAACGAAATATTTTCGATTGCATTTCTGTACATTGTTCGTTACTTTTCTTCAAAAAAGCTGATGAAGTCACAGCTAAAGGCCCAGTTATAATAGACGTAACGTAATGTAGTGAAATGTCACTGCAGCAGTGTGTTCTGTCACTTACTGTTTCAATCAATACTTTTCTTATACAAGTGATTATAATAGAAGTAACGTAATGTAACGGGACGTAAAGATCCGTTGGATTTCGATTTCTACGTTACTTTACATTACGTATGTTCAAAGAACAACTAAACATTGAGGTTAGATTCGATTATTGCGCTATTTTATATTAATGGTATTCATTAAAATTTGTTAAGTCCTGCTAAACTGCTAAATTGTTAAAGTTAGCAGCTGTTGATGTGAACATACCTGCTAAGACATTTTATAATCAAGTGCAAAACTGATATGTCAAAATCAGCTGGAAGGCTTCTACAGCTTAAAATTGAAAAACTGAATTATTACAAAATCAACGACGGCGTTTATTTGCACTTGGCTAATAAATAAATAACAAAGCTTAATTAAATAGAAATATAAGTTTCTTACTTCAACCATTTATAAATAAATAAATTGCAAATATTTTGCAAAAATTGTTTGCAAATGTTAATTTGACAACTTTCAATGTAGCAATAGATCTGTGGTTTTAATAACCCGTGTAACCAGTACTCAGTAAACAAAAATGTATTTTTATTTTTATATTATAGTGCGTTAACACTTTTGATACATTTGCTACTCAGAAACTTTGAAATGTCTTAAATCTCTACCAACATCTTTACAAAGTTTTCACTTTTTTATTAAAAAAGGGAAGTTTTTAGACTTTGAAGCTGCAAATCATAAATAATTTGGTACTTGTTAAAACTCATTCACAAAACGATTCATCACTACACTCAATAACTTTGACGTTTCAGACTTAACAAATGGTATCTGCTAAACAAAAACACGGTGCTGAGCTTGTTAACTTGCTAACAAGCTGCTAAGTCTTTTCCCAAACAACATTTTGACAGGAGTTAACAAATTTGTTAAGTTTAGCAAGTTAGCAGGGCTTAACAAATGTAGTGAATACCATTATTGTTGAACTACGCTTTTTGTTGAGTTTTTGTTATTAATGTGATAGTTTTATGTATCCACAGCTATGGATGACGAAGATTTAATTGTATTTGTACAGGAACGCGCAATTACTTACGACAAAAAACTGCCTGGCTACTGTCTATTATAATTGCTACAACGTTTTCTTATATTACGTCCCGTCACGATGACAGTTGACAACATAACGTTACTTTACATTACGTCTATTATAACTGGGCCTTAAGGCATTCTTACTTAAGGCATCTAAGACTGACAGAATTTGGAATTGAGCTCGAAAATATTTTGGGCCAGGGTTATGATGGTGATGCTATATTGAGTGATCGATCCAGGTGGACTGCAGAATTTGATACAGGACTTTTTCAATAGAACAATTCCAAAGGTTCATTCCACCGGTTCAAATCACCACCGTTTTCATCTTGTCGTTGTCGAAATCGTGAAGAAAAACTATGACTACCGACTTTTCTTCGACCAAATAAAAAAATTAGACGATTTTTTCAGTCGCTTCAAAGTTAAAAAAATGTACGAACAGACCACAGTTTCTCTGCTTTTCGAGCAACGTTGTCAGTACATTACAAAGCAATTGTTGTAATTCAAAATGACTTTGGACACTTTGCCTTTTTCAAGACACCGGAATTTCATCTTGGTGCAGATGAAATTCTTTTAGCTGTTAGACTGCTGGGTTTTCTTGCAAAATATTGGGAATAATAGAAACAGCAAACAAAATTTTGCAAACATGAAAGTGATCTTTGCAATGAGTCTGCATTAACACAGTGTCTACACTTACAATATTTGATTGCATGCGAACTGTCAAATAGAATTTCATGATATCCAGGTTTCATGCTATAATATTTAGGTGGGCACTTCATCTCATGAAATTTCATTTTTAAATTGCTTATTAAAGTTTATTAAATTCATAATTTCATCCATTTGTCATTATAGTTCATGTTTTTTTCACTTTTTTAATGCTATTGCAATATTTTTTGCTTGAAAGGTTCTTAAAAGTGCACACACTTAAATATTTTACTAAAAAGTGACAGCTCATCTCAAGAAATATTTAAAGAGATAAATTTCATGATATGAGCAATTTCATGACCAGTGCTACACTTGAGATATTGCTCATTAAAATCAATCTGACAGTTCGCATGCAATAAAATAATGCAAGTGTAGACACTGTGTAAGGCGCATTTATAATGAAATAATTGACTCAATAATTTCAGAAATTGATCAATGTTTTGAGAAAAATAATAACGACTTAAAAGCTGTTAACCACTTTTAAGCATAAATTTAAAATTCGATGGATTGCAACCATTAAATAAAATTAAATTGTCGTTCCGAGAAGAATTTTCCTTTGTCAAAACTTTAGTGACCAACGAAAAATGCAAACCTTTATCGCATGTCAAAATCGAGAATAGATTCGATACCACGTTCCTCACCGACCGACTAACGATTGCGTGGTTTTATGTTCCTTGGTTTGAAAAGAAACGATTGGGTTCATTGCATTGCAAATAGATGTTATCTATGAATAAATAGTTATTTATTTTCTTGAAAAGTCAGCTCCCGCAAAAACTTGCTCAGCGCCCCCAAGTAATCGTTCCTGGCTACGGCCGTGTACTGTCCCCTTAAATTTATAAAATGAAAATGTTTCTCTCTCAGAAATTATCATCAAATAATAAGTTTTTAATAAGTTTGAATTTTTTGGTCAGATAAGACTTTTCTGTAGAAATGCCCATATGTTTAGTTTGTTTGGAAAAGAAAAAAGTAATTTCTATTAGTGGTGAATTACTATAGTTCATGATAAGAGTCCTAAATTATGAAGATTCAGATGATCGTTTGCCGAATATAGTAAGTGACAATTGCAAGATTAAAGTTTATCGCGCTTTAAAAACTAATAAAAGTGGAGAGCAGGTAAATAAAGTTAAAGTTCCCGATTATTCAAAATTCGAAGCTGTGATAAAAAATCGTATGTGCTTGTGATGTGTGCAAATTGGTATGAGTCCAGGGTTGCCAACTTTTGGAGCCTCCACGCCCGGAGCTTTTTTAATACATTTTTTGTTAATATTCTCAAACAAAAAATTATTTTATTTTTATGTATGTCTTAGAATAAAGCCTTTTTTATTTTTAGTAGAAACAATGTAAATTTTAGGAACATAAAAAATGCATGTATTAATTTTAATTAAGGACTGCGAACGAAAAAAGTTTCCACTACATCTCGGTAACTTTTTCAAAAATATTTCAAATTCAAAAACTTAAACATAGTTTAAGTCTAATTTTTTTGTCATTAAATGCACTATCTAGATATTTAAGCAAGATTGAAGTGCGAAAAAAATTGTTAAAGTTTTTCAAGACAATCCTAATTGGACTTATAAAAAACGTGGACCCGGAATCTAAAAGGTCAGAAAAAGTGTTTGGCAATCAGGAAACAGCAAAACAAATCAGTGCCTTGTTTGAAAAGAAACCATATATTTCAACAAGAAAAGTGGCCCAAAAAGTAAATTGCTCCGAGAATTATTTACGCAAAGTCAAAATGAAGCTGGGCTGAAAACTTTTATGGTGCAAAAAGTTCCAGACAGGAATGCTAAGAAGAACAAGGAGACTAAGCAACGTGCCAAAATATTAAAAAACATATCTTCGAATAATTTTCCTGCTACGTCATGGATGACGAAACTTAAGTGCTAGAGGACTTTTCGCAACTCCCAGGTTAGGAGATCTACACTGCAAATACTTTAGGAAATGTAGACAATAAATTTAAGTTCAAGAAGCAGTCACAATTTCCAAGAAAACTTATTGTTTATAAAGTTATCTGCAGATGTGGAAAAAGCAGCCTGTCTTTTCTTACTCCGTCTATAATTAACATCGATTTGTGGTTAAAATAAAGCTTGCATAATAGACTGAATCAACACAAAATCTCCACGTTCTTTTCATCAGACTTTACCTCCTGCCATTACAACAAATTGGTCTTAGAGTGGTTTGAGAAGAACAGTCGGCATTTGGTGCCTCGCGAGGCATATGTACCCAATTTTGAGGAGATTAGGCCGCAATTTTGCGAGGATACCCAATTGCGAGGTATTGGTTTTTATGCAAAAGGGAAATCAAGACTACAAATAAAGTAGCCAGTTATACCCAAGATTTCAAGAACAAGTCGTAAGGTATCACAAACTTCAATAAAATCGATGATGGAAGGGGTACCGCAAAAACTTGAAAAATTTTCAATGAGCGCTATAAAATGTTTTTAAATAAACGGTAAAAAATTATATCAAAATACCTGTTTAAATAATGTTTTATTTAATTTAAATCGGAACAACGGTTCGGCATATATCTCAATTTTTATGATGGACAATTTTTTCGTGCGCAGTCCTTATAAAAAAAAAATATGAAGTTTACTTCATCAAAAAGTTCTTCAACATCTAACATTAATAATTGGCGACACTTTCAATAACGATCGGGTTCGTGCTTTAGGTTCGCAATATATAAATAATCTAGAATAGGACTTTCCTCAAAATTGTAAAATTTTTTTAAATGCAATAAGGTCTTTTATAAACTTCGACCACGTCATTAAGAATAATATTTTGTTGGCATGCTTCAGAGCGTTGTAATGCATACGATTAATAATATTATTAATAATATTAAAATAATTTTATATTAAATTTTAATATAATTGTAATTTTTTTATAAAAAAAATCTTAATGTGCGAAAGCCGGAGAAAACCAGCTAGGCCCGCAGTCCGGAGAATGACCTTTAAAAACTGGAGTCTCCGGGCCAAATGGTATAAGTTGGCAACCCTGTACGAGTCTCAGTTCACGCGACTTTTTTTTAAATATATTTCAAATTTACGAGAGTGTCAGAAAAAGATAGGAGCTGCAAAAAATTTAAGCTAATGTATGACATTTAGCATCAAAATTAATAAAAGTTATTGCAAGCGGAAAAATTATAAAATAAAAATGTAAAAAAATTTATAAAATGCACCTTTCACAAGAACATTGGCGACCCTTGAGAATAAAATTAAATGGCTCTCAGCCCAAAAACTTTTATCAAAAAATTTCTTTTGATGATTTTTCAACAATGGCTATAAATCTGAATCTTTTCACGCCTCCCTTGAGGAAGGGCGCGAACAAAAACGGTTGAGAATTACTGCTTTAAAGGGTGTAGCGACTGTTATTCAAATCGCAACAAGAAATAGAAAGATTTTGAACCAGACGTGAAAAAAAGTTACGGGACTTGATTCATTCTATTGATTCTTTCTTCGAGTTCAAGACTTGAATTTGTTAAAAAAAAATAAATGTTGATGACGTATACTTGAAGTTTGGTAAAGTGGCGGATTTGTGAAAGTTATCCTTTCCATTTGAGTTGAGGTTAATTACATTTCAAAAACAAAACGCCAAAAATACTCTGAAGGCTCCAGTGTAAAAAAATTGCATTTGCTCGGATTACTCACGCACAGGCCCGTATTCAGTTTTTTTTTTTTGCTAAAAAACGATTATAAATAAAAAAACTTGCTTTTATTTTAATTTTTTTTTTATTTAAAATTTATTTTTATTTTAAATTTATTTTTAAATAACGCACGCAATTTTTGCTATGTCTCAGTAAATCATTTAACCAGCAATCGAACCTAGGTCGTTTTTGTCATAGTAACGCGCTCTAAAGTTATATGTGCGCAGTATTCCATTAAAATTATAAATGCAGAGTTTTTAAGAATATTTTTTATAATATCTATATTTAGATTGTGTTTACTCAACTCTTATCCTGAATTTCTCAAAATGGAAATAGTATCTCATCTTGGAAATTCTGTGAGACATTCTCAACACTCAAAATAGGCAAAATTTATGAAAACTCTATATATTAGTTTATTTAAATAAATCGTACATCTTACAACTTCATTTCTCGCAATATTTTTAAAATTTTTCAGCTTATGTTTGGACTACGTCCAAAATTTTTCAAACATGGATTCCATAAAAAGAATTAGGAGTTTATAAAATTTTAATTGATATCAGAAGTGTATTTTTATTTTTTTCCATATAAAATAAATAAATGGATATTTTCTAATTGCATATATTTATGTCAGTTTTCAAAACATTTTAAATTTTAAATAGCTTTAAGAAAATTTTTTTATTTATTTGAACAGTAAAAGAAATAGTTTTATAATCTTTAGTCTAATAAGATGTCGACCCTCCCTTTTGAGGCTATTACAACTTCGATTCGGGCAGGCATTTACTCGATAAGTTTTTGCAGTTCAATGTTTGAAATTTCAATTTCCCAGACTTCTTCCAAAATTTTGTTTAGCTTCAGTTTACTCCGTAGCTTATGCTGAGCCACTTAACGTTTCATCACGTGCCATAATTGCTCGATTGGATTTAAATCCGGAGAGTTTCCAGGCCAATCCATGTGTTTAATACCAAGGTCCTTGAATAATTTTTGCACCTTCAAAAAGATTTAAATGGTGATTTTATTATTTTTAGATAAAAACATGCCGATAAAATGCTAGTATATTTCTACAAAAAAACTTACCGATCTTGCGCGGTGACATGGTGCGGAGTCACCCTTTATGACCCGTTATGACTTCGCAATATTTTTCTCCGTTCATAATACCATCAACAAAAAACAAAGGAACCCGTTCATAATAAAAAAAACATCCCCAGATCATTTGACTCTGAGGATGCTTGACCGTTCTAATTATACAAGTATCCTTAAATCTTCATCCTGGAAAATGTCGCGCGTACAGAAAAATGTCGGCACAGTGCAAGTTAAACTTGCGCTCATCGGACCAAATAATATTTCGCCATTGGTCGAAAGTCCAATTGAAGTGCACTCTGACCCACTCCAAACGTTTAGCTCTCATTTTCTGTGTCAAGAGGGGTTTTTTGCTGGTCTCATACCACAAAGTCCAAATCTTCGCAGTCGTCTGCGGACTGTTTCCACACTAATGTTAACTTGGTGCTCTTGTTCGAGATATCTTCTTATTTCGACGGCACTTTTAAAACGATTCTTCAGGATCATTCGGTGTGTAACGTTATCTGTTCGGTCCGATGTCTCTCTCCCAGTCCTTTTCTTACTGATGCTCTCCAAAAGGTTGTCTTGGTTTTTTCCAGCAAATTTAGCACTTTTGCATGACTACTCTTGCAATTTCACGGCAGGGTACTCCTTCTTTCGCCAATGTAAAAATTATGAACTTTAGGTCTCGAGTCAACTGCTTGTAATTCAAACTAATTTTTAAGGTCTATATGTTTAATGTACAACTGCTCATTTATAAATAATTTTTCTTTCGCAAAATTCCGTATTTATTTTTAATTTGCAGGTACTTACACAGATAAATGCATATAATTGGGATACCGCAAAAACTACGTTTATAAAATGTATTCGAACATGTGTTTGTTAAGTAAAATTTAGTGGTAAGATCTGCGTGACCGAAGGTGTATGTTATTATTTTTTCATTTTGTAAGTATTTTACGAAATGATAAACAAGAAGTGATCTTAAGATCTGACTTAATTTTCTGGTCCATAAGGCAGTAATAAACTTGAATTAAAGGACTCCTTACTGAGCCAAAAAAATATTTCGATTCCAAGCTTCCGTCGAATTTTACAATATATGTTTAAACCTACTTGTGTAATATTAAATCTATCAGATATCATTTGATGAATAAGGTTGCAATTTTTATTAATCCTTGAAATCATGCACTGAATTGCACTAACCTTGTTAGCAGCAGTGAGCGTGTGTGTCATATATGTATTTTCATACATAAATACACTAAAGAGACGACTTTGACGATGCTTCCCAAGGCTTTTAAAATTGAGTTAGTAAATCATAAAAGGCTCTCATTCTCTGTGTTTAAGTTAACCTACTTGGCTTTCCTTTAAAGACAACACAACACTGCACAACACAAGACAGCACAACACGACATACCGTATTCCCATAGGCAAAGAAGAGATTTTGTGGGTGGTTTTGGGTGGGAACATAACGTTTATGTGACACAAACTTATGTAACTCCTTTAATGAGTTTGAGGTTTTCAGAGGCTTAAAGCAGCTATCACGACCGCAACCGGAAGAAGAAAGCAAAACATACGACAAGGTAAGCAAGTCTTTTAACCAACAAGAGGTATAAAGTCTATCGATGTTACCAAGAACAACAAGACTAACAACAAGAACATGAACAACAACAATAAAGGAGCATATTTGAGTAACCTCGGTGATGAAGTATAAAATTATCTGAGTGGAACAAAGGAGTTAGAAGCGCTCTAAAACAGGAGCGTACCGATACAATTTTGTTAGGGGGGAATTAAGTTAACATAATTGATTTATTTAAAATTTCATCTGTTCGATCAGAGGAATAACGTTTTCTATATAATTTGTTCATTACAATGCTAACTAAATTCAAAAGTAGCAGAATGTCATTATTTATATTTTATCTGTCATATTGTAAGCTTCACTATAGATAAGAGGTACATATTCAGAGTAGTAATATTAGTAATAAATAGTAGCAGTATTTTGGAAGTAGTAAAGTAACATAACAGCGTAGTAATATAACTAGTAAAAGTAGTAGCATGAAGTTCATTTTGGGTATGATTTAAAGTGAAATAGCAGACTAAAATTGTTTTTTGGTATAACTGATGGTAAAAATAGCAAAAATGATGCCACTGAATTTGATTCTTTCATAAGTATTGCAAATAAAAATCAGTATTTTAAACAAATTTCAGCAATAAAATAACAATTAGGCCATATCTTAAAAAAATAATAGGGTAGCATACCCTCCTTACCAGCCCGTTAGTTTCGCACCTGCTCTGAAAAAGTTCACGCAAAGTGCATTCTAAGTACTGAATCATGTACAGAGTGAATGAGTGCGTGCGTAGTTATAAAAATTGAGCTCAGGAGTGGTGGCAGGAAGCAGAGGTAAAAATGCAATCAAACTTAACTCATCTCATGGAAATGACGAAATTTGCTAAAGTTATTAATTTTCGATTACGGCATTAGGAACATAAGATGAAATGCTATCCAGCGAGCTACAAAATTTTATAACTGATACTGTTGCTGCTGTAAAAGCAATGGGTTTAAGGTATATCCCGAACAAACTGAGTTCGTTGAGGTTAATGACGCTAACGACGACACCGACAAAGGCAGACGACCTTGTTTTGCGGTCGTTTTAAGATCTTGTCATGCATCTGGATAAATTTTTAATGGTTGTCATTAGGAAGAAATTAATTGTGGGAGATGAAAAGTGTTGCGAGTTTTTTGTAGCAAGTTGTAAAATTTTAATGGCTACAAAATAAGAAAATTGTTGACGAAATAAGTGTGGCATAGATAAATTGAGTTTATTTGAGGAAAGCTGTTCTATAACAGCAAGTTAAGACATCTTTCAAGATCCACATTAAAGCGGAAACATTAAATCAAAGTTAATTTTCATTAAAATTTAGAAAATTTAGAGCAGAAAATTTACGCCTTTAACGTCGAAAGCATTTTAATGAGCCAATTAAATGAAGCCCTTCAATCAGCCAAGGACGGCGGCTAATTTACAGGACCGGGAAATAGAATGAGAATATAATAAGGATAGAATGAGTTTTGGAACATTAATTTCGGCAAGAAAGAGAAAAGAATAAAGCAAGAGTTTTAAAACTATGGGATATATTTTACTAGATGGACGTTACTAACAAGGAACTTTCTTTGAAGTGGCCGAAGTTTAAATGCCACCTAAAATCTCGTTTTAGTATATTTGAATTAATGCCTCTTTTATTATTTTAATAAAGTCGCTTTGTTTGGGCAAAGGTGTGCTTCTTATTCAATTTTTTCACATTTTAAATTCAGAGTATGTTTAGTTTCTATAAATTTATTGCACAGTCCGACAGCCGAAATGTGTCGGAGAAACCACTTGTTTCTAGTAGATAAGCACTCCCAAAACACGACCTCATACTTCGTTTTGCCGAAGAGGGTCTCAATTTCTTTTTAAATGGTCAATTTATTCTGTAGATGGTGTCTGCATGATAAGAAAGAATATAAAAACAAAAAAAAATTAAAGATGTTTGTATAGGCTTAATTTTCCAATAAAAATGCATGGAAGCATTCCCAATTGCTCCTGATCCTCCTGTTTGTTTCAATATGTTTATTTTAAATAGCATAGTATAGTCATCGTCTCTGCTACATGTGTATAGTAGAAGACGTTATGCTTACGCATGCGTTTAAGGCCAATCAAGTGCCCAGATCTAAGTTGTACGTTCAAATTAAATAGAAGTTATTTTAAGCATTGTAACTAAAACTCTGTAATCTTATTCAATTTTTTTTTTAATATTACTTAGTGACATTTACTAAGGAACACGATGAAGGCACTTTCAGGACTCTCGCTACTAAAAAATCCTACTCAAGCAAAAAATATAAAGTATATATGAAGAATGGTGGATCAGAAGGAATTGAAAATACGATCTTCGAATCGATGGGAACGATCTTCTATCTTATTATTCGAACATTTTTATTGGGCAAATGAATCCCTTACAAGCTTCTATGTGTTTTTCTTTCTCATTTTAAACTTTGATAAAAATTGGAAATGGCCCTACCTGCGGAACGAATTGATCATATAAAAAAAACCTCTACAACCCCCTACAACAAAGACAAAGACTCCTCCTCGAAAACAAGCAGTGGTATCTCCGATACAATAAAAAAATTATAAATTGTCGCACAGTGTTAGAAATATTTAGTGTAAAGATAAACCAAATTAGCTCATAAGCTCAGATTAGAAAACATGACAAATTTGTACACGATTTTAATTGTGAAATGAGTTAATTGCTTTTTATATCAACTAGTCTTGAGTGATTCAGCTGTGACCAACCCACTGTTTAAGTCTTATATGATTTGACACCTGTTCGAATAAACTCGTAAGAATTTATTTTCTCAGTGGTCATTTTATCATACGACGATTAAAGCGGTAAGTATTTTAGTTCATGCCTATAACTCTACCAAGGATTGTGTATAAGTTGAAGTAGCCTCCTTTTTGTTTCACTGTTCATTTGGGTTCGACGAGTCTGTCGGAGTACACCATAGAATTGAAACGAGTTTTTTTTCGCTAGAAGCTAGTCTTTAACTGAAAGCTTGCTATTGGAAAAAACAGATGTCCAATTCTATAGCGTACTTCTGCAGACTAAATGTTAATAAACACAGATAGGCTGAAAAAAACGAAGAAATTGCAATAACTGTATGAGCTTATCGTAAAAATATGGTTTTGGAGGCTATTTTTTCTATAGTTCCAAATCAATTTTTTCAATAGGGTGAAGTGGAGTGATGAGTAATACGTTTTTATTTTTTCTCCAATAAAAGTGTTATGAAATATCTTTGGATTGAATTAAAGGAATATTCCTTGCAGAAGAACCATTTTGAGTGAGCTGAATATTTTGAGAAATGAATGAATTACACTCACGGTAAAAAAAAAGCCGACTTAATAATTTAATAACAAATATTCTTTTTCTTGAATTATAAAAAGACATGCCAAAACCGTAAATAAACAAGCACATCCAAACCTTATAGAAATTCTTAAAGAAGGACATGTTGAGAGTCAATCGCACCTGATTTGACCTCTCAAAGTGATCACCATTTTTTCAACTTATTTTTCAAGTTGAAGTGTTCGAATTTTGTTGTGCCGATATTCATTGAATTTTTACAGCTATTTGCTTCGTTGGAAATGAAAAATAAAATTCACTTTTTTCAATAGAATTTGACGTTAAATAAGGCTATATAAACAGATATTTGATAGCATACAAGATGAAGCGTGCAGCAAAACAACTTCTTGTATTTTTTTAACTAAAAAAGAAATGGTGTTTCTAAAAATTTTAATTAAAAAATATTCCATTAATGTCATTTGCATTTTCACAAAAATTAATTGCAAGTAAGAATGCCTTTCCATTTAATTTACTTAAAAACATCGAAATCGGCTTAGAATTTGCTTAATGGCGGCTTTTTAACGTTTTTTTTTCAAAAACTGATTCTTATGTAATTAATGTTTGCTACCATACAAACGCTCCTATTTCATAAAATCTTTTTAATAGCCTTATTTAACGTCAAATTCTATTGAAAAAAGTGAATTTTATTCTGTATTTCGGCATAACAAAAATCGAACACTTCATCTTGAAAAATAAGTTTAAAAAAATTGTGATGACTTTGAGAGGTCAAATCAGGTGCGATGGACTCTTAACATATCCTTCTAAAAGAATTTTTATAAATTTTGTTTATTTGGCATACTGTGTTACAATTCAAGAAAAAGGATATTTGTTATTAAATTATTAATTCGGCTTTTTTTTTTTTAACCGTGAGTGTAGAACAAAAATGTCAGACGTAGTTTTTTTGGGTTGGTTTAAATTGGTGGGGTTATGTGTAACAATACAAAAAAAAGTTGGTTTCAAGACCAGAAACTTAAATTTTTTTATGTATCACTGAAAAAAAAATAAAAGTTAAAAAAATGCAGAATTTCAATATAAAACACAAAACTATTATGTCTAAGATGTGTTACACATTACCGCAATGTAAGCCATTTTTATTATTTATGGTATTTTGCCATAATGTGAAAAAATGCAAAATCTTATGTGATATTTAAAGATATTAAACACAAGCACATTTTACATATACTCCCTTTTAAAATCGAATAATTTTTTTTATTCGAAACGCTATTCATTAAAAAAATCTTTTTGACAAAAATTTTTCACTTTTTTTAAGAACTCTAATGAAATGTATGTCTACATACCTCCATACACTTACTAAAAACTAGATGCTGTCAAAAGAAAAGATCACAGTATTTCATTCACTCATATATCAACATTTGGTATGAGAAATCGCCGCGTTACACATCACTCCACCCTACACATTACCCCACCTCACCCTACATTAAAGCTACTCCAAAATAGACGTCAGTACATTATTATTATTATTATTATTATTATTATAATTATTATCATTATTATCATTATTATCATTATTTTTATTAATATTATTATTATTATTATTATTATTATTTTTATTAATTATATTATTATTATTATTATTATTATTATTATTATTATTATTATTATTATTATTGTTATTATTATTATTATTATTATTATTATTATTATTATTATTATTATTATTATTATTATTATTATTATTATTATTATTATTATTATTATTATTATTATTATTATTATTATTATTATTATTATTATTATTATTATTATTATTATTATTATTATTATTATTATTATTATTATTATTATTATTATTATTATTATTATTATTATTATTATTATTATTATTATTATTATTATTATTATTATTATTATTATTATTATTATTATTATTATTATATTATTATTATTATTATTATTATTATTATTATTTATTATTATTATTATTATTATTATTATTATTATTATTATTATTATTATTATTATTATTATTATTATTATTATATTATTATTATTATTATTATTATTATTATTATTATTATTATTATTATTATTATTATTATTATTATTATTATTATTATTATTATTATTATTATTATTATTATTATTATTATTATAATTATTATTATTATTATTATTATTATTATTATTATTATATTATTATTATATCATTATTATTATTATTATTATTATTATTATTATCATTATTATTATTATCATTATTATTATTATTATTATTATTATTATTATTATTATTATTATTATTATTATTATTATTATTATTATTATTATTATTATTATTATTATTATTATTATTATTATTATTATTATTATTATTATTATATTATTATTATTATTATTATTATTATTATTATTATTATTATTATTATTATATTATTATTATTATTATTATTATTATTATTATTATTATTATTATTATTATTATCATTATTATTATTATTATTATCATTATTATTATTATTATTATTATTATTATTATTATTATTATTATTATTATTATTATTATTATTATTATTATTATTATTATTATTATTATTATTATTATTATTATTATTATTATTATTATTATTATTATTATTATTATTATTATTATTATTATTATTATTATTATATTATTATTATTATTATTATTATTATTATTATTATTATTATTATTATTATTATTATTATTATTATTATTATTATTATTATTATTATTATTATTATTATTATATTATTATTATTATTATTATTATTATTATTATTATTATTATTATTATTATTATTATTATTATTATTATTATATTATTATTATTATTATTATTATTATTATTATTATTATTATTATTATTATTATTATTATTATTATTATTATTATTATTATTATTATTATTATTATTATTATTATTATTATTATTATTATTATTATTATTATTATTATTATTATTATTATTATTATTATTATTATTATTATTATTATTATTATTATTATTATTATTATTATTATTATTATTATTATTATTATTATTATTATTATTATTATATTATTATTATTATTATTATTATTATTATTATTATTATTATTATTATTATTATTATTATTATTATTATTATTATTATTATTATTATTATTATTATTATTATTATTATTATTATTATTATTATTATTATTATTATTATTATTATTATTATTATTATTATTATTATTATTATTATTATTATTATTATTATTATTATTATTATTATTATTATTATTATTATTATTATTATTATTATTATTATTATTATTATTATTATTATTATTATTATTATTATTATTATTATTATTATTATTATTATTATTATTATTATTATTATTATTATTATTATTATTATTATTATTATTATTATTATTATTATTATTATTATTATTATTATTATTATTATTATTATTATTATTATTATTATTATTATTATTATTATTATTATTATTATTATTATTATTATTATTATTATTATTATTATTATTATTATTATTATTATTATTATTATTATTATTATTATTATTATTATTATTATTATTATTATTATTATTATTATTATTATTATTATTATTATTATTATTATTATTATTATTATTATTGTTATTATTATTATTATTATTATTATTATTATTATTATTATTATTATTATTATTATTATTATTATTATTATTATTATTATTATTATTATTATTATTATTATTATTATTATTATTATTATTATTATTATTATTATTATTATTATTATTATTATTATTATTATTATTATTATTATTATTATTATTATTATTATTATTATTATTATTATTATTATTATTATTATTATTATTATTATATTATTATTATTATTATTATTATTATTATTATTATTATTATTATTATTATTATTATTATTATTATTATTATTATTATTATTATTATTATTATTATTATTATTATTATTATTATTATATTATAATTATTATTATTATTATTATTATTATTATTATTATTATTATTATTATTATTATTATTATTATTATTATTATTATTATTATTATTATTATTATTATTATTATTATTATTATTATTATTATTATTATTATTATTATTATTATTATTATTATTATTATTATTATTATTATTATTATTATTATTATTATTATTATTATTATTATCATTATTATTATTATTATTATTATTATTATTATTATTATTATTATTATTATTATTATTATTATTATTATATTATTATTATTATTATTATTATTATTATTATTATTATTATTATTATTATTATTATTATTATTATTATTATTATTATTATTATTATTATTATTATTATTATTATTATTATTATTATTATTATTATTATTATTATTATTATTATTATTATTATTATTATTATTATTATTATTATTATTATTATTATTATTATTATTATTATTATTATTATTATTATTATTATTATTATTATTATTATTATTATTATTATTATTATTATTATTATTATTATTATTATTATTATTATTATTATTATTATTATTATTATTATTATTATTATTATTATTATTATTATTATTATTATTATTATTATTATTATTATTATTATTATTATTATTATTATTATTATTATTATTATTATTATTATTATTATTATTATTATTATTATTATTATTATTATTATTATTATTATTATTATTATTATTATTATTATTATTATTATTATTATATTATTATTATTATTATTATTATTATTATTATTATTATTATTATTATTATTATTATTATTATTATTTATTATTATTATTATTATTATTATTATTATTATTATTATTATTATTATTATTATTATTATTATTATTATTATTATTATTATTATTATTATTATTATTATTATTATTATTATTATTATTATTATTATTATTATTATTATTATTATTATTATTATTATTATTATTATTATTATTATTATTATTATTATTTATTATTATTATTATTATTATTATTATTATTATTATTATTATTATTATTATTATTATTATTATTATTATTATTATTATTTTTATTATTATTATTATTATTATTATTATTATTATTATATTATTATTATTATTATTATTATTATTATTATTATTATTATTATTATTATTATTATTATTATTATTATTATTATTATTATTATTATTATTATTATTATTATTATTATTATTATTATTATTATTATTATTATTATTATATTATTATTATTATTATTATTATTATTATTATTATTATTATTATTATTATTATTATTATTATTATTATTATTATTATTATTATTATTATTATTATTATTATTATTATTATTATTATTATTATTATTATTATTATTATTATTATTATTATTATTATTATTATTATTATTATTATTATTATTATTATTATTATTATTATTATTATTATTATTATTATTATTATTATTATTATTATTATTATTATTATTATTATTATTATTATTATTATTATTATTATTATTATTATTATTATTATTATTATTATTATTATTATTATTATTATTATTATTATTATTATTATTATTATTATTATTATTATTATTATTATTATTATTATTATTATTATTATTATTATTATTATTATTATTATTATTATTATTATTATTATTATTATATTATTATTATTATTATTATTATTATTATTATTATTATTTTTATTATTATTATTATTATTATTATTATTATTATTATTATTATTATTATTATTATTATTATTATTATTATTATTATTATTTATATTATTATTATTATTATTATTATTATTATTATTATTATTATTATTATTATTATTATTATTATTATTATTATTATTATTATTATTATTATTATTATTATTATTATTATTATTATTATATTATTATTATTATATTATTATTATTATTATTATTATTATTATTATTATTATTATTATTATTATTATTATTATTATTATTATTATTATTATTATTATTATTATTATTATTATTATTATTATTATTATTATTATTATTATTATTATTATTATTATTATTATTATTATTATTATTATTATTATTATTATTATTATTATTATTATTATTATTATTATTATTATTATTATTATTATTATTATTATTATTATTATTATTATATTATTATTATTATTATTATTATTATTATTATTATTATTATTATTATTATTATATTATTATTATTATTATTATTATTATTATTATTATTATTATTATTATTATTATTATTATTATTATTATTATTATTATTATTATTATTATTATATTATTATTATTATTATTATTATTATTATTATTATTATTATTATTATTATTATTATTATTATATTATTATTATTATTATTATTATTATTATTATTATTATTATTATTATTATTATTATTATTATTATTATTATTATTATTATTTATTATTATTATTATTATTATTATTATTATTATTATTATTATTATTATTATTATTATTATATTATTATTATTATTATTATTATTATTATTATTATTATTATTATTATTATTATTATTATTATTATTATTATTATTATTATTATTATTATTATTATTATTATTATTATATTATTATTATTATTATTATTATTATTATTATTATTTATTATTATTATTATTATTATTATTATTATTATTATTATTATTATTATTATTATTATTATTATTATTATTATTATTATTATTATTATTATTATTATTATTATTATTATTATTATTATTTATTATTATTATTATTATTATTATTATTATTATTATTATTATTATTATTATTATTATTATTATTATTATTATTATTATTATTATTATTATTATTATTATTATATTATTATTATTATTATTATTATTATTATTATTATATTATTATTATTATTATTATTATTATTATTATTATATTATTATTATTATTATTATTATTATTATTATTATTATTATTATTATTATTATTATTATTATTATTATTATTATTATTATTATTATTATTATTATTATTATTATTATTATTATTATTATTATTATTATTATTATTATTATTATTATTATTATTATTATTATTATTATTATTATTATTATTATTATTATTATTATTATTATTATTATTATTATTATTATTATTATTATTATTATTATTATTATTATTATTATTATTATTATTATTATTATTATTATTATTATTATTATTATTATTATTATTATTATTATTATTATTATTATTATTATTATTATTATTATTATTATTATTATTATTATTATTATTATTATTATTATTATTATTATTATTATTATTATTATTATTATTATTATTATTATTATTATTATTATTATTATTATTATTATTATTATTATTATTATTATTATTATTATTATTATTATTATTATTATTATTATTATTATTATTATTATTATTATTATTATTATTATTATTATTATTATTATTATTATTATTATTATTATTATTATTATTATTATTATTATTATTATTATTATTATTATTATTATTATTATTATTATTATTATTATTATTATTATTATTATTATTATTATTATTATTATTATTATTATTATTATTATTATTATTATTATTATTATTATTATTATTATTATTATTATTATTATTATTATTATTATTATTATTATTATTATTATTATTATTATTATTATTATTATTATTATTATTATTATTATTATTATTATTATTATTATTATTATTATTATTATTATTATTATTATTATTATTATTATTATTATTATTATTATTATTATTATTATTATTATTATTATTATTATTATTATTATTATTATTATTATTATTATTATTATTATTATTATTATTATTATTATTATTATTATTATTATTATTATTATTATTATTATTATTATTATTATTATTATTATTATTATTATTATTATTATTATTATTATTATTATTATTATTATTATTATTATTATTATTATTATTATTATTATTATTATTATTATTATTATTATTATTATTATTATTATTATTATTATTATTATTATTATTATTATTATTATTATTATTATTATTATTATTATTATTATTATTATTATTATTATTATTATTATTATTATTATTATTATTATTATTATTATTATTATTATTATTATTATTATTATTATTATTATTATTATTATTATTATTATTATTATTATTATTATTATTATTATTATTATTATTATTATTATTATTATTATTATTATTATTATTATTATTATTATTATTATTATTATTATTATTATTATTATTATTATTATTATTATTATTATTATTATTATTATTATTATTATTATTATTATTATTATTATTATTATTATTATTATTATTATTATTATTATTATTATTATTATTATTATTATTATTATTATTATTATTATTATTATTATTATTATTATTATTATTATTATTATTATTATTATTATTATTATTATTATTATTATTATTATTATTATTATTATTATTATTATTATTATTATTATTATTATTATTATTATTATTATTATTATTATTATTATTATTATTATTATTATTATTATTATTATTATTATTATTATTATTATTATTATTATTATTATTATTATTATTATTATTATTATTATTATTATTATTATTATTATTATTATTATTATTATTATTATTATTATTATTATTATTATTATTATTATTATTATTATTATTATTATTATTATTATTATTATTATTATTATTATTATTATTATTATTATTATTATTATTATTATTATTATTATTATTATTATTATTATTATTATTATTATTATTATTATTATTATTATTATTATTATTATTATTATTATTATTATTATTATTATTATTATTATTATTATTATTATTATTATTATTATTATTATTATTATTATTATTATTATTATTATTATTATTACTACCTAAACCCGGCACGTTGCTGCCACGGCCCCGTTGCCAGACGCGAATAAAATGTTATCTGTGAGACTGTATATGTAAATTGTGGTCGAGTAGTGAATTCCATAGCTGTGCGACATATAACTCAAAATATGTTGAATTTTTCAAATTTAGGTTATATGGGAGATAACACACCCCCCCCCCCTTTTCCAACGCCATACAAAGTTATCAATAAAACTGCTTGTGTAAATTCCGAGGCTGTGCGGCCTATAACACAAAAGCTTTTAGATATCGCAAACTTTGGGTTGTATTTAATATGCCACGCCCCTTTGTAAAACTCCTATAAAATGTTATCAGTTTATAGGAGTTATAAATTGTGGTCGAATACTGAATTCCGACGCTGTGTGGCCTAAAACTCCAAAGCTATTCGATATCGCAAATTTGGGCTGTTTGGGAAGTGCCACGCCCCTTTCTCCAACTCCCATAAAATGTTACCGGTGAAACGCCACGTGAAAATTGTAGTATAGTACAGAATTCCGAGGCTGTGTGGATTATAACTCCAAGGCTTTTCGACATCGCAAAATTGAGTTTTATGGGAGGTGCCACGCCCACTGGAGGTAAAAGGGTAAAATATGCTTTTCGACCTATTCTCATACCTACCAAATATAAGTGGAAAAGTTTAAGGCTATAAAATATTTTTTGTAGAATTTGAATAGTATTTACTGTTTACATATTATCACTTTATATGAGAAGTAGGCGATGTTGTTAAGGCTTGAATTTTATTTAACCAAATTTCAAACTAAGAGTGCGTATTTAAGGTTAGTGCTTATGTTTTGAATCTCAAACTACCACCTATTTAATTAATTTATTTTTTGTATAATTTTAAGACATTTTACTGATTTCATATAATTACTTTGTATCGAAGGTTAACTACGTTTTGATATAGTTTGGCTCATTTTTGAACTTGATCCTTTTTTATATAAAAGCTAAGATATCGAATTTTATTACAATAGGGAGCAAGCAACAACTAACAAAAACTTTTTTCAGAAACTGATTATCCCTCAGTCCAAGCTCCATCCTCTTCATGTTAATCATTCTGGCGTTTGACTTACAGTTTTTTTAACCTCTTTGGTTTCGGCTTTTTGATATTAACAAAATCCGTTGTAAAATTTTATTATTATATTATCAATGTTTATTTAGATGTAGTCCTTTTCATAAATAAAATTTTTTAAATGTATCTGAGTAACAATGTATTTTTTAACCATCAAGGAACTCATATAACAAATCAAAATTCCAATGACGTACCCAGAACCTCATGAAATCATTCAGTTAGTGCTTGGAAACTTATACGATCCTTTTATTTTGTCTGATAAGCTCATAAAACCATAAAAGTTCAATTAACACATTTTAAATCTACAAAAGTGACAATGAAGTACGAAACTTTGATCACAGAGGAATCTTATGACCAAGAGCACTTCTTCCATCAGTGGAAACACTAACCTTCACCCTGCAAATATTTTAACATGGCTTTACTGAAATTTTTTTTTTGCAATTTAGGATTCATTTATGTGTTTTTTTATGGACTTTTCCAATTCGAACTCTAGCTTCTGGCGAAGCAAAAAACTCGTTTCATTTCTATGGTGCATTTGGACAAACTGTCGAACACCAATGAATATTGAAATTAATAAAAATAAGCAGAGTACAGCAGAGAAACAGTACAGAGATTATAAGGTCTAAAATCCCGGTTTTTTAAGGATCCCGGTATTGCCTTTAAAATGCTACACTTTTATTTGACATTCGAGCAAAAACTTTAAAAAAAAATTAAATTTATCTCAAATTTTCAATAGTGAAATAAAAATATATTTAAATGGTGGCACTCATGGTAGTCTGCTTCAAAAAGCACATGATAATTTGATAACAATTCCGCCTACTAGTGTTGAGTCCGAGATATCTTTCTCTTCGGCTGGAAATTTTGCGACCGAAATTCAGTCAAGCCTGCAGGATGACACCTTAGATGCCTTAGTATTTTAAGAGCATTTTTTCGAAGTCAATCAGCCTGACTAACCGTTTAAAGACTTCAGTGATCTCAAAGAATGAACCTTTTCTATGTTGGTATTATTTTTTTCAAAAAATATTAATTACGCTATAGATATGTAAAATAAATATATATATTTTCGTCTTTTACAAATATAAAGAAGTAAAATAAATTAACTTTTCATAATAAATTTAAATACTCTGCGTTTCTTAATTCCTTTGGACAATTTTTTATTAAAAAAATATTCTAAACATCATACCTTGCACACGAACTATTTTTTTTAAATTACTTATTATCTGTTTTTCAAATCCCGGGATCACGAAATTGCTTTTGAGTCCCGAAATTGCAAACCATACAACAGCAAACTACCGTATCTGTGCGATATACGGTAGTTTTGCTTAGTATTTTCATATGTTTCGATTATTTGCTGCTGAGCTTATTTACCGTAAGTACCAAAAAAAGGCTAAAAGCAGCTATTTTCTAGATTTTTTTCATGCAAAATCGTAGTTGATGGCCCAAAGAATGTTAAAAATTTCGCAAAAGTACTAAAGTAATAGGGCTTCAATATATTGTTGTTTTGTTTAATAACTCGATTTCAATTTTGTTTCAAATACAGTAGTTTGCCTAAACCAGACTACGAAAAAGATATAACGAAATTCGGAAGAGTAAAGTTCCGGAATTAAATAAGTTCCGGAATAAAGCTTGTCCGAATAGACACTATTTTTTTCTCAAGTACTCAACCACTAATAGTCTTTGACCACTTTTTCTCAATGAATTCGCATTATTTTATTTTATTCCCCTGAAGCCTTCTCTGAAACAAAAAAAATCCAATACTTTACACTATTAAATTCAGCTGCATTTGCAGTGCATGAAATGGCATAATATAGAGTAATCAGTCTTTCTGCCTTCGCCGCCCATCTCAACGTAAGTCAACTTCGTTAGCTGGCACAGAGCTTGACGTCAAAAATGAATTTAACCATCATCATCACCGCCGAGCGACATTGACTGATGATCTGATGTAGCTGGTGACTCTGGTGGTACGCTTGACGAGTACGAGTTGGCGTGAAATTCCGTTGCATTTGTTGATTTATGAAACAGCGAATATAATTTAAATTGCATATTTGTAAAGATTCGAGGAAAGGATTTTGGAATTTGTATTTTATTCGCTTATTTGTTGTTATTATTGTTGTTGTTGAGCTCAACCAAATACAGAGCAGAAAAGTTGCAAAGCTACGAAAAGTTGAACAGCTTAAAGTGCGGTCAAATCAGGCATGATAAATGCATAACTACAAAGTCGGTGGACAAAGTTAGAAAAAACCACCACAACATTTTTGGATGAAATTTGGAACAAGTGTCTGTATTATAGCAATTTTTCATGTGTAGAGTTTTGTAAGTAGGGTTGGATTCAAGAGAATCATTTCAATTTTTTATTTATTAATTATAATAGAATACTTATATAAAAAATTCGAAGCTTTGAACCTATCAACACTCAAATCTTTCGCAACAACTAACGAAACAACTAGCAAAACAACATTTAACGAAACAACTAACTATAATTTAATATTATTGTTGAGAACAAACGATCACTTGATTAAGTAGTAAAGTAAATAATAAATTATCGTAACAATTTATTACACTCATACATTTAAAAGTTTAAGTCTTTGTTTTCAATTATAAGCAATTACATTTTTTTTATTAAAGCTAAGGATAAGCCCTGCTATTTGAAAAACCTATGATTTTTTATGTTTTTAACCCTAGGATGTGCGACTGCCTAGGAGGCAGTAAGTGACCCTACTGGGCCTCGCAAGGCCCATAAATCATGGCTAGCTGTCCTTACGATTTTCGTCCAGCTAGATGTCCTATCGCCAGCTACTATTACGTAAAATTATTGGGAGACACTACAGCTGTATGTGGGTGTCATTTTAAGAAGGTCTCTCAAGTGGATGGGGGGTAAGGATGCCTTAATAGTACAATAAAAAATATATATGTAATATGACGGAGCTTTACACATACACATTTAGCGTAATAAAGTCGTCGAACGTAATCGATTATGTTTGAATATATTTTGTTACATAGCTTACATACATTTCCCATACTTACGACTAGGTTTAGGTTTACTAGGTAGGTTTACTTACGACTTAAGTATATAAACAGATCGGTTTGTTCTACGAAAGTAATGCAAACTATTTTTAGTTTTTTTTTTTTTGTTAAGTCAAGAAAACATAAGCTGTAGTTTGCATAAAATATTTCGGAGCTCAGATCCAAGAAAAAAAATTGATCACTCCTCAAAGTCAAAACTGTAAACGAAAAGCCCAGTCGCACATCCTAGAGTAAAGAAGTCTCAAATAGTAATAGTCTCATTGTAATTAAAAATGCAATGTGCGCACTTGCACGGGTATCACAAAGATTTCTGATGAAGCCTTTAGCACGTCCGAAATTGCAATAAAATCAGCTAGTGATTTTTTCCTTTTCATATTGAAAAAACTTTGTTGTTGTTTCTTTGGAAAGATTCGTTAGAACAATTAACTGTTCTAACTTTGACCTTAAGCTCAATAAACGATTTTAAACTATCAAACAACTAGAATTTGTATTTAAAATCAAGTATGATTTAAACTATCAAACAATTAGAATTTGTATTTAAATCATATAAAATCAACATAATTTCTTAGAATTTTTACACTTTGTGATTTCAGCAGTAAATCAGTAGAAATGCGGTCAGAGTCTTTTCAAGGGCTGAAATTGCCGATTCGTTATTACATTTTTTTTCAGTTTAAGCATCAGTTTGCTTAACAATCATCAAAAAATTATAATCTGTGAAATATATAAACTTTTTTTTATTCAATTGTAAAATTTTAAAGAAGCTATTGTAACTACAAATTTAATTTCATTTAAAAATCAAATCAAATATTTTCCTAACAGACTATACAGATAACCGGTATATGAAATCCTCTACGCATAACGTAGGACTGATAGCGGATATCTTCTTGGACGACTTGATGGATTAGGCTTTCAAAGTGATTTAGATCCCTTGCCATGGCAAAATTAAGGTATGAAAGATCGGGAACAATTGAGAAAATTGGAGATCTTTAAATTGGTGTGTTTCACACAAATATCGACAATAGCTGCATGTCTTTTCATTTCTTGAGCACCCAAAAAAAAAACGGAGTAAATAAAGGCATATTCGGGGTTAATTTGACTCTTTTCGTGTATGGTATTTTGCCAAAGCTGTAAAAACTATATTTAACTCCGTTTGTGCATTCAAATTACTCCGAAAGTAAAGTTTGTTTCAGAAGTCGTGCTGACTCCGTTATGAGTTGAGTTAAGGTTAGCGGACTTGCATTGAGAACTTTTAAATTTTGAGTTTACTTAAAAAAAAACTTGAACCAACTCATTTGAATGTAGCATTAGGCTTAAAAAAATAAACAAACGACTGCTTTTTAAGCAGTTCTTTAAAAAAGGCCCTTTTAAATCATTGTGCAACATTTCATTTTTACAGCACACTTGATTTTCATGTTAAAATATTTGAGTACTTTCTCTTCTTTCAAAGTAAAAGGAGCCAACGGAAATATTTGCTCGAGCAAACTCTGTTTCGTGCTTAATATAACTCCGTTTCAGCTTTAAATAAAAAGTATGATCTTCGTAAATGGTGGCAGTAAGTTTTAACGGAGTTAAAAGAACAAATGTTTGGAAAAGATGCGGAGTTAATTTGAAACTGGTTTAAATTTAATTCAAGCTTTGACAATTAATTGTTTCAAGCAGAAAAAGCTTTATATTAACAAAAAAATATTGATTTAATTCATTTTAAGTTTTACTGCGACAAAAATTTTTTTAACTCCTCAAAAACTCTTTTAACTCACAAAAAAACTTGGGTTAACTCCGCTTATTTTTTTCGGTGTGCATGGATGATCTGAAAAGAACTAAAAACCAACAAAATTATTCTGTAGCAATTTACTTCGTTTTTAGGAGTGTCCTCAACTGCCATACGCACACGGTATAAGCTTTACATTTCAATAAGATAGTTTTAAAAATACGGCTGTAATAGTGATAAGAGATGAATAGACGGACGTGGCTTAACCGACTCAGAGAGTAATGTTGATCAAGAATTAACATATATATTTTACCAAGGTATAAAAATTGATCGAAGAAACTTTAAAGAAAAATAAACTTTTATTTTATTTTACAAAATTCCTTAAAAAAGATTTAAGGCGGTGAGTAAATGAGGAATACAAAAAATCTTTCTGACATTCGTTAATGTTTCAGTGCATCAAATCAATATCATAGTAGTAGTAATTAAGCTAAGCTTGTGTTTTTTTTTACTTTATACAAATCTAAACGACTCAACATAATTCGCTACATTTCATATACATATTAAATATATCTTAGATTAAATTGAAACATACTTCGTTTTGGCCACGCCTCTTTCGCCCCTTTTCATTTAACGTTAATTTTGTTATTGTAGTACTTTTTAACAACGAAGTTTTTCGTGCATTTAATTTTAAAACTTTTTTGTTATTTTGACAACAAAATCATTCACATATCTTCAAAGCTCTAGAAATTTTTAGTAAAACGTCTTTTGCATTAAACATCGTTTCCTAAGAATGAGAAAAAAACGAAATGAAAATCAAAGTTTAGACTTTCGCTGTTATATATCCGCTGTTTTTAAAAATATTTCATTGAAATTTTTTTATTGAAAAGTTCAACAAAAGCACTTCACAAAAACTGTCAACTGTGCCGTTAGGTTAGTGTATATATTTTTTTAATTTTTTTTAAAAGGTTCAAAACATTGACTTTTTACTGAAAAAATAATTTAAATGTGGTTTTTGTTCATATGACATAGCCTTTATTTGTAAAAATTCTTCCAGTTTTGCTCAAAAATGATTTAACTTTTTTTGTCTTCAAAACATTGGCGAAATTTATTTTTTCCAAAATGTTATTTTTATATTTTTTACTCGATACTTTAATAAATAAAAGTTTCAAGTTTCAAAAATAGTTACTGTGAAAAAAGTACCCCAATATCTCTTTCAATCAGAAGTTATGGCGTAAACTATCGTTTTATGGCCTAGGAATTTAGTATTCGACTTAAATTTACACATTCAGTTTCACTGATAACATTTTATGGGCGTTGGAAAAAGGGGCGTGACAGCAACGTGCCGAGTTTCAGCTAGTAGTGAATAAAATAAAAGTTTTTCATGAATTTTGCCTAACCAAGCTGTTTTTTTAATTTTCAAATTTTAATTTTCTTAATAATACCTACTTTTAAATAAATTTATGTATTCATTCTGCGAGATTAAAACCTTATTTATATATTTTTATATAAATCTCTAAGAGGTTTAAGATTATTAATAAATATATATATAATCTAAAAAAAATATGGCCTATAGAATCCAAGCATAAAAAATATTTAATTTTCTTTAATATTCAAAACTATGTTAAAGCAATGTCAAATGAAAACTGTAATCTCAAAATGTAAAGCTCAATATGTGAAAATCAAAACAAAACCAAATCAATTTATATTTATTTGCAAAATATCAGTATTTTCCAAACATTTTGTGTATATTAATGAACAACACATATGCACAAATATAATGTGCCTGTCACTATTGATAACGTAAATCCGGCGCATAGAACTGTAATGAAAATATTTTAAATATTTTCACAATTTTATCGCTCAATTCGAGCGCTTATTTAAGCTCGAAATTTATTCAATACGCCAAAATTTTCCCAAACACGTTAGTAACGCTTTAATGTCTATATATATATATATATATATATATGTGTGTGTATGTGTGTGTATGTGTGTGTGTGTGTGTGTGCGTACCTATTTATATGCCTATTCATATTGTATTCGTTTGCTTGTGTGTAAATAGTTAAAACATATTTCATAAACGGGTGTTTATGATTTAAATCCTTGTGCTTGTGTGTATTTGAATGCTTTTTGTGTCTGCTTTTCCTGCATGTGCGTCTGTGTTTGTTACAAGTATTTATTTATATTTTGCTCTAATTCATGCAATTTCAACATCAACACTGAAATAATATTTTTGCTGTACGGTTAAAATATTATTTTACCAAATGCAACAGCATTTTTCGTTTCTCTCTTTGCAGCAGTAGCAAGAATTTCGAGAAAAGCCTTTAGTCAGCGCACCATCAATTCAAAAGTTTAGCAACTCAAATTTTAATAACTTATTGAAACTTTTTCCATTTATCTACAACAAAATATTTGAGTACTTACAATATCCACTTATCTCCTTTCAATTTGAAAAGTGCTCTATTTAAGTTATTGGCTGGTTACCAAACCAGATACATTTATTGTTTGTTGCATGATAACAGAAAAATGATTTGTGTAGTTTGAACCAGTAATAAATAAAAATTGCAAGTTTTAGGCAAAATTTAAATCATTTTCGATGCTTAAAAACATGAACGCTCAACTTATATTAAAGAATAAAATTTAAAACACCAAAATTACTTAATATGCAGCTAGGCTCAGACAAAACTCCCTTTAAATAATTAATTGGCAGTCTAATGTCTTTCAAACATTAGTTTTCTTATCTTCTTTAGTTTATTATTAGGTTATTCAGTTGAATTATGAAAATAGAAAATTGCATTCCAGAAGGAGTCAGGCTATTAGCCAAGGTCTTCCATAGAAGGTCCTTGCATAAAAAAAATGTATTGTTACCAATCTGATATTTAAAGTAAGGATATGAGACTTGTTCATAAAAAATTATGACATTATTAATATTGTTGAATGAGAGTTTTATTTTTATTAAATTTTAATCAGATTAAATGCGGTCTCATATATTTTTAATTTTGAAAGAATGGTCATATTTTTGCTTACTTTTTCCTGTTCATTCATCAAAATTGATAACACGGTGTAACAAAATGAAAAAAATTAAGAAAACAGGGTATATGACAAAGTGGAAGTTGTAGATCTTGTAGAATATAAGGTAACTGCATACTCGGTTTTTTGAGTCCCCCCTCAATTTGGATATATGTATATCCATAAAAAAAAATTTTGTTAGATGCATGTAAATTTAATAGCATAACTCGGCTGTATTTAAATGAATTTTAAAATTTAAAAAGTTTTGTGAAAGACAAAAACAGTATAGAAAGCATTCTTGTATCTAAAGAATTGAAAAAGTAACAGATGAAAACGTTAAAAAATTTCCAATTTCCAAGAGCCTGTTAAATTTTGCGAAAAATTAAAAATTTCGGTTAACAAGTGACGTACGATATATTCACTACTAGTATAAAAGCCTGTCCTACGACAGATCCTCCTCACACTTCCGTTTTGGAGCCGTTTGCCGAAAGCACTTTTTTCTCTTTTTAAAGCTTGATTTTGTATTCACTTGATTTTTGCAAAATACAAATATACCACTTTAAATAACACTTTAAGCATTGAAGCAGTGTTAAAAAATTAGTTCAAGTGTAAAAGTGCAAAAAGTCAAATTTGGTAGCAATCATATTCATTCACAACTTTACAAACTGGCCTTGCAACCATCATATACTTAGCAACTCAGTTGTTATTTTAAGACTAATATAATTATATTTTTTGGTACAATTATTTTTTTGAACTTAATCTGTACAATTATTTGGTACAATTATTTTTTGGAATTATATTTTTTGGACTCCAATCGAATCAAAAGAATTTCATTCATTTTGCCATAAATTTTTTATAAAAGATTAAATCAAAAACGTACTATCGTAAAAACCCAATATTGTCACTGATAAGTATCAAATATATTTTCTGTGCATACTTTTAGGCTGAACATTTTTGAGAACAGTTTAAGATATTTTGGGCACGGAGCAGCGTGCCTGCCTTTTATATAAAGGGTGATTTTTTTGAGGTTATGATTTTCATGCATTAGTATTTGACAGATCACGTGGGATTTCAGACATGGTGTCAAAGAGAAAGATGCTCAGTATGCTTTGACATTTCATCATGAATAGACTTACTAACGAGCAACGCTTGCAAATCATTGAATTTTATTACCAAAATCAGTGTTCGGTTCGAAATGTGTTTCGCGCTTTACGTCCGATTTATGGTCTACATAATCGACCAAGTGAGCAAACAATTAATGCGATTGTGACCAAGTTTCGCACTCAGTTTACTTTATTGGACATTAAACCAACCACACGAATGCGTACAGTGCGTACAGAAGAGAATATTGCGTCTGTTTCTGAGAGTGTTGCTGAAGACCGTGAAATGTCGATTCGTCGCCGTTCGCAGCAATTGGGTTTGTGTTATTCGACCACATGGAAGGTTTTACGCAAAGATCTTGGTGTAAAACCGTATAAAATACAGCTCGTGCAAGAACTGAAGCCGAACGATCTGCCACAACGTCGAATTTTCAGTGAATGGGCCCTAGAAAAGTTGGCAGAAAATCCGCTTTTTTATCGACAAATTTTGTTCAGCGATGAGGCTCATTTCTGGTTGAATGGCTACGTAAATAAGCAAAATTGCCGCATTTGGAGTGAAGAGCAACCAGAAGCCGTTCAAGAACTGGCCATGCATCCTGAAAAATGCACTGTTTGGTGTGGTTTGTACGCTGGTGGAATCATTGGACCGTATTTTTTCAAAGATGCTGTTGGACGCAACGTTACGGTGAATGGCGATCGCTATCGTTCGATGCTAACAAACTTTTTGTTGCCAAAAATGGAAGAACTGAACTTGGTTGACATGTGGTTTCAACAAGATGGCGCTACATGCCACACAGCTCGCGATTCTATGGCCATTTTGAGGGAAAACTTCGGAGAACAATTAATCTCAAGAAATGGACCGGTAAGTTGGCCACCAAGATCATGCGATTTGACGCCTTTAGACTATTTTTTGTGGGGCTACGTCAAGTCTAAAGTCTACAGAAATAAGCCAGCAACTATTCCAGCTTTGGAAGACAACATTTCCGAAGAAATTCGGGCTATTCCGGCCGAAATGCTCGAAAAAGTTGCCCAAAATTGGACTTTCCGAATGGACCACCTAAGACGCAGCCGCGGTCAACATTTAAATGAAATTATCTTCAAAAAGTAAATGTCATGGACCAATCTAACGTTTCAAATAAAGAACCGATGAGATTTTGCAAATTTTATGCGTTTTTTTTAAAAAAAAAATTATCAAGCTCTTAAAAGATCACCCTTTATTAACGGCATCATTCTGCATCTCTATCCGATCAATCGTTTCGTTCAAAACACTGCTCGTTCGTGGTTTTTAAATATGTAATTCGAACAGTGTGAACTAACGAGAACAGCTGTTAGCTGGCGAACGATGCCGTAACACAGTAACATTTTTGCAATCTGTATCTCTAACAGCCAACCAAATCACGAGCAGACATGTCAAAATCAATCGAACACTTAACAGTAATCGTTACATATATGTGCTTGTGGAAAATACAGCAAAAAAATGTTAATATATATATACTGAAGCTGACTCTGGTTCGATGAGGGTGAATCGCCCCGTGCAGTGGTCAAAAGTTGTGATGCACTTTAAAATATATTTAAAAAAAAAAATTCACTACTTTTAACTCACTGCTAGCTCAAAACCTTTGTGCTGTCTCACAGTCTTCGTCAGTAAACACACTTCCATCAACATGGTGAAAATCTAAAATTTGCAATTGCTGTTTACATTTAATTATTAACACTAACACATTTTTCTTAAAATTCACAAAATTTATTGAAATTATTTTGTAATTTTTCAAAAACACAAATCAACAATAAACAAGAACAGCTGTCTTAAAAAAAAAAACAAACCGAACAAATTTGACAAACTGAGCATTTATTCACCAACAAGAAACAAAGCAAAAAGTAAAGAAAATCTTTAAGAAAATAGATAAAATTCAGAAAACTTCGGAAATGTTTGATCTAGCAATGCTGGATTTGACAACAGCTTAGGTTTAAAGTATTGAATTAACGTAAGAAGCGTAAGCTTGCCGTAAGGGCTGGCGAACAAGTTCGTTAGAGATACAGATCTCAATTAGAATACAACATCGTTCGCCTAGCACTCGTTCGTTGGGTCGCTCGTTAGAGATAGGAAATAATGCTGTAAGATTGTGTGTGAATAAATTTATTTTTTCACTTGAATCTTTAGACTTAAAATTAAATAATGCAAGTACTTTTTAGTCAACAAAAGAAACTAAACGGTATTTGGGCACAAAATTAAGAAATTTTTTTAAATCTTTTAGTACATTAAGTTGGTTTTCAAGAAAAATATTCAACAACTCAAGGTTAAAGAGACAAGAAAGTTTTTAAATTGACTCAAAAAAAGCAGAGTTATGAAAATTAATTGTCAAGTACCTTACAAAAATATATTTTTTGGATACATATCCAAATTTTAGGGTGGACTCAATAAACCAAGTATGAAGTTATCTTTTATTCCACCAGATCTACAACTTTTATTATGCCTTAAGCCAACTTTTTCTTCACTGTTACACCGTGCAATTATTTCATTGTCAATTGAAAAACGTAATTACACAAAACTATTTTAAGATAATTTTTAAAATTTGTTTCAACCCTAATAAACCTATATGGAAATGCAATTTTGAGCAAATTTGTATTTAAGCATCATTTCTGAATGGATACCTTGAAAAATCCCAAACAAATTTTAGCATAATAAATTTTATCAGCTTTTATAACATAAAACATACTTTTCCGGCATTACCTGCAGTTTAATTTTTTTTTAGTCGATGTGGTCAATACACGAAACGCTATCCAGTAGCTCGGTTCTGTAATTATTGCGACAAATAGTCACTATTTCTGACGTCACATAGTTTCATTCCAAAATACTCATTTTTGCGAAAACTAGTGTTTCTGTAACTGATAAGCGATTAAATAGTGGTCCGTGATGAAAAAGATACACAAGTGAAAGGGAATATTTGAAATTGCAACTAGTGACAGAAAGCTTTGTGAGAAATTGCGTGAAGTTCTTCTATAAAAAACAAAGAAAAAACAAATATAAATATTATTTGTGCTTAATTTATAAAAATACATGCTTATTCTATTCATGCTGACAATTACTTGTTTTGATGGTAAACAATTTGAGACTTAGTGATGTTGATATTAAATGCACTAACCCTATTTACACATTACGATCCGAGTATTCTTTTAATGAGGTTGCATAATGCAATTATACAAATTTTATCATGGAATAAATTTAATTTATGAAATATTTCAGTTAATATATTTCATAATATAGGTATACATTGTAGTACATATAATATTTTGTTAATAATATATTTGTAATCTACATGAAAAAATTTAAGTTGATACCTTTTACCCGGTAGAAGTATTTGTAACATGGATACATTTACTTATATCCACAACTTCATTGAATATGACTGTTGCACAAACAAGCAAAAATGCTTCTCCCCAAGTTAGAACATAGTGAGAACTTCATTGGATTCGAGTCGCATATTTTAGTTTACAGAAACACTTCGTCTATCGAATTCCTTCAAAAGTAGAATTGAAACAAGCTAGACGAGTCACTGCTTTTTCTCATTTTATTACAGAGACAGTGCAAGTGAGAATGGCATCACAATGACGTCAAAGTGAGAAAATCTGGTGAGAACTGTGGTGAGAAAAGTTACAGAACCGAGCTACTGATCAATTCTGTGGAAACGCAAATACTTTAAATTGGTATCCATTTCATAAATAAACACCATAGCAATTAGATAATGAAATTAACTAAAATCGTGGCCTTGATTTGTTTGGGTCAAGGAAACTAGCAGCAAAATATTTTGCTTAACAGACACTTCGATCCTTTCATTAACCTATTTCCGGTGGCTCCTTAACTACCGGGCCAAAATCGATGAAACTTCGTCCAGAGTCTATATATGGCCCTAAACTTCATCCGGCAAAAAAAACTCCACAGGTCAAAACTAATAATAGTAGAACCTTTAATTTCTCGAGAACGGGCCGAAGGATTAAAAAACGGTAAACATCATTAAATTCAGCGTCCTCCAATTATGCTGAAATGATATGTCTCTAGCTTGTTTGATATTTGGACATGTGCAGTGTAATTAATTGTGATCTATTTTTTCAATTTTTACATGAATTAATTAATTTTGAGCTGTTTAGATCAAGAAAGTTTGAAAAAGTAACTAGAACAGACGGTAACCCTGGTAGAGTTAAAGGCTTGATCTAAAAATAGCTACTTTTTTAATGTCATATGGTTAAATAACCGATGATAAAGTTAAGGTTCATACGAATTTGTTCGAACAAGGTCAAATAACAAGACTTAAACAGTGGGTTGGTCACAGCTGAATTACTCAAAACTACTGAAGGGGAAATGCAGCAATTTTCGAAACAGGCTATCTAGTCTGCTGTGGAATTGACTCTATGCAAACTTACTTGATCTAAAAAGCTCACAAATAAATTCACCTAGAACATTTAGTTATTTGCAATATTATAGATTGCATCAATAAACAAATCTAGATTATATAGAATATAAACTTGTGAATTTTGCTGCACTTTAGATTTTGAATGAAATGCAAATTCTGGAGAAATGATTTGAGTCAGTCACTCGTGCTATCTGATGTTCATCAGCATATATGAAATTTTTAGTATGTATTTGTAATGTTCACAAATTTAAATCAAAAATTCTTTAATAAGTCGAAAACATTTCATTAAGCTTAAAACTCTATGATATTGGTGTAGTTGTTGATATCAGGATTGCATACTTTCAATACGTTTATCCCGCACTCTGACTTATAGCTCGGACTTTGTCGTACTGCTTAAATGTTTTAATTAAATTTTTAAATCCTTTGCTGCTTAGTTTTACTGCTGTGACATTTTAATGAAATTTCATTTTATTTCCAGAGAACACACACCCACTCACAACAACATACACATACACACACACACACAGTCATTCAAACAAGGACATCATCGAAGGCATCCTTCGAGGCAAGCCGAACACGTCCAACCATGAAGCGACATGATGTCTGGACGCAGCTCAATTTGTTGATGCTACTCTGCAGTTGCATGCGAAGCATCGAAGCTGTACCAGCAGCAACCAACTCCATGCTGCTGACTGGTAGCAGCGGCAGCAGTAGCGTGGGTGGCGGTGGTGGACTCGGAGTTGGAGAAAATACCAACATAAATAGCAACAACAATATTAACACTAATAATAACAACAATAATAATGGCAACAACAATATCAACAATAACAACAGCAACGGCAGCATAAACAACATTGGTGGCAGTGGCAGCAGCAACAGCGCGAGCAGCAACAATAACCAAAACAATGCCAACAACAATAATGCACACGCTGAACTCATTAGCGGCAGTGAACTCGGCAACTCAGGCATCATCACCGGCAGCAGCCCCGCTGGCAGCAACATGAATAGCAACAACGTTAGCAGCAACATTGTCACAGCGATCAAAGAAAAAATTTACGAGAAATGCACAGGTCCTGCTGACCCCGGTCCATGCAAGCAATACCACTACAAATGGCGCTACGAGCCCACATCCAACGAGTGTGCCACCTTCATCTGGGGTGGCTGCGAGGGCAACGCCCAGAATCGCTTCAACACGGAAGCGGAGTGTCTCTTCCATTGTGTGGGAGCACCACGTGAGTTTCAATTTTATATGGCATATTTTTGACAAAAGTTTTATTTCCGCTTCACTCCTGACCGGAGTATTCACTTTATTCATTATATTTTTGTTTGTTGTTCTTTCATTTTGGCTGTGCTTCTTTTTTATGTGTTCTCTATAGATACGCTGCCACCTTTCCTGCAAACGACCACGAAAGAACCCAGCACTACTGAATCCTCAGCGCCACAATCACCCTATACGATAATGCCAGCGTATCAAGGTGATGGTGAAACGAGTCCGGTGCCATTTGAGCAACGCGGTCCTGAGCTGACATTCGCCGAAACGGGACAAGAAAAGACGTTTGTCTTTGCCAAAAATAATACCTTCATACAAATGGACGGAGATATAATACAAACTTTTCAATTAAGGTAAATAATGTAACGTAGTTGTATAACGTGACTGGTGACACATGTTTCAGTAGGTTAGAGGGTGGAGTTGACATGAACACATGTCAGGAATTTCTCTGTGGTAGTAGAGCCAGGCAGTGTCTTATTTCTTTATACTGAGAGCTATAAGGTATTATAATGTAACTAAACTTAAGAAGAATAAAGGATTGGTACTTAAATAGCAGCAATAATATTGAAAGTCTATTTTTTAATTTAATTCAACAAATGCTATAAATTTGCACAGTGGCAAATTGCTTTAATGAATTGGCAAAAACTTCACTGTTGCTTCATGAACTAATTCAGCATTTAACTCAAATGTACTCCAAAACCTATAGTAAAGAGCCCGCCAAATAACTTTTTTTTTTGAAAATTCTATAAAAAAAACTACTGGATATTTTCTCAAATTTCTTTTTTTACTTGAAAGTACAATCCTTCTGGTTAATAATGGAAAATAATTTCATTTAAATGGCTGCCTCGGCTGGCCATGCAGTAGCCTACACGATCGGTCCAATTTTTAAGCACATTATGGATTGTGTGCAGCTGTATTTCACCAATGGCTTCACGAATATTGTCCTTTAAAGCGTCAATTGTCTCTGGCTTGTCGGCGTAACACTTATTTTTGAGGGCACCCTACAAATAATAGTCCAACGGTGTCAAATCGCAGCTCCGAGGTGGCCAAACGACATCAACTCTGCGACTGATAATGCGATCTTCAAAAACAGGGCGCAAAACATCCAGTGTAGCTTCGGCTATGTGGCACGTAGCGCCGTCCTGTTGAAACCAAATATTGCCAATATCCTCCTCTTCAATTTTTGTGAACAAAAATTCGTTCAACATGGCCCGATAACGAGCGCCATTGACTGTAACGGCCACTCCTTGCTCATTTTCGAAGAAAAATGGCCCAATTATGCCTCTGGATCAAAATCCGCACCAAACAGTGACTCGTTTTGGGTGCAGCGGCTTTTCAATGTATGCGTGCGGGTTTTCTGTGCCCCAAATGCGACAATTTCGCTTGTTTACATACCCGCCAAGATCAAAATGAGCTTCATCTGAAAATATGATTTTTTTGGCAAAATCGGCATCTTCTGTAAGTCGATCGCAGTCCCACTTAGCGAAGCGAAAACGCATTGGATGGTCAGTTGGCTTCAACTCCTGAACCAATTGGACTTTGTATGGTGTCATACCAAGGTCTTTATGCAAAATTCGTCTCAATGATGTCTCCGCAATGTTCAATTGTTGAAAACGACGGTGAATTGATGTTGATGGCGCTTCACGCATACTTTCTGCCACAGCAGCAATATTCTCGGGTGTACGCACTGCTTTTGCAGCCACGAATAACGTTTTAAGCTACAAAAAGTAAATTGTTCACAATACGTAAAAAACGTTTCAAATGCAGCAGATAGTTTCTATATACTTGTTTGTAATACATTATGGAAATACTTAGGTACATAAACTATTTTAGTAAAAAAAAATTATTTAATAATAATATTTGGTTAGTAAGCCAAATATTATTAATGTTTAAAATGGAAAAACGTTACATATCTAAAACCCATTGGTTGTTAAAACGTTATTCCACGTTGCAAAGCAGAGTGCGATGGCTTTTAAAACTTTATTCGTGCAATTAGAGCATACCCTTACAAGAAGAATAATTTAGTTGGATGCTGTTTGGTTAAATAAAATAAAAATAACAGCATTAAAAAATGTATTTATGAAAAAATACCCTTAATAAAAAAAACAAAACTTCATTTGAAGAACTTAAAAGAAAATATTTTAAGACCTTCAACAAAATATATTTGTTTGCTTTCGAACACAAATTTAATATTTCTCTTAGTTAAATAGCAATGTGATTTATAGAACTCAGCGTACTTTTCAGGCAAATATGAAGCCATTGCAAGGATATCATTTTTCTTTTCATCACTCATATGAATGGGTTCTTTTTGAATATCTGAAACTGTATAATTTGCCAAGTTTTGAGTTCTTATGGAATCACCTCGCACAATTCGATTAAAGATGTTAAAAAAGCTGTTTGTTTGTTTTAGTTTTTTCATACTTTTTATACTTTTTATACTCTTTATTACACTTTTGCTGAAATTTTTCGCAAGAAGCATAGACAATCACAAATATATATAATAACAATTAAATTACCTAAAAACGTAATGTGAACTTACAACGTTATTCCATTTCTGCTCTGGAGCATTTTTTGGAGGTATACTTTTTTTTCTTAAAACATTTTCATTACCACAATTCTTCGATATTTTACTATTATTATCAATTCAATTTTCAACACTGGACTTCCTTTTTGTGCATCTGTTGCACTTATCAATTACATTAGATAATTCAACTTTAATAATTTTAACAATTGAACTTATTCGCTATTTTTCAGTACATTGTAATCTTCTCTTTTTGAACCTAACACTTCGGTAATAATTTTTCTATTTATTATATGTTGTATTTGCTTTTTTAATTAATAACTAATTTTTTATTAATTTAATTCATTTTATTCTTTAAATTAAAATAAATATTTGATGGCTGAACAGATGAAGAGTTAGTGCATTTAGTGCTTTTAGTGCATTTTCCTGAATAAATATTTTAACAAAATTGTATCCAAAATGAAAATAAACCAAAGAATAAAAGCAAGCGCGAGGTTTCATGAAAAAATATTGTTGTAATAACTTTTGTCCTCAGCATATCAAATTTTCATCCATTTTACGTCGATTCGGAACAATGTTTTATAATAAACTATTAACAAAAATTGTGTTGCGATCATATTTAAGCAATAAAGATTGAATTAAATGCAGAATTAATACAATGTTATGTTCTTTTAAATGATTTTATTATTGACATGAATACACAATAACTTTCTATTATAAATTTGTGCTTTAAATTCAACAAAAATCACTAAGACCATTCCCAAGGTCACGACAGACAAATTCTAAATTTACTATTTTTTTGAGGTTATTTTAAAGCTAATTGTAAATTTACTCATTGGAAGTGAAGTCCTTTTTTCTAATTAAATAGATTACATTCTGTTTCTTGACTGTGCGTTCAAACTTTGTCTAAATTTTATTAAATGCAAGAGAAAAAAATAAGACATACACAGTAACGTGTCAGACGGGTTCAGTAAACCAACGTTGCAAATCATTGTGTTCGATTACAAATTTTAGCGAAAGTAACTAACATGGAGTAGAGGTATTTGAAAGCCAAATTTTTATTAGATGTAAAGATGTTTTCGGCGTAAAAATATTTTATTAATAAAAAAAAGTTCAAAAACTAAAACCCGACTACTAAAAAGCACGCTCTAAAAAGTGTGAAACAAGAAAATATTCTCATCTGAAATTGTTATGTACAAACGTTCAATATTTTTGAACATAATATATTTTATTGTATGCATAATACTAATTTATAGTGATGTTCAGATGATATACGTGCTAGTATGCCACCTTATAAGTATTGTCATATGTCGCCCTCTAGATGTATAATGCACTATGCCCTAAACTTATGATCGCTTCCATTTATACCAGTCAACAACTAGTTGGAAATATCCAACAACTAGTTCGATTTATGTCCTATTCTCATAGAACCGACTGGTATTTTTTACGTGGTGATGTCATTGGAAAAGACAATTGTCTTACTATAGATAAGGTTTTAACTAGTTAACAACTCATTTTTTATGTAAAGTAAAGTTCTAGTTGGGTTGTGACTAGTTTTTAACCAATATAGTAATTATCGAATTAAAACTAGTTCATAGGTTCATATTTTTTCAATAGTTCATAGGTTCAAAGAACATATATTTTTACAACAAAATATTAGCTAAAGGCTAAAGTTAAAGCTATTTGATGAAATACCATGTTTATGGTATACTACATGTTTTTAAATTAGTTTTTATATGTTTTAATTTGTTTATTATTAGTTTGTTCCAATGGGGTACCCAGCTCCAACTGGTTTTGGAACTGGTTGATTTTGATAATATGTAGTATAGTTTGATTTTGGCTAGTTTTACAACTGGTTTAATGTGACTTGACAAAAACTAGTTGGGTTTAAACTACTTTTGCAACTAGTAAATCGTGACAAAATATAAACTAGTTTGTTTTGACTAGTATAAATACTACTCATGTTTTAATGCTGACTAGTCTTACACTGCAGGGTTATTACAGTTAGAATGTATTGTTTTGTTAGCATAGGTGGCATACGGCCACGGATATCTTCTGAACCTCACTATAAATTAGTATTATATACAAAAACATATATTATGTGCAACAATTTCAGATGAGAATATTTTCTGGCTTCACACTTTTTAGAGCGTCCTTTTTAGTAGTCGGATTTTAGTTTTTGAACTTTTTTTTATTTAATATTATTTTGAGGATACATGTAATTTTTATATAATCGAAAGTATTAACTACTAATCAATTGTTTGACAATCAAATCATAAACAAAAAATTTTCTAATCAACTAACTATGGCGGAGCACCGCCAAACAAGTTTAATTTATGTCAAATTGATTAAATAATCTAATAATTGATCGATTTCGGTCGAAGTCATGTGTAATTGAACATTTGGTTGTGAAAATATCCACCTTTCAGTTAGAACACTAGCTTCTGGCGAAGCAAAAAACTCGTTTCATTTCTATGGTGAATTTCGACAAACTATCGAACACCAATGAATATTGAAATAAATAAAGAAGCAACTAAAACAGATGGCAACCCTTGATAAAGTTGATGGCGGTGATCTATAAATAGCCTACTGCTTTGAAATGTCATATGATTAGCAGCCATATAATTCAAAAGAATGAATTCCAAAATCTGCACATTCATATGCTAGTTTAAACAGTGAGTTGATCACAGCCTAATCACTCAAAGACTACTGAAGAGGAAAATGTAGCGATTTCCCTAACAGACTGTCTAGTCAGCTAAGTGATTGATTCTATACAGAGTTGTTGTTGTTGTTGTTGTCTTCTTAAAAACCTTACTTGATCTAAAGCTCACAATTTAATTCATGCATAAACAAAAATGTTTATTATGTCACTTAATAAATTTTGTAATTCATAACTTTATAGGACTTTATGTCCTATAGAAGCTGCCACATTGAATTAAATATGACGTGGCCAAAGTCTATAATCAACGGACGAGAGGAAACGCTTCCAATGATACGTCATTTGTCAATTTATGATTAATAGTTTAGAAATTAGGGGTTTATTTGACTTTCTGTCCTTTAGAGGGCGCTATATTTAATTTAATGTGACGTCACATAGTCTACAACAGGAGGACAATCAAAACGCTACCAACGATACTTCATTTGTTAAATTATGATTAGAAGTTTAGAAGTTAGGGATTTATTTGGTTTTCTGTCCTCTAGAGGGCGCTATTTTCAATTTTGCGTGACAACACATAGCCTTTAACCAGCGGACGATCAAAACACTTCCAACCATACCTCATTTGTTAATTACTGATAAGTAGTGTAAAAGTTAAGGGTTTAGTTCATTTTCTGTCCTCTAGATGGCACCATATTAAATTCAATATGACGTCACATGGCCTTCAGTCAGCGGACGATCAAAACGCTTCCAACAATACCTCATTTGTCAAATTATGATTAGTAGTTTAGAAGATAGGAGTTTATTTGACTTTCTGTCCTCTATAGGAAGCTTTATTTTATGTGACACCACATAACCTAAAACCAGTGGACAACCAAAACGCTTCCAAAGATACCTGATTTGTCAAATTATGATTAGTAGTTTAGAAGTCAGGGTAGTTTAGAAGTTAGGAGTTAAGTTGACTTTTTGTCCTCTAGAGGGTGCTATATTAAATTGTATGTAACATCACATAACTTTTCTTCATCGGACAATCAAAACACTTCTAACGATACCTCATTTGCTTCTCCCTTTAAGACCGTGATGAATCGATTGTGCGGGTAACTTTTAGACTAAGTGCATTATTCTGTATCACGAACAAGCACATCAACGATGAGAAAGATACGAGAAGCAATACAATTTTGTATGGAAGAAAGTATTGCTTCTCGTGTCTTTCTCACCGTTGGTGTGCTTCTCATCGATTGCGCAGGTTATTGTTTATGTCTGCCTTTCATATTGTTTATCTGTTAATTTTGTAGCTTCTTAAATTTTCACGAAATTCTTGCGTCACATTTAATTTTTTTTTTAAATGAGTCGTAGAAGTTAGTGGTATTTTCATATACTAAAATACTATACCGCAATTTTAGTGAAGTTGACACATTTTAACTAAAAAAATAAAATATTTTAAAATGTCAAATGATTTGACAACATTTGATGCAAAAAAATATACTTTCAGTGCAAACTTTCGTTTGTTGAAATTCCTTGAAGAATATGAAAATATCAAAATTTAGGCATTGAATATGTTTTCATATCATATAAATACCATTTACTCCAAAAAATCATAAAAAAATTCTCAGTAGCTTAGCGTCAGGTCTGAAAAGGTTATGTCACTAACAACAGTTAGACACTTTATGACATTAACGTTTAAATATGATTTCGGCCATGTGGCCGCCACGGCTGGCGCGTACAAGGCGCAATCTGGAACATCAATTTTTATAAACTTTTCGCTGCATTTGCGGCCGTATCTCGCCGATAACTCTTCGAATGTTGATTTCCAGGTGTTCAAGTGTTTGTGGTTTATCGACTTAGACAAGTGATTTTACATAACCCCAAAGAAAATAATCCAATGGGGTTAAACCACACGATCATGGGGGCCAATGCATTGGGCCATTTCATGAAATTATTTTTTCGTCAAAAGTTTCCTTGAGTAAATCAATTGTAGCGCCTGCTGTGTGACATGTGGCTCCATCATGTTGGAACCACATATCAGCAAGATTAATGCCAGCTAATTGAGGTACGAAAAAACTTCGAATCATGATCCTATACCGTACATCATTGATAGTAACATTCTGACCATCATCGTTTTTGAAGACATATGGGCCAATGACTCCGCCAGCCCATAAAGCGCACCAAACAGTAATTTTCTGTGGATGTTATGGTGTTTCGACAAAAGCTTGTGGATTCTCCTCATTCCAAATAAGACAATTCTGTTTATTTACGTACCCATTCAAGCAAAAATGGGCTTCATCGGAAAATAAAATTTTCCATGGAAATTCAAAATCAATATCAATTTGTGCTTCAGCCTATTCGCCGAATTGGTGGCGCATACGATGGTCGTTGGGCTTTAATTCCTGCACAAGTTGAATCTTGAAAGTTTTTAAGCCAAGATCTTTTCGTAAAATCTTCCTTAAAGCGGAAGGACACAACCCCAGTTGCTGAGAACGGCGACGAATTGAAATCATCTTCAATGCTTTCCTGTACAGCGGCTACAGATTCTTCAGTGCGCACTGTTCGGCATCTCACGGGATTCACATTATCAGTAACAGTAAATGCGGTCCAAAAACGATCTATTGTTCTTTGAATTAGCAGCTCTGAAGGACGATTATGTACGCCATAAAATGGACGAAGTGCACGATAAGTTTGACGATTGGAACCATTGTTTTGATTAAAAATTTTCACAATTTGCACTCGTTGCTCTGGTGTAAGTCGATTTATGATAAAATGTCAAAGCAAAACTAAACAAAAAGCAAATACTAGCTGTTAAATGGGTGGTCAAATAAAGCAGTGATGCCAACTCAAAGTTGTATCACTGTATAAAAAACACACTTTATATAAAGATTTGAGATATTTATTATCAAAGTTGAATTCAAAATTTTTTGCAATTTAGTTGCTCATAACTTTCTTAAATGTGACTTTATGCCAAATGTTTTATAAAAAACTTAATGTTAATTTGATTTACTTCTCAACAAGTTATAAACTACGGAAATAGGATAAAATATGCACTAAATATGGAGTAAAATGTATCGACACATATTTTTCAGTTTTTCCTCTCTAGCTCCCAAAGGGGGAGGGGGTAACCATCATCCTTGCAGTTTTTACTCAAATAATCATGGAAAATCACCAACCGAGAGAATTAATGCTATATCTCGGGCACCTTGGACACAATTCATGCAGATTTAAATAAAAAAATACTCATGTTCCTATATCTTTGCACATCACTGTAGCTTATGCTACATATTTTTTATGTAATGATATAATGACCTTTCAAAGCATTTACTTACGAAAATCGGGTGGGCTGTATACAAGATTTAGAGGTCTTATTTTTAGAAGTATGCCTGGTTTGAACAAACACCTTTCGATCTAGAGCGTGGTTTCTGTTCAAAAACCTAATTTAAGTAACTTTTCATAAATTAACTAATATAAAATATACCTCATATTGCAATTTGGCAGTGATAATACATTAACCCATTGTACAGCCGTGATAGAGATTTGTAACTGATCGAATAAGTTGTAAACAACAACTACATGACTTAATGCAGGGTTTGCTAAAGATACTTCGGATAAATATTATTCATTTGGCGTAGGATTCACCTTAATTTCCCCACTCATGAAGATAAAAAACATGAGCGCTCCTTTGTTAAATGTTCATAGCGATCAAATGTTTTTCATCCAACTTGTATAGTTATCGCTTTAAGATTGAGCTCCTCAAATAAACTAAGTTGAACAATAGTTTTTGTATTTCTGCTTTTCACTCATATAATTTTTCTCTTTAAGAAGTTTTTGTAATGGTATAAGCTCATTCCCTCATTCCAATACAATTTTTGCACTCGCTGATACAGGCCACAAATACCTTTAGTTTCACAAAAATTTTACATGGCACGCCAGTGTGACCTCTAGAGGTGCCAAATATAAGACCAGGTTCTATTAATTTTTTATCCCCAACAATTCTTTTAAAAATAGATATTCATATTGCCACCATTTAAATGTCTCGCAACAAAAACACTTAAACAAATAATGTGTCCCAATTATCAGTAACATTATCAGTAACAGTAAATGTGGCCCGAAAACGATCTATTGTTCTTCGAATTAGCAGCTCTGAAGGACGAAAATGGATGAAGCGCACGATAAGTTTGACGAACAGAACCATTGTTTTGATTAAAAATTTCCACAATTTGCACTCGTTGCTCTGGTGTAAGTCGATTTATGATGAAATGTCAAAGCAAAACTAAACAAAAAACAACTACCAGCTGTTAAATGGGTGGTCAAATAAAGCAGTGATGCTAATTCAAAGTTGTATCACTGTATAAAAAACACCCGCACAAAAAAATAGTTAAAAAGAATTGCATTTATTTTGTATTAATCACGGAGAGAAAAAATCAATAATTTTATGCTTGAATCAAGCAATGAGTGTCTCAAGCATAAATTTATCTATTTAACCAATATTTTGCTTGAATTAAGCAAACTTAAAACGCATGATATAAAGTTAAAAATGTTTAATTCAAGAAACATTTGCTGAAAACTCAAGAAACTATTTTTTCTTGATTCAAGCCTGATATTTCCATGAAGTGAGAAAAATTTGCTTGATTCATATAAAAAATTTACAGAGAACTCGAACAGTTTGATTGATTTGAAAAATTTATTTTCCTTTATATATTGTTTTTATAATTAAAAAAAAATTTATATTATAATCTTAGAATTGCATTTCAGCTTCATGCAAAAACTTTATAGAGTAAAAGGTTGCATCAACAAGTTTTTTTTTTAATTTCGCTTTCTTTTCGTTTTGCCTTTGCTTGCTTGATACCTGATTCTTTGGTCATTTCCAAAAAATCACAATCGAATTTTTTTTTTCATTAGTCGCACTAAAAATTAATGTGATTTATGAATTTACAAAAACTTTACAGTAAGACACACAATTTATTACACCTTCCTCTCCAATGTACCAAAATTGCATTATTACCAAAAATCGCACAAGCAAACCATTTTCCAATAAATTGAAATACAACTGTTTTTTCGATTTGAATGAAATAATGCCTGGGTTACCTGTGGTGCGTTTCTTGTACTGTAAAAAAATATACAAAAGTATCAAAAATCGATGGGCTAATTTTTTAATAATCGCTTTTTTCTGAATTTTTTTACATGATTATACAAAAAAAAGTCAAAACTCTTTTTACGAAAATTGTAGAGATCCTGAAACAAATAAGTACAACTCCATGCTTGGCCTTTCGTATATACTCTAAAATTTTTGATTTTGGGTCTAGAAATTTTTTCAAGGTAGATACATTTTTAAATCTAGACTGAACTTTTTGACACATAACTCATATTCCAACCTTTTATATTGTTAAAGGTATACTTGAAACAAATATTTATTGAAAAATATATAATTTTTTAGAATTATATTTGAGCTTAATGCTGAAAAGTGAAAAAGTGACTGCTTCCTTGAATTGAGAATAATTTGTTTGATTCGAGTACACTCAGAAAAAAAACACCTATCTCTTTGTGATAAAAAATTTCTCTTTTTTCGATAATAGAAATTTTCTTCATTTCAAATAAAATTTACTACAATTATAATAAATTTTCACTTATTCGAAGAAATATTTCCCTCTTTGTGGGAAATGGAAATATTTCATGTCTCTATTAATGATAAGTATTTTTCTCTCACTGAAAAAATCTCATTTATAGAAAAAAATTTTTAGAAAATGAAAAATGTTCTCTATTGTTGATAAATAATTCACTATGCGAAATATTTTCTTCAGTAACAACAAATCCTTTCTCAAAAATTAAAAAGGCTTCTTCTCAAAAATCGATATATTTTTCTTATATTGAATGAGGTACGAAAAAAAAAGGAAGCGTGAGAGCAATTGAGTAATGTTGTGAAAAGCAAGTGTTGCATATTGAGCATATTATGACGATTGTTCCTTCAAAAGGTTTTTTCACTTAACATAGCTACACAAAGTGATGTTGTTTATTACTACTGTTTCTTTGGATGCATTTACAAAATCGTTTTTCAGAATAAATTTCTGGAATATTTATAAAGAGTACCGAAAAACAATGTCACAACAATAATTATACCTCTTAACACATTTTTAACTAATATTTTTAAAACCGAATCACAATTTGATATTAATACTTCTACTTTGCGTAGAACTGAGTTAAAACAAACGCTTTACAAAAATAATTTTTTAATCGTAATTGCAGATATACTTCTGTGTTTTAAAGAAAAATGTACGCAATAAATAAATATGATTTATCAATGTTAAGAAAATGTATCTTTCTTTTAAAGAAAGTGTTATTTTTTGTGAGAAACTGTAAACGCAACTTAAAGAAAACATTTATTAAAATTAAATAAATATTTCTCTGTTTTCGGGAAAAATTTACACAATAAAGAGAACGGTTGAACCTATTATAAAGATATATTTTTCTATTAAAGAGAAGGTGTCTTTTATTAATGAGAAAATATATCTCATTTTCATGAAATCTTTTTGCCATTTTTAGGGAATTTTTGGGATCACATTTAGAGAAATGCATTCTCTGGAGCAAAGTCAATACCATTTTTCACTTAATATGATGCCTTTTTTCTCATATTCCGATAAACTTTTTTCTGAGTGTATACAATTTTCTGAATACTTAACCAATTCATAATATATTATAAATAGGCCATTTCAGCCCTAGAAAGGACTTTGACCGAGCTTCTATTGATCAATTATGTTGTGCGTGTTATTAAATGTTTGAACACAAATGATCGAGAACTGGACCTACGAGTTTAATGTCGACTCCGAACGGTTTATGTTCTCAAGAAGCTTTACATGGCAGTTTGTGCTCTCTGAGGCTTGCCATTGTCTGCAGAGAGGTAACGACCGAACAGAAAAATTAATTCAATTGAAAAAACTTTCTGTCTGAGCTGGGAATTGAAACCGCGGTTCTAGAATGAAGTTTTTTATTCTTGTTTCAAGCAATCATTTATTTTAATCAATTTTAGATGCTCATTATAAAATTTTTTCTTAACTTTAGTTTTTAGAGGAAGTACAAGGAACCAGGTATGATGGAGACACTAGAGCACCTACTATACACATGATCCGCCCTACTCAAATCAAGACTAAAATACCTAGGCTTATCGACGTTCCTGTAACTAAAAGATGTAGCCAAAATATTTCTCAAATCCCTCTTAAAATTTGCGAATTCTAGACAAATCTTTAAAGACTTTAATTGATCCCAAAGACTCCTTTGATTGCCACTAAATTTTCTTTAGTCAAGTAAACTATTTGCGTAATATAAGAATATTTTTTTTTTCCGTGTAACAAAAAAAAAATCAAAAGTGTTCTAGCGAAGATATTTAATGATATATGTATCTTCCATTAACAAATTTCTTGACCAAAAATCGCAAATTTGGGAGAACCCTGTGAAAATGGCACAGGGTGTGCCATATTTCAGTATGTAAGCATTGAATAAATTTGACAATGACTTGAGTAGGCAGTTTTTTAAAGATTTAATTCAGTACAATAGTAACGATGAATCTCTTCACACCGAAACAATGCGCCATTTTTCTTTGGAAAAGGCGAAACAATTGATAGGAATCGATATCGCTGGATGTTGGCTCGTTATGTCTGCGCACAAACGTGTGAATAAGGTCTGGACAGTTACTGGTTTCAACGAGACGGTGCGCCATGTCACACTGCAAACCGAACAATGCAGTTTTCGCAACGAAAATTTCCTGGACGTGTGATGCCATAAATATGGCGACATTAACTGGCAACCCAGAACTCAAGATTTGACTGCTCCGAACTTCGTTTTATAGGGTTATTTGAAAATCAAAGTGTACGCCAGCAAGCCTCAGACCATTGACGAGCTCAATGCAAACATTCGTGAAAAAATCATCGACTGCTAGAAAAAGTTATGAAAAACGCAACAAAAAGGGCATATTTTGCTTTGGCCTATAGAGGCAACTAATTGATAGATGTTGTGCTCAAAAACTAGTCCAAATGAATTGTAAAGGACCACATTACATTAAAATTCTATACATATGGAAATCAACTGTTTTTTCAAGTTATTAAATATTCACATACCGACCGAAAAGATTGCGCACTCTGCATATGAACATCCATGGATGCAATTTAATTTATTTTTATTTGGGCTATTATCTCTATTCTACTCGTACTTCGTAAAAAGATCATGTAAAAAAATTATAATGAATTGATATATCCAAATTTATTTCCATATAATATTTCCATATTTGGAAATTTCCAATATGGTTTTATATTTGGATATATTTTATTGGATATTTTAATATATCCAAATATTTCCTTTGACCAGCCACCATCAAAAAAAGTACATTGTGTATTGCTTTAAAAATACTCACTCCCCTTAAAATCAACATGATGTTAATTGACCTAAAATATCTCTGTATATAAATTAACGAGAGTTGTGAGCTTTCTTCAAAATTATGATTTTAACCGATTCAAATTTAAACATGCATACTTTCCAGCGTTAAATTGTTATTTTAGAAGTAATTAAGTCATGCCCCATTTTTAAAGGCCCACTAAAACCACAGGAAGCCTTGGTTTTTCCCCATTTCCACCATCCAGTTTTTTTTTTGTTATTGCAAATCTAACGGAAAATGGGTGGGAAGCGAAGAAAATAAAAAAAGCAGCAAATTCCATTTATCTCATGGGTTCTCTAGAAGTTTTGGGTAAAAAAAAAAACTATTTTGGAAATTGTTATAATAATTTTATATATTTGAATTTTTAGACTTTGTCGCGAGATCTCATTTCAATTTCGAACACGTTTGCCTCACGGTCTGCTCGTATATCACAATGTCAAGAACCCCGAACGCATTGATCTGGATCCATACGCACTATACGTGATTGTAGAGAAAGGCCAGCTAAAGGTAGCACACGTCTTTGGTAAACATTCAACCAGTGTTACGGTGGGAGAGGGGCTCAATCGGGATGAATGGCACAGCGTGATGGTAAGTGTCAACAAGACACAACAAATTGTTTTATATTTCAAGCTTTTCATTAAACACTATTTAAGACACTATTTGTTGCCTAGTTATGCAGTTAATTTTCAATTATATTAAAATTTGCTTGCCTATCTTGTTCAAAGTTGAGATAAAGATTTCAATGCTGTCATTTTTACAGTTCCTTTTGTAAATGTTGTAAATTATTGTAATGATTGTAATGATTGTAATGATTGTAATGATTGTAAATGTTAATATTGAATTTTTTAAAAGAAGCATTAATGAAATCTGCTTTCAGCTTCTGACTTTTAACGCACAAAAGCAGTGATCATTATTTTTCCATTACAAAAACGAGGCATTCATGTTTCAATCTGATTTATAACTAGCTGTGGTAATGCCTGTGGGCATTGGTTACCGAATTGATGGCAACGAAACCACAGCTAAGCACCAAAACCACAACACAAAAACACTATAAAAAGCAACAGAAAAACACCGAAACTGGTAACATCGCCAACAACAACGGGAGCATCATCATCATCAACATCCACATCAATAACGAGCTATTGATGTTCTATGTTCCAGACGCTTCCGCTAACGCTTTGTTTCTGCACTTTATCTTATCGCTTTCCCTCTCAATCTCTCATTGTAACTTCATGTTGGTATCTCTTAAACTGCTCATATGCACAGTTATGTTGAAAAAGTTCTCATATTTCTGCCTTTGCTCCCAGCTACTACCATTACGCCTATTTTGACTGCTGCAAAACGCATTTTCTAATAATTCTTCAATTTCATTTGAATTTGTGTTGCGTGTTGGCATTCTTTTTTGTCTGAGTGTGTGTTTTTGGATGTGTTATCCTGAATCACCATAAGTCGCATAAATCCCCCATAATGTACAAGCATTCAAACATTCATCTTAACGAAGTTTTGAACTGATTTCAATTGCAAACGGCTTGACTACAATCTCCAGCTCAAAACTAGCATGCTTCTCTAGCTTGCTCTAATTCCTATTCACCACATTATTTATAGTAGTTTTTGATTGCCTTTCTTTGTCTCTTCTCTTTCTTTTCTCCTTCTCCCTCTCACTCTCTCTCTCTCTCTCTCTCTTGTACTCACCTAATGACTGTTTTTTTTTTGTTTTTTTATTCATTTGAAATACAGGTACGCATCGATGTTCATGGCGCCAGATTAATAGCCAGAGTTGATAATAGTCAAGAAGAAGTATATTTAAAGGGCCTGAATCACGACACCAATTACGGTGTTTCGACGAACTTACCATCAGTGGTGCTAGTGGGCGGTAAGTAGCTTTCAGATTTAATATGCACTGTAGAACAAAAGTTTAAAATGTGGTTAAGAATAACTTAAAAAGCACGACTATGTAAATAAAGTGTAAACTTAATGTGACTATTTAACTGGTGTGATTTTTATAAAAAAAGTTTTAAAATATCATATGTTTGCTAAGTCGAATTTTTAGGGTGTTTTCATTTCAAAGTTTTTATAGTAAGTATATTTAATTAAAGTGTTAAGTTTTTTAAGAATTCACCCCTGCTGCCACGCATTGCCTAATCGTTTTATTTTGACGCGTTTCTTTTGAACTCATCTGAACAATTGTGAGATTTAAATAAATTTATTTTTTAACATTTAAACTTAATATATTCCAAAAGTTTAAACTCAATCCGAAGTTTAGTTTTTGAGTACTCGACTTTTTGGTTTTGGAGATGTATGGGTGGTGTCACGTATTTTTTCCCAATCTCGCCCACATTTGTTGTTTATATTATTAGTATATAAAAATATAATTCATTGTTCTTTCAAAAACGCAAAATATATTTTAAAGGTGTTGAAGTTCTATAGGGGGTGCCACGCACCCTTTTCTTTTGCCACTTTTATTATTTGTGGGGATTGACTTTGATAACAACTTTGATGAAATTTCAATTTTAAATTTCAAGATCCTAGCTTTGATATGTGTCAAGTTATTCGGTTTTGTTAAATGTTATTGTTAAGCGCTACCTATTGCAAAATTTTTTCACAATGTTTACAAAAACAGCTTTCTATGCAGAAATCTCAGTCTGTAGCTTTTACATAGTAAACATTTACTTACGCAGGCTTACATTCACTAAGTTTGCTGAGCATAAGCCATTAAGTGGACGGATATGAGCATTCGAACATTCTCTCTTACTCTTACATAAGCGTGAGCGAAATTTTATTTAATTTCTCTTTCCCTTTTTCTTTTTAAATGTATTTAAATGTTTTTTAAATTAATTTTTGTCTATTACCATCACATTGTAATCATATATATTTAAAAAAAAAAGCAACTAAGCTTGTTTGAAATTATGCGCAGCGGAGAGAAACAGACGCTTTTTATTATTTTGTTTTATACATAGATGTAGATTTTTTATAATTTATAGTTAATAATATATAATTTATAATTTATAATTTATAATTTTTAATTTATAATTTATAATTTATAATTTATAATTTATAATTTATAATTTATAATTTATAATTTATAATTTATAATTTATAATTTATAATTTATAATTTATAATTTATAATTTATAATTTATAATTTATAATTTATAATTTATAATTTATAATTTATAATTTATAATTTATAATTTATAATTTATAATTTATAATTTATAATTTATAATTTATAATTTATAATTTATAATTTATAATTTATAATTTATAATTTATAATTTATAATTTATAATTTATAATTTATAATTTATAATTTATAATTTATAATTTATAATTTATAATTTATAATTTATAATTTATAATTTATAATTTATAATTTATAATTTATAATTTATAATTTATAATTTATAATTTATAATTTATAATTTATAATTTATAATTTATAATTTATAATTTATAATTTATAATTTATAATTTATAATTTATAATTTATAATTTATAATTTATAATTTATAATTTATAATTTATAATTTATAATTTATAATTTATAATTTATAATTTATAATTTATAATTTATAATTTATAATTTATAATTTATAATTTATAATTTATAATTTATAATTTATAATTTATAATTTATAATTTATAATTTATAATTTATAATTTATAATTTATAATTTATAATTTATAATTTATAATTTATAATTTATAATTTATAATTTATAATTTATAATTTATAATTTATAATTTATAATTTATAATTTATAATTTATAATTTATAATTTATAATTTATAATTTATAATTTATAATTTATAATTTATAATTTATAATTTATAATTTATAATTTATAATTTATAATTTATAATTTATAATTTATAATTTATAATTTATAATTTATAATTTATAATTTATAATTTATAATTTATAATTTATAATTTATAATTTATAATTTATAATTTATAATTTATAATTTATAATTTATAATTTATAATTTATAATTTATAATTTATAATTTATAATTTATAATTTATAATTTATAATTTATAATTTATAATTTATAATTTATAATTTATAATTTATAATTTATAATTTATAATTTATAATTTATAATTTATAATTTATAATTTATAATTTATAATTTATAATTTATAATTTATAATTTATAATTTATAATTTATAATTTATAATTTATAATTTATAATTTATAATTTATAATTTATAATTTATAATTTATAATTTATAATTTATAATTTATAATTTATAATTTATAATTTATAATTTATAATTTATAATTTATAATTTATAATTTATAATTTATAATTTATAATTTATAATTTATAATTTATAATTTATAATTTATAATTTATAATTTATAATTTATAATTTATAATTTATAATTTATAATTTATAATTTATAATTTATAATTTATAATTTATAATTTATAATTTATAATTTATAATTTATAATTTATAATTTATAATTTATAATTTATAATTTATAATTTATAATTTATAATTTATAATTTGTAATTTATAATTTATAATTTATAATTTATAATTTATAATTTATAATTTATAATTTATAATTTATAATTTATAATTTATAATTTATAATTTATAATTTATAATTTATAATTTATAATTTATAATTTATAATTTATAATTTATAATTTATAATTTATAATTTATAATTTATAATTTATAATTTATAATTTATAATTTATAATTTATAATTTATAATTTATAATTTATAATTTATAATTTATAATTTATAATTTATAATTTATAATTTATAATTTATAATTTATAATATATAATTTATAATTTATAATTTATAATTTATAATTTATAATTTATAATTTATAATTTATAATTTATAATATATAATTTATAATTTATAATTTATAATTTATAATTTATAATATATAATTTATAATTTATAATTTATAATTTATAATTTATAATTTATAATTTATAATTTATAATTTATAATTTATAATTTATAATTTATAATTTATAATTTATAATTTATAATTTATAATTTATAATTTATAATTTATAATTTATAATTTATAATTTATAATTTATAATTTATAATTTATAATTTATAATTTATAATTTATAATTTATAATTTATAATTTATAATTTATAATTTATAATTTATAATTTATAATTTATAATTTATAATTTATAATTTATAATTTATAATTTATAATTTATAATTTATAATTTATAATTTATAATTTATAATTTATAATTTATAATTTATAATTTATAATTTATAATTTATAATTTATAATTTATAATTTAAAATTTATAATTTATAATTTATAATTTATAATTTATAATTTATAATTTATAATTTATAATTTATAATTTATAATTTATAATTTATAATTTATAATTTATAATTTATAATTTATAATTTATAATTTATAATTTATAATTTATAATTTATAATTTATAATTTATAATTTATAATTTATAATTTATAATTTATAATTTATAATTTATAATTTATAATTTATAATTTATAATTTATAATTTATAATTTATAATTTATAATTTATAATTTATAATTTATAATTTATAATTTATAATTTATAATTTATAATTTATAATTTATAATTTATAATATATAATTTATGCATAACATCAACCTTTTTACTTAAGTTTTTGGCTTAATACTTTATTATTTATTCTTAATACTTTGTTCTTTTTACTTTACATTAAACTTTTTGTGGTCCGAAAAAAAATTAACGACATTAAAATATTTTCTATGAGCTGAGCTTAAGCAATCAGCTCACAAGACATAATAAGCATATATTGTTGCCATAAGAAAAAGCAAAACAAGAAAACTGGAAATATGTGTGGGGGAGTGTGGGAAAAAATATTAGCACGTAAAAGCGAGATCATGCAGTCTTTTCATGCAGAAAAAAACGCACAATAATTGTGGTTATATAATTTAAAAAAAAATATAAAAACAAAAAACAAATTAAAAACAGTAATTAGAATAGAAGCACAAACGAAAAAAAACGAATTTGTAGTCGAACTGAATTGTATTGCATTGCATGATTTTAGTGGCATTGATGTAAAAAATTTGAAAAATTATAATTGTTGCTTTTTATGTTTTAATATAAGATAACTCCGTTTACATTGGAATAATTTCTGTTTAAATATGAACCGTTTTATAAACGATATAAATATATTTATTTTAGTAAAAAGAAATACATTTGATGAAGGAATGAAATTTTACCAACGTGAAGGTTTTGAAGAAGAAGTTCTTTATCGAAACAATAGAAGAGGTGGTGGAATTATGATATGTGTACGAAGTTATTTGTCTCACAAAGTAATATAAACGCCAACAGTATCGTATGAAAGCATTCAATTTCAATATTTAGAAGGTAAAAAATAAAACTTCTGTTATTGGGATTTCATCATCAGGGATAAGACCATCAGGTCTTAGCAAAGCGGAGTTTTGTGAAGAATTTGGAAACCAAGTGAGGCAAATAAGAAAAAACGAAAATATTATTATAATGGGAGATGTAAACATTAATTTGAAGTACTGTAACTCGAGTTATATTAAAGACTATAATGAAATGTTAGCGTCGAAGGGATTAATAAATGTAATTACTGAACACACAAAGGTAAATCCTAAAGAAAGTACTAAGTCATTGATAGATCACGTTCTTGTTAGCAGAGTGGACAGCCAAATTAATTCAGCTGTAATCGAAAGCAATACCATCGACCATTATCCAATTATGTTTTACGAGGAGTGTGATAAACCAAGGCATATACAAATTCTATTTCAACTCATGTGTGTAATGGAAAAGTGAACCATCTTATTACCAAAAATAAGCAAAAAAAGACAGAGAAGCCCTTGGATAACGCCAAATCTCATAGCTATATGTAAACAAAAAGACATACTCTACAGAAGGTGGAAAAAATAGCAGATATATAGATTTTGAAAAAGAGTATAAAAGTTTATGCATCAAAATCAATAAAAGCATAGCAATACAAAAGTCCATTTATTACAAAAATAAGTTTATGCTATTTAAAACTGATTCGCGGAAAACCAATCGGGGACCAATCAATGAAATTCTAGGAAGAATGAGAGCAAACATCGACGACACAACGGAAAAAACTTCAACATAGAGATGGCTTCCCATGCTAAGGAACTTTCTTCACAAACGGAGAATATAATTCACAAATGCAATGCAGTAACGTCAAAGAGTGTGAATGCAACAGTGGAAAATTCAATATTTGCTTTCGCAACAAATGTCACTGATATACAAGATACTGTAAATACTCTTGGAGAAGACAAGGCGTCTGCAGTTGATGGCATCAGAGCAATTGATATCAAAAGATATTCAGATATTTTTCTTCCAATACTCAGTAAATTAATAAATACGAGCCATTCCTTCTACCCTGAAAACAACAGCTCTAAGACCAATTTATAAAGGTAGAGTAAAAACTTAATTGAGCAACTATAGGCCAATATCAATTCTCGCAGTAGTATAAAAGTGCTTGGAAGGCGTTATTAAGAACAGGTTATAAAGTTTTATTAAAAAACACTTCCTGATACATAAGAGCAAGTATGGTTTTCAAAAAAACAAGAATACTGGAAAGTTACTTGGTGAATTTACAAATTGTGTCAATAAGAGCTTGGATGAAGAACATTATGTGTTAGGACTGTTTATGGATTTTAGTAAGGCTTTCGGCACACTAACAGCCCTACTCTGGTTTTTAGCTTAACAAGAGATAGTTAAGGAGCTCTTGTTAAGCTGCTTGTTATGTGATGTAAATGTTAGTATTCTTAAAAATCATTTACAACATAAAAGCTTAAAAAGCTTTTAAAGTTCACCATGCATGGTGAAAATCGATATGCCTATTGAAAGAAGAGATGCGCGATATGAACAGATGCTTCGAGTGCAGTTTGTGACTTTGCCAGCGCTTGAAAAATTTGCCACGGCTACTGAAACGTTCCATTATCAACACTTAAAATAAGTAAAAATTCTTCCATTTTTCAGTTTAATGTATTTAAACTCAGTATTATATTATAATTTGTATTTTTTTATTATTTGCACAACAATTTTCTATCTAAGCACATAAATTTCATTCGTTGTTAAGACTCTTTCTGTCATTAACAAAATCGTAAGGAAAAGAGCTTTTAAATTCGCAGCAGAATACGAAACCTTAAAAAATTGTTAATATTAACTATTTTGTTAATATGGTGAGCTTAGTTAAGCTGCCAGAATAGGGCTGTAAATCACTCAAACCTTATTACGAAGGATTAGGATACTTCAAAATAGAATATTTTGTGTTAATATCAAAGATACTATTAGCGTGAAAAATATAATGAAATTTGGAGTCCCACAGGGTTCTAAATTGGGACCAGTTCTGTTTATATTATACACAAACGAGCTACTGCGAGTTTTCAAACAAAACATACCACTCGCTTTTGCTAATACGTCGATTGTTTTGAGTGAAGTTTCTCTGGATACAGTTAAGGTTATGAAAGCAGAATTTAAGCTGCTGTGAGATGGTGTCATGATAATGGTTTACTTATAAACGCTTGCAAAACAAAAATTATGCATATTCGAAGCCCTCACTTCCAGCCAACAGAATAACGCATTTACTTGAAAAATGATGCTTACCCTAACGCTTCGAAAGAATGCATTGAGCTAGTTGACAACTATAAGTATTTTGGTATAGTAATAGACTGTCACTTTCTCTGGGATAGGCACGTTGACAAATTACGAATGAGCCTTAAGAAAGCTGTATTTGCCATTGCTCATTTGCAGTACCACACTTCTGAAGGAGTCTTAAAACAAGTATATTATGCTCTGATGGAGTCGAGGATACGGTATGGAATACTTGCTTGGGGAAGTGCAGCTACAACACACATCCAAAAAATACAAAAGCTTTAAAATGCAGCTCTAAGCAAACAAAAACTAGAACTAAGCACACAAAAACGTCAACGATGGAATGATGCAAGTTTTCAAACTCTTCAAGTCGAGGATATATTTACCATAGTTGAGTACTTAGATGACAACGAACTTAAGCAACCAATACAACACCAAGTCAAAACCAGAAGACGTGCCCAAGGAATACTATGCATTCCCAGAAATTACAATAACTGCGGTAGACGCAAACTCAAATATACTGTTCCTATAATAATAAATGAATTACCTTTTGATATATCTATCCACTATTGTTAATTTTAAGAAACGGAAAAAGCAATTAAAAAATGTCTTTTTAAATTCTAGTAATTAAATTAATGTTATTTTACTTGTAATTCTAAATTTAAACTTTGAAAACTGTATGTAATGATTTTAATAACTTCGCTCATCTTATTATTTAATACTGTATAGAAACATAATCATATGCAGACAAGCTACGGCTCCGCAGATACTTATTTCACTTTATTTTTCATTAGAAATGTATTATGAAAAATAAAGTGAATAAAAAAAATAAAAAAACTTTATTCTTTACACTTTATACTTTACACTTTATACTTTTACCTTATACTTTTTACTTATACTTTTTACTTTATACTTCACACCTCAAATTTTTTATTTTTTTGGATTTATAATTTAAGCTTCATACTTAAAAAGCAGTTGTTTTTCTATATTAATTTCTAAGCGATCAATAGCAAAGTAGTTTTATAATCAATTATAAGCTTTACCACTTCTAACATTTAAGCATACAAATTTTTACAACGATCGTAATGAATTTTTAATGTACCAAAAATAATTGCTCCATTAGCTTTAAAACATTTCAATTTAAAATATGTTCTAATATCGAAGTGATATTCTAGAGCGACAGTATAATAGTGGCAATCGAAAAAGAAAAACGAAAAAATAAAAATGCTTTATGCAAAACTTGAAGGATTTCTATTGGTGTTAATAATTTCGAGCTCTTTGTATGAAGGCTCAAGTGGAAAGGTAAATAGTGTTGATTTAATAATATTATAACTAAAACTTACTGGTTTTATCATTTTGTAGCGAGCTTTGAAGTTAATTAACTCAATAACAATAAGTTCGATACGTTGCGATAATTTTGATAAAAATTTATTTGAAATTATCCAGTGCGAATTAACACCAGCAAATCGCACACTTAAATATCTCAGCATACGATTAAAACAGTTTTACCCACCGCTGACACGTCCGAAAGTATATTTTAAGGTGCTTCTGCCAAAGTGATATAACTAATTTGCAAACAAATTTTCACAGGCCCACATTCGGGTGTTGAAGAAAGCCAGTGGATATAAGCCATTTGGAATAGATGTCATGATGGATGTTTGCCAAAATCTTGCTGGCAAAAAGAATCAATTTTTTGAATGGATCACCACATCGCTTAAACCATTTACAAATATCAATCACACTTGCCCCATTGCCGTAAGCTTATTTACCATAGTAAGGTGTGGTTTGATTGCTTTGAGTTCTATAATTCCTTTTACAGGGTGATATGATATTAGAAAGTATGCCTTTGAACAAGATTACTTTGCCATCATTATTTCCGGATGGCGAGTATCGTTTGGAAGCCCAATTGTATACTTCAGATGCTCCACGCTTATTAGTCACTTTGGATGCACAGGTCAAGGAAAAGGATGTTTCAAACTAATAAGTTATCGATACGAGGAATCTTAAATTGAAATTACTTATATTTGTTATAATAAATAGTTACATTGCCTGTTAAAAACGGAGCCATGACTTTAGTGAAATGCCATATATGTTGTGGTATATTGTTTCTTTTTTGTAAAAAAATTATTGAAATTATTTTAGATACATAACTGATATTCGCCTTACAAAAAACGCAAAACTTGATAGAAATATTTGCTTAGTAGGACACCAATAGTAATTTTGTATTATTTTTGAAGCTCCTGTCGAACATAATATTTGTTTTTCTATAATGTAGGGTAAGTTCTTCTTATGAGAGAATAATTAAGAAGGCAATATTGTTGAGTATGGTAAATTTATATTAAATATTTCCGGAGCAAGTCGCAAGGGTGACTTTTTGCTGAATTTCTAAAACATATTTATTTATTTATTTATTTATATATTTATATATATATATATATATGTAGTAAATTAAATGGGTACAAAATATTTTTTTTAAATTACTATCCGACTCTCAGAAACACATTAAAACTAACTATGATAAAAAACTAATTCTATTTTTTCTTAGTCTTCTTATATACCAAAAAAAAAATAAAAAATTTGAATAATTTTGTTGAAATTTTTTTTTCAAAGCTAATTTGAAAACATATTTATTCAAATTAATTTTCCAATTTATTATTCACGTAACCAAAAGATAAATTAAAAATAAAAAATCACACAAAAATAAACATTCATTCAGCCTCTTTTTAGTAGTTTTTAATTAAAACATAAAAATTTTCATTCATAAATCTTGCAACAAAAATAACAATGTTTACTTTTATTTTCTTTTGCATATTAATTAATCTTCATTACTGCAACATGGCAACGCCCGCTGTCCAACAACTACAACTACAACAACAAAAACAACGGGCAAAATAAAAATCTGCAACTTAATTACAACAACAAATGAAATGGAAACACAAAATGAACAACATGCAACGAATTACAAAATACATCCATTGAATGGTTCACACAAACGCATGCACACACACACACATACAACAATTCGCTCACAAACCAAAAAAAAAAAACAATCACACCCACACTAATAACGACGGCGCTGATGACAACATTAAATTATACTGTGTTTGTATGTGTTGCGTGCTGGCAACAAATACCGCAATCACTACAAACACATTAACACTAACACGATGCTGGAAATTCCAACAAAAACAACAACAACAAAACCAAAGGACTCTCATCCGAGGAGAAACTTCATGGCGTTAAATACATTATCGAATCGTTTGTTGGTTGCATTCGCAACGTGGTCCTTAGCTCGGGTAAAGCAGCATCCGATCTGTTGCCCATCACTCCGCTGGTGGCCACCAAGCATGAGAACGTCAACGAGGGCTGCCTCAATAAATGCCACTCCAGACATAATCTTTGTTTTGTGGGTGCTCGCTGTATTAATCACTATCACGACATCTCGTGCGATTGTTTTGGAACGCACTACGAGGGTGAACATTGCGATATATACAGTAAGTAGCGATGCTATCAAGAATGAAATTTAATTGAAAATAAAAAATCAAAAATCTAGATTAAGCACAGTTCAAGGAGAGCATAAAGTTAGAAAGCACAAAAATTTCTATAGCGATAAGCAAAATATTATTAAAAAACACTTTCATAATAGAATAGATTAGAAATGAATTGTTAAAATTATCGTCTTTTCCACTTCAGAAACTAGAGGCTTACCTTTAAGTGTAAGATAAGAGCCATCATACGTATATTAGGGATTTTTGTTTATCCTAAAGAACTTACTATGTAAAACATTTTTAAAAATTGAACTCTAAAAAATTAATAAAATGACAAACAAGAATGTGTTGTTGTTGTTGTTGTTGCAACCTGTTGCTTTATTAACTTATTTGACAGTAAGCTCAAATATAATTCTACAAAAATTATATATTTTCTTAGAATTATAAAATATGTATTTTAAAAATTTTTTGACTTAATTATCACACAAATTTTTTGGCATTTACACTGAGAGGTATAAAACCTTTTTAAAAATAGAACACTGTAAAATTTTTTAAAAAAGTACAAATATTATATAAGTAGAAATATTTGTTTTTTCCACGGTTTGCACATTAATAGGTTAAGCCGCCATGTTGCGATTGTCACATTCAACTGAGAAAGGAAATACATGTCATTTTAAAGTGGACACTTGCACAAAAACTCTTAGGCCCAGTTTTTTAGTCCGCGTTTACACTTTAGTCAAATTAAACCTAGCTTAACTTACCACAATTGGCAGTTTAGACTCGGTTTTTAGCATTCGTTGAATTTGAAATTGACTTAAAACAAATATTATGGGTGTATTTCTTTATTCATTCCGGATAAAGAAGAGAACGCATAGAATAGATTGTTGTTTATCCAGAACAGAATGAGTAAAGAAACAGTATTGGAAAAGAAAGAACACTTTTTTTTTGTTATGACTAGAAACATATTTTTCATATTTAATTAAAGACGACAAATACACCACATAAAACTTTAAAAAATAAAAATGCAACAAAGCAATCTAAAACATTTAAACTAAAATTTTTTCAATTTCATTTAGCGACATTTTACTTCACACAGTCGAATATAACCTCACACACAAAGAATATTCTTTTTATTCTACCTTAGCCGATAGTATAAATTTTCTAGGTTATATTCGATTGTTTGAATTAAAGGGTGTATTTCTTTATTCATTCCGGATAAAGGAGAGAACGAATAGAATAGATTGTTGTTTATCCATAACAGAATGAATAAAGAAACAGTATTGGAAAAGAAAGAAAATTTTGTTTTTATTAAAACCAGAAACATATTTTTCGTATTTAATTAAAGCCAACAAATACACCAGATAAAATTTAAAAATAAAAATGCTCAAAGTAATCTAAAACATTTAATGTAATAAAATTTTCCATTTTCATTTAACGAAGTTTTACTTCAAACAATCGAATATAACCTCACATACAAGGAATATACTTTTTATTCTACCTTAGCTGATAGTGTAAAAAGAACGCGTTCGGAGTATTCCGTAAGAAAAAAGAAATACAAAAAGAATATTCCGGATAATCAAAACTGAATAAAGAAACAAAAACAGTCATTCCGAACATCTGGAATGAATAAAGAAATACAGCCAAAATGTCGCTAAATGAAAATGGAAAATTGTTTAGTTTAAATGTTTTAGATTGTTTTGTTGCATTTTTATTTTTTAAAGTTTATCTGGTGTATTTGTTGTCCTTGATTAAATGCAAAAAATTTTCTGATTTCAACAAAAAAAAATGTTCTTTTTTTCCCAATACTGTTTCTTTATTAATTTTGTTCTGGATAAACTACAATCTATTCTATTCGTTCTCGTCTTTATCCGGAATGAATAAAGAAATACACCCTTAATGAAAATGCAAAATTTCTTTAGTTTAAATGTTTTAGATTGCTTTGTTGAATTTTTTTTTTTAAATTTTATCTAGTGTATTTGTCGTCTTTAATTAAATACAAAAACATGTTTCTGGTTTTAACAACAACAAAATGTTATTTTTTTCAATACTGTTTCTTTATTCATTCTGTTCTGGATAAACAACAATCTATTCTATTCGTTCCCTCCTTTATCCGGAATGAATAGAGAAATACACCCAAAGTAAAACAAAAAATGTTCTGACCAGTTCGTGATTTGAACACACGTCCTCTGACGTGCTGGTCCAATAACTTATCCAGTCGTCCAACTCATTTGTTAATTTAGTTTTGCATAATTTCGAATGCAAGTAAGTTATTTGATTTGATATTATTTGATAAATTTAAGAATGAGCAAATCGTGTAGGAGCAATTGCGTTGTTGCATTTCTTTTGCCATTTCCGGAGCTCTTCAATTTTTTTCTCCAAAATTTATATATAGTGCTGGACACTGATAAAACTTTTCAGGGATACCGCATTGCATTTTATGAGATTTTGTTGAAATCACAAGATTTTAAAATCTTAAATTTGTATAGAAAACTCTGTTGATTTCAATATGGGTTTTACGAAATCTCACAAAATCTCAAGGTTTCGAGTAGATGGAAACATAATTTAAGAGATAATTGTTTATACTATGTTTCCATCTGCTCGAAATCTTGCTATTTTGAAAAAGTGATTTCAAAGTGTTTCCATTTGGCATGTCATAACAGCTAGATTTCATTTGGCAATTAAGACTTCATTTGATAAATTTAAGAATGAGCAAATCGTGAAGGAGCAATTGCGTTCTTGCATTTATTTTGCCATTGCCGGAGCTCTTAAATTGTTTTCTTTAAAATTGGTACTAGCAATTACTCCTCACTGAAGCTCCAAGCTTTTTTATTTTCATATTTCCTTTATTTTGCATTATTAATTTTTATTATTATTGTTCTTTTTTTAAATAATTAATTAGCTGTCATTGCCAATTGTCAATACGAAAAATTTGACATAAGCTGAATAGTGCTGGATACTGATATATTTTTTCAGGAATACCGTATTGTATGAGATTTTTTTTATGAGATTTTGTATTATTGGTTGAAATCACAAGATTTTAAGATCTTAAACTTGTATAGAAAACTCTGTTGATTTCAAAATGGATTTTACGAAATCTCACAAAATCTCAAACTTTCGAGCAGATGGAAACATTGCGGATGCGTTACGAACCCGTTACGAGTCCGTCAGTACGCACTACGCTTTCTTATATTTCGACGGACCCGTTACGAACCCGTTACGAATCCGCCAAAAGAGTCTGAAACGGATTCGTATATGAAGTCCAAAACGGATTCGTTTCTGAAGTCCGTTCTGAGTTCGAGGCGGATTCGAAAAAAATGGAAAAAGCAATTCGTATTTTTGAGAGGAATCACTCTTATGTTTTGACGGACCCGTTACGAACCCGTTACGAATCCGTCAAAAAAAATACCACAACGTTAACATAAAAGACAGTCTTAAATTTGTTTTACAATTTCTTATTTTATTTTCAGTGGATTAGGGATACGAAATACAATTGTGTACTTATTTTTATTTTAAACAACTTTTTTATTTCATTAGGCTCGTGCTCCTCAAGCTCTCCTTCAAATCGAAGAAAAGTACTTGTCAGAATTTTTAAATAATTATTATTAGTGATCAAGTTAAATGTGACTATAGGATAGCCGTACACAAGATATTTTTCGGAAACTTTTTTAATTGCGTGAATTTTGTACGCTTTGTCATTATAGCAGTAAAAGTTATTAGGATGCTTCAATGAAAAATAATGTTTAGCTGTTTGAAGAAACAAGTATGAGCCATCCTGGAACTCACCAACATTGTACTCGTTTATTTGATATTTTGAATTATTTTTTTTACCATTTAAACTAGCTTCCACTACTCTCTTATAAATTTGATTACAAAATAATTTTTTTTGTTTTAATTTACGTTTAATTTCCTGCTTAAAGTTTTCGAATTTGAATGCGTCAAACTTGTTTAGAGAACCTATATTTTTAACATCTGTAGCTAAATGCGTCAAACGAGTCCGTTGCGAGTTCGCATTATTTAAAAAAAAAAGAGTCTGAAACGTCTGTTTCGTATATGAAGTCCGAAATGGATTCGTATCTGAAGTCCGAAACGGATTCGTATCTGAAGCCCGAAAAATATTCGTATCTGAAGTCCGAAACGGATTCATATCTGAAGTCCGAAACGGATTCGTAACTGAAGTCCGAAACGGATTCGTATCTGAAGTCCGTAACGGAGAGAGGAATTTCATATGAAAAAGGATCCGTTCCGGATGCGAAACGCAATCCGTTTCGGACAAAATGTACAAAGAAGTGAGTTCGTTACGGATTCGTAACAGATCCGTTTGGCACACTGGGTTATTGCGTGAGATAGAATTTTTCGCTTCAACTATGAGATGCTTGCAATAAAAAATATTCCAACCCAATTCTACAATTTCTTAAAATCTTTAGATTAATTAATGCTCCTCGTGTTGCGTGCTCCGTATGCGAGTTTTGTGTTGCACAATACTGATGATCAATTTTCTGAAAATGCATTGAAAATCAGCAACATTTCATTTTGTCATTGTGTGGATGTCTATTGATAGAAATTAGTAGATATGGTATAAATTTCTTGGTATTTTGTTGGTGTTAGTTTTTGTGCTGATTCTATGACATTAAGTTCTCATATTGGTTTTCATTGAATAGCACTGCGGAAAAAGTAAAATTAGTTAGAACAGGTAAAAAATGAATGATGCGTGAGCAATACAGAGAACGAACAAATAAATGAATGGTGAATGGCGTCTCTAGTGTCAGCAGAAACAGTTTTTAAGGCCGTATAAATTCAACATTTAAATGCAAATTCAAAAAGAAAGATATATTGCAATAATTTTTCGTGTGGTTCAAGAAAGCCAAGTACTTTATATAGATTTAACTTTGTTGGGGAAAATTGTAAATTTTTTTATATATTTTTCAAAGCTTAGAATTTTCAAAATTACCTACACATAATTTAAATCTTATCGCAAACATCAAGTGCAAATTATCTTCAAAGGCAACAACCATGAACTTTGTTGAACTGACTTCGTCGTAACAGCTGCAGTTTCTTTTTTACAGTATCTATTCTTACAGTAAAGTACTTTTTCCATGCCTCCGTATGCTATTGTGAAAATTGCAAACAAGTAGACACCAACAAAAGCAACGACAGCAACAACAACAACAAGAGCTTTTAAATTTCAAAATAACCGTAGATAAAACAAAATAAAATGTAATTAATTGGAAAACATTAGCATTTTATAAGAAAACCTAATGACATTGATGCAGAATCTTTTTCAAGAATTTTATAAAAGACTTGTGGGATATTTTCGGCAAAAGCTTTTTTGTATATCACCGCTTTGATATGCTTTTTCATGCTTTGACATAACGATTTAAACCTTTTATTTTTATAATTAAGGGTTTTTACATGGTAAAAAATTATACTTCATAGTAAAGTTGTACTAGAAAAACCCAAAAGCAAATAGCTTTGAACGTTGACACTTTTTTAAGACAGTTCGTAATTATAAAGTGCTTCAGCACACACACACTTTAACAGTAAATTGCGGTTGGCGTACAAACACATTGATAGACACACAAACACATGCAGCAAATAACGCCGCTAGTTTAGATGAATTTGCAATTCCACGACATTTCATTTGGAATTATGTCGAAATGTTGTGCTGCATTTACACCTAAACCGAGAAGCATATCCAGTTAATGCACTCACACATACAAGTAAATACACAAACATTTTTGAATTTTCAACGAAATGAAATACAAAACAGCTAGCTGTTGCCAACAACAAATGTCCCACAACACAACGTAATGCAAAACAACCTAACATTATTATTTTTGTACGCCCTCTCCACTAACACTCTGCCTTAGTGTGATAGATGCATACATACTCGCACACACATCCACACACACACACACACACAAACACACACACGCATCTTCTCTGTCAAGCCCAACGATTTAATCTGCTGATCGCAATTTTATTCACATCGCAATATAACACAACTTGAATACAACTTGAAGGTTGACACAATTTTTATGCCTCGCCTGCAAATTGCATTTGGAAATGCGACCGCCAGCCACACAGTGGGATATGATAGCCTGATTTTGAAGATTAATTCAAAAAAGATTACCAAAATGGAATAAAAATATAGAAAACTAAGAAAATTATAAAGCGTGGAAAAAGAGTCGAAAAATTTACGTTATTTTTGACCGTATTGTTGCGTGTAAAAACTAACAAATTTTCCGAAGTTGGTCATTTTGGTGAAAGATGTGTAGAATAACATTACCAACATATTAGAAAAGAAAAATAAAATTGTTTTTTTAGTTTGCTTGCAGTAGAGTGGTCCGTTTTGGAAAAGTATGTTTCGATAAAAACGCGTTTAAACTTGCTTTGCTTAGTTAAAGCTACTCTGGCCAACCGAATTTTAAGCGCTGTAGACTAGGCCGGGTCGATTTGTGGGGAGGCAAAAAAATCGCCCATTGCTAAGTGAAAATCGTATACTAGAGATCAAAATAAGAAACTTTGCCCGAAACTTTTCGTTACCTCTAAAACGAAATCTAATGCCACATCTTTAGACTTTTGTCCCGTAGGGTCAAATTTTGAAAAATCCCTCTTTGACCCATTTAGAGTGCCCCAATCGAGTCCAAATCTACGACCGACCCCCACTAACTTTGGATGGCCGATCCACCCATGCCAGTGGCACACCCCCTGGAACCCCCCTGGGGGTTCCCCATACAAACATTTCAAGAAATCACCATTTCAAATCAAAACCCCCAGGCGGGTTCCAGGGGGTGTGCCACTGGCATGGATGGATCGGCACTCCAAAGTTGTGGGAGTCGGTCATACATATGGACTCGATTGGGGTACTCTAAATGGGTCAAAGAGGGATTTTTCAAAATTTGACCCCACGGGCAAAAGTCAAAAGTTGGGGCATTAGAATTCGTTTAGAGGTATAGGGCAAAGTTTCTTATTTTGATCCCTTGAATACGATTTTCACTGAGCAATGGGCGATTTTTAAATCGACCCGCCCTACTGTAGACACTGTATCAGATGCGGGACTGATTTTAAGTCTTTTTTATATATTTATTTGTACAACAATAATCAATTAATAAAAAAATCGATTTTAAAAAACTTGTTTGCCTAAAAATCTACTTAAACCTTCTAGCTGTTAAATTCGGCTCGCTGTGTAATTTCCCTTGAGCGGGCGCTTGTCATAAATTTAACGTCATCAAGTTTTCTCCATGTAATTGGTGTTTTCTTTATGGTAGCTTGGTGGAACACTGAACCTCGAATAACTCGGAGCTCGAGACTGACGACTAAGTGGTAAAAGTGGGGAGAGCGATTAAGCGCATTTGTCGTAAGTTTTGCTACGTGCGCCCGCTGCACAGTGCACTTTTTTCGATTTTAGGATGAAAATGTTTTTTTTTTAATTTTATAAAAAAAAAATGTGTTTTGACAGGCAATTAATTCAACATCATGTAAATGATACTAAATACTTTATTCTATTATAATTTTTTTTTAAAAATTCGTGAAAGTTGAAACTTTTTCCAAACAAAATTAGCTTAATTAAAGCAAAAAATAAAGGACAGTTTGAAGTATTTATAGTTTTCAGCGAAATTTTTACTTGAAAATTATTTTTTTTTTTTGTTTATTAAAGACTTAACCACCTTTGTATTAAAAAAAAAATGAAAACAAAATATTGACTGAAAAAAATTAGAAAAATTCTCGAAGTGTACCAATAAATTCTTGAAGGAGTTTGTAGCTTATATCACTATATATCATCAGATTATGTAATGCATTACCAACCAATCTAAAATCGATAATTGGAGATAGCTAGCTTCAAACAGGCCATTTTTAAGCATTACTCCTAATAAAATTTGCTCAGTCGATTAAGGTAATCAGTTCTCTTTTCTCTTTATCTTATTTTTACTTTTCTTTCTCTACTTTCGCTCAATTATATTTTAAGCTCAACTCATTACTAAAAGCTTTAGATAATATGATTTTATATCTGCATTTTAATATTTGTTTCTTTAATTTAATAACATTTCTTAAATAATGGTAATTCAATATATGAAATCTTGAAATCAAAAGTTATAAACAATATGATTTTGTATCTTCTTTTGAATTTTTGTTTAATGATTTTAAATATTTGTAGTTTATGCATTAAATTATTGAAATTTTTCCTACTTTTACCTAAAAGGAACTTAGTTATATGTGTACGTGCACTAATTAAAAAAAAATTAAAAAATATCACCCGAAGGCTATAACTATCATAAAATATAGTACTTTGACTTTGTACTATTGCAAAAAAAAAATCTGCGTTTACATGCAGATAAGAAAAAAGTAGTAATTTGAAAAAAAAACGCTTAAAAATCATATTTTGCTTTGAAACGCACTGATTTCTTAGACAGTTTGTTAGTACTCTTAAATTTAAAGAAACATAACATAAAATTCATAACTTAAAACAAGTTTTTAAAAAAAAATTTAAACTTCGTTATTTTGGTAATCTAGTTTTATGGGAGATATGTATATCTAAATTTATCCAATTTTAAAAATTTTTAGCATGATGTTAAAGTGAAGTTAAATAAACTAAATATACTCTTTAAAAACACAAATAAGTAATTTTATGAGGTTTTTTTTATTAAAAAAATTCTGGTTTGTATGGGAGGTAGGCGATGCATTTGGCCTAAAATTCGAATTTGGGTTGATACTTTATTTCAGCTAAAGCTCATTTGTAGAAAATTTAATGACCCTAGGAGAGGTCCGTAAGTTAAACACCTCTAGCTTTTTTAGCCATAACTTATCTCCATATTACTATTTCTTGCAAGTTATAATACCTATCAAAAGAGCATGTCAATAGCTACAATAGCTTTGCTGAAAAAACTGATTGGATTACTTTCAAAACAAAACAAATTATAACCACTTTTCCGGAAAGCCTGAAATTGGGTAAAAAAGTTTTGGTCCGTAAGTTTAACACCCCATCAAAATAACAAAACAAAAACATAAAACTCGAAGAAAAAATGTCTGATTGACAAAGTTTATTTTTTAAATTTATTTTAAAATTAAATTTCATGGATTTAATAATGAAAGAATTATGAATCCCTTTGTTTTTTCATCATGACATCATTGTTTCGCCACACTGTTCTCTTGGCCCCTACTTCTTTCTTTTTTCTGGCGTTGTTTTCTTCGGTGTGAAAACTTCCTTCGGTGACACACTGTGTTTGCACTTTTCAGCGGCTGCTTCCTTATTCGCTTTTACAGCCTCTCGCTTTTATTGCTGCTCTTTCAATGCGGCTAGATTTTCCGGCAAAGTCAAGATGGTGGTTTTCTTCAGCTTCGTGCCACGATTGGATTTTTTTGGTGTCACCTGTTGCAGAGGGCCAATCTATGAAATCGTTGAGGCGTAACTGCTAGAACGAGACATGTCGAATGTTGATGACTCCGATCCAACGGTTGAAACGGTCTTGTAAGCAGCAACATTAAGTTAAGCCGAATCAACATTGATGCGACTCTGTTCTCACTATGTTCTCGATATGCTGTTCCTCAAGAGTAGCAGCTTCTTCATTCGCTTTTTCAACACCAAGTGAAATGAAGTCCGTGTCGCTGAAAATATCCGGATAGTACCGGCTGATTCCTGCGGCCTTGAAGCCAGTCACGATGTTTTCAGCATTCGCTCCTTTAAACAAAGCCTGGTTTTCACAAGCATGGACATTTTAAGGATATCTAGTGTGTGGCCAGCATTCTCTTTCATCCATACGTTGTGTTGTCTGCTGGAGGTCCCATTAACAGGACCATACACTGACACGTCGAGCGGTTCAAGCCGATGGCTACAATGCGATGGAATAGATAACATTGTAACACCGTTTTCCACAGCTTAACGCCTGTTCAATAGCCTCCACCGATAAATGAGAAGCATGGTTATCAAGTAGCAACAGTGTCGGCGATGCTTTTGAAGAATGACTAAATTGAATGAAGTAGTGCATGAATTTAACAAATTCGGCCTGCTGCATCCATCCACTGTCGTTGGCGTACCCAACCGTTTCCTTCTTCGCATGTTCAAGATAAGTTGGCGACATCTTCTTACGAGGAAACAAATAAAATGGCTGGAGGGAATTACCCGCAGCGTTCACCGCAAATGCCAATGTTATTATGCTACCACGCTCGGCTGATGTTATGTCCAGCACTCTTCACATGCCTCACACGCTTCACACCCTTTCCCATTCGTGTTGGCACTGTTGAAAGTCCGGTCTCATTCATATTCCATATAAAGCTTGGCACAAATGGATGTTTAGTGAGAACAGCGTCCATATTGTCTAAAAAGTATACAAAAAAAAAAACAAAAATTATTTAAAAATTAAACTAAAACGACCTAAGAAACCGAAAAATGCTCTAAAACATCAAAAAATTACAATAGAATAACTTAAAAATATCTCAAAATGGCCAAAAAATGCCCTTCATCTAGTAAAAATTATCTGAAAACTAAAAACGATGAAAAATAACGAACAAATGTCCTAAAAATTTTTCATATTTGGAATTCAGGAAACATAAATGGACATTTTAAATAAGCAGGAAGGGACTTAGAAGCAGTAGAAAAATATGACATGTCATCGAAATCCTAGCCCTGCTAATAAATATTACACTAAATAAAATTAAATAAAAAAAATTGTTTTGAGATAGCAAAAAACTAGAGTGAATTATTCTCCGAAAGCGGGATCTAATAACCCACCGTGCGCCGCGTTGTTAAAAATGGTCACACTTTCAATGCAGGCCATTTGGGCATATCCAGCATGCACACGCTTTGCATCGATGGCATAGAAAAAGTCCAGAGTCTAGCCACAGCAGCAGGCCTAGCAGAATCATTAAGCGGAAATGACGTCGCTTAAAACATGGCGCTGTCAGAGAGCATCATAATCAAACACGTTCGAGCGTTCAGTTCATCAACATTTTGTCTCTCATTGCAGTGGCTAAATTTTTGTTCACTTCACATAAGGCTGGGCCAATTTGATGAAATTAAGTTTTTACAAGCATTTTTTTAGAGGACAAAAACGTTCTGGGGTCGACTTTTTTATGTGAAATAAAACTTTTAATTATTTTCCAAAGTACATGGAATTTTTATATTTTTACTAGCTGATATACCCGGTGTTACTCGAGAGTCATTTATATAAACATTTTAACATACACTTCTCGATTAAATGTTTTTTAAAATCGGGAATAATGAAAAACATGTTGAATTTTATTTGAATTTTATTTTATTTAATTTTATTTATCCACCGTTTGCTAGGTAATTGAATGAACATTGATCCAACAAAGGTTAGGGAAATTTTTGTTGTTGGTGGTTCCATCTCTTGCGGTGAGCTAATTGAATTCAAAGAAGCGGTACGAAAAACAGATTTTAAAAATTAAAAAGAATTTTTATATTTACTCAATCTTAAAGCAAGCACAATTACCTTTTCAACAAAATAAAAATTATGGTGGGAGTCAATGCGTCCTTGAGATATGGACATTTTAACGTCTAAACAAAGATTTATATTAAAAAACATATTGAACTTTTTAACAAAAAAAAAAATGTTAATGAAATATATTAAAAACAGCAGAGTTATTGGCATTAAAAGTAAAAACTTTGATTTTCATATATTTTTTTTCTCATTATTAGCTATCAATGTATTATGAAAATTCGTTGTGCTAAAAATGATTGTACCTACTAAAATTTCTAAAAAAAACTGGCAGTACTGCATTATATTACTTTTGAAAAGTTTGGTGGAATAGCATTTTCGCAAAATATTTCGCAAAACTTATGTGCTAGCTGCATAAGAATATCAGATATTCTTCTGTAAGCAGAAAATAGCGCCACCTGTCTGTAATCCCAATCGTGTGGGGTTAAATTCGAAGAAACTTTTGAAAAAACATAATTCAGCTATTCAACGCAAGGTGTACGTATAGTTTGTACCCACACCTCTTACACATGTGGCGCCATCTATCTGTGAATTTAACGCACAGATCAAAACTAATGAAATAATTGTGCTGACCAGATGCGCATATGTTTTTTTATATCGCCATATAGCTGAAACTGCTTACATGAAAATATTAACTTTTACAGCATTCTTATTCACAGTCATCTTTTCGATAAAATTGTGATATATATACAACATTTAAAGTACCATTGATAAAGAACTAATTGACAACGGTGACACAATAGTGAGAATAAATACAGCCTTCACAACAACACAAATTTAACAGGAGGAGGGCGGGGGGTGGGGAGGCAAATTATAAGTAGATGATCACTATAAAGAAACATTTATATAATACAAAATGTTCGTAATTACTTTAGACACACAACTGCATTCTTAGAGATTTATGGGGGACGTTCAAACTATATAGAGAATTTTAACACAAAACTAAGTTTTATTATTAGTCTGGTATGAAAAAATAGATTTTTAGCCATAACTTTTGATTGGAAAGAGATATTGGGGTAATTTTTTCACATAAATTATTTTTGAGACTTGACTTTTTTGTAAAAAATATAAAAACAACATTTTGGAAAAAATAAATTTCGCGAAAAAATCAAAGGGGGTAGGTAGGGTACCCTTGTTGTTTTGATGACAAAAACAGTAAAATAATTTTTGCGCTTAGCTGGAAGAATTTTTGCAAATAAATGCTATGTCATATGAAAGGTAGCCAGATGTGCAATTTTTAATTGATTTCGTTTTTACAACAACAACAATTTTTGAGTCATTTTTTGAGTAAAAAGTCAATATTTTGGACCTTTTTTGACATAATCATAAAACATATATACACTGACCTAACGGTACAGTTCAACCTATTTTTGTAAAGTGATTTTATTGAACTTTTGAACAAAAAAAATTTTAATGAAATATATTAATGGATAGCGGAGATATTTGCATCGAAAAACCAAACTTTGATTTTCATGTCGTTTTTTTCTCATTCTTAGGCAACGATGTTTTATGAAAAAGTCGTTATACTGAAAATTTCTCCAATTTTGAAGATATGTGCATGTTTTTGATGTCAAAATAACAGAATTTTTTTAAAATTAAATACAAAAAAATCTCCGATAGTAAAAAGTTTTATAATAACAAAATTACCGTTAGTTGGAAAATTTTAAAGGGGGCGTGGCAAAAAGTAAGTATGTAACATTTTAAGTTGGAACGCACTTAATATGTATACCTAGTTTGAGCAAAATCCGTTGAGCCGTTTAGATTTGTATAAAGGCCAAACAAACAAACAAACAAACAGAAAATGAGTTTTATTACTATAGATAGCGCCGTGTCGTCGAACTCTTGATCGATTTTGCAAATAAAAAAAAACACACCCAATAAACACTGAAATTCTAGACACTTGAGCTAGTTCTCAAGTGTCCAGTCTATTTCGTATGTTAATGTTTATATGGCAATACTTGGGTTTTGTTCCGCATTTAAAAACTTTAATCGGGTAGCACTGTTTATGAACCATTTTGAAACAAAAATGTTAACAAATATTTTTTTATATAAGCCAACATAAGGTTACAAATCATTAAAGGTAAAGGAAAGAATTGGAAATGCATCGGAAAAAAAGTTAATAGTGAAGTGATGCAGGTAATGGAGCTTTTTTCAGTCAGAGGGCAGTACAGCGCAGTTGTAGACTCCCGAGTTCCTGCAGAGGATCAAGGCTCTAGTTGAAACGTAAATTTCAGGAATTTTCAGGAGCCGGAGGTTTTTTTATTTGTAAAAGATATATTCAGATATAAGTTTGAAATGACATAAATAGATTTTTATTTATATGTATAACTTATATGTAGTTATACTTATAACTTAAATAAGAAAAACGGACTATAATTATATTAGATATCACCTTGAGAAGTCACTTGTTGTCAACTTTAGAACAACACTTGTAATCAAATTGTGTAATACACCTGATATCTAGCTGAGAAACATTGGAGAACTTATGATCCACATTGAAAAAGAACACTTAGTTATAAGTGGAGATTAAGTAGAGAATATATTGGAGAATCATAGTACCGTTTTTGTTGAGAAAGCTATGATTCTCGACTATAAATGCTATCAATATCCTACGTTGGAGATATGAGAAAAAGGTTGGAGTTTCACTTGAGTGTAAGTTGATAAACAATCTTAATGTTTCTCGGGCAATTATGCTGTTCACATTTCGATGCAAATTGTCTTGCATCATAGTTTTTGTAAAATGGCACAGTATATTTTTACTCTACATCTGTGATTATCAACGCAGGATTGAAACAACAATATAGAGAGCTCTAGCACTGAAACAAGAAGTTGTTAAAAGCTCTCGCACCGTTTGGTGCTTGGAAATATTGTCGAGTGTTGGATTTTCAATATAACGTTTTCTTTTTAGAAATGAGCAAAAAAGGTGAAAGTGTTGAATAGAATGTATTAATGTGTATATAATGTTACTCAGATTATGCAACATTTCGTTCTGCAAACAAGGTGCAACCTTGAGCACCCTCTACTGCTGTTATAAGAAAACCATGATTTCCCTCTATCAATAAAGACCTTAGACTATTACAAGGAGAATGGCCCTGCAGGAGTAAACGTAACTAGTTCGAAAAGTAAAGTAACTTTAAGGTAGTTATTCTTGGAGTAACTTTCATTTAGTTGAAAAGTCATTGAAAAGTAGTGAGCTTTTTTTTATTATTAATTCATTTTAAAGTTTTACTATTATTATGTTGATTTTATATGATTTAAATACAAATTCTAAATGTTTGATAGTTTAAATCATACTTGATTTTAAATACAAATTCTAGTTATTTGATAGTTTAAAATCATTGAAAGTCATTGAAAAGTAGTGAGCTTTTTTTATTATTAATTCATTTTAAAGTTTTACAATTATTATGTTGATTTTATATGATTTAAATACAAATTCTAGTTATTTGATAGTTTAAAATCATTTATTGAGCTTTAGGTCAAAGTTAGAAAAATTAATTTTTACAATTATTGTACTAATGCCTCAGCGCTGAAAAGCTTAGTAGAGGCTAGAAGGCAACTTATTTACTAAACAATAAATTTATAAACATTTCAATATTTAGTTTGAAAAAAATTTCTTAAAAAAAAAAGAAAATTCATATTGTTCATTAGTTTTGCTAATATTGCTAGTTGTATGTCTCAAAATGCAAGAAGTGAATCACTATTTTGCAATAAAAAAATTTTTAAATTTAATTTGAAGCTAGACAGAGATCGAATGTTCTTCAAGGTGTTAGGGGTTGTCCATAAACTACGTTGCCAATTTAGGGGGGTAGGGGTTTTGAAATGCACTACGATAAGTAACGGTAGGGGATGGAGGTGTTTAGATATTGTAACGTTACCAAAAATGAAAAAAATCGACGAAAAACCTCTAATTAATAACACAATCATTTCAAAAATTTTTAACCTTACATGTTTATGTTTGATCGTCTAAATTGATGGTTAACTTTTGTTTCAACGATTTCTTCCACCGCCTTGACGTTAAGGCCTGAATGTTCTTGATCAAAGGAGATACCGTATGACATGTACTGTCCTTCTCAGAAAGAAGAAATCGGTTCAAGGTCGTGTCCTACCTGCGGCTTTTATTTCGTTTTTAAAACTTCTATGAATTTGTATTATCATAAGTTTGTATTATATCGTTTACAATAAATCGGAATAACACATACTATTTAAATAAATCAATTTTCAGAAAGCATTTACACAAAAACGCAGAACTTGGTCCAGCTCGGGTGCAGCCTTTACTTTAGGGTACTATGTCAAAGAAAAGGTGAATTACTTTGCGTTAGAAATTAGGATTCACCTGAATGGGTCGACATAGAATCCGATGAAAAATTCTATTTTGAAGAATCCTCAACAAAGCTACCAGCTTCTTCTATCCCAGTGATTGAGAGCATCGAATCTTGGAACGCAGATGGAATAGCTTTTACAGATGATATTAATTATTGATTTTTTTCCAATTGTTCCTTTAATGTATCTAGTCATACTAGACACTAATACTAGTGAAAATTGTCAGAGCTAGTCAAAATATATAATCATTCGAATGAATTAATGTTATATGTCACGTTACTTTATGAGGGGGGAGGGAGGGGTTTTGAAAAGCACTACGAAAAGTAACGCAGGGGGAGGGGGGGTAAAAAAAACCGGAAAATCAGTAACGTAGTTTATGGACGACCCATACAAGCGAAGTTGTAGCTTATATAAACCTTTTAGCGGAAGTACATTTTTAGCAAAATCTTTATATAAACTTGTCGTACTGTGTCTCCATGGAAGATTAAAAACAATTTTAAGAACTTTGTTCTGAGCTATTTGCAAGAACTTCAAGTAACAGTTAGTTTTACTACCATACACTATTGGAAGGTAAGTTAAGTGAGAATGAACCAGGGATTGATAAAGCATCATTTTTGTTTCTGTATTCAACTTGTTTTTAAATTTGTACAAGATACCAATTCCTGATGATATCTTACTTTTTAATCTCTTAATGTGACAATCCCACTTCATGTTTTGACTTATGGTCATTCCTAAGTATTTAACACTTTTAGATTCTTGGATTCTATTTTGGTCAATTTTTACTGTGAAGGCGTCATCATTTCTGTAATTTGATGGTTTAAATCTTACTAAACTTGTTTTTTCTTTGTTTAAAGCCAATAAGTTAATTCGTGCAAATTCTGAAAGAATTGCAGCATCATACTCAATTTGTGTTCTTAGTACCTCAAGATGTTTATATTTGTAAAAAAGAGATATGTGTCATCAGCAAACATGAACAGTTTATCATTAAAATGTATGTTTTTCAAGTCATTAATATAGATTTTGAAAATTAAAGGCCCAAGAACACTACCTTGTGGGACGCCACACGTCACAGGCACCATACTGCTTTTAGCCCCACCGATTTGTACAAATTGCTTACTGTTACTTAGATAATCCTTAACAAGATATAGAGTTGAAGAGCTAGGCCCAAGAATATTTAGAAATCAGTACTTCATGGTCAACTAAATCGAACGCCTTTGAGAAGTCAAAGAAAACACCCGCAATGCCTTTGAAGCCTTCATCAAGGCCACAGCAAATATAATCAACGACATTCACTACAGCCTCTTCAGTTCCAGTACCTTTACTAAAACCATATTGCCGATCAAACAAAACATAATTCCGTTCCAGATAAACTGTTAGCAGCTCATACATATCTTTTCAAAAATTTGATCGATGATAGAAAGAATTGAAATCGGACGAAATTGCATTGGACTGAACACCCTTAGGAATAGGAGTCACTTTGTGAGTTGAGCGGCCACGAACCAGAATCTCATGGTTGTAGTAACGAGCAAAACAAAAGTCTCAGCGTTGCATCAATTTGTTTCTCCGTCGCCAGGGTTGTGCCTTGCTTTAAAAAAACGACACAGTTTCGACACAAAATAAATGGAAACAATGTTTTGGAAATATTTTTATAGCGCCTATTTCACATTAAAGTGTTACATCTGTTGAACTTACCATCTCCGAATGAAAAACTCATGTTTTAGCATTAAATGTAATAAAATTATTTGCTTTGTTTAATAAAAATTTCAAATAGGTTTCATATAGCCGGATAAAAATTAATCAGACTACCAAAAAATATTTTAATGTTGACTTGAAATTTAGTAGCAACTTTTCTCATATTGTTTTCGAAAATTTTTTTAAAAAAAAGGTCACACTAAATTTTGAGTCGACTTTAAATTATTTTTAGGTATGGCTCAATATTTTTTATTATCACTAGAAGTTAGTTTATGAAAAACTATTTTAAGTGTAGTCGTGTTATTCCTCACTAGTAAGTAGAATGAAAGTAGCCAGATATAAGCTAATTTTCTTTAGACTGTCTACTAGTTGGTTTCAAAAGGACTATATATAAACTAGTCAGTCTGTCATATCGTAGGTAGTGCGTACTGGTGATTTTGCGGCCATCTCATAAAGAAAATCACTTGTTATTTTCGAAGAAAATAGTTGACTATTCAACCACTGGTGGCTTTTTTTGAAAGTAGTTTGTTGGTTGGTTCTACATATAGGTTCTACATAGATGGTAATTCTACATACAAGTTGGATCCAAGTAGCTCTAGTTAGCCGTTTTGATACCATAACTGTTAGGTTATAACCATCCGATTATTGATTTTTGTTGTTGAAAGTTCCTCTAGATTGCTGAGGAAGGGCTTGCCAAGCGTTGTTAGTCTGGACCTGGCCAGGGCCGGACAGGTGCACAGAAAGTGTGTCAGTGTTTCTTTTTCATTTGGGTCATCGCAGCTGCGACAGTGGGTGTTGAAGGGTAGTCCAATTCACTCGGCGTGAACTCCGATGCACCAGTGACCCGTATTAATAACCGTTATTCTGGCTATGTCGTTCCGGGGTTTTGAGAGCATCTGTTGAGTTCTACCTATGTTGTAAAGGGGCCATATTTTTCTTGATGTGTTGCAGGTTGGTAGATCTCTCCATCTACGACCGGCTAAGGTTAAGTAGTAAGAATGAATTCTTCCCTTAACTGTGTTCAGTGGAACTTCGACTGGTTCCGCTCTTGAAACGTCAAGGGAAGAGCCCCGCCTAGCCAATTCATCCACCTTTTCATTACCATAAATTTTCCTATGGCCGGGAACCCAGATTATAGTAATGCTAAGTTGGTGACTTAGCCGGGCCAGTTCATCCTTACACTGCCTTACCAGTTTGGAGTTGGTACTGATCGCAGCTGAAGATTTAACGGTGGCTTGGCTATCCGCCAGAATAGCTGCATTAAGGTGATTGGTGTTAGCTCTACTTAAGGTGCGACAAGCTTCTCTTATCGCAAAAAGCTCGGCCTGGAAGACGCTGGCTGAGTTTGGCAGACGAAAAGCATTCGCCACCCCCAGTTTCTCAGAGTATATGCCCGCTCCCACTCCGCACTCCATCTTGGAGCCATCAGTGTAAAAGGACATATCGAAGGCTAAATCGATTCCCCCATTGCGCCATTCCACCCTGGTGTGAAACTTGGTTGTAAAGGATTTCGTGAAGTCGAGTTTGGGAGTGTCGTAGTTTCTAGAAATCAGTTCCCGAGGTAGCGGGCTTAGAATGTTGCTGTGTCAATATGGCCTACTCCGCCAGTTGTAAGACTCTCTGAGTCTGACTGCACTGTTTGTTGCGGTAAGCTTAATGTGTATATGTATGGGGAGTAAATGTGTCAGGACATTAAGTGCATCAGTGGGACATGAGCGGATACCCCCTGTGATACCTATGCATGCGGATCGCTGGATCCGAAGTAGTTTGTAATCACCTTAAAGTTGGGTGAAAGTCCTGTAGGGGACGCTACACTATTGTCGTTTTCTCCGCACTGCTCCCACAAGCTGCGACCATTGTATCGTAGTGTCTACGGTTCTTTATACCAATATGTGAAAATCAGATGAAAAATAATCCAGGTAAAGCTATGTCAATTTTTGACATACCAACTATTGTTTTGACCAGTTTGGCGGTTCTTTATAGCGATATGTGAATATCAGATGAAAAATAATCCAGGTACAGTTGTGTCAATTTTTGACATACCAACTATTGTTGTGACCAGTTTGGCTTTTCTAAAAGTGACATTTATGCTTTAAATCGTCTGATTTTTACGGACATAAATTTTGCGCCATCTTATTTCACAGACTGGCAAGACATTGACCAAATGTCAGTGCAAAACGACGGCAATGTGCTTAAAGCAAGCCATAATACCAAAGGTTTAGAGCAAGTGTGGAAAACACCATCACCAACTCATGGAACTAGTTCCCAATTTTTAAAAACACTGCAAACTCCTCGTCCGACTCATTGACGAACTAACACCCGAAACTCCTCGACCAAGTTTTACAAATTTCTGCTCTATTCAACTTATTCCCTTTAATCTAATTGAAATGATTTTAAATGCAGTTTTAACATTTTTATTCCATCTTATTTTTTAATTGCATTAATTTATCTCACTTATTTTATTTATAACTGTTTTTTCGCTTTCAGCCGCTACCATCATGACGTTACGTGGTGCCAGCTACGTTTCATATCGCATCTATGACTGGAAGGACCGCGTCCATTCATCGACAACGCGCATCAGCCTCATGTTTCGCACTCAGTTCGACGATTCAGCTCTATTCTATGCCAGCGGAGAATCACTGAAGCATCAGTATATCGCAGCCTCAATTAAGAATCAATCAATTTATGTGGAAATCGATTTTGGCGATAACGTCATGTCGACAACACTCACCGACGACTTGACGCGTAGTTATTGGCACAATTTGACCATCTACCACGAGCAACGAAGCGTCAAAATTATACTCGACCAACAGATGAAAATCCTCGAAATACCCGCCACAGCCAGCGCAAATCTGCTCTTCGATCCGGAAATATATTTTGGTGGTGGACCAGATCTCAATAAGAAAAAAGGACTTGCATCGCACAACAACTTTGTGGGCAGCCTAAAGTATGTCTACTACAACGATGTGTCCATTTTGTATGAGCTGCAGCGCGGCAATCCAAAGGTTCACTATCACGGTAAGTATGCAATGGGTTGGGTTGCTGGTTACTGGTGGGAGAGGTATATTATTCGTGGTTATGATTTACACATAAAATATGAGTACTTAATGCAAATCGAGTAGCTATTATTATGGCATTGATTGGTTTATTAAGTTCGCGTGGCTGCCGCTCTGTTGGTGGAGCACTTGTAAAAAAATGCAATTAAAGGCGCCAAGTAAACGCCAGTCCTTCGGTTCTTTATACATTATAAAGGAATGTTTATGTGTGTGGGTGTCAATTAGTGTGTGTCTGTGATTATCTGTGAGTATAAGCTTTTGAGCTGATTTAATGCAATCATGGCTTTTATCACTGCAATTTGTTAATTTAACCAATTTACGAGCTATAAATTATTTAATTTACTTATTCAAGAGATCTTACAAAATTTTATATGCAAAATTAAATTAAATATTGAATGCGAGTGAGTGTGTGCCAGTCTGTGTGGAAATATTTATTAAAAATATATCAAATTATTAAAAAGATTTGTCATAGTAGATCAGTAAACATTTTTAAGAAAATTAAATCATTTTATTTATTTATTTATTTATTTATTTATTTATTTATTTATTTATTTATTCATCAATGGAACCGGTTCCTTACTGACTTCAAAATATTTGGCTAAGCCACTTAAAATATGTAAACTACAAAATGTTTGGGAAAACCACTTTTATAAAATTAAGATTAACAATTTGTGATAATTTAAGACTAGAAAATAATATTCTATGTATAATATATTATAATATAGTATATTCATCGATAGAAACTATCTAATAGCACTCCTAACGCCTGCTTCGTTATGGCAAAATCAATAGCAATATTTTTAGAGATCATATTATATTCTATGAGAGTCCTATTCAAAAGAGCATTAATCGCATAGTTTGTTCTGAGCATTTTAATAAAAAAAAAGATCATAATTTCTAAGGCTTCTTGTAAAAATATTAAAAGTTATCATTTCCAATAATCGAGGACAATCAACTGTCCCTTTAATTACATCTGATACAAATAAAAGTGATATTATAGTTCTTCTACTTTGTAGCAATTTCAAACCAATATAAAGGGTGTCCCAACAAGAGCGCAATTTTTAAATTTTAAATAAAACACAGATATTTAAAAAAAAATCGTGAAACTTTATTATATCGTAAAGTAGACAGAATGAGGTTATGTATGGAACAATATATCGTGCAGATGGCCGCCACGGCTTTGCTGGCATACACGCGATCTTTTAATGAAATTTTCAATGACCGTTTTGCGTAAATGCTGCGGTATTTCATTAATGCAGCATCCAATTTCCTCTTTTAAGGCTTGAGTCGTCATAGGCTTATTCGCGTAAACCATCGACTTCAAAAAACCCCAAAGAAAAAAATCTAATGGTGTTAAATCGCACGATCTAGGCCAATTCTGATCTCCAAAACGCGAAATAACACGACCGGAAAATGACTGATGCAGCAATTGAATTGTTTCTCTGGCTGTATGACATGTGGCGCCGTCTTGTTGGAACCACATGCCCTCCACATTCATTTTTTCAATTCTAGGCAAGAAAAAACTGGTTATCATTTCACGATACCGAACACCATTGACTGTTTGCGCTTGACCTGCCTCATTTTCATAAAAATAAGGTCCAATGATTCCTCCAGCCCAAAAACCACACCACACAGTGACACATTGAGGATGCATTTGCTTCTCGTGAATCACTCGAGGATTTTCCTCACCCCAAATGCGACAATTCTGCCTATTGACGAAGCCATCAAGATGGAAATGGGCCTCGTCACTGAAGATGAATTTAGCGGCAAAATCAGCATTTTCATGTTGTCTCTCCAATACCCAATATTGCTGTCTTCAGTTCCTGAGTCAATTGAACTTTGTATGCATGAAGATGCAAATCTTTTGTCTAAATTCGCTGCATAGTGGATTTGGAGACACCAATTTGCTGAGCTCGGTGTCGAATTGAGGTGGATGGAGTTTGAGCGACATCATCACGTAAAGCTGCGACATTTTCGGTCGATCGACCTGGTCGAAGGGGCGTTGTTGTCTATACATCACTAACAGACCCAGTTTCGGCAAATTTATCCATTAATCTCTTTACAGTTGACTCTTTTGGAGCATTATTGTGATCCCAAATTGATCGCAATTTGCGAACTGTAGCCGCAAAACTTTCACCATTTTGGTAAAACAATTTCACAATGAGAATGCGTTGTTCATTCGTGTAGCGCTCCATTTTTACTAACCTCGTACCTTCTACTAGCAAACAATAACAATTGTTCAAATGTAAAACAATGACACTTCGAATGGCAGCAAATTTAAAAATTGCGTTCTTGTTGGGACACCCTTTATAAGCACCGAGCACTATATGAGGGGGCTGGATAAAAATTTAAGGACTTAAGAGCGTATCGTGTAAATGATTTTTGAATGCGTTCAATACGATTAATATGAGAGCTATTGTAAGGGCTCCAAATAAATGATGCATATTCAAGCTTAGATCTCACAAAAGCAGAAAAGAGTGCTTTATGCGTATATGGATCAATAAAAGCTGAACTATTGCGATGAACAAAAGCATACTTGGCATATGCTTTAGGTATAACAAAATTGATATGGCTAACAAAATAAAACTTAATATCAAAATCACACCCAAATCAGATATTTCATCGACAGATTTTGATGAAACTATAGTTGTTTTAGTGTGAATTTTTTTATTAACACATTAAGAGTAGATTATTGGAAAAATACCATAATAGAGTATTATTAAAAAAATATTTTAACCTTTCACCTTCTGTGCGATATGATGAACGATCATATCCAAATTTAAATATTACCATTTCCACAATGATGTCTATGTATGAAAATCTTATAAAATGACAGTTATGAATCTAAGACTAAATTCTAATTCAATCCTAGGAATAATGCAATTTCCAATTTGAATTGAATAAAATTGTTGAAAAATATTGTTGAAAATATTGCTTACAGCTTTTTTAAAGTCATGATTTTTTTCCACTTTGAGTGCGCGTAGTGAAAAACGTGTTTATTCACTGTTTTGAAAGTGTTCTTTATGCACTTTTTTTAAAATATTATTGGGGGTTGGAATTAATTTTAAAGGTTTTTTTTCGGTTTTTGAGCATTTATTTAGAAACAACGGTACAATGTATATTATTCAAAGTATTGTCCATCGTTAGCTACAACATTTTCCCATCTTTCTGGCAGCATATGGATTTCGCGCCGGAAGAACGATTCGTCTTTTGAGGCAATCCACGAATCGACCCATTTTTTGGTATCCTCGTAAGAAGTGAAGCGCTGCTCAGCCAAGCCATGCGTCATCGATCTGAATAGGTGGTAGTCGGAAGGGGCTATGTCTGGGCTATAAGGCGGGTGGGGTAGCACATCCCAATTCAGCGCCTCCAACGTTTCCTTGACGGTTCTTGCAACATGTGGCCGTGCGTTGTCATGTTGAAAAACCACTTTGTCGTGTCTTTTGCCATATTCCGGCCGTTTAACCTTTAATGCTCGGCTCAATTGCATCAATTGTTGTTGGTAGCGTTCCCCAGTGATGGCTTCGTTAGGTTTTAGCAGCTCATAGTACACGACACCCTTCTGATCCCACCAAATACACAGCATAAGCTTGGCGCCATGAATATTCGGCTTGGCCCTCGATGTTGATGCATGGCCGGGTGGTCCCCACGATTTTTTTCACTTAGGATTATCGTAATGGATCCACTTTTCATCGCCAGTGACAATACGATGCAAAAAACTCTTCCTTTTATGCCGTTGAAGCAGTTGTTCGCACATGCAAAATCGCCGTTCAACGTCTCTCGGCTTCAACTGGTACGGCACCCAATTTCCTTGCTTTTGAATCATTCCCATGGCCTTCAAGCGTTTGCCGACCGTTGATAAGTCGACTCCCAATGATTCTGACAATTCTTGAAGGGTTTGACACGGGTCTTCATCGAGCAAAGCCTCCAATTCCTCATCTTCAAACTTTTTCGGCTGGCCCGGACGCTCTTTGTCTTCCGTATCAAAATCACCACTTTTAAACCGACGGAACCAGTACTCACAAGTAGAAATCGATGGAGCATAGTCCCCGTAAGCCTCAGTAAGCGTGCGTTGTGCTTCAACCGCTTTTTTCTTCAAATGGAAGCACAAAAGTAAACCTTCCCGCAAATTGCGTTTTGTTGGAACGAAAGTCGACATGTTCACAGAGAAAAAAATATATGTTGTTTACACTTCAGTGGAATGACACATACTGAAAAATGATGCTTAGACAATGTGCTTTGAAATGAATATAGTCACAGGTGTGCCCGATGCGATCTATTGATAGTTACGCCATCTCTTAGAAAACCTTTAAAACTAATTCCAAACCCCAATACATTAAACTATAATGGAACCTTTTTATTCAACATCCCTTTTTAACAACACAAAATCAGTTATTTTTTGTGAAATATTATTTTTATATATTTAAATTTTTTTAATTTTTATTTTACCTTAAAAAATGTTTATTTTTACATTGTTAAGGACAGCAATATATGGAATCAGGGTTAAAAAAGAAACACTTCTCAAGAGTTAACTATTGAAATGATTTGTATGAAAGTTTGAGGGTATATTGAGGCATGTTTTAAAAACACAAAAAAATTGATGACTCAAAAAAGTATATATATATTTATAGTAATAGTGTAGAATGTAAAGACAGATCTCAGAATTGGCGTGCATCCTATCGTCGACGTTATTTATATGAAACGAAGTGACAATGTTTTTATTTTAGAATACGTTAGAGCCCAATTTTCGAAATTTTTCTTTTCGAAAATGGCATTAAAAACGAAAAATATTGCAAATTGTTTTAAAAGACATCTAAAGAATTTTTGTGAATAAAAAATTTTTTCAAATATTACGCTCTATCATATTCTCAAACATTGCACTAGACATACTAGACTGTTAACCGAATATCAGCACCAAACAACATACGCAAGAAATGAACCCATCGGACGCTGTTGTAGAGAATTCAATAATATCTCTGAATACTACTCACCTTCCACATCCAAATCCTCTTTTAAACGAGCTGTTTATAAATCTCTCAATAATCATAAGTAACCCAGACCTATATCCTCCACAACATCTCTCTGAATGCGTCTTAAAATATTCCTTTAAGAATATAATGTAGTATCTTTAAGCATTCCTCTTAAATAAATAAACATCCCAGGCCTAAAACTTATCTAACCTCCCCTTTTAGTCATTCCCTCCTAATTATAAGATAACACTGTAGTAATAATAAGCACTACTTCCATGCAAAGCATAAAATATGTTAGTATGTAAGTTACTTTTATCATTTCTTTTCTTTTCTTCTCTTCTCTCCTTTTCTTAAAATGTTCTTAAAGTGTTCTTAAAATCATGTCATTCAGGTGGGTGGATGACGCTCACTTCGAATTACATACTTTCAGACACCAAAACAAGGAAGGGGGTGAGGTAAAGGAAAGAAAAAAAACCTGTTAGAATAGGTAAGTTGCCTTGCTAACCTAATAAATAAATAAATAAATTATCGATGTTTCTAAATTTCAATTTTCAAAAAATGTTCATGTATTTCTGGCCTTAATAGAGATATAGTTGTGAGTTGAGTAGACTTGAGTAAAACTGTTTTGAAAATCGTTAACTATGGACATTCTAATAACATTCTGTATAAAAAAGTTGCGATAATGCTATTCACTTTCGAGGTATTAAAATTTTTTTACTACAACTTAACTGTCACAAATCTATGATTTTCATTTGAGAAAAATAAAAGCAAATAAAAATAACCCGCTTGTAAAAATTTCTCTGTGATGACATTGTAATGCAGAACTGTAAGCGGAAACAAAATCTTGTTTCTGCTCACTTCTTTATTGTGCTCGCATTATTTTCTTTTCATTGTTCAAACAAGCGTTTGACTTTATTCTTCTATGTAGAAAACACATGAGGGCAGTTCACGATCTTGTTGTATCGTTGCAAATGCAAAATAAACAGCTTTTACAAAAACAAAAAGCATTAAAAAGCTTTTGCAACATATGCTTTTTGTTTTTGTAAAAGCTGTTTATTTTGCATTTGCAACGATGCAACAAGATCGTGAACCGCCCTATGGTGTTTTCTAACAGGAAGTTTTGCAGTGAAGTGTGTTTGTGAAAATTATAAATCTTTATGCTCAAATCAGCACAAAGTTTTACGTATTGAATAACTAAGTGTTATTAAATATTAATTCTGAAATGCTAATAAAAGGTAATAATTTCGTTCATTTAATTGGAAAAACAACTGTCGAAATAATTTCTGATGTCATTTGCTTTTGTTTGCTTCTTTTTGGTTTGTTCTCTTTCGTTTTCGTTATTTTTTTGGCATAGAGAGGATTTTCGTTAATTTTTTTTTTTCTTCTTGTGCGTAATTTTTTCATTCTCTCCTATCTTGTGAATACCTACTCCCATCGTAGTTTACTGTGTAAGGTAGTGCCATCAGTGATTTAGCGGCCATTCCCGAACAAATGTAATTCAGAATTGTAAACAGGCGTTGGAGGCCTTGTAGCTATTTTCTGTTTAAGAAATAATTGGTTACGTAATGTGTCCATTTACCACAGGGAAAATAAATGCAAACAATGAACAGATTTTGTTGGTGTCTTTTTTTAATTTTTTGTTTACCAGTTCTTTTCTACACTTGTTTCGTTATTTGCTATATATTTATCCTATATTACGGAAAAAGGCATATTCAGTGCACCTTCCACAATTAAAGTTTATTTCAAACACCGGCTTTTTACATATTAAATGAAGCCGATGAACGCGTTAAGCTATTAAACAATATTTACATACAATTTATAAAATTAGATCAGATTTGTTGTATTTTAACATTTATTTTCTTATATTGGTAATAGCTGTCATAATTATAAGAATATTTATAACTGGCCTCTCTAGAAGTTTGAATGGTAAAATAAACAACTTTGTTTATTAACTATCGTAATTGCAATCCTTTGTTTTTGTCTAAAGTGTCGTTGTACACGCTTGTTTCGTGCAATTTGTAGTAATAACGAAAGTGATGTACATTTAACTATGTAATTCGGTAAAGAGTACGCAGATGTAACTCCTTACGTTATTTTGTATGGGAGGTCAGCGGAGTTTTCATTGTAAGAAATTTCAAACTCCGAATGCATAATAAAAATAAAAACTTATGTGAAAAATTTCAAGATCATATTCATACTAGTTTTTGTGGGGTTTTAAGAGATTTTAAAATTTCGATAAAGTCTTTTTGCATGGGAAGTGGCGAGGTTTTCACTTGATTTGTAAACTTGTAAACTTGTAAATAGCAAAGTTTATGTGCAAAATTTCTAGTACATATGTGGAATCTAAAAATATTTACCGTTTTGATAAATTCACTTTGTATGGGAGGTAGGTTCATCCGATTTAGTTCATTTTCGAACTTGATCTTTATTTTTTTGATACTAGTTTTAACACAGAATTTCATTTCGATAACTTCAAAAGTATAGCAGTAATCGTGTCGACAGATGGACAGATGGAGGGACGGACAGACAGTTTTTTTCTTATTTGGACCTATTCCAACTTAAAAACAAGTCAAAAGTTCCTTTCGTTTTCTTGGTGAATATGATGCCCATTTTGAGGATTCAATGGAAATAAATAAAAAAGTTTTGATCACGGAATTATACAAATTTGCTATCATTCGAAAGATAAAACTCCCATCAATGTAAATCCCCAAAGTATTTGCTTAAAAATTAGAAATATAGGCACGGCATCATATAAAGCTTGTCTAATTTTTAGTATTTTGCAAGTTAGTGTCCAATGTTGTGTTATTGATGCTCACAGGAAAACTTCTACTAAAAATACATTTTTAATCGAAAATATAAATGAAAAAAACTTAAAAAGAAAAGACTCTGCTTCATTTTTCCTTTTTAGAATTTTTGAAAAATTTATCTTAAAGGCTATGAAAATATTAATTGCAAAAATCTATTTTGAATGTACCTCTAAGTCAATAAATTGCTTTAAACTCCAATCATGTAAAAAATTAATATAGGCTTAAGGGAGGTACACCTTAAAACTTACCGATTTGAGTCATTTTAAGCATACACCTATTACTGCATATTCTAAGCATTCTGCCCAAGTTTTATTAAGATTGGTCAACTTTTGAGCCTACCCCCAAAAAAAAAATATGAAAAATGAAATATAGATCGAAAGGAGGTACACCTTTAGGTCGCTTTACTTTGTCCTACTGTGTGTTACGACATGTTAAAATATTCATGTGTGATAGTATGTGAGATGGTGTAAACAACGGAAAACAAAGTGTGTTTGAATCTGTTTACATTTTTTTGGCATGTCGTACTACATTTTTTTTTAGGTTTGTTTCTAATTTCATTATACATTCTGTCCCACCGGAGATGCATTTTAATATAAACTTACTTAAAATTTATTATTTAAGCATAGTACTCTGTTCAGTTTCATGTGAAATTCCACTCAAATGTCTATACAAAAAGTGACAGCTGCGAAACAAGCGTGTAAATTTTCACAGTATGTTCGCCAGAGCAGTACTCTGTTTCATGGTAAAATTATTTGACAAGGTAGCCGTGACAGTTTTTTGGCGATTGATAGTTGTCAAAAACAGCTGAAGGAGTTGTAGTTTGCTGCTGTTGAGTAGCTATGTGCTTATTTTTAACTTTTCTTTGATTCATTAAATTTGTTCGCGAAGTTTATTGGAATGTTTTTAGTTTGCTGCGATTGACTAGCTATGTTTAAGTCGTTGCTTATTTTTCACATTTCTTTGATTAATTGCATGAACAGCTAATTTTGACAACTACCCATCGCCACTCGTGAGAAAAAAGCCAATCTACGCTACTACCTTGTCAAATAATTATACCATGCTCCATAGGCGTCCACAGGGGGTTCAGGGGGGGTGCACTTGCCCCCCCCTAGACGGGAAAAATTTTATAAATATTTATTTTTAATGTGTATATGTTATATAGTCATAAAAAATTTTAAAAAATAAAAAGTTCTAAGCCTGAGTCCTAATATCTTAATATTTTGGTAAAAATCTTAGTTTTGTCACGTTTTGTTACGATTTCGTTAACTACTTATACGCATTGGTCATACAGCAATTTTGTGTAGCGCTACAACACGCTCCAATACGTTTGCATAAAGTGCCAAATAGACTACACAGATTGTCTGCGCAAACAAGTGTTTGCGCACTCTATTCGACAGTGTGTTTGGCTGTTTTTAGGTTTGTGCTGATGTCTGCTATAAAATATTTTAAGTTTTGGTTGTGTTTGCGCAAACTTGCCATAATACCGAAAGTTTTATACAGTGAAGACGTACAGTGGCTCACAGCTTATTTTATGCAGTGCATACTTTAAACTTTAGGGCTTTATAAAAACGAAACTAACAGGAATACAAAAGATAATATGGTGTCATTTAAAAGAGCAAAAAGTCTAGTTAAATAAAGGTTTTCCATTAATTGTGAATACATATATTTAGATGTTTAAAAAATAAGAGAAAAGAAAATACTGCTTAATTTCATCTCGCAGCTTATTTTATGCAGTCACTTCTCTCTGTTACGGTACTATAATGCTGCGCTGTCTAACGGTACTTTCGTTAGCTATGCCATCGTTATATTTCTATAATTGCTTTGTGTTAGCTTTTTAGTCGGATTTTATTGCTTCAAGTGTCTGCTTCTATGATTATTTAAAATAGGAGCGCGCACAACGCTACAACAACGAGAATTGGTTATATACTATTTTAAAAACAGCAGCTCGGAGTGAAAAATGGCTGAAATGGTTAATAGCAATTCCTCTACAGTGCAAAAAATCAACGAGCGCTTCGTTCATAAGAATCGATTGCACAATAAGAGCAAAAAAGCACCAAACAAAATTTTTAATGCAACCGACGAGCGTCATATTGTACGGAAGATAAAGGCTAATCCGAGACTCTCAGCTCCGAAAATGGCTTTTGAAGATCAAACTGACCTGAGCAAACAGAGTAGTGCTAAAACTATTCGACGTGTCTTGCGCAAAAAGAACTTTCATGGCCGAGTAACACGAAACAAGCCGTTTATTATCCCCAAAAACAGATTATGCAGACTCAACTACGACAAAGAACATATGTCCAAGGTTCCAGAATACTGGAATTCAAATATTTTTGCAGATAAATCGAATATCAATTTATTCGGTTCAGATGGTATGTGCTATATGTGGCGAAAACCGAATACCGAAGTCAACAAAAAAAACTTAAAACAAACCGTGAAACATGGCGGTGGCAGCGTCATGGTTTGGGCCTGAATGTCAGCTGCTGGTACTGGGAAGTTGCCGTTTATTAAAACAGCAATAGACAAATCTAAGTACCTACAGATCCTGAACAACAATTTGTTGCAGAGTGCAAAGGTTCTGGGTATAAAATTGAATTTCCGATTTTACCAGGATGACGATCGAAAGCACAAAGCGGGTATTGTGCAAACCAGGCTAATATACAACTGCCCACAATTGATGACGCCGCCAGCACAGTCGCCAGGCCTTAATGTTATTGAAAATGTGTGGTCTTTATTGGAAAATAAAATCCGAAAACATCAAATTTCAAACAAAAACCACCTGAAAGAGATATTGAAAACGAAGTGGGCGAATATTTTGCCAACTATCACTTAAAAACTGGTCGCATCAATGCCAAACTACCTCAGATCTGTTGTGGACAACAAGGGCTATCATACCAAATAATAAAAAATATCAAATATCATTAATTAATACGAAAAATTTATAAATGACAAGTGACTGCATAAAATAAGCTGTGATATAAAATTAAACAGTATTTTCTGGTTTCTTAATTTTAAGCCAACTTAATATATACTTTTACAATAAATTAAGTTAATTTATTAAACTAAACATCTTGTTCTTTTAAATGCTACCATATTATTTTTTCTATTCCTGTTAGTTTCGTTGTTATAAAGCCCTAAAATTGAAAGTATGCACCGCATAGAATAAGCTGTGAATCACTTTTTGTGAAGGAAAATATATAAAAATGAAAGCAGAAAAGAAAAAATTAATACAAATTAAAAGTCTGCGAAAAAATGTGAAAAATAAAGTCTGTGAAGTGTATGGTCGTCGCTATGACGAGAAAAAAAGTCTTGTTTGCGCAAATAGTCTGTGCAGTCTATATGGCCCTTAAGCAGCCCTGATCAGCGATTAACGATTAACAATAGATTTTTTCTATTTGTCGTCTGTTGTGCATCTATTGTTTTTATTAATATGTTGCATATGTGGAGTGCATTAACGTGCAGTGTTCACAAAATTTTCACCGAAAATCTCAAACAATAAAACTACATAGGTAACATTTCACGTTCATTCTCATATATGTGCACACCTTTTCCCCCCCCTAGAAAAAGTTCTGCGGACGCCCTTGCCATGCTCTGTTCCGTTGCGTGAAAATATCGCAACATGTTTCTGATCAACATTTTTTCACGACAATTTATTTGTACTGCCTATTTATTTATTTTAAGTGAAAAGAGAGCTATCATATGAAATCTCCCAACTTATTCTCTGAGACCCTCTGAGAAACGTTGCCATAAAAGTGGGAAAATTTTACATTTGTAATGTATTTTCAGACAGATTAGCAGAGGGAAGCGGTTCTACAGCTTATTATGCTTTGGAGAGGCTTTGAATGCATGCACAACCGATTCATTACACAAATTTTTAAGTCTAAGTGTGGTGTTAGATATAAAAGTGTGATGTGACTCTGTGAGATAGTCTATAAAGGAAAACTAAATTTCTTCATACAAAAACTAGAAATGACAGTATGATGAAATTCGATTATACTTTCTATCTCACATGTCATAACACACAGTAGGACAATGTAAAGCGGCCTTTAGGACTGACTGATATCAACCACTTTTGTTATTTTTCTTAGATAGCTTAAACTTAATAAGCATACAAAATTTCATTATCATAGGAGCACTCCTTCTGTTTATTTCTAAATTTGTATGAGAGTAAAGCACTCTGCACCGCACAGTGCTATTTTGGTGGCAAAAAAAATTTGTCGACCAAAGAATTGCAATCATCTAACGTCGTTAGAATTGCAATCATCTAACGTCGTTAGATGATTGCAATTCTTTGGTCGACAAATTTTTTTTTGCCACCAAAATAGCACTGTGCGGTGCAGAGTGCTTTACTCTCATATTTTATCTTAAAAAAATTGAGGAATCTTTTCTTTGTATTTATTTTTTCAATAAATGTATGGAATCCATCCCACTGTGCGCCGAGGCGTTTCAATGTTAAACTTTATGGACACCATGAAGTATGCGTAACGCTGTTACGTCACAATAAGTTATTATCTTATGAGTAGACTGCGGATTTTTATGCAATTGCATATATGTTGCTTATTCTGCTTATGGTATATATCTTGAATTTGCTGCATTTATCTTGCATGCATGTCATATATCTTACATTGTTGCATATATCTTGCATGAGTTGCATAAAACTTTCATACGTTGCATGCAACTTGCATACGCTGCATACAACTTGAATACAATTTGCATACAACTTGCATACAACTTGCATATGTTGCATATATCGTGTCGATAAGCAATAATCGCTCAAGTGTACTTAAGTAGAGGTGGGTAACTCAGTGCTGTGCTATGGCACTGTGCTGACTCCCTGTAGTGTGCCATGTGTGCTAGCACACTACGTTGACTCACATAGTGGCACAATAGCACGCAAAGAGCAGAGCTTTGACGAGCTTTTGCGCTTAAAGTTACTTTTGTATGCTGTGTTGGGATGAATAGCAGAGTGTTGTGCTAAGCTTCTTCACTGACACTCATTGGTTATCGCTACTGTGCACTGTATTACTTACATTTTGTAAGTTTTTGCTTAGTACAGTTGATTTTGCTTTTACTTTGGTTTACTTGCAATAATTGACAATATGCAATTTGTGATTATTGTAAACAAATCAATAGAAAAGGGTGTTAGCACTCTATTTGTTATCGACACTTTTATTAGAGTTTTGTTCGATTGTGGCACAATTGTGCTAGCACAGTGTGCTGACACGCAAGGGTGCACATGTGCTGGTGAGTCAACACACAAAAAATTGTGCTATTACCCACCTCTAGACTTAAAACAGAACTGAGTTATAGTTGAAGCTATGTTCCACGCACATAGCACAATGAACACACAAACTTTCATATAACTTATAAGGCGATTAAAAATTTTGAAGAAAGATTTTTCAAAACTTTGATATTAGACTTAAGCTGTTATTGCCTATCGACACAGACATATTGCATACAACTTTTGCTATAGTTTACTTATTCACAAAGATGCCGTTTTTAATTATGCAAACTAAGATTTTATAAGAAGTATTTGATTATTTTGTAATACTGTTATAATACTATTTTATTATATTATTTCTTTACAATGTGAATTCAAAAAATGGAAACATTATATGAAAAAATCTAATAAAATATAAAAAAAATTGATAATTATTAGTCTTTACAACAAAATTTTTAAATTTTGACACTGAAAGAGCCGCCATGGATGGATATAAGAATTTAAGAAAGATACATTTAAATAATTTAAATAATATTTGTTTTTGTTTTTGCTCTCATTTGTTAATGTTAACTGTTCATTCACTCTCTTGTTGTATAGCTGTGGCCTGCTAGTATAGTATATTTTAAAAAAAGGTTAATTGAAATTATTATACACACTTAATGCTACCAACTCATTTTATTAAAAAATAAGTATATTTGCTACTTGGAACACTGAAAAGTAAGTATTTGTAAGTTTAATTTTTAAAAATAAGTATAAGTAAGTATATCACCTTAGAAAAAAATTGTAATATTTTCTTGATATTATTTATTAATATAAGAACCAATAGAACCCACAATATTCCGTAAGTGTTATCACGCCCTCCTTTTGTTCTTCTCGAAAAGTTTTGTGTAGGCAATCTAACTAAAACCGAAATTCTTCAGATAAAAAAAAATTAATTTTATATATTTGCAGTTCATATACCCAGTGAACCAAAACTATCATTCACAAAAAATTCATTTTCGACACTAAAATTATTTTTAATAAAATAAATTATCAATAAAATTATCTACAAATAAAATTTTATCAGTCTATTATGAATTGCACAAAACTCACTTCAATGTAAATGAAGTACTTTCCTTATAAGCTTTAAACCATAAATGAACCCTTTTGGACTTATTCGCCGGACTAAAATGCCTTTCAAAAGCAAACCTTTTTTTCTTCAGAAGTGAGTTAATAAAAGGATCATCAAAGTTATTTTTCGGTACTCATACATTAACAATTTTTAACATTAACTCATTCACCGGACTGAATTGCCTCTCAAAAACGAACCTTTTTTTCGAAAATGAGTTAAAAAACTAACTATAAAAATGCACTTTTTAATAATTAACATTTTGCTATGGAATTAATTTTCACAAATCTAATCTTCTCTAGCAAGAACATTGATCATGCAAATTAAAAAAAAAAACAAAAATTTACAAAAAAAAAATTTCTTTCCGAAAACGTACTCAAAACTATCACTTTACGCAAAACAATCGCATATGGTTCGGTGGGTATGTTTCATATATATAAAATAGTTTTAAAACAAACAAAAGCATAACAAAAAGTTAAAAGTAATACATACTTTCAAAGTAGTGAAATAAAAATAAAATAAAAAAATCAGATTCAAATGAATTAGGCTGGGTCTATTTGCAAGCCTATGTTGCCTGAGAAATTTTCGAATTGGGCATGAAAAGTTATTAAAAAAAGGGGCGATAGAGGTGCACTTAACCCTATCACATTTTCAATTTTGTGAATTTTTTCTTTAGGAATTTTTTTTCCAAAAATTTTTGTATATAAACGTGCAAAGCTAGATCAAAACAGATACCACAAATGAAATCCTCGTACCCGACTCAACCTAAAACCGGTCTCACATTGATACGTTTTAATACAAAAATTTATCTTTCTTTGGTTTTTAGATCCCCCTAGATGGAGCTGTGGTCGATTTTTAAAAAAATTGTATTAATAAACCGATAAAAATCGACCACAGCGCAACCTAGGGGGATCTAAAAAAAGAAAAAATTTACGGGTCACAAACACATTTGAATATAAGGTGGAAAGCTCTTGTGGTTCAGCCGTGATGGTCAAAAACCTTGAATTTAGTGAATTTTTTTTCTTTAGGAATTTTTTACGATAAATTTTTGTTTAAAAACGTATAAATGTGAGACCGGTTTTTGGTTGAGTCGGGTATGAGAATTTCATTTCTGGCATCAGTATTGTTCTATCTGTGCACGTTTATATACAAACATTTTTGGAAAAAAATTCCTAAAGAAAAAATTCTCAAAATTGAAGATGGGATAGGGTAAATGGCACTCCTATGGCCCCTCATTTTTTTATAATTTTTCATGCCTGATCCGAAAATCGCCCAGGCAACATCAATTTTTTTACCTCCATACAAATCAACCCAGCCTAATTTGTATACAGAGATCAAAGCAATGCTATCATTATTCGCCCTCAGCTACATTAACTAGTTTGTTTTCTTTTTGCTTGGTATCGTATTTGTCTTGGCTGGAAATGTTCTTTAATATGTCCAGTCTTGTCTTTAAAAATTTGTAAAATTCGATACAGCTGTATTCAATATTATTTTTTACAAATAAAATTAACTTCAGTGTCTGTATTTTTAACGCTGTTGACTCCAATTTCCAGACTTTTTATGCTTTTGCAACAAAAGTTCAACCAGAGCTGAAAAGTAAGCATGAATAAGTATAAATCTTAAAAGTAAGTATACTTATAAGCATGGAAATTTAGTAAGTATATGAAGCTGAAAATAAATATGATACTTACAAAGTAAGTATAGTTGGTAACATTATACACACTCCTTAAAAACACACGAATAATGCAACTGTTGTTAGATATTCAAAAAATAACTTAAAATTGTTTTGATTACAATGAAAACTGAAATTTTAGACTACTTCAAGTTGAAAGTTTTTTGCACATACTTTGCATATTGTTTGCATATTACTTGCATATAACTTGCATATAATTTGCATATTAAAAAAACTCTAGTAAGCTCCATACTATATAGGATATATAAGTCAGAACCATTAAAATACTTATTTAGAGAAAAAACAATTTCTGCATAAAAATTCGGAGTCTACTTATGAGAATGGAATATCCAAAAAAAAATTTTTTCTTGTGTAAATAAAATTTTTTCTTGGTGTACCAAAATGCTTCAACAATAAATGAAAATATCTGTTTTTTTCCGCTCAAAAAAACTTAATTTGTATAAAACAGTTAAATTTACTGCGATTTAGAAAAAATAGTTGTTGATTTAAAGAAAATAAGTTAGTTTTTCGTGACAGAATCTACTGAAAGCAATTATGGATATCATGATATTTTAATTTTAAGAACTTATCAAAATAGCATTGCAATTAATTTTCTAAGGATTTGCCAACCTAAATACTAGTTTCTCAAATATTGCAAAATGTTGAAACATTCATTTTGCCTGCATTCATTTTTTAATAAAATACTTTTCAAATTCATCTGCTGGAAAACTACTGAAGTTGCATGCTCTGAGATACTTCACATTTTTCTAAACCAACACACATAGAAAATTAATTTTTGTTGCAAACCAGTTTTACAGCACAATGAAGTGCACAAATATTTGCAAAATACTTGTAAGGTACTCGAATTTAATTTTAATATTAATCAAACTCGAAGGCAAACACAGTTGTATGTGTTTTTCAGAAACAACACGTCGACGCACAGTGTTTTCTTTTTGCCATAATTTCCAAAAAAGCCCAAACAAGTTTTGTTTTCTGATAGAACACACTTCAACTAAAAAGAAGCCTAAAGGTTTCTTAATATTATTATTTCGTTTAGTTACACGGAGCTCTGAAAGTCAAGTGTTAGAAAAACTGGTAGTTAAGCAAAAAAAAGATCTAAATTTTGGTCCAACTTTCGAATCTCTAATTGAGTTACTTTAAATCAACGCTTATTAATGAAGCATATTTTAAAATCTTGTAATCCAATGCAACTAAGTACACTATTCGGGGTTTGTTTTGATTAAAACTTTCGTTTTACGGATATTTTCAAATCAATTGTTCAAGTGATAAAAGTGCTTTTAAAAGTTTGATCAAGAATAAAAAAAAAATTTGTGATATCTTCTCTGCATGTCTCGAAATATAATAAAAACCTGATTGCATTAGAAATATGCTATGCTCTGTAAAAGCAAAAGCTTGCGCAAAGGTAAATCATGACCAACTTAAAACTCAGTAAAAATATATAATAGTACCATTTAAAAATAAGTGGTGCACTCCTCGTCGCTCCAAATGATTGTTTCAGCAGAGGCTTAAGGTAGGTTCTAAAATTTTTTGATTATGATAGAGTAAAGTAAGTAGGTTTTTATTATATATACAAAATATACATAAATAAAACAAATAAATAATTAAAAATTTAATTTGCAAAACCAAAAAAAAAATTCAATTAAAGTCAATACAAGTAGCAATAATGGCAAATCGATAGATAGCACATATTTTAAACGATGTTTTTTTTTTGCTATGCTATTCTATTTTTCAAGTGAAACTTCTTGGGCGGCGATTTGATACTGAGAGTAAAATTTTTAGAGCCTCGTTATGAAAAATTTTTCTATGATTCGATATAAATATGAATCGAGTCTCGTCACGTTTTTGTGTAAAAGAGCAATGATATTTTCTATTTTGTGTGTTTTTTGCATGGGGATTACCAAAAGGGTGGCGGGATTATTAAATAAAAAAATTCTATTACAAATATTCATGTAAATGCAAACATTTCATTTTAAGTTGAATAAAGAATTAGAAAAAAAAACTTTTATTGAGGCTTAAAAGATTGTTAGGCCGATGAGTGTGAATCACTGGAGCAAAGACATTGCAAAGTTTTAGAAGAATTTGCAACATCGAGAAGTCAGCTATGTATTTAAAAATTGTCAGATATTCTGACTTATTGTAGAAATAATTTTGTTTTATGGTGAAGGCAATCGTGATCGAAACTTACAAATTGCTTATGACTATTGTACAACTATTTCCCCAACTAGCATAGAATCAGAACAGTGCTTCTCATCAGCGGGTTATATTTGTAATAATATTCGAACAAAACTCTCTAATGAAAAATAAGACGCGTTGATCAGCTTCATGTATTACTTTAAAAATAGTAAAAAAAAATTTAATTTGAAAAGTCTTTTCCAACCTTAATTTGCCTTAAACACTAAAACCATGAAAACGGTGTACAAAAAAAAAGTGTAACATTTATATACAGTAAGTAATGTTTATAACGACATCGCTTATTGCGAATTATCGGTTATAACGAACAAAAATTTAAGTCCCGGCCGAAATTCATACAAAATAGTAAAATTTTAATTGCTTATAACGACATCGTTCATAGCGAAGTATCGGCTATAACGAACTAATGTCCACGAAAAAAGGGAATCAATCATCATTTATAACGAACAAGTGATTTTTCGGCTGCAAGCAAATGGCATTTTCCTAAGGGGCATGTCACACGTAGCGGACACGGACAAATTTTTTGTTGTTTTCAAGGTTAAAAGAAGCTCTCTCAATTTCCAGTTTCTTATTTTACCCGCGAACACAACAACAAATTTGTACGTGTCCGCGCTAGTGTGACGTGCCCCTAAGAAATTTTGTTGAGTAAGTTTTTGATGTTAAATGAATGTTATTGGTTTTGTTTTTGCTTTTGATTTTGGCAGCGTCGTCTTCCAAAGAAAATTTGTGGCATGCGTCAAGGAATTGTTTTGCTGCTATTTTGCAGAATTTGAAGTCAAGAAAGCTTAATCAGATTTAGTCGTTAATTGATTGTGAAAGCAATGAGTTGCAAAAGAAAGTTTTTTAGTATAAAACAAAAAGCCTCAATAGTAGAGAGACTTGAAGCGAGACAAATAAATGTTTGGCTGCTGAATTTAGTGTGTCGTCTTCAACAATATCTTTGATCTTAAAAAACAAAGAAAAAATTAGAGATGCCTTTGAAACGTCTCGTCTAAAAATCAAAAAAGTAAGGCAAACGCAATTCCCTTATGTAGAAGCAGCCTTATTGAAATGGTTTAAATTTCAAAAAATGAATATTTCTATTAATGGACCAACCCTTAAGGTAAAAGCAAACGATTTTGCAAATAAACTTAGTGTTTAAAATTTTTCATGCTCCCCCGCCTGGATTCAGCGGTTCAGGGAGCGAAATGGTATAGTGATCGGAAGAATAAGTGGCGAAGTAAGAAGCGTATCTCCACAAACTGTAGACAATTGGTTGCAAACAATGTGGCCATGATGAAATTTTCAATATAGACGAAACTGGACTTTTCTATAAAATGATGCCAAATAAAACACTAAAATTTAAAGGAGAACCTTGCAGTGGAGGAAAAATGTCTAAAAAGCGTCTTACGGTTCTGGTTGGAGCCAATATGACTGGCTTAAAAAAAATTGGAAAATCGAAAAATCCTAGATGTTTTAAAAATGTAAAATAGTTACCTGTTTTATACGAAAACAATTCAAAGGGATGGATGACATCCGATATTTTTTAAAAGTTCTTACGAAACTGGGATAGAAAACTAAAAAAACAAGAAGATAAGATTTTGCTCTTAGTAGATAGCTGCCCAGCACATCCAACGATCGAAGGCCTTGCAGCTATCAAGTTGGTATTTTTACCAGCGAACACAACTGCCGTATTGCAACTAATGGATCAAGGAGTAATTAAATCATTAAAAGAACACTATAGAAAAATTCAAATCCTATCTTTAATTCAAGATATTGAAGTCCAACAGAAAACATGTGCTATAAGTGTATTGGATGCAATTTTAATGATCTCGAAGGCATGGGAAAAAGTGACCAACACGACAATAGCAAATTGTTTCAGGCATGCAGGACTTTCCATGCTTCAATCTGAAACTGTCAACGAACATTTTGATGCAGAGGATGAAATTCCTATAAGTCAATGAATTGCTCGCATTCAATCGATAGAAGATATTGTTAGTCCCTGTACATTTGAAGATTTTGCTCAAGTTGACGACAGAATTGTTACTAATACGCTTCTTACGGACGAAGAAATTCTAGAATCAATCACCAAAAACGATGCTGAAAGCGATACTAGCGATGAAGGTAATAAAGCTTTAATTTTTACTTAATAACATGGAGTAATTTTTTATACACACTTTCAGAGATTAAAGTCGAGGCAGCAGCAGTAACAACTATTGAAGCATTTCAAGCAGTAAATAAGCTGCAGCGCTTTATGATAATGCAAGGAACAATCGACGAAATGTCTTTGACTTACTTACAGAAAATCTTATATAAAAAAATGGATGTATGTATGTGGGTATGTGGGTATGTGGGTATGTGGGTATGTGGGTATGTGGGTGGGTATGTGGCTATATCACGTATAGACTCCAAAACCGCTGAACCGATCTTTATGAAATTTTCAGGGAAAATAAAGCTACATCTTGAGAGTGTTCCTGTGAGGTTTGGTAACGATTGGAGAAGGGGGCGTGGTACCTCCCATACAAGACAAATTTTCTCCATCGATCACAAACCAAAAAAAGGATATATATCAAGCGGTTTCAATCGTAAAAAACTAAGATTTGGTAATTTTGTTCAGATGGTTACTGTCGGTAACTGTACAAAAAATGGGCGTGGTCGTAAAATAAATACGCCCACTTTTTCGAAATCATGGCAATTCCAAAGTTCTATACACTTTTACAGTGAAACTTACTTTATAGGTGCTCCAAGAGGCGGTCACTATATATAAATGTTTTCACGCCCACTTTTACCGCCCACAAATCAATGTCTATATATATAAAAAGCAAAACGATGTGTGTCTGGCTGTGTGATGTCTATAGACTCCAAAACTACTAAACCGATTGACCTGAAATTTTGGCAGCCGATTTGTTTCAGGTACGAGATGGTTGAGGGGGAAAATGTGCCACACCCCCCTTTTACCACCCCAAAATCAATAAAAATGTTATATTTCAGTCGGTTTGGGTCGTATAAGGCTAAAATTTTGTAATTTAGTATGTACAGTTACTGTCGACAACTGCACTAAAAATGGGTTTCCACGCCCCCTTTTACCGCCAACAAATAAATGAAAATGGTTTATTTCAGACGGTTTTGGTCATATAAGACTTAAATTTGGTACTTTGGTTTGTGTAGTTACTGACAGTAACTGTACGAAAAATTGGTTTCCACGCCCCCTTTTTGCGCCCACAAATCAGTGAAAATGCTATATTTCAAGCAGTTTTGGCCGTATGAGACTAACATGTGATACCTAAGTTTGTATGGCTACTTTCGGCAACTGAACTAAAAAAAGGCGTCATCGCTATATAGCCACACCCACACCCACTTTTTGAGAAATCATTAAAATTGACTACTGGGTCTATTGAGCTAAAATGTTGCTTTAGTTTGTACGGTTACTGTCAGCAACTGTACTAAAAATTGGTTTCACGCCCCCCTTTTACTGCCCACAAACCAATGAAAACGTTTTATTTCAACGATTTGTATCGTGTTGGACAAAAATTTTGTAATTCAGTTCATATGGTTACTCTCGGCAAGTTCACTAAAAATAGGCCTGTCCCACTTTAGTTAAACTCACTTTTCAGGGAGCTAGCGTCGAGTGAAGTAAAGTGCGCCAAGCTTAACCTAAATTGAGCTGAAATTTGGGCAGTCGATTTGTTTCGATTACGAGATGGTTCAAGGGAAATATTTTCCCGCACCCCTTTTTTTCTGCTTGCAAAACAACAAAAATGCTATATTTCGCACGGTTTTGATCGTATTAGACTAAAATTTGGTTATTTAGTGCATATGGCTACTTTCGGCAGCTATACTGGAAATGGTGAATATATTTTGCATTTCTTGGCATTTTCGTATATGGCAGTAAGGTGGTCTGTGGCAGAACAATGTCTGAAGAGGAGAATGAGTGTTCCTGTGAGGTTTGGTAACAATTGGACGAGGGGGCGTGGTACCTCCCATACAAGCCAAATTTGCGCTATCGACCACAAACCAAATAAAGGATATATATCAGACGGTTTCGATCGTAAAAACTAAGATTTAGTAATTTTGTTCAGATAGTTACTGTCAGTAACTGTACAAAAAATGGGCGTGGTCGCATTAAACATACGCCCTCTTTTTCGAAATAATGGCAATTCCGGAGTTCTACACATTTTTATAGTGAAACTTGCTGTGCAGGTGCTTCAAGAGGCAGTCACTATACATAAATGTTTTCACGCCCACTTTTACCGCCCACAAATCAATATCTGTATATATAAAAATGAATCGTGATTTGTTCGGATGCTTAAAACTTGAAAAGGACTGGACCAAATTGGATACTTCCTTTTACTGGTTTGTTCGTAACTGCTACGCAAAGGTTTAGGAAAAAAGTAATGCCACACCCCTTTTATCGCCCACAAATCAATAAAAATGCTATATTTAGGACGGTTTTGGTCGTATTAAATTAAAATTTGGTAAATAAGTTCTTATGATGACGGTCATTAACTTAAATAAAAACGGGCGTTGTCACATTTCATCTACGCCTACTTTTGGAAATATCACAATACTTTAAAACTATTGGTCCGATTGAGCTCAAAATTTTGTAAGTGGCTTTGCTTTGAGTACGAGATGGTTTAAGAAGAAATGCCACACCTTATTTTACCTCCCATAAATATAAAAACAATTTGTGTTATCGATTAGCTTTAGAGTTAGGGGTTGCACAGCTTAGAAATTCGGTATTCGACCACAATTTAGACGTACCGTTTCAGTGATAAAATTTTATGGGAGTTGGACAAGGAGGAGGAGCACCTCTCATACAACCCAAATTGGTGATATCGAATAGCTTTGAAGTTATAGAAATTCAGCTTTGTAATTCAGTTTTTGACCTCAATTTACACATGCAGTTTCAATTAACCCAAATTAAAGATATCAAGCGACCTATAATCTTAGGGATTATAGGTCGCACAGTTTTTTAATTCAGTATTGGACCTGGAATTTTATGGGTGTAGGGAAAAGGAGAGTGGCACCTCCCATACAACCCAAATTTGTGTTATCGAATAGTTTTGGAGTTATATGTCGAACAGTTTTGGTATTCGGTATTCGACCTCCATGAACACATGCAGTTTAATTGATTACGTTCTATGAGGGGTGATCAAGAGGGCGTGGCACTTCCTATACAACCCAAAATTGTTATATCGAATAGCTTTGTGGATATAGGTCGCACAGTCTCGGAATTCAGTATTTGACCTCAATTTAGACATGCTGTTTAACTGATAACATTTTATGGGCGTTTGACAAGGGAGAGTGGCAGCAACGCGCCGGGTTTCAGCTAGTTGAATATAAAATTGAGAACGAATTTATGTATCAAAAAACTAAACAACAACAAATTACAGATTTTTTCAAATAAAATTTATACGAACTTAAATATAGCCGCTTTTTGTTTATTTTTTATACAAAACTGAGAAAAAAACAAGAATAAATAACCAAAATTTTAATATCGCTTATAACGATCTGTCGCCTATAACGAACAAAGCTACCGGTCCCTTGAAGTTCGTTATATTTATTACTTACTGTAATAATACCTTAAACTTTTATCTTTTTTTTTATATTTTTTGTTCTTCAACCCTTGGAATGGCTAGGCTTAACTAATAACAAAATAATTTTTTTTGAGGTATTATTCCTATCATTTGAAAAAACATACCTTTCATTTTAACCTGAGCTACTTTGGTTTTACAAGCTTGTAAAAAAAAAATTGTTTTGCTCTTGTTCAGCACAAAGTCTTTTTGTAATCTTTTAAGGGTTTCTCAACCCTTTAGATCTTTGTTTTTTTAACCCTCTTAATATTCTTATCATTAAAGGCATACAAAGATAAAAAACATAAATTTGATCTCTGTCCGGTTGATTTTTTCTTATAAAATAGGCCAAAAATTTTTTTTTTTGCTTTTCTTCGCCACAAAAACGATAATCCAATTGACTTTAATGTCAAATATATCTCTAAATTTATATTTATCATGCTGGTTCATCTTTTTTTACATAGAACCAAACGGTTTGATTTAAAAAAAAAAGCTTTGCAAAATAAATACACATACAAATTACTTTCTGACGTGTCTAATATGTTTGGTAAATCCACTGAAAGGGTTTAATTAATACAACGTGATAGTCACTAATACTATTTATGTATTTTGTGTTTATTAACAATAAGTGTATTCACAATTGTGAGGTATAGTAGTATGTTTTTTTTTCCATAGTTGAAAATCACAATATGAGCACCCTTTAAAATAGAATTTGTGGGTGGGAACCTCCCACTATTGCTTTTTGGTACTATGCAAATAAATTAACTATCCAATTTGATATATTTTATTAATATTTAGCATAAAAAGGTTTAACTTGTATTTTGAGCTTCTATAATTTTTGCAATTAAAAAAATAACTACCAACCGATGATCAGTTGTTTATACACTCTAAAAAAGAAATGTAATTACAGTAATTTTTTGTTGAAATTCCAACTGATGTCTGATTTTACTATAAATCTTGCATTAATTTTTCAGTGTTTACCAATTTACACAATTCTTACTAAAATTAAACAATAAATATTGAATTTTGCTGCAATAACAGCTGCAAAGCAATAGGTTACTACATAAATTTAATTAAAATCAAACAGTTGAATGTTCAAAATCAACAATATATTCAACAGATGCTCAGTCGAGTTAGCTTGTCAAAGTGTTAGGATCATTAACTTAAAGTTATCTGATTTTTGAATAAAAAACTGTAGTGAGAATTCGGTTTTAGTAAAAGTTAATTGAATGCTGTGTTATTAGTGGTAATTTGTCAGCAATATCTGAATATTTTAGTTCTTTGAAATAATCAAAAAATGTCCTATGTTTCATTTCTTTAATTCCTAAGTGTTTATTTTTCACTTCGTTATTTGTAGTTCCAATTTGAAGAAGAATAAGCAGGAAACAGAAATCAAACCATATCTCTGCACGTACCGTCAGAAGTGACAAATTGTTTTTTAATATCTTTACTAGAATAACAATTGAAGTTTAGATTGACTACATCAATTATGATAAAACTAAATATAAATTGTTGAATTTTTCTGAAATCGAAGTAGTAGATTTGTATTGGCACTACACAGATGAAAGTAACATTGAACAATTGATGTTTAATTTCGCTGCAATATCCATTTCATTGTTACTTATTTTAACCAAAATTCAACACTGTTTGTTGAATTGCACTACACAACAATAGAAACAAGATGTTGAATGAAATAAGAGTGTGTAAATTTACTACAGTTTTAGTAGCAAGCAACTGTTGTAGTAAATTTCAACAAAAACTTTTTAGAGTGTAGAACTTTAAAAACCACTTTCGTTAAACATATCATTGGGCTACTTAAAATTATTGTACCACACTTTTGGTTTTTAGAGATTTTATGCAAAACAACAAAAAATGTAAAGACCGCTCGGTAAAGTGTGGTACAGCACCACGGTTTTTTTAACTTCACTGAAAACCACGCAATTGTGAATATCCTTAATGTGTTTTGTTTTGTTACTTTATAAATGAATTAATTTACATTTTTTAGTTTCAAGTAATAAATAACAAAAACTTGTATTAAAAACTTTTTGAATTATGTACTTCTTAAAATTTTCAATCCCGAATTAATCCCGGGATTGCGATTTTCAATCCCGATAATCCTGGGATCGAGAAAAGCTTCCGGGATTAGACTCCCTAATAGGTATGCTCAGAAGAAATTTTGAAGAAAAATCCCCCCCCCTAAGGATCATAGATTTTTTGATAAGAACTATAAGTCACATTTTTTTCTATTTTTTATGTTTTTGGTGTGGGCAGAGTGTGGCAGAGTGTGGGTAGAGTGTAGTTGTGTTAGAAATGTTGTGGGGGAAAAATTAGTAGGACCAGCTTATTTATATGACCTTCCTAGAGATCATAGATTTTTTATATGAATTATAATAGCCTTGTGTTTCTATATTTTGTGGTATTGTATTTCTTTTAAGATGCTCTCTCTCTCTCTCTCTCTCTTTCTCTCTCTCTCTCTCTCTTTCACAAAAATTTCTCATATCTGATATGTATGCATTTAATTATATTATCATCTTTAGTTGTGATTATGTAAAGTTCAACTCTTTCGTTAGGTACTGTTATTATTACTCTCAGACAATAATGTATTCTTCGTAGTTATAAATTATGTTTCAATAAATCAGTCTTTAGCCAGCTACCACAGTGTTTCATTGCCTACTTAATACGTAATAATATTCTTAATTTTAAGAAGTTTCACTTCTGTATATACAGCGCTATACTGTATTTTTATTACTTTTTCTTGTTTTTGTTTTTGTTACACTAGAAATGCTAGATAAAATAACGTTGTTTTAATTGTCTTTGAGCTTGCTTAAAAAAAAATAGAACCTTTCTACCTTTTCCCTTAGAATGAGTCGAAATATGTGTATGTATGTACATTAGAGCGTATAGCAGACCAAGCGTATAGCAGAAACGTAATCTATAATGAATTCTGAGAAAATTTCCCCAAGAAACCGTAGGTCTAAAATCAGTCCCAATATCGCGCATAGCGAGGTTAAAATTTGTGTATGGATTTAAAAAAAAAACATAGTTTTATATAAAAACACTGTTAAATGGTTCAAAAATGGCAGCGTATGTCATTGAATTTGGGCTTGTTGAAAAGGAATTTTGGCTGGTTCTGATTTAATTTTAAAAATATTTTGGCTTTAATACAACGATTATGTACTACAACGATTATTCAATACAACGATTATGTTATGCCAACCTGATATTTAAATATTGTCAAAAATAAAACGATTTAAAATTAAAAAAAAAAAACTTTTATTCAATCAGTGTAAAAAGTACAATTTTTGACTTTTAAGTCTTGTTTGCTCTCAATGAGGAGTATTTTAGTTCGACTTTTTGTAGCTACTGCCATAACATCGTCTCAATTTTTTTCAATTACGCGTCGCAAAACAATTGAAAGTAATTGAAAAAATCGCTCAGTTCCCTGAATATGCGATGGAATTTGTGGGTCTGGCATCGGCGCATCTTCAAACTCTAGATAACTTAGCATGTGCTCGTATGGAATGTTTGCGGTAAATGGAGGTTCGCATAAAATGCTGTCATCATCTAGGTTTATCAAATCAACATAGTCTAAGCATTCAAAATTAATGCTATGCTTTTTATAAGTCCTTTATTCTGTTAGATCATATAGCTTATCTCGATAATACAAGATCTTCTTTATTGCTCTTTCGAGAACCGGTTTTCTATCATCAAAGAGTATTGTCAATTAAACATTCTCTGGATGACCGAAAAAGGCATTATTTTGAATTACAGCGTTAACAATATTAAGCTCACTTAATTCGCTTGGAGGACCAAAATCATTGATACGGCAAATAACTTGACTCTGTGATTTTAACTGAGTCCTTTTTTCGAAAAAGAAGAACCAATGCACTTTGCAGAAGATTACATAATTATTCACTTAAAAAACTTAATCACGCGGAGAATTCTGACAACACGTTGTTTTAAGAATACAATCGATCAACTCTAGACTTAAAAAAAACAATCGCTTAATATTTACTATAAATTTTTATTTATGAGTATTTTAGTAAACATGAGGTCAGTTTTGCAATACAGTGGTTTCAACTTTAAAGTTTGTTTACTTTTTAAATACTAAAATGTGAGTAATGTAAAATTAAAAATGGTCAAATCGTTTATCATTTTCTGTCAAATTTTTAAAAATAAGGTAGAAAAAATTTGGTTTAAAAAGGAAAATATTTTTAAAATTAAATCAGATTCGGAGAGCTGGCCTAAATTCCTTTTCAATAAGCCCAAAATCATTGACATACGCTGCCATTTTTGGACTATTCAACAGTATTTTAATATAAAACTATCGTTTTTTTTTTTTATCCATATACAAATTTTGACCTCGCTAGTCGCGATATTGGGATTGATTTTAGACCTATTTTTTCTTTGGGAAATATTCTCAGAATCCATCATAGATTACGTTTCTGCTATACGCATTCTTCGTTTTTTCTCATCCGAACAATTTGACCCGCCCTAATGTACGGGCCCGCAATTTGACCCGCCCTAAATTCAGCTTCGGATTGTACAAGTAGGGGTGGAGAGATGATTATTGGGTAGGTTTCGTATAGTGGTCATTTGAGTCTCAATGTACTTCGAAAGTTCGAAAATTGTATTTATAAGCCAAAAATAAAACATTGTACAAAATTTCAAGGAAATCTGTTGATGTTTGAATGTTTTTCAGTTTCGGGTTGTTCGAGAGGGGAAGGGGAGGGGTGTTAGTGAAACGATGTGCACTATGTTTAAAAACTATGTTATTAAACCCAAAACACGACATCGTAATAAATTTCCTTAAAATTAGAAATTTTTTAATAGGATTAAAAAACGACCGTGTACCAAATTTTTTTCAAAATCCGTCAATGTTTACTATTTTTGACACAAGAATGTATGTAATCAAAACACTGTGCGACGTGAATTCCATTTTCTTCTTAAGTCTTGAACAAGTGCTATTATTAACAGTAAAATTAAATGCTTTAATTTTAGAAACAAATAATATGAATTGACATGTGTTGCTAAGCGGCGGTAAAATTATATTTGACACAAAAAAAAACACACACAAACACGCATATATACACACACATATCGCTGTACTAAAGTCAAATACTTAAGTTTGCATAATTAATGCAAATTTGGTGTTTCATAATAAATTTCAATTACAACAAATGCAATAATGCTGATTTGACAAAGCACTTTTGAATCTTGTGTGTGTGTTTGTATGTATATTTTCTCTTGAGTGCTCGTGTGTTAGTCTGTAGTTGCTCTACTTTATGGTTGAAGCTATTTAATATACAAAAGTATCTATAGAGAGCATACTTTTGTAACTACTTAAATTTATGCATGGATGCTTATAATGTATTTTATTGTGAACACATACACACACTCACGCACACAAACATTAATATTAACATACTGCGTATTTATGTGCGTGCACGACTTTAACCCTTTTCATCTCTTGGCTTTTAGGTGTGCTAGAGGCCGAATTCCTGGAGAACGAAGTTCATGTCATTCCAATAACGTATCCGTTTGCGACATCGCACATTTGGTGGCCAATAAATCACGCCGAGGAATTTAATATCAAATTCGATTTCCGCAGCAGTCGCACAGCGGCGGTTCTGGCATATAGCGATGTCACAACAACGGCCGGAAATGGTTTTTGGGAGGTAAGTTTTTGCATCGTCGTCGTCGTCATCTTAGGTATTTGTGGTGGGAGTTGGTGGTTGGCATAAATATTGCAACTGTCACTTTAGTGACTCTGGCTATTTCTACTTCTACCATCCTTCGCCACTTCAAACCCTTCCTCTAGTTCTTCGTGCTATTCTGCCACTTCTACTTGGGTCTTGATTGCAATTCAAGCTGTTTGCAGAATTATTTCAATGGTGCAAAAATATTTGCACTTTGCCACTGAGGAACGGGTGATATTCCAAGTAGTTCGTGCAGTGAATGATGACTGACTGACTAAATTTTCATCCTGCCTGTTTGTCCTCCTGGCTGCTTGTCTGCCTGTAGCCGACACTGCAATAGCTGATATTGCAATGACAGCTTGATGTAAAATAAATAGAGAAGCAGAGAGAAAAAAAAGAGGGACTCTCTATAAATCAACTAGTCAACGATTTTATGGCCTGATTTTATTGGCAATTTATATATGCGCATAATTTATTTCCACCCGCCCCCTGCTTCCTCTCCCCTAGCAGCCAGTTATTGCCACAAATGAAGGATGCTTAGAATTTATGTGCCAAATTAGATCATAAACGACTCTAAACGGAAGCACTACAGCTTCAAAGGTTAATAAATCAAATGCGAGATTGCACCAAAATAGCTTATCCTGCTAAGGTCCCTCAACCGATAAGCTCATTAGATATGTTTTTTACAATTCCAGCATTGTTTCTGTGATAAATCGTCGTCCATTAAATTTACACATGTTATCAAAAATCAGGCAATATGGCATGGCAGGGACATGCTGCAAACAGTAGCATAGCCACATTTCAGACACTTTAAATAACCTTTTCGAATAACTAAAAACATACAGTAAATATAGTTAATGCTGTTTTCTGAATAGAAAATAAGAATTGTTTTGCGTTAAAACCATTTAGATGTAGTCAACAGATTCAGGATTAAATTTTTTACCTTTTCTATGCAAGTTAACAGGTGTTGTTTTCAGCATCCCTTTTTTATAATTATTGCCAAAAACTATTCAAATTATATCTCTAACATCATTTAACAACAAAAATAAGCTAAGCAAATGTAAACATAGCAAATTAATGAGCCATTATAAGGTAAAGATCTTCTTTTTTACTTAACTCTTACAGAGCGGAGTATGATTTTGATTTTAATGAAATGGAATATTTTATAATTTTAGAAAAACACTTAAAAGATACTGCTTAAAGTTGAGACAAGTTAATATATGAAATTTATTGCATAATCTTACACTGCAGTCCCGCTTCGTTTGGAAGCTGCTGCTTTTCCTTTTGGCTTCTTGCAATTAACTATGTAAGCGAATTTAAAATTTTCATTTGACTTCTCGACTCTCTGGCTGACTGACTGACTGACTGACTGACTGACGCTGCAGCAGCATTGCAGACAAAAGTTTTTAATTAAATCTCATCTAAAGTTTTTACAGAACATCTTAAAAGAAAAGCATTTAGTGCAAGTTGTAGGGCACTCTTAATTGCCAAATGAGTGAAAGCAAAAATATTGCTTCCAACATTTTACGCTCTTACAAAGCGGATGTCAGCAGCATGCAAATTTTTTATGTTGCTGAATAAATTCGATGAAAACTTGGATTGAGCTACAGTGTTAAAGGTGCTATAGAATGAAAGCTATCGATTCTTTAATGATCAAAATCATTCGAATACTTTTAAAACTCTTTGATTGTTTCCGACCAATAAACATATTGTCCTTATTATCATTTAAAGTTTTATGTGAGATACTGATGAGTAAATAAATTAGTTTTAAAATGAAAACAGTGTTGCCAGAGAGACGAAGTGAAATTTACCACTATTTGGGAAAAACTTTACCACTTTCGTAGAAAATTTATTTCGTCCAAAAAAAAAAATTAAAAAATTTTAAATTATTTACAACCGTTTCAATATTTTTGTTAGTATACAAATATTTATCAAGAAACAACAAATACGTACAAAAATAAAAAAAAACAATAACCACTGCCGAGTTTTGGGCATATGTAAAAAAAAATTATTTTCGCAAAATTTACTACTCTTGGTAAAAAATTACCTTTTTTACATCAGCCCAAAAACGAATAAAAAATTGCCACATTTAGGTAAGTTTACCTTAAACTGGCAACAGTGAATGGATCTATGCTTATCCTTGATCAGCCTGAAAACCAGACTTCAGGACAAAGATATTTTTGGTTCACATTGTCAAAAGTCTTCGAGAAGTCAAGCAAGCAAAGCAACGACATTGAACCAGCGTCATATTCGGGTGTTGTCAAGGTGTTAGACGATATTCGACCCAAATATGACACTAGTTCAATGTCCTTGCTTTGCTTGCGTGACTTCTCGAAGACTTTTGACAAAGTGAACCAAAAATATCTTTGTCTAAAACTAAAGTAGCTTTTTGGATTTAGTAAAAGTGCGGTCAGCTTAACATATAGTTATTTGTTGAAAAGACTTCAAATAGCTTAAGCTGCTTAATCGTTTTCTCAATATAAAGATGTTTTAAATGGGAGTTATACAAGGTTCAATAATCAATCCACTTCTATTTTCTATCTTTATTAATGACATCTTTGCTGTTTGCTTTTGTACATGCTTATGCTAATGATATCCAACTCTATCTTTATAGAGTTAGATAATAGGATTGGTTTATTGGATTATCTGTGCTGCACACTCAGTGAAGATCTCAGCAGTATTGATCAACTTAAGTCATATGTACTTCTTATTTGCACCTAAGAATACAATTTTCCTCGATATAATGCCTGACCTTTATATTGGTACAAAAAAGGAAAGTGTAGTATTGTAAAATTGTAAATCTAAGTTACTGTATGAATTCGTCCCTTTCCTGTGTTGACCACGTTATCAATGTAGCCCAGAATGTTTATTATATCCTACGTAATTTAATTATGTAGTCTGGTGTTTGGTACAAAAAATCGATAATTTTAATGTACTTTGAAAGTGTAATATATTGAGAGTATACTGTAATAATTTCAAACTAAATTCAAAATATTACCGAAGTTAAAGCGCATGGTCAAGAGCTCCACATTCTTGCGCTGTAAAACTTTAAAAGCATTTTTCTTTTCAAACATCGCTTTTTTGATCGCCCCGAGTGATTAAAAAAATTATATTGAGGCCATTGGGCATACACAAGCTCAAGATTGTTTTTCTCTGCAATCAAAAAAATTTTCAAAAAAAGTGTCGATGTATAAAAATATAAATTTTCCATTCATTTTACTTGTTTTTATTAAAGTTTAATATTACATGTAATATAAATAATAGATCAATCAGTACGTAATATCAAAAAAGTTGCACTCTTCGATTTTTGGCTTCATCATATATTTACAATATTAAGGGGCATGATGGTTTCCGAGGCCGAAAAAATCAGATTTTAGCGATTTTTTTTTTCTCAGTTCTGAGTGAATATAATAACTCAATTTCTGTACACATTAAAGAGCTATCTTTGGAGAGTATGTGGGAATTTTTATATAAAAAATATTCATTCTTTATCCCGTAGTGGCGGTTGATCGGAGGCGCTTCAAAAATACAAGCATCATACGGTGTGTAAAACCTGACCTTACAGTGTTACATGAAATAAAAAATTAAAATGATTTATTACACATATTAGTTTCTTGCGCAGATGGACAAAATTATATTAAAAATTATGCGAATTTTGAGATTGAGATCGGTGCATTACTTTTTGAGTAACGTTACGTAACCACATTAAATAAGTAGTTTTGAGAAAAGAGCATTAAAAGTTTGAAAAGCTAGTGAAAGCATATTAAGAATTTTTTAAAAATACTCTCAAAGATAGCTCTTTAATGTGTAAAAAAATTGAGCAATTATATTCTCTCCGAACTGAGAAAAAAATTTTAAAAATCTGTTTTTTCAACCTCGGAAACCATCCTGCCCCTTAAGTCTTTTTAAACTCTTCGTAATTCATACGACTCAAAAGCCAAAAACGTAGGGTTGCGTAAGCGCTCATTGTTCATTGACATTCTATTTATTGTTCCAACTCGCGACATCGAAGAACAGGAAGATTCATTCACAGCTATGCTGCAGGCGATTGATTGTCTTAATTGCTTTTAACATAGTATACACATTTGAGAAATCGATTTTAAAATCACTAATAGTTTGCAAAAAAGACATGTTTTGACTTAAAGTTTCAATATTTTGCCTTTTGAAGAATGATATTCGATCAATTTGAATGGTTTTGAAAGTGGTTGCAATAATTTAAAGTCCATTTTTTCAACAGAAGATGCCACAATCAAAATATCGCAATTTTTTTGAAGCAAACTTTCAACGTCAAAGCACTAATTAAACAATGATAACAGTGAATCTTCTTCTTCACGGACTATTTCCGGCCGTCCTCTACGCACAGGTTCGGCAAGTTGAAGTCTTTTTCCGAACCTCTGTCACTGTCGAGAGTATGCGTTGAAAGTTTTCGTTTCGAACCCACGACATCCAATTTGTAAGTGCTCTAGTCTAACCACTGGGCTATTGCGCTATGCGTAATAAAAGCAATAAGCAAATATATGAACCGAATCGCTTGTTATTAAATTGTATTAAAATCAAAAAGTAATAGATAACTGTTCTCAAATTTATATCAAAACGCTAAAAAGAACGATGTAGTATTTCTTGTGTACTTAAATTTAAACCAAAAAGCTAAAAGGGAAGCTTAAATATTTCTTTGGTTTAAATTTAAGTACAGTAGAGTTTTAGTTATAAGTTAGTATTTGAAAAGCTTACATTTTAATCCAAGATTAATCCAAGAAAAAATTTAGTCCAAGATGTTAACCGTGTAGGTTAGGTTAGGTTAGGTAAAGGTGGCTGAGCCGATAGACGACGACGGCCCGTTGTTTTACCACATAATCTCTTTAAAACCTAGTAGAGATTTCCCTCCTCAAATCAGTTCCAGCGGATAATGAATTTAAGGATATGCTTGATTTCCAGGCATGAGACTTCGGCAAGTCCATTTAAAAAGGGATGGCCCAGAGTTGCCATTCCCCTTTTAGCTAGAGTCGGACATTCGCAGAGGAGGTGCTGAACATTTTCTACCTCCTCCTCACATCTGCAGCTTTTTAGAGTTGTCAATATTTGAGTTCAGTGCTTTCAGTGCAGCTTGGTTATCTGAAAAGATGGAAATACTATTTCTTTCAAGGTCTTTTTGACCTAGAATCTTAGTGGTTTCGTGAATAGCCATCATTTCCGCTTGGTAGACACAACAATAGTTAGGAAGTCTAAAGGACGCTTCGATTTCAAAATCCTGGGAGTAAATACCTCTCCTACTTGTTCTCGAAGTTTGGATTCATCAGTGAAGATTTTTATGCCAGTGGCTTTAAGGGGGATTTTGTTTGCCGAGTCTAGCCGTGGAGCGATGAGAACTACGCAGTTATTTTCAAGATTTAAGCACGACACAAAGTAGTCTGTTTTTTAGGGTGCAGACGAGTTCAGAATAATTGTGTGGCCGCAAATGTTACCTATCCAATTACCAGATTCTCTAATGTTGAGAGCTGCTGTGTTGGCACACTCCCTGGCGAATATATCGAGAGGATTAAGGTGAAGCATGACATTGAGAGCGCTGGTTTGTGTTGACGACAGTGCCCAAGTAATACATAGACCTGCGCTTCCTTGCACTTTTGCAAACTTCTGAAGTGCAGTTGCCTTATCAAGGGCCCTCTACCATGCCAGTGAGCCATATGTAAGTATGGGGTGGACTATTGCTGTATAAATCTAGCGTACTATTTTGGGGGAAACCCCCCATTTTTTACCTATAGCTTCTTTACAGACAAATAGTGCTATGTTTGCCTTTTTAACACGTTCTTTAATGTTAACATTCCAGATAAGCTTCTTATCCAGAATAACTCCTAGGTATTTCGTGCTGTCACTAAAGAGCAACCTCGTGCCGTTCAGACGCGGAGGTTCTAAGTTGGAGGTTTTATATTACCTAGTGAAAAGGATGAGATCTGTTTTCTCGTGGCTTACACTTAAACCACACGAGGATGTCCATCTCGAGAGAATTAAGAGTGCTCTCTCCATGAGTTGACAGAGAGTCAGGGGAAACTTTCCGCTAAAAATAATTGCAATATCGCCTGCATAAGCAACAACCTAGTAGTCTTCCCCCTCCATTATACGCAACAGCTGGTCAACCGTCACGGGCCACAGAAGTGGAGACAAAACTCCTCCCTGCGGAGTGCTTCTGCTTACAAACCTGCGAGTGGGGGATCTCCCTTGTTCTGAGTTCACCACCCTTGCCCAAGAGTATCTGGTGTATGAAACTGACGAGAAACATCCTCCACCCCCAGTTCCGACAAAGCCGAGGTGACTGCACATGGAAGGACGTTATTGAATGCCCCTGCTATATCTAGAAAAACAGCAAGCGCGTACTCTTTGTATTCAAGTGATTTTTCGATTTAATGTAGGCATGTTGGCATTTTAGAAGCCTGTCAAGTTTCGGCTATAAAAGAAGCCCAATAAGTCTCTCTAGAATTTTAATCAGGAAGGAAGAGAGACATATAGGTCTGAAGTCATTCGATTTAGTGTAAGAGGACTTACCCGCTTTCGGTATAAAGATAACTTTTGTCTCTCGCCAAGCTGTTGGAATAAAGTTAAGGAGTAGGCAACCATAGTAGATTTTCTGAATCCATTGTACTATAGCATTGAAGCTATAGTGGAGTTGGGCTGGTATAATGCCATCGGGACCCGGAGATTTGTAAGGTTGGAATGAATAAATCGCCCATTTTAACTATTCCTTGTTGGTCAGCTGCTCAATTTGTTGAGGCGTAAGTTCGCAGCGGGGTGTTTGAAAGCTGGAAATGTCAGAGCGAACATTACCAGGAAAATGCGCATTCATGAGTATATCTAGGGTTTCGATGCATGAATCTGTCCAGGTGCCATCTTCCTTTTGAATAAAGCTTGGTACACTCAGGGAATTATGGAATTTTGTACACGGCTGCCATGAATAAGATGAGGCTGTAGTAGCCATACTTGAGTTATTATTTATGAAATGAAGTCACCTTAGCTGAAAGTATATTGCAAACACTTTATGAGAGCTCTCATAGCCCCAATTGAATCTGCAATAATCATTAAAAAAAAACTAAAATTTTGTTGAGCGTCTTTTGCAAATAATAGCTGTGGTTACAGTTGTGATAAATTCAGTATTGTGGCTACTGCAACCAACTTTTAAATCTTGAGTGTAGAGAAACTCCAATTCGGCTATTGTAGCCTCAATACGGTTTCCACGCTTTTACTGAGGATACTAAAACCACAAAAGACAAGTTTCTCCATTTTAGTTTTGCCTTTGCAGCATGCTTGTCGGCAAATCGGTTTTTACTTTGATAATCGCTTTACTTTGGTAATCTTTATAATGCCTATATTATTGAAAAAGGAATGGACTATTTTATAATTCCATTGTATAAAACTATTTGTAAGCATGTTTCAGAAGTTACTTTAAATGCTGATGGTTTGTTGTTTATAATATGGGATTTTTAAAGTTCCATAAAAAAATTAGTTTGTAAAGTTCTATGAACAATTAAAATTTTATATTAATTTCATCAAAAAAGTAATATTTTTCAAATGATTTGAAAAAAAAAATTTTAAAAATATTTAAAAATAACAGTTTTTTTAGCAAACAGCATTAAGAAATTGGTGATAACGTTAAAAGCGAAAGATAATTAGCTTGAATAGAAAAAGTTGTGACACCCTCAACATAAGGATGTATAGCTATCAAAACTGAATTCCTCTCACCATCGCAAAAGGCGCTGTTATGACCCCTCCACAATTCGGCTATCAAAACCGAATTTCTTTCACCATTAAAAGTTCTTACAACTTTCTGTGAGGATGTCAAAACCGGCAGAGCATCTCTTAAACTGGAATCTAACAGCCCTTATGGAAGTTGTCAGAGCCTTACATTTTAAATTTTTTGAGAACCGTAATATCACGGCCAGAAGAAGCGAAGTTTTGATAGCATCGCTAGTTTTGTGAGTGTACTGTCAGGGATTTCGATAGTATTTTCCTGAGCCTTGAAGCCTTGGAAGTACCCTCTATTTCTGTGCAGAAGGAGGTCCAAGAGGCCCTCTTTGTTTTCCTGATTACAGTTTTGTAAATGCCTAGTTTGGACTTATAGCTATTCCATGAGTCCTCACTATTGCTACGCCTTTAACCGTGTAAGTATTAAAATATTTATACAAGGAAATTTTTCAAAGCGATCAGAGCATGCCCACAGAATATTTGAGCATACTTAGCATACTCCCACTGTACCCAAGATACGGAGCTAAACTAATTCCTATTTTTTAACACGATTTTCAACAAAAAAAAGCAATATTTTGAAAATTTCTGTTTAGAAGTACGCCATTTTGTTATTTTTTATATAAACGTTTAAATCTTCTAAGCGGTCGTGACACTGTATTTTTCGGACAGTCTTTTTTACAAACTCATTTGGCTAAAATCCTAATTCAATCGTACTTTAGAATTCCATGGTTAGAACTCTTTTTGTATATTTTTCAAGTTTTATTTCCGGTTTATGCTTTTTTTTTTTTTTGTCGAACTAAACAAAAAGGTGAGGGTATGATGTCCAAAAATAATCGTGAGTCTTAATAATTCCGAAGGAAAATTCAGCAATTAATGTATGAAAAGTCAAAAGTTATTTGTGACGAAATGATTTAACTTATAAAACGATTTTAAATTAAAATCCTTCTGTTAAATATCATATTGATAGTTAATTAATTTTATGATCTATTTAATTATTACATGAATTTAATTCATTATTTTTAATGGTTTTTTCGTTAGCTTAACGAAAATTTTCATTAAAGTTTATGAACGAGTTCACAAATTTTAATGAAAACAATTCACAAATATTTCTTCAGAGCAACTCTAAAATATGAATTTATGAATAAGTTAATGAACAGCCTTCATTAAAATTGCCAAACAATCTCGTCGTCTAACGGAACATTGCTTTATTGTAGCGATGGGTAATGAATGACACACATTTTTCTACTTCATTATTGTTTGTGAAAAGTAATAAGTTAAAAGTGCTTAGAAGTAAATTAAAGATTAATAAAAGTTTATTTAGCAGTGATTAAAATAGTTAACGTAAAGAATAAAAAATGTTTTGTGCTGTGTGCAGTAAAGATTACAGCAGTATAGATATCTTTGTAGAACATATAAAAAAAACTGCACTTTATTTCTAAAAAGGACACGTTGCCTTGTCAATTTTGTGCACAATTGTTTGGTGGTATTAATATTTATAAAAGACATCTTTAAAAAAAGCATTCCGATTTAGAGTCTTATAAAACAAAAACTTGAACTGTGCAGCTGACGAGTGTGTTGCCAACTAGTGTATTACCAACGAAGCCAATCGCACTGATAGCCATACGAGTCAGTCAATTTTTGCTTGAAATACTTCTTAATTTTGCGAATCAATTTATTCCTTAAATACTTTAATTATTTTAATTTCATGTAATAAAATAACAATTATTATTTGCCATTTTTACTCAAGACTGTAAACATATTAATAAAATAATTAAAATGTATGAAATATATACTTTTGAATATTAAAACAATACATTTTCATTTAAATTTATTAGGTAAAGTGTGTAAATATTCCACCATTTCTTTCAATAATTTCATGAATAAAAAATTTACTGAAACTTCCATTGAAATTTAATAAAATTTGAATGAACTTCCTCGTTAATTTTATGACCAGGGTTGCCAACTCTTGGAAGCTCCCCGCCCGGAGCTTTTCTAACATAATTTTTTTTTCATTTTCTCTAATAATTTATTATTTATATTTATTTTAGAATAAAATTTTAATTTTTTATACGTAAATATAATAAACAATCTTATAATTTATTGTTTAAACAAAAAGTACATAACAATTTGTTTATTTAAAAAGACTAAATCTGAGTCAATATAACACATTTTAAAAATTATATTTGAGTTGCGATTTTGAGCTGTTAACAAGTTCTTGCTGATCCGGGTGTTGAAGATACAACAGAAGCTGCTATTAATCAAAATAAAAATTTATTCGTTCTTTATTTATTTATTCTTTTACCAAACGAGCGCTCATTTTGTTTCTATCGGCTCTTCATACAGATTCAATTATAATAAACGATCAACGAATGCGTTGCTTATTGGTATTACAAACACTTTCATACCAAGTTGTTTAATTTCTAGTTTTTAATTGGTTTTTAAAATTGCTATCCAAATATCAGCTACCGACGAAATGGTTTTCTTTAATGTTGGCAAGGGTTTATTGATATAGTTAACTTTATCAAAAAGTTCGTCAACATTTTATTCAACATTAATAACACTGTGCACCAAAAAGAGCCTTTATTTTTGTGATTAAGAAACCGACAAATGTTTTCAATTATTTCCGGACTCCTAATCACGAATCTGGCACCCAAATTTTTCCATCACATCAGGATTTTGAGAAAACCATGATTCAAGGTCAAAAATTCTCCTAAGGGAAATCAACTTGAATCGTCAAAACTAAAAGTGGTACGCGATTTTTGAATATGGCAAAGATGTTTGTTATAAGTTGAAAAAAAATTGTCTTTCATACTTCCATCCTCCCACGCCCTTTTTTACCTTATTTTTACGTTTTTCAAAAATAATTTATTTTAGCATAGCTATATTCTGCAAACCATTGAGAAATGTAATATTATGTGATGGCAAAAAATCATTCCTCTTAAAAAACTTATTGGATCTTTTAACAAAAAAATTACCCTAGATGCACCATGGCACAGATGAAGTTAATTTTTTATCAACTTTTAACAAATATCTTTGCCAAAAACAAGAATCGCGTACTACTTTTATTTTTGACGATTCAAGTTGATTTCTCTTAGTAGAATTTTTTGACCTTGAATCACGGTTTTCTCAAAATCCTGATGTGATGGAAAAATTTGGGTGCCACATTCGTAATAAGGAGTCCGGAAATAATTGAACACATTTGTCGGTTTCTTACTCACGTTTTGGCTGTCGCACTGTGTAATTTTCGAGGCTTCTTATACACGTTCCAGTGTGATTTCGTGCTTCACAATACATAAATAATCTAGAATTTTCATAAAAATTCCCTTTTCGAGAGCTTTCCTCAAAATTGTTAAATTTTTTAAAAATACACTAAATTTTTTTAAAACTCCAACCACATCATTAAGAATAATTTTTTGTTGTCATGCTTTTAAAGCGCTAAAGTGCATACGGAATTTAGTTTCAAAAAAATTTTGAAAGAAAATAATTTTATATTACATTTTTATATAATTGTAATTTTTTTATAAAAAAATAAAATCTTAAAGTGCGAAAGCCGGAGAAAATCTGTGAGGGCCGGAGCCCAGAGCTCCACCCTTCAAAACCTGAGTCTCCGGGCCAAATGGTATGAGTTGGCAACCCTGTTTATGACCTTTTCGTTAATTTAAATGAAATTGTTCATTATATTTTTTGAACTTTTTCATTAGTTTAATGAAATTCTTCATTACATTTTAACGAACATATTCATAAAGTTTAATGATTTATTCATTTATTTTAATGATTTTATTCATTAAACATTAATGAAATGTTTCATTAAATTAAACGTAATCATTATTTTTGTTCATCAAATTTCAAATTTATGAATACCGTTCATTAAATTTTAACGAACTTGTGCGTTGGTTCAAAAAGAACGAATATTTTCATTCTTCAATCACAAATTTTATGCACATTTTCTGTTCCGTGTATGTCTTACTATCAGGTTTGCGCTCTTTCTGTCTCTTATTCAGCAATCAATTTTAAAGAGCCTTCAGAGCCCACTAAAATTACTTAAATAATACCTGATGATGATGATTGCTTTCTTTCATAGCACAGCTTTAACAATGAATATAATTTAAATTATTTGATTAATGCTCCAACTGCTGCACCCTTTGTGAATTTCATGTCATCCACTATCACTTAGAGTCGTAGAGAAATTATTATGATAGAAACCAAAAATTTTAAATAAATATTAAATCCGAAAATTCCAACTTTTGACATCAAAGCGAAAGCAATTCGGAGTACAAACATAACCAGCGTGCTGTGTGCAGAGTTGTTAGTCCTTCTAATATGTTCCCAATCGTCAATATATCATTCGATGCTCACTGCTCGACAAACGTAACATTTATCATTTTCAGTTAGTAGCAGTGAAAAAGCTGTTAAAATATTTATGAATGCTCAATGGCGACATGCAAGGATTTATCACAGCAATGATAAATCCAACGCACACACATTTTTCACCTACAGACGACATACAGACAACAGCAAACAAATGCACAAACATATAAAATGAACGCAGTCGTCGTCGTAAGAGGAACATTAAAGGGTTGGTTTAATTGTCGGTAATAATCTTCTAAGAGATTCTAAAAGAGTTTACATAATTTATGGCATCATTTATGAGCATCGTCAACATTATCGTCATAAATATTTTTTTTTATAGCAACAGTTGATTATGCTAAGGATGAGCATTTTTAATAGCAGTTAATGGATATTTTATAAATGTACTGAGTGTTGAGTGCAATTATTAAATATCTTTGTCCAGAGTTTTACAGTACAAGATTTCGCTATCCTTAAATTATATGCTTAAAGTCATGCTAAAGTGTGATGGACAAGATTTTTCAAGTTACTTAAATCTATTTATTTTTAATTTCATGCTTTTGTTGCTGCTGCTGCTGCTGACTCCACTCAACACCACTTGGGACACCTTCAAATATGTGGCAATCATTAAATTGCTGCGCTACAAACCATTCACTTAAATACAATTAACATCAAATGGCAATTCATTAACACCGATAAACGCGCACACAAACCCACACATATGCTAACACACACTCACACAATTGGCGCAACACAACATCGCACCTCCAACAACACCATTCGACCACATCCGACCGCATCCACCACATCCGCATTTGCAGATACGCCTCACCTCCGATAAATTGAGCTTTGATTTAGTGCCTGACGTGACCAATAATGTCACCCATTCAACGGTAATTAAAATAAATCGTGCCACCTCCTGGCACTCCGTCGAACTGGACTACAAGGCGGGTGAAATAAAGTTCACCGTCGACTATCACCTTACATTGAGCCAGATGTTTGGACTCACCTTCAACATCGGTGACAAGCTGATTATTGGCAGCAGTCTCAAGTCGGCGGCATCGGGGTTGGTGGGTTGCATACGCGACATAGAGATCAATGGTCATCTCATCGAGCCACGTCATGTGGTGAAGACGGAGCGCGTAGTGGGCGAAGTGGCTTTAGATAATTGCAACTACATCGATCCCTGCAAGCGTCCCAATACGTGTGAGCATGATGGCAAGTGTTTTGTCAAGGATGACCGCGTCACCTGTGACTGCAAGCATACCGGCTACATTGGCAAAAACTGTCACTTCACTAAATATCGCAAGACTTGCGAGGAGTTGGCGCTGCTGGGCTATACTAAGTCCGACGTCTACCTGATCGACATTGACGGTAATGGTGTCTTTCCGCCAGCGCACGTCAAGTGTGACTTTCAGAGTCTGGAAAATGCAACGAAAACTATTGTGGAGCACAATCTGCCCAGTCAGGTGGATGTGCGTTCGGCACGTGACAGCGATTTCAGCTTCAGCATACGTTATCGCGAATTCTCGCCGGACATGCTGCAAGAGTTGATATCGCATTCGCTATACTGCACGCAGTACATCAAATACGATTGCTATAAGGCGCAGCTGGAGCTGCACTCAGCGACATGGTTCACATCGTCGGCAAAGAACTTAACGGTGGATTTTTTGGGCAATGTCAAGCGGTGAGTAATGAATGTACAGACGAAATTATGTGAAATGCTATACTCCTATCCACCCAGTTTGGCTTAGATAGTTTATTAAAATGTCAGAATCTTAGCACTTTCCCTAGGAAAATGACGCATGACTGCGCAATGATTGAGTGAGCAAGCCAGTATTTCTTGCATCCGGCGCACAGTGCACTTGTTTGGCACTTATTTTATATATTTTGTTTTTTTGTGCAGAAAATGTATTGGGCTATATAAAAGTTTTTTACAATAAGGACATAAGAACTGAATATTCAAATAACGTACGAAATAATTGAGATATTGTGCTGATATTTATTACACTGTACCAGGAGCGTACCGAGACCATGTTGATAGAGGGGAGTAATTAGAGTTTTGGCCGACTGAATACCTTTCTCTTATTTATTTTTTTATTCCCTTACTGATTACTTAAATAATCTAATAACTTAAGGGAGTTAAGCAATTTGATACAAATTTAAAACTATTCTCTAGAGTTATTATATATACTGTTAAAATATAAAAGCAAAAAATTCTTAAACGCACTTCTACTTAAACCTAGATTAAAATCTATATTTTGGCTTACAGAGCTTGCCAGTCTTAAGCAACGTGTTATAGGTTCATTCATGATGTAATGCTCTCTATGAAAAGGTTCATAAAATAAATTTTGAGCCCTTAAAACACGTGAAGGTAAGTGAAAATTAATTTGACAAAGAAGAAAAGAACAATTAATATCAAAGCATATTATAACTCTTGTAATGTTCCAATTTTCTTTTTTAATGTGTTCAACGCTCAACTTCGAGCATGTTTCTTTGATCTAAGAGATGGATTCAGATGTGGTGCACATCTAGCTATGCTCTGACTAGCTCGTCGAACGTGGTCGGGGATCTTTCCAAATCCAAATCTCACAAAACACTACAGCAATAAATATGTGCTCATTAGAGGGCAAAAAAAACAACACTTCTTAATCTGCGTTCAAAATATTTACTTCAGTTAAAGGGAAACTACAACCAAAAATATAAAGCAGAAACTAGAGGACAAATCCCGACAAAACAAGTCCTTAAACCTTCACGCCAAACCATGATTAAAACAAGAAGAGCGCCTTGATGATAATTGGCCTCCATCCCTGCCCACCCTGCCCCACGCAATCCAGATAACAAAGGTTAAACTTGGCCACCTAGCATGTTGACGTATGACGGACTCACAAAAGAACTATTAAGTACTCATAACCATATTAATTACAATTCAGTTATCATTTTATTGACTTTCAATAACATTTTCCCAAAAAGAAACGAGAAAATTTCTATAATATAAAAGAATTTCTAATAATATGGATTAACTCGAAATTACTTTAAATACAGACAGGAATTATTGCTGTTAAGCATTTTAGGGTTCAATTATAATTATTTGTTTTTGTAATTGAACATGTTAATTAAACATTCTAATGTGTTTAGAATATAATAAGAAAATTTAAATCAATCGAACGTTAATCTAATTGGAAAGAAAAAAACATTTGTTGAGACTTTATTTCTTTTTTTTTTTCTTTTTTTTTCTTTTTTCTTTTAAACTGAAAATATTAGCTTGAACAAGTCTTGCTTGCAAGAAACTGACCATCAAACTAAATACATGAAAGAAAGTCTTTCACCTATTACAGAGACTATAAATACTTATAGACATTGCAACTGAAAGGAACGGCACGAAATGAAAAATTTGCCCGTACAAGACAAGAGACCCGACGAGTAACAAACCTAACGAGTAATCGCTTGCAGCAATTTGTGTTGCTAGCACAATATGTATATGTTGCTTAAAGCAGCCTGACTTTGTTTACATTTGTTTTGCTTGATTTGTTGTTGCTGCATTGGACTTTTTTTGTTACGCTAGGATTTTGTTCAAGTTTTGGAAGCATTTCGTTGATCGTCAGATATAAATCATTTTTTTGCGATTTTGTCTAACTGAAGCAAAGGCGTTTTAGATAAATCGCTGTATCTTTTTTATTTCTAAACGGATTGAAATGCTCTTAAGGACAAAATTTTAGAAAATTGATTTATCTTTCAAATGACATTAAAATGAAATTAATTAAAAATTAATTCAATTATTTATTACCTATTTTAAACAGATTTAAAACAAAAACTCTAATCTGCTGCACAGAGTTAAATCCACTCATAACTTTAAATTGTATTTTTTAAAGAAAATGCCGTCAATTTTGTTTTCTTGTTTGTATTTCTTTGTAACTAAATTGTTATTCGACTAATTTGTTAAAAAAGTATCTATTTATCTATCTGAAGCAAAGGTGGTTTAGATAAATCGCCATATCTTTTTTGTTTCTAATCGGATTCAAATGCTCTAAAGGACAACATTTTAGAAAATTGATTAATCCTTAAAATGACGTTAAAATGAAATTTTTCAAAAATCTACTGCACAGGATTAAATCCACTCATACCTTTAAATTTTATTGTTCATAGAAAAGACTATAAATTTTGTTTTTTTTTAATGCAAAATCTAGGCTTATAAACAAACTTTTAGATGGAATTATTGATTACATATTAATAAACTAAAATTATGTCAAACTAATTTTTTTATAAAATTCTTCTTTAATTGTTTTAAATAGATTTTAAAAACTTTCCGTTAATACGTTATATTATGTTAAGAAAAATATTAGAATGTAATCCGATTCTCTGGGTAAAATATGTTCATAACAATTTGGTTTTCTTCTTTAATTTAATTTTAATTATTTTTCGATCCGGCCCTTTTTTAATAACAAAAAATATGTTATTATTGTTTTTTTTTAAGGCAAGATGTAGGCTTATTAACAAATTGTAAGCTCGAATTATTTATTAAATTGTGAAAAAGGAATACATATATGAAAACTAAAACAACTCAACTGGTTTTAAGGTTTTCATAATATTGATTACTTAAACATGAATTATTATAAAATAAGTTTTGAAGTTTTTTGTGATAAATTTTTTCCTTTTCCTTCGAAAATTTAAAAATTACAAAATCAATGACATTTTTAAAGATTTTTCCTTTGCTTTTAAATTTCAATTAATTGAATTGTTTTATAAAAGTATTCCAATTCCGAAAGCGATCCAAAATGAACAACTCCTTTAAACTTTGTTGGTTCTTTATAATGTTATAATAAGCTTGGGGTGCTTCAAAAACTAAAATCAGAATTAATTTTAACATAAAGTAAACCAGCTGAGTTGTTTTAGTTTTCATATATGTATTCCTTTTTCACAATTTAATAAATAATTCGAGCTTACAATTTGTTAATAAGCCTACATCTTGCCTTAAAAAAAAACAATAATAACATATTTTTTGTTATTAAAAAAGGGCCGGATCGAAAAATAATTAAAATTAAATTAAAGAAGAAAACCAAATTGTTATGAACATATTTTACCCAGAGAATCGGATTACATTCTAATATTTTTCTTAACATAATATAACGTATTAACGGAAAGTTTTTAAAATCTATTTAAAACAATTAAAGAAGAATTTTATAAAAAAATTAGTTTGACATAATTTTAGTTTATTAATATGTAATCAATAATTCCATCTAAAAAGTTTGTTTATAAGCCTAGATTTTGCATTAAAAAAAAAACAAAATTTATAGTCTTTTCTATGAACAATAAAATTTAAAGGTATGAGTGGATTTAATCCTGTGCAGTAGATTTTTGAAAAATTTCATTTTAACGTCATTTTAAGGATTAATCAATTTTCTAAAATGTTGTCCTTTGGAGCATTTGAATCCGATTAGAAACAAAAAAGATATGGCGATTTATCTAAACCACCTTTGCTTCAGATAGATAAATAGATACTTTTTTAACAAATTAGTCGAATAACAATTTAGTTACAAAGAAATACAAACAAGAAAACAAAATTGACGGCATTTTCTTTAAAAAATACAATTTAAAGTTATGAGTGGATTTAACTCTGTGCAGCAGATTAGAGTTTTTGTTTTAAATCTGTTTAAAATAGGTAATAAATAATTGAATTAATTTTTAATTAATTTCATTTTAATGTCATTTGAAAGATAAATCAATTTTCTAAAATTTTGTCCTTAAGAGCATTTCAATCCGTTTAGAAATAAAAAAGATACAGCGATTTATCTAAAACGCCTTTGCTTCAGTTAGACAAAATCGCAAAAAAATGATTTATATCTGACGATCAACGAAATGCTTCCAAAACTTGAACAAAATCCTAGCGTAACAAAAAAAGTCCAATGCAGCAACAACAAATCAAGCAAAACAAATGTAAACAAAGTCAGGCTGCTTTAAGCAACATATACATATTGTGCTAGCAACACAAATTGCTGCAAGCGATTACTCGTTAGGTTTGTTACTCGTCGGGTCTCTTGTCTTGTACGGGCAAATTTTTCATTTCGTGCCGTTCCTTTCAGTTGCAATGTCTATAAGTATTTATAGTCTCTGGATAATATTAATTTACTTTAGACAAAATATTTTATAATTAATATAACGATTACCTTTTGTTGGACTGTTAATTTAAAATGGTTAATTTAGTTTAACTTATAAAACTCAACTCTTATTAACTTTTAACAAATTTTTGGTTTTTTTGTATATCACTTCAGTTCTTAGAAAAATGTATGCATTAACTTTTTTTTCGTTTTTACTCAGCGAAATGGTCTGCACTTGAAGTCTGCTTTACAAATGATCTTTGTTCATAGCAGCAATTCTTAAGTAGCCAAATTAAGCTTAGAGTAAAGATTAGCGGGTCTGCATTAACGGAATGATCGGATGACCAAATGAAAGTGGTCGGTCTCGCTATAATATACCCTACCCTACCTTATTATTACATATGGACATTATTTGATTATTACATTTGATTATTACATTATTACATTAGGTTATACACCTTCTTTTTTTTGTAATTAGCTTTTAGATCGTAAGTATTTTATATTGATATTTAAGTATATTTTATAACCTCGGTAGTTTGTTTTTACTTAAGTATAATTTCGAATACTTTATTATGTAAGTATATTGAACTTTTATTCTTTTAAAAGTTGAATATTTTTTTTCTTTTGTAAAGATAGTTTTATTTACTATACAGTTTTTTATTTTTATTTTGCCTTACTTCCAGATGAATAGAGAGACATGTTAATTTAATACTTAGATATAAGCTTACCTATTATAATCATTATTTATATATCAATTGTTATTAACCAATGTGTGAAAACTATTTGTGACTCAATTATTAGTTACAAGCGTAGGGTGTTTTTCGACTGAGCTTGCAAAAACTGGTCACTATTTGAGAGAAAAAAAAAAGAAAATCTAATAAAAAAAAATTGCTATCAAGTAAGTGAACTAGCGATGGCAGGGGTGGGTTTAATAATTTATACGTGGCGAGCCAATCATTTCTACTACCAAATTATTTGTGCAGTAAAAAATGTATTTTTTTTTACGGAAATGGTCCATTACACTATCACAAACATAATAGCAAAATATTTGCGTGGATTAAATAAAGATTGTATACCAGAAGAAACCTTCTAGCATTATATTCAGGCATATCAATATTCCATCTCAAACGACTTAGAAGCACATGCATAAAAGAGATCCCATATTATGCATCAATATTTTAAAATAGATCTAACAAAGGCAAAATATAAAGATTTTAGAGAAAAGCGATCACAAAGGTCTTTAGAGTTCCTGATAATAAAACCTAACATGCCATTGACCTTTGCCACAATATAGTCTATATGTCTTGAAAATGTGAGTTTGATATCAAGAATTACTCCAAGATCTTTTTTTTCGGTAATTCTTGACGAAATGGTATTTCCTAGCATATATGGGTAAAACGCAGGAGAAAAAATTCGGCATAAAGTCATGCTTTGGCATTTTGATATATTTAGGGGCAATAAATTGCTACTACACCAAGAAGATAGTTTGGACAGATCTTTCTCCATATTTATACTAGCATTAATATCTTTTATAACAGAAAAAAATTTTATGTCATCAGCGTACATTAAACATTGGGAAAAGGTAAAAATTTTTGGAATATCGTTTATAAATAATAAAAACAGAAGTGGTCCCAAGTGGCTACCCTGCGGAACACCCGAAGATACCATTACCGCATTAGGAAATTATTGATTTGAACAAATTGCGTTCGACCAATGAGGTATGATTTGAACCACTCAAGTAAATTTGAGTGAAATCCAATTAATTTAAGTTTTTTTAAAAGTAAGTAATTATGCACTCTGTTAAATGCTTTTGAAAAATCATTGAATATAACGTCACATTGATGTCTGTTTTCAAAACAGTTTAAAATATATTTAGTAAATATTGCTATATTTGTAGTCGTAGACCTTCCCTTAAAAAAGCCATGCTGAAGAGGTGATACTACCTCCTTCACTAAAAAAGTAAATCTATTGCAGACTAATTTTTCAAAAAGTTTAGGAATGGTAGATATTGGGCGATAGTTTGAGACCTCATTCTTTGACCCAGATTTATGAATCGGTATAATGAAGGTGGTTTTCCAATTCTCTAAAAATTTGCCTTCCCTTAGAGACTGATTGTAGATAATCATAAGGGGTAAAGCTAAGGAGTCTGCGCAATTTTTTAAGAGTATGGGTGGAAAACCGTCCATCCCAGACTGTTTATTCATATTCAATTGTTTCAGACCTTCGAAAACTTCTAGTAAACTAAAATGAAGGCTACCTATTAATATTGGTGAATTATCAGATGAGTAAGCTTACACAGTAAAAAATTTGAGGGTAAATTTAATCTTTTTTATAACATTTGTATGGTATAAACTTTTTTTATTCCAAATAATTTATAAATTTTGTACCACTCAATATTATAAAAATAATAAAGCAAATATAATTTAAAAATTTTATATAGATATCACGTGTAAATCAAAATATATTCTGGTTCGAAAGTAAAAAATTCACCGAAATTGGGAAACTTCAAAATATAGTGCTTTCGATTGGTCTGACGAGAAAAATGGTCTGGAAAAATTTATAAGATTTGATGGTATAACTTTTAAAACATTTTTGGTTTGGATTCACATGTACACCAAACAGTATAAAATGTATCCTCATATTTTTTACTGTGCAAGTACCTGCTATAATATCAGATGAAACATAAACTGATTTGAAGAATTCAGCGAAAAGGTTGCAAATAGACAGGGGGTCAGATGTTGTTATACCCATATAGTGAATGGTATTAGGAATACCCGTTGACTTTTTTTTACTTTTAATAAAATGCCAAAAACTTTTGTTTTTTGTCTTGAGTTGGCGTTCAATCTGAAATATAGAACTTTTATATAGGAATTTATTTAAGAAATCAAATTTTCCTTGAAGAGATCGATGTTTATTTAAAAGAATTGGATTATTATCAGATTTTCTATAAAGTAAATGATATTTTACGGGCTCAAGGTCCAATCTTTTGGTTGAAAAATAAACGTTTTTTTTAAATTTTTTAAAATTTTTATTTTCAATATTTCGCTCGCCGTCGGCTAGCATCATCAGGAACTGTAACAAATTTTTAACAATAATTAACAAACAATTTCTATGCACTAACTACATTTTAAAAACTCACAATTTTTCAAAAAATTTTTAAAATAAACGAGTTACATTTAACATTAAAAACATTAAACATTAATTCACAATTTTAGAATTTTTAAAAAACGGAATAAGTTAAAAACAATTAGCATTAAAAACCACTTCTACATGTTTTATAAAGTTTATATGCTTTAAAGTTTCTATAAAGTTTATATTCTTTATTCTTCTTATTATTTTTATTTATAAGTTCATTATTAAACCATATTAGTTTTGAAGAATTCCTAAATTAAACTTAATGAATATATAAATGTATAGCTTCATTGAGCTTGTTTGAAAAAAGTTATAATTAATTAAAAGATTGTTATTATCATTTAAAACTGACAAACAATCAACTGTGCTCAAGAAATTTGAAATACTAAGGAAGTCACCTTTAGCAAAATCAAAACTAAGACTATTATCATTTACTGATTTCATATAATCATAGAACTTGACACTTAGGCATAATGCATTGTGGTGATTTGAATTAGGTAAGGATGGAGAGCTTAGGCAGTTGACATCCGCATTTAACTCGCTGTCAACGAACACGAGATCAAGAGAGCGATTTAAACTATTTTGAATACCATTAATTTGGCGAAGATTAAATTCTGCTAGATTATCAAATACTTAGCTCTCAAATGTGCTAGTAACATTGTAAGGTAGCCAATAATGCAAATCATCATCGTAAATTCAATTTATGTCGGGGAGATTAAAACCCCCCATTATAATTACATGCAGATTGTCTTTAAGATTTTTTTAAAATACTAATACAGCTATCTGAATGTGTTTTGTACAGATCAAGATGACTGTTAGGTGGTATATAACTTAATATAAAGAAAATTTCATGATAATTATATAAGTTTAATTTTATAATCAACTGATCCAAACTATGATGTGTATTCGAAAAAGGTAAATCAATCTGCATGCAGGAAATCGCAGAGCGGACAGCAATTAAAACACCGCCTCCTCTTCTAAGCCCAGATAAGTGGGGGCATCGGTCTTTTCTAAAAACATTGTAATGATTTAAGTTGAAATATTCAGCGTTGTTGAAATTAACAGAGAGCCACGTTTCAGTGACTGCTATAACGTCATGCTGACGCGCAGAGGAAAATAATCAAACATTTTTAGCTTTCGTTCGAAAGCCATCGATATTGTGATAACAAATAAGAACATTAGAAGATATAGGAGAAATCATGTTGTTGCAGTCATTTAATCTGGGGAGACAATTTTGTTTTCTAGTTTTGTTTTCTTCTTTCAGTGCCGACTTTTTTAAATACAGTATAATTGAATTAATAAAAGTTACTCATCCGTTCGATCAAAATAAATCTTCAAGGTAGTTACCATATCGTTCCCTCTTTTAATGAAAAGAAAATAATAGCATTTCAACAATATCGAATCAGCATCAAGGAATGGAAATAAAGTAGCAGATATATCGTCGCTGAAGCGACATACTCTCTTGCTCTAAAAGTATTATGATGATAACTGCCACGGGTGATCGGAAATTATATATTTCTTAATATTGTGACCCATGAATTTTGAAATATGTATTATTTTTTAAAGCAGTTTCACTTTTTCCTTCTTAACTGCAGAAGAATATTTTAAAAAGATAATGGGTCGTATTAATAAAGCGATTCGAGTGGAGTGAACTCAGCTCCACTCGCTTTTACTCTGATCTGTATGAATGAAGCATATTAATAAAAATAGCTGAATTCCACTATACTCATGTTTTTATTTGACGTTGAGTGTTCACTCAGAATAAACATCGCAACCTCCAGTACACTCAGTTTTTGTTTATTTCGTATTAATAAAACTTGAGATCACTCAACAAAAGTTGAGTGTGCTATCTAGCTGCCTCAGCCTTACTGAAGCTATACAAATATCATGTTTTGCCCATTTCTCAATGAAGTATAACATCTATTGCACTTACCATTTCCTGTTTGGCTCAAATTGTTTTGTTAGAATCCGACGTTATAAATTTTTAGAATCAATTTTCGCGGCCTAAATAGGGTATTTTTTGAGACAACGTAGCTTAGGAAATTTAAATGCGATTTTCGTAAAAATTGAAAAGGTGAATTTGTCTATTTGAAGGGAACAATTTAATAAATTTTTTGAAATTTTCATCTTGTGGCAGTATGGAAAGAGAGCACAGTCAGCGCTGCAGCTACCTCTATCCTTATACCATGGATATTCACAATTTATTGAAAAATTTTGTTTTTTGAGCTTCAGACTTTGTTCTGAAATCAAAAAATGACAACAAACACATAGAAATATTAAAAACTAGCTGAAACCTGGCGCGTTGCTGCCACGCCCCCGTTTTCAAACTTCCATAAAATGTTATCAGTGAACCTGCATGTGTAAATTGAGTTGGAATACTGAATTCCGTGGCTGTGCGATCTATAATTCCAAAGCAATTCGATATCGCAAATTTGAGCTGTATGGAAGGTGTCACTCACCATTTAAAAAACGCCCATAAAATTTGATTAGTGAAACGGCACGTGTAAATTGTGGTCGAATACTGAATACCGGATTCCGTGGTTGTACGACCTATACTTCCAAAGCTATTCGACATCGCAAATTTGGGAGGTGCCACGCCCTCTTGTTTAACGCCTTTATTACCTTGAATGTCGGATTGAATCTGCGTTCATGAATAATATCTGCTCCAAATGAAGTCATTTGAAAGCATCCGTTGTATTTCTGAGCGTACGTATTTCTCTGTTGGCAAGGGCAATGGTGGTAATTTAACCTTGCCACTGAGACAGCACAATCCAGGTGTTTCTCCAACGAACTTCAATGCACCGCAATGGTTGCACACAACCTCCATTGGGTGAATTTGATCGGAAGGATGCGAGCTGTAGTCAATTCTGCAATCGTAATGAAACGCTACTCGATCCAAATCAACACTTGAAGCACTTCTTCTTATACGTTGATTTAGATTATCACGTTGTTGAGTTGTCTCATTTGCCCGACGATTTCTCATTGTTAACTGAGCCGTTTCATTTGCCGCCTGTCTTTCTTCTTGTGTTTGTGATGCACGAAGTCGGGCCATACTAACACGGTGCTGTTCTCGTGCGATTTCTTGTTCATCCGTCGTCAATTGATGGGCAATATTCCGAACTCTATTTGCATTTCGCGTTCGATGCGAAAGATTAGATCTTCTGGCTCGTGGCATTGTGAATTACACTGAGAAACGAACACACAAAACATGTGCTGAAATGTCATAACCTCACAAAATAAACATCTTTCTTGGCAACTTACCGTTTGAAAATAGAATTCCACACCAAAATGATCAATCAGAATGAAATGAACAGCGAACTCGAATCGATTTTCAAAGTATTCCACCTAAAAATTAATTGCACAATCCGAAATTAACGTTTGGGTTGATTATCGATGAGCACGCAATAACAAAGAACATAACCATTTACAATGTGCATTTCATCAAACTGAACTCACCTCTATGAAATCACCTTTCGCTGGGAATTTTCACAATAAATCGTTTCAAAAGAATGTATTAAATCAAATTGAATTACAATAATTAACGAAAGCTGATAAAAGCTTAAGAAAATGCCAATATTTATGTTACTAAACTCAAGTCACATATGTCATTGCATCTTGCGTGGGCTGCCAACTGTGCATATGCATGCAGCTGTCAAAAGTTGATGCACACAACGCCATCTACTGGCAATACAGCATTTAAAATCATGTTCGTTTTTATGGGTTCTTGACTTAAGATGGCGTTGTAAAATCGCTCCATACAAAATGTATGTGAAAATGAGTTTTCTTCATAATTTTTTTTCGGGAAATTTTCCACAATTTTCTTAAGTATTCTCCTTGTTTGGGCGGAGACCTGTCCAAATTGGTGCTAATCACCGAAATCGGTTTAGGCGTTCTCCAGTTATAAGCGTAGTAACTAACGTCACTTTCTTTTATATATATAGATACTGGGTAACAATTGATACTTTGCCAAAATAGGTCTGTTAATCTATTTATCGTTCAATTACGTTACAAAAACAATAGAAACTATTATGCATGGGCCAATTCCACAACTTCATTCGACACCATTATAGAATAACCAAATAATATTATTCACTGAAAATCAGCTGGGGATAAACTGTCATTATGAGCATATAGTATCACAATGAACCGAGAAGTGCAAACAATGTTGCTTCTTGTATTATTTAATGAAATCCAAAATTGACAAACAATTATTTATCTTGTATTTGCATTTATAAGCCGCGTGATTAACATTGAATATGGCAAATTTATTTTTTCATTGCATCAAAAATTAGGTTTCTGCATAAGAGAAACAATATGGAGAATATAAGTTAAAGTTTCAATGTTTGACTGATTAATAAATGAATTAAAGAATATTAGAAAAATAAGGACGATTATATTTTAAACTTCTCAAAACGGTCTCTTAAACGGCGGTAAATTTAAGAGACGCAGGTTTTGAATCTGGCAACAACATTTATCTGCATGAAAGTATATCTGCAGATACCAGAAGAGTGCTGCATGCGGCGATTATTTGCAAACGTAGAAAAAGCATTTTCAATTCATTTATCTGCGTGGAGCTGTGCATGTCAGACTTCATAGAGATAGAGAGATCATTCGAGTCAACAGCATCGAAGAGTTGCAGAATGTTGTATGTGCTGCTGTTGCTGTCAATTCGGAATAATTATGGATTTATTTTAAGTATTCTATTATTTCTTCAACTAAGTAAGTTACTCTATATCTCATTTATGCTTTATCTGCTTTTTGTTTTTATCGCTACCTTAGCTTTCTGCAATGCTTACAGTTGTGTTGTTAGTTATATTGTCTCTTGCATCAAGTGATGTCCACAAGACCATGATTGGCGTTCTTTGTAAGCAACATTCGGGACTGAACATTGCTCATTTCAATGCTAGAAGTCTCAATGATATTAAGTTAAATTGTGTTCGGTACTGCTTTGAAAATTCTCGTGTTGATGTCATTTGTGTCTCCGAAACATGGTCTCAAAAAGACATCAGTGACACTTGTTTGAGTTAAAAAAATTATAAGTTATTTCGCAATGACCGAATTGATAGGAAAGGTGGGGGTGTTGCTATTTACTGCAAAAACTATTTAAATGTTAATCTGTTAGGGATGTCCAGTGGATCAGAGGTTGAATTTCTTAATGTTGCAATTTGTGATAATCGTGCCAAAGTGTTTTTGTCGTGTGTGTATAATCCGTATCGTAATTGTTGCTTGGATCGTTTTTTTGCTATTGTGTCAAATTTAGCAATTGACTATGATCATTTTGTTATATGTGGAGATTTCAATATAAACATTTTATCGATGGATAATCTTGTTAGGCAATTTTTCGACAAACTTGCTGAGGTTGGACTTCATACAGTAAATACAAGCATACCTACACGTTACGCTACTAACGCTTCTCCGAGTTTATTGAATCTTTTTGTTGTCTCTGATGTTTCTAATGTTTTGCCTTTTGACCAACTTTCTTTTATTTCTGACCACGATCTTATTTTTTGTTCTTTAAATATAAATCTCACACCAAATGAAACGGAAGGAACTTTTTGTTTTCGTGACTATAAATCTGTCGATTATGCATCATTGTTTAATGATCTATCTTCAATAAATTGGTCTGATTGTTGGTTTTTTAGTTCTGTTAATGACAAATTAAATTTCTTCGTTACTAAAATTTGTGCATTGCTCGACTTACATGTTCCATTAATTTTTCGTCGTGTTTCAGATAAATGTTGTCCTTGGTTTACAAATAATGTTAAGTTGGCTCTAAAAAAACGTAATAAAATGTACAATCGTTGGAGAAGAAACCCCTCAATAGCAAATTGGAAGCAACACAAAAGAGCTAGAAATGCAGCTAACTTGTCTGTTAAATTAGCAAAACGTAAGTTTTTCATGTCTAAACTAGAATCTGGACAACCATCCAAAAAGCTTTGGAACAACTTAAGACTTGCTAGGGTATGTAATGTTAAGACGGACGAGTGTCAGGTAGACCATAATATTCTTAATGAGTATTTTATTACAAGCACATCATCTACACAAATAGCGTCTACTGTTAGTATAAGATTTCATAATTCTGTAAGTCCATTTAGTTTTGAGTTTGTTGCTGTGGATGAGTATGAGGTTGCATAAAAAAATATAATCTTATGTCCCCACTTCAGTCAGGCTTTCGCTCAGGCCACAGCTGCTCTACAGCTATTGTTAAAATCTTGGATGGCATTAGACAGCCATATGATCTGGGCACATAAGCTTGCTGTGCCTGTTAGACTTTTCCTAAGCTTTTGATTCAGTTGATCATGCAATTTGATGTCGGAAACTAGAGCTAGAATTTGGTTTTTCTGTTTTGGCGGTCCGTCTGTTATATAGTTATTTAGTCAGAAGGTCTCAAAGAGTCAGGGTGGGAAATTGTTTGTCCGCTTTCAGAAATTTATCCTGTGGGGTACCTCAAGGCTCGGTACTTGGTGCGCTTTTATTTACGATGTTCATTAATGACATCTTCAGAATATGCAATCATGTTACCATGCATGCATATGCGGATGATCTTCAGTTGTACCTGTCCAGACCTATTGGTCACGTTGATGATTTATGTATGAAAGTAAACGAAGACTTGTGCATAATCAGAAATTGGGCTAATGCTAACAACCTTATCCTTAATCCACTTAAATCATTTGTTTTGCCGGTTTTTAAATCTAGTTACTCCTTCCTTAATATACCGGGAATTTTCTTAGATGGTATCGAGCTCAAATTTGTTGATAAGGTTAAAAATTTCGGTTTTTATATTAACTCTTCACTCTCGTGCGAAGATCATGTAAATTCCGTTGTTAGTAAGGTTTATTATGTACTGCGAAACCTTAGGTGGACTGCATCATTTGTGCCTGTAGAGACTAGAAAAAAATTAGTAATTCAGCTGATTGTGCCAATTATCTCCTACTCAGATATAGTGTATAGAAAAGTTGATTCCCGATCCAAGCTTAAGTTACAACTTGTGTTTAATAATGCTGTAAGATACATTTTTGGTCTTAGAAAGTTTGACCGCATTAGTCACTTGAGTAACAAAGTACTCGATTGCAACATCTTCAACTATTTGGATGCTAGAAACTCATCTTTTTACACAACCTGATCTGCACTCGCACTCCTGATTACTTATTTGAAGAGCTACAATTTTGTAGGTCAACTAGAAATCTGAATCTTGTAATCCCTACTTATAATTTTTTAAACTCTAACAGACTCTTTTACGTGAACGCCATCAGATTGTGGAATTCACTGCCTTTAAGTTTAAAAAGTACTACAACTAAACGCAACTTTAAGCATGTAATTTTCCAAATTTCTCTTAAGTATCTCTCTTTCACTAATTCTATGCAATTGTATTTAAAAAACCTTACTTTAATTAAAATTACTTAATCTTTATTTGTTGTTATTCTTGATTTTGTCGATTTTTCGATTTTTGTTTGAATTAATTTTGAATTAATTATTATTTTGATTAGATCTTTTAGTTAAATGATATTAATTGTATTAAGTTAAATTTTTAATTATTTTTTTTGTTGTTGTTTTTCACTTGTTATTTTGTTATGTATCTATATTGTTACTGCATTTAAAAGACTCTGTCTTATTTGTGAACTTTTTTTTAAATAAATAAATAAACATAAATGCAACCTATAGCATAAAATTCAACAGAAGTAACGAGCAACTGAGATATTACCGACTTCATATGCAAATATAGAGATCAAGGCAAAAGTAAAAACCAAAAAATCTCCTTTTACTTCTTGATGTAATGGCAATACTTTTATTTGACACTGTATGCCCAAAGTAACGAGTAAAAGTAACGATTAATACTACCTGAAGCTCATTCCTATAGCAAAATCTTCAAGCTACCGTTTTGTGAGACGTCACGCGTTATCGATCCCTAATTACCGATTCCTTGACAACTAAAATTTATGTACGTTGAAATCGGTAAAAATTCGGTCCGTATAAATAACACAAATCAAGAAGAAACGTTGCGAAATTGAGTTGTCATTTCACAGCAGCTGTCTACTTGTGTTTATTTTATTTTATGTGCGCTAAAATTGTATAATAAAAAGGTGATGGTCTTGTTGTTAAAAGTGATTATTTGAAGTTTAAGTAAATTAATTATGTAATATTGATGTGTTATAATGTTTGCGGAAATAATCAACTATTATGAATGTAAACATTTGACAATAAGTGATGTGTATCAAAAACTTAGCAAATATTTGTAACCGGGTTCCTTTGCATTGCTCTAACATACATTTTGTTTGGCAGACTAACTAGCTATGGTACTATCCCAGGTGACTTTGGGGAACTGCGAGGTACTTGTTGGGTATATTTCGGGTACATTATAGTTAAGACTCAGGCCAGTTTCTATACATATCGACTACTTCATCGACACAATATATGAATTTTATGTATTGCAATTAATAATGTTAATTAATATAATATTAATAATGTTTGCAATTTTTCAGTGCAAACATTCCGATCATTAATTTTTTAGATTTCCTTTTTTTTCAATTTGAGGCCAAAAAAGTGCACTGTGCACTGCGTCTTAAGAACGTTAAAATGTCTCGAGCCAAGTGATGACTCGTCGTGCAGCATATCCGCAATTCATCGCATAGTAAATAGTTTTGTTGTGCACTCATCTAGTTGTGGTCAACATGATATAGTAACATCAGATTTCTGCTTAACAGTTGTCCTCATTGTAAACACTCGCAATTTCCTCATGTCACCAGATATGTTCTCATTACGATTTGCAGCTTCTCTTTAAGTCCGTTAGTGATGAGATTTCGAGCAATGAATTTGTGTAGCTGATGCTGATTGGACAATAAACAAATAAATATGCGTAAATGTTTGGAAAATAACAGTAGACATATTTGGAGAATTATGTACTATAGTTCTTTTCTTAAAATTTAATTCATCGACACTTGTGAAGTCAATGTTTAGAGAGGAGCAAATTTCAAAAGGCAGGTCAATAGACAAACTGAGTATTAACAAAAACCATTTGATTTCAAGCAGTTTGAAGTAGTGTTCTTAGGCTTGTTGACAGGCGGGGCGGATACAATTGGTGTCACTCTATGTAAAAATGTTCTTAATGAAAAAAAACCAATTCAGAAATGTTTCAATAAGATTTGTATGAAATAAATTTCAAGAATAGCAACAACTCTAATTTTTCATTTCTTTTTTGTGGATCATATGGATTTTAACTTGCTAAATCCAAATTGGTTTAAAAGTTATAGGCCTCCAAAGTTGAAAAATGGCCTACAAATCTTGCTGATTTTTTCAGTGTTTCAACAAAACTACGCTTTATGGGTATCATAAGAAAAGTAATGCAAGTACCTTTTAGATTTAACCATTTTTAATGTATTGCTTTCGTAACCACTGAAACCACTAGTTTTTCAGACAAATTTTATGTATAAGAATAGTTACATCTTAAAAATTTATGCATGGATTGTCATGTTTGATACCTCGTTGAATAGGTACTCGTAACTTTCAGTACACATAGTGCGGAACACTAAAAAAAACAGCAATATTGGAAGGCCATTTTTCCAACATTGGATGCCTATAACTTCTAAGCCAATTACGAGCGGTTTAAAATTTTTCCAGATATGGACTCAAGAGAAGGCCTTATAATCCAACAAAAAAAATTAAATAAGAGAGTTGTCGCTATTCTTGAATTTATATATTCAGGGAAAAATAAGAACAACGAATAACATAACAAACAAAGATTTTTAATAAAACAGAACAAAGATTGCAGATTTTCAATTTCATATTACTATAGATATAGAAAAAGCTGCAAAATTTATAATAATTCGTTGTCAAATTTTGAGCAGTTAACATTAACTCATCTGGGTTGTATAACAATAAGTTTTCGGAACTTACAACTAGAAACGTTTCCGCAATGAATGACACCGTTCTCGTTTGTAACTCTGTTTGAAAGCGATCAATACATTCAAGCATTGATCTGCTGTTTTCTTCGGCAAGGGTTAACCCAGCGTCTCGAATTATTTCTCCTGCCATCTTTTTTGTATACCTTACTCTTTTTTCGGTATTATTTTCTAGATCTTATAACTTTTATTGGGCTTTTTTTAATGCGTTTTTACTAAATTGTTTCTTTTGTCTTAAAAAGTTTTATTAAAGCATTTGTTTTTTAACACTCTTTCAAGATTAAATCCCTTTTTTCAGGTATGCCTGTGTTGCATTTAAGCTTTACCTTAGCTTTAAAGCAGTGTCGGGCAGCTTTGCACACCTATACTTTCTCATCTTGAGTATGTATTAATGAGCGCTTTAAAGCTCACACTGAAAGCAAAGTAGTGCTAAAGCACTTTTTGCAGAAATCTTACTAGGCATTATGGAAAAAAATTTTTTTGCTCGGATTTGTATTGCGAAATTAAATTAATAAGTAGTGGACGGAATTTCAAAAGAAAACAGACCAACCGACAGATAATGTGAAATACAGATAAGCAGACGGAAGTGTAAAAAGGCCTGCTAATAGTAAAAAACAAATATATTTTTTTATTGTGATTATGTTGCTTACTGTGTTTTGCCGAGGCTAAACTGACAGCGTAAGATGCTTTAATTATACGTATTTGGAACTGATCACTGATATGATATGATATGTGGACATGCCGCTTTTAAATAATTAATTAATTTCTCCATCGCATGCCCCACAATTACCTTATATTGGCCATGCAAATTATCGTAATGCCTTGTTATGCATAATTAGGGCTACCAGAAGGCTAGGGCAAAATAAGAGAACTTTTGACAAAAAAAAAGGACAAAAAGACACTTTTTTACAATTCAATAAAATTTATTGCAAAGCACAAACATCAAATAAACATTTTTTTAAAATATTATTTTTTCAGTTTTTTAGTTCTAAAAACATTTATTATAAAAAAAAATGCATAAATACAAATGTAATTAAAACAAGTTTTACACTTATTATTTCAAAAAGTTAATTAAACTTGAGCTTTAAGTAAATAAGACTAAATACATAATCATATTAGAGTTTTCTTTATAAAGTCTTTAAAACTGAAGTAACTAATGAAATTAAATTGTGATTAACTTACCAAGCTTCCTTAAACTCATACTTAAAGCTTTCTTGAGCTTGTTTTAATAATCGTTTCTATTTTTGACATGCGTCGAAAAACTCCAAACACGATACGTTTTTGAAAACTTAATTTATTGTTAAAAAACCTCGAACCGTTGATATTTTCAGTCTGTTTCTTTCATTTGACCAGTTCTAGCCCATTGGTGAAAAAATTCTTTCGACGTTAGCATTTTGTGCAGGCAACGAAAAAAAGAACGGACAAATTTTTTAAACTTTGAAAGTATATCACCAATTTTTGGTTGGCAAATTAAATTAATATATTACTAAGCGTCATTTATGCAATCTGTTTACCATAAGTTAATAAATTCGATACAGTTAAGTATTTTATTTAAATTTCTCAGTAGATAGGCTATGCTGGTTCTGGGCCACTTAGCCTATCTACTTTTCTCCATTCAAAAACTGAAAAATTTTTCAATTCCTTGAACCATGCTTTTATATAATTATTTATGATCATAATCATACGATATTTTGTGCAGGTTTGGGCAAGTTTTTTTGAAATATCTATATGTATATCAAGTAAAATTCCCTGGAACATTTTTGCTTAATATTAGCTAGGGCCAGACATATAAATTTTTTATTAAAATGTAAAAAATGCTCCTTTTTGACGATTCCAAAATTAGTTGCGTAATACTTTCTTTTTTATTTTATTTAAACCTAAAACTAAACCTTCAAAACAAATTTAGGGTTAACCGATGTCTCTAAAGGGGTGAAAAAATAGCTAGGACGAAATATTCATAGTGGACACATAACGTATGCGAAAATATAGTGGTCACAGCTAGGGCTGAGTTACGTTTATTCAGGGATAGCGTTCAGCATTGCCATATAGCTATTAACTTGCAAATAAGTGTTGATACTTTTCATGCAAATTACTTTATGTGCATTTTTAGTAAATTTTTTATTGATAGATTTATTTTGTATCCAACAAAAAAAAAGAGGACTTTTCATTTTAAAAGAGATAAAAAAAGATCTCAAGAAGAAATAGAACATGTCCTCTTTAAAAGAGATATGATGGAAACGCTATGTATAATTTTTTTAATTTTACCTCTTTGTTGCCGCGCTATGCCGTTATTTTCTAAAAATAAAAAATTTTTCATACATACTTCCAAAAATTTTGCATACATACAATTTTATACAGTGTAATCTTACATTATATCTGTGTCGATGCGCAATAACAGCTTAAGTCTTATTTCAAAGATTCCAGAAATCTTGCTTCAAAGTTTTCAATCGCCATATAAGTTATATGAAAGGTTATTTTGTTTTTGAGTCATATCTTTGGCTAAGGTCATGCTAGAAGTTCTAGATTTTGTGTGTTCATAATGTTCATATATGTGGAACACAACTATATCAGTAACTCAGTTCTGTCTTAAATCGGCTTAAGCTATTATTGCTAATCGACACAGATATAATATAATATATTCAAGGAACACGCAAGCGCAGATACTATCTGCTTGATATTCGCTTGAACACTGAAGCTTTGATCATTCTGTAGGTGAGATAAATACATATTTTACTGCACAAACACAATCTCAAGAGTGCAAAGCTGCCCGACCAGCGTTGCCATATGGTCCGATATATCGGATATGTTACGATTTTAATACTTGAATCCGACGTTCCGACATCTGACCAAAATTCTTCAAAATGTTACGATTTCAGAAAAAGTAGATCCGACGTCCGATTTTGCATATATTTTTATATAAAGGTTGTCTTTTATAGAGTGATACAAGTTTAAGTCATAATAAAACATAGTAATATATTTAAAATAGCAACTAAACAAATTCTATTGGATAGAAATTTTATGACATTAATGTTTAAATATGATTTCGGTCATGTGGCCGCCACCGCTGGCTCGTACAAGGCGCAATCTGAAACACCGATTTTTGCAAACTTTTCGCAGCGTTTGCGGCCGTATCTCGCCGATAACTCTTCGAATGTTGATTTCCAGGTGTTCAATTGTTTGTGGTTTATCAACGTAGACAAGTGACACTACATAACTCCAATGAAAATAATTCAATGGGGCTTAATTCACATGGTCTTGGGGGCCAATTAATTGGGCCATTTCGTGAAATTATTTTTTCGTTAAAATTTTCCTTGAGTAAATCAATTGTAGCGCCCGCTGTGTGGCATGTAGCTCCGTCCTGTTGGGACCACATATCAGAAAGATTAATGCCAGCTAATTGAGGTACAAAAAAACTTCGAATCATGTTCCTATACCGTTCACCATTGACAGTAACATTCTGACCATCATCGTTTTTGAAGACATATGGGCCAATGACTCCGCCAGTCCATAAAGCGCACCAAACAGTAATTTTCTGTGGATGTAATGGTGTTTCGACAAAAGCTTGTGGATTTTCCTCACTCCAAATACGACAATTCTGTTTATTTACGTACCCATTCAACCAAAAATGGGCTTCATCGGAAAATAAAATTTTCCATGGAAATTCAAAATCAATATCAATTTGTGCTTCAGCCCATTCGCCGAATTGGCGCCGCATACGATGATCGTTTGGCTTTAATTTCTGCACAAGTTGAATCTTGAAAGGTTTTAAGCCAAGATCTTTTCGTGAAATCCTCCATAAAGTGGAAGGACACAACCATAGTTGCTGAGAACGGCGACGAATTGATTGATTAGGATCATCTTCAATGCTTTCCTGTACAGCGGCTACAGATTCTTCAGTGCGCACTGTTCGGCGTCTCACGGGATGCACGTTATCAGTAACAGTAAATGTGGTCCGAAAACGACCTATTGTTCTTCGAATTAGCAGCTCTGAAGAACAATTATGTACGCCATAAAATGGACGAAGTGCAAGATAAGTTAGATGAACAGAACCATTAATTTGATTAAAAATTTCCACAGTTTGCACGCGTTGCTCTGGTGTAAGTCGATCCATAATAAAATGTCAAAGCAAACTAAACAAAAAGCAACTATCGGCTGTTAAATGGGTGGTCAAATAAAACAGTAAAAAACACCCTTTACATATATATATGAAAAGAACAAAATTGGTATAACAAAATTGATGGCAACTTTAAAATAAAAAGATGCGATGGTACTTCTGCATTTGCAATAATGAGAAAATTTATTTTTTAATTCTTGAGCTTACCGAATTCCTCAGCTAACGTTGAGCGAACTTTTAGTCAAATAAATATTAATAAATTTAAAATTCGCAATAGATTAGATTTAGACACAATGGAAGGAACTCTGCATACAAAAGATTATATGCGTATGAAATCTTTTAACTGTTTTAGTCTTGAAATTGATAAAGAATTGATAAAAAAATTTAATAAAGCAATGTATATATGACTTCGAAAAAATTATATTTTTTTATACATATTTTTTTCACTAAAATCTAATTTTTTGTAGTTCTTGGTGGCTTAAAACAACAACATTTTTTCGTTAATTTACTTGTAGCAAAAACTTTTCATTTATTGAGTTAAAATTGAAAAGTTAGGTATTATAGCTCTATGTATTTAATTTTTACCGATTTAAGAGATCTACATTAAACCAAACTGTGTTGCAAATGTATTTAATTTGATTTTAACTCTTCGTTTGTGTGTTCAAAAATATTTTCAAAATCTAATTTATTATAATATATTTTCTATATTTATAATGATTATTGAATTTACTTTTGAAAAAATGTGCTTTATTTAAATAAATAAACCTTAAATATTCGTCATACGTCTAATAAAATGCAATATTTTAGTTGTCTTCTTTGTTGTAAAATGCGACTGAAAATTTCTTAGTTCTTGTTTTTAGAGTTTCACAAATACGACGAGAAATCCGACGAACATAGTGCAAAAGTTACGCTTTAAAATTTTTTTTCATAGCAACACTGTGCCCGACACTGTTTTAAAGTAAAGGTAGCAGAGAGAAGTAAAATCACTAGTATCAGTTAAAAAGCATTGAGTACCACCCCGGTTATCTGCAGTTTTGCGCTAATCTGCTAGATATTCAAGCGCGTCTAGACAATTATCAAGCTTTTCTTTCACTGGCTTAACTCCATTGTAAGCAGAATTTTAAGGTTTGAATTAGTAATTGAAAAAATTCGACACCAATTTTTAAACTTACTTACTTACTTTACTTAGTTGGCGCTACAACCGTATGTCGGTCTTGGCCTCATCTAAGAATGTGCGCCAGCCATTTCTGTCTTTCGCTTGCTGGCGCCACTTGGAAATTCCAAGCTTCGTCATGTTGTCCTCTCCTTGGTCTTTCCAACGAAGATGCGGTGTCCTCTTCTGCGTTGACCGCCGCTGGGTACCGAATGTCGAAGGCGGCTTTATAGTCGACAAAAAGATGGTGGTTGTCGACTTGTTTTTCTTAAGTCTTCTCCAAGATTTGTCTTAGCGTGAAAATCTGGTCGATGGTGGACTTTTTAGGTCTGAAGCCACACTGATAAGGTCCAATCAGTTCGTTTACAATGGGCTTCAATCTTTCACATAAAACGCTCGACAGGACCTTATATGCGCTATTAAGAAGGCTCAAATTTTTAAACGTTATTTATTAAACCAGTTCTTTTTCTCTGTTTAAGAATTATAAAAAAAAAACTATATCGAAATGGTGTCAACCTAATTATCGTGGTACCCGGGCAAACCAGTCCCTCCTCTTTCTCCCCCTAGGAACTCCTCTGGGTCAACAGAAACTTGGTCAAAGTCCTTCCTTCTGAAGGGCTGAAATGGCCAATTTATTTCATTTTTTTTGTGTTACAAGCTATTTTACTATGTAATGAAATACATATATCAAGAATATTAATATTAGTAGTTAATGAAAAGGAATACGAGAGTAATTTCTTATAACAAAAACAAAACAAAAGCAAATAATTAAATCGATAAATTGACAGCGAACAAGGTCAAAATTTACTTAAAACAATACAAATATATTTGCGAAGACGACGAAGAAGAAGTTAACAAGGACGACGAAGGACAGACAGGCAGATGGAAAGACTAAAATCAAGGACTCGGATGACTGTGACAAGCCCTCGCGATTGAACACATTCTTCCTATTCAGTGATCCATATCACATTAAATTCTGTTACACAACTTATGCTCTTATTCGAACTCTACTCAACTTTTATGTCCTACCGTAACAAACCAAAACATATCCATCCACACCCATGCCATTCTTTTTGCTTAATGTGTTGCTTAGGAATAGAATGGGTTGGAATCATTGGCGTCGGAAGCGGGGGCAAGGTGGGTAGTTGCCCCCCCACTTTTTTAGCTAGATAAACAATTTAAAAGGAAAAGTTATTCAAAATATCAGTTTTTTTACAACGATAATATTTTTGTATTATATATTTTCCTCTTCTTTCTCTCTTCTTCATGTTTCATGTGAAGAAATTTTGGTGAACTTTTTTTGCACCACCATTTGTACTGCCCCCCCATTTGTACTGCCCCCCCAGATGAAATTCGCTTCCGACGCGATTGGTTGGAATGGAGATTCTACACTGCAAAAAAGTTTTAAAATTGACGAAATAACACTATGTGCCACTGTTTTTGTATACGTCATCCCACTGTATTTTTCTTATAGATTTTGTGTCTCTTAACACGAAAATCGAAAAAAAAAAATTTATGGATACTTTTTTTTACCGTTTTTTTAATTTAGTTGTATATCACGCATTCCGTGAAAAAGTAAACCGCAAAGTTAAAAAATCAACTTAATGCAAACTAAATATTTTTTTACCATACTTCAGCACATACAATGTCCAGTAATATATAAAAGAAAAAACACTTTTGAGCATGCACACTCGCTAAGAACGGCGAAGGAATGAGAATACGCGAAAATACGGTCTATTCTATCATTTTAGTGTGTGAATTAAAGCATAGTTAATGCATTTTTTCTATGTGAAACCTTTGTTTTTTTATTTTACTAGTTAAAATAACAATACATTGTATAAAATTAAAGTCACTGTAATTAACGGATAGGTTTATTTACTGAGATAGGATATAAAACATTAAACGGAAATTTTTTGTACACCGTAAGCAACCAAAAAGACAATTTATTTAATTGTGTAAGGCCTCCTGAAAGCAAATAAAGAAAAATACTTGCGAATGAAACTTTCAGAGTTGCTTTACCTGATTCAATCGAAGTTTTTCACTTAAAAGTATGTTTTTCGACTTTTATTGGTTGCGTACTGGGGACACTTCAATGAACTTTGATGGAATGTCCAAGTGAGAAACTCTTCAAAATTAACATTTTTGCTTTTGTCAGTCAAATTTTCTATAGTATGAGCCATTAAAGCCTAAAAACATATAAAAACGTTTCAAATCGACAAACAAGAAATTAAAGACACTCAAAACAAATTTGCAGCTGAATACCTAAAAAATACCTTACTAAAAGAATACGTAACCTACAAAATCAGCACCACTTCGACGTATAGAGTGATGGCAACATATTGTCATCGCCTACAATGCATAAATACATAAAAAAAATTCTAAATACATAAAAAATTTTTTGTAATCAAACAGTGCGAAAAAATATGAATTTTTTTTTCGTACATGTCCAAATACGCAACCACTGGGGACATCGTACGCAACCGAAGTTTTCATTTTTAATATTTTTGTTTATAACTGTCAATTAATTTAAAATACCATATTGAATTCTTCGCTATTTACTCTTTACATACAAATAAAATATTTCTTCAAATTCCAACACATTTCGCTGGCTTATTGATTTTTGTTAAGTGAGCTAAAACTGCGGTATTTTTGATACGCAATTTTTTGGTACGCAACCTACTAGATACTTTATATTTAGGTTAATGTTTTAATAAATCGTTTTAACCAAACTTTATATTTAAATATACACATATACTGAACAATACTGGATATAAGAAAAAAAATATTAAATTCATTTTACCATTAAAATGCACCAAAATATACGTAAAAGTACTGAAAAATGTCCCCGTACGCAACACGGAATGCGTGATATATTTAAACATATCTTTGATACAAATTACCCAATTTCTATAGTTATACCTATCAATTTTAACCTTGCAAAATTTCCTACATGTTTATTTAACAAATTTTTCATTAGGATGAGTAGTTTTTGCGCTATCAATAGAAATATTTTGAAAAAATGTATTTTTCACGTGAAAATACAAGACAAAAATGCCTTCAAAAATTCATAAAAAATCGAAAATACTTTTGGTCTTGAAAATACATTGTCATTAGAGAAAATAAGCTATAGTTTAAAGAAATTCGTGCCAAAATAAGGGCAGGAGATCCATTTGTGTGGATCTCCTAAAATTCGACATTCTACAGTTATATTTTTGTTATATCATACTTGGAAAGATCTATCCAAAAATATCTGTGGTTTCAGACAAGTTGCATCTCTGAGAGATGGCCTGTATTTTAGTTGTGTTCGTTTTAAGCATTTTTGCACATGCTGTCGATATGAAGGAAACTTATGAGACAATCAGCCCTATTCCAAAATCCGTCGTAGCGTAAATTTTCTATCGGATTCGTAATGAAGTATTCTACAATCCGAATCGAATTCAAGCATTCTTACATTCGTAGCATTGCAACTACACATTCCGAACGTATCAACTTTTGACAGCTGTTTTTCGGATTTTTTCACGAAAGCCTTGCCTCGACGGATTTCTTAACGACAAAAGAAAACAATTACATTTTTATAGAATTAGGTCGTAAAATAAAACTTATAATTAATTTTTGGTTAATAAAGTTAAATTATTTTTATTTAAACCTGTGAATATGTTAGTTAAAATTTATTTAGTGCATTTCCTACGTTTCGTAATCCATTTCCAAAGGGTTGATGGAATCTCGCAATATTCATCGACGAATTTTCATAGATTCTCTATGTGAGAAATCTTTCTTTTATTGTGCGAAAATTGCAATTGCAATGAAATCCATTCAAAATCACAGCTAAAAAATAAAATTTTTAACAAAAACACTTCAGTTTTTCAATTTTTCTTTTTATTTATTTGTCTGCTGTTGAAACTAGTTGTTTTCGAACTCCCGAAAGTAAGTTCGAAAAGGGGAAGTTTCGTTTGGATTTTGGATTTGCAAATTTGTCGTATTCGTAGCGTAGCTTTACGTTCGGAAATTCATTACGGCGGATTCTGGAATAGGGCTGAATATCAAAATTGCTCAAAAACATTAGGGCCATTCGCAATCTTGTGTATTTGAGATTGTGCAATAGCTACAATAAAATTACCTAACAATTGTGAACAGTCTTTTTCAGTTCACTTCGATACACTTGTTGAAAAACATGAAATTCACAGCTGATTGATGAAAAACAAAATTATTTTCTACTGGAAAATTTGCTTAAATCAATTTTATGTCGAAAAAAATCTTTAAGGCTCAATTAATTCGTTTTTTATTTTCTTATCTTCAATATCGGTTTTTTTTTCGCCTTAACCTTTTTTTCATTATCGGCTGTCAGTGTGCAATTTAGTATTGCATATGAATATTAAATATAAACTATGGATTTTAGTGTTGCATATTTCCAATAGCGTAGTGTATCCCTGTATATTTTGTTTGTGCAGAGTAAAAATATAATCTACCATTTTGGAAATGCTATGATGCCAGACCATTTGCACCGGAATGTGAATAGCCCTATTAAGTATAAAAAGCGTGAGTGGAAAGGTTGTTCCGATTAGAAAGGAGTTTCCATTTTGAGTGGATTGCAAGATGTTTACACAAAATGTTGTTGTTTTCTCTGCCTTTGGGATAGTCTAGCTCGTGGCGAGCATTTTGTCAAGAAGAACTGGCCAAAAAGAGAGGATAAGAAAGTTGAAAGATACAACGTAAAATATGTTGCTCTGGTTAAAATAGAAAACATTATTTTGCCAGCTTTGCACATCAAATTAGGACTAATAAAAAACGTTATCAAAATTTTTAAGATTGAATGAGAAGCGTTAACTTTCTTAAAAACCTTTTTTCCAGAACTGTCATTGGTAAAAAATTACAGAAGCTCTGTTCGATGGCCCACACATCAAAATATTCCTCTGTAGCGAAGAATTCCAAGAGTTCTTATCTTCCGAAGAAAAATCTGCCTGGAATTCTATTCTGTTGTTTGTTACTGTCTTTTTAGGACCTATTTAACAATAGGTGTCTGAAATACACAGAAAACATTCGTGGCATACTTATAAATTATGCAAAAATTGGTATAAAAGACTCGTATTTCATTTATTTATAAAATTTGTTTAAAAAAGTTGAATTTATAATTGATATTTTAGAACTTCATTAAAAAAGTTGTTTTTTTTTATCACCAGGTGCAAACGTATCATTAAAAATTAATTTTCTGCAGTCACATTTAGATTTCTCTCTTCCAAATCTTGGCAAAGTAAATGACGAACACGACAAAAAAAAAATACATTCAAAGTAAAATTAAATCAAAAATTTAAAAACAGTAAAATGTCAAATCTTAGTACTTTCACGCAAATGCATCTCCTGCAATTGTTTTTGCACGAATTTCTTTCAGCGATAACTTATTTTTTCTACTAAAAATGAATTTTTAAGACAAAAATAAATAATTTTTCCACTTTCTGCAGTTTTCGATTTTTTATGAATTTTTGAAGACATTTTTAAATAATAATTTGGAAATAATTTTTTCAAAATATTTATTTTGATAGCGCAAAAAATACTCATCCAAATAAAAAATTTTGTTAAAAAAACATATTATTTCTATATGCCTAAAATTGAGAGGTTTAATTATAAAAATTGGATAAGTGGTATCCAAGTTATGTTCAAATATATGCAACTATATTCGCAAAAAACGACAAAAAATTTAAAAATCAATATATTACGCAAACAAAAAAAATGTGGTCATTTTACCTGTGTTAACGTCAGCATATTTACATTAATCTTACATGGTTGAAAAGGTATTTTGAGTACATTTGCAGAATATAATTTTTATTCGAATAAGTTGTCATTAAGATAGGTAAGACTAAGCAAATGTAAAAACCTTTTATCCCAATGGAACAGTGCAAACCAATAGCAACACAGCTCCAAGGTATATTCAACATGGTAGTGTTGTCCCAGATAGGTGAGTACCATAGCTGTCAAACATAAGAAGAGCGTAAACGACAAAGCATAAGAACTTGAACCAGGGATGGAACTATAGCCACAATTGTGCTATTTTTCGTACTTTCGAGATCAGACGAGAGTTAAGGCACGTACGTTTTCATTTCGGACTATTTAAATTAATCGGAGTTAAAAAAACCAAGTTGCATGTAAATGTAATTAATGTAATTTTCGATTTTTGATGCACCTTGTTGCTTTCTTTGACATTTCGTTATTCTTATCAGTGCTAGTAAAGTTACTTCAACATAATTACACGACTCCAAAAAATTTGGAAATTTTCACTATAACACACAGCGATAACATTTTGTATAGTGAATTTTTCGTCGAATCCAAGTATCGTAATATTTATTTTCGATCAGCCAAAATTTTTCATATAAATTGGCAAATATTAAAAAAAAATCCACTGTTGAGAGCAATAATTTACATAAACGCTTGTAAAAATTTTTCTTTTCTTTCAATGAATTGTTGTATATTGAAGAGTATAGTCAAACCAAAAATTTTAAGGCATAAAATGTACAGTATCAGTAGTACAGTTTTTCTCTTCAAAAAAGTTATCTCTTCAATCTGATTTCATTAAAAAATTTAAAGCATATATATTAAACCGGATCGCTTTTGTAAGGGGGGGGGGAAAAATCATTCGTTCGGGGTCTTTAAGTTAGAAGAACTCATAAAAACGATTTCTGTATACTTTTTTTTCAAATCGGAGAAAATTTATCGGAGCGTTTTTGATTCTACTGAAGGTACTTTTTGTTAAAAAAACATGTGTTTTGCTTGTAACTTTTTATTTTTCAAAGAACACATACCCAAATCTGCAAAAAATATAAATTCCTTACTTATACCATTATTTAGGCGAAAAAATTATTGAACTTATGTTTAATTATAACTCTTATCGACCTCCAAACATAGAATTATTTGCTATTTTTAAAAACACATTATGTTAAAACTTCTGTAAAAGACACATTTTCTATTGGATTTACGTAAAATTGATCTTCTTGGAAAGGAATTAAAAGAAAAATAAAAAAAAAGCCACTTTAAAGTCTCTTGTAAAGTTCTTAAACTTGGAATCACTTAAAAATTTATTATAATAATAAAAACGACTTTTTTCCAGCAGTTTTAACAAAATGTGTTTCTTAAACAAAAAAAAAAATCTATTTTTATAGGTCAATAAGAGTTATCAGTTTATGAGCGTTGGACAAGGGGGCGTAACATGCCGGGTTTCAGCTAATAAGAGATAATAACTAATTTTTAAAATTTTTTTTATGCTTAAAAGAAATTTATCTTTTTAGCAGATTTCTAAAGTCGATTACTGACGTTTAGTCATTTTTCACACATAGATATGTTTTATCCGATAAATAAAAAAAAGGATAATTTAATTCCTTTCCAACAAGCTCAATTTTAGGTAGATCCAATGAAAAATGTGTTTTTTACAGAGGTTTTTACAAAATGTGTTTTTAAAAATAGCAAAAATTCTATGTTTGGAGGTCAATAAAAGTTATAATAAAACCAATTCAAAAAATTTCTTTATGCCTAAATGTTGGTATAAGTAAGGAATTTATATTTTTAGAAGATTTGGATATATGTTTTTTTAAAAATAAAAAAATACCAGCAAAAACATGTTTTTTTAACAAAAAGGACCTTCAGGAGAATCAAAAACGCTCCGATAAATTTTCTCCGATATGAAAAAAGTATGCTGAAATTATTTTTATGATTTCCTCTATCTTTAGAGACCCCGAACGGCGGAATCCAAATTTTGACCCGGTCTCATATATATGTCTATAGAAAAGTCGTAATTTACAAAATTATAGCATTTAAAGATACACATTTTAAAAATCTTTATTTTTTATATATTCAGCCCTATCGGGAATAACTTTTCACGTGGAATCGAAAAAGGGAGTTTTCATTTTTAAGATAAAGATAAAGAAAATTTTTAATGCAATTTTGTCCATCAACGGTTTGTCAACAAATTTGCATAAAAATCTTCAAAATGTTCATAAGCTTTATCTTAAAAATGAAAACTCCCTTTTTCGATTTCCCGTGAAAAATTATTCCCGATTAGGTTGATTTAGTATCACAATACATGAATAAAATTTTTGAAGTGCCTTTTGCTTTGTTTTTAAAATAACTTGATTTAAAAATGTATTACAAACTAATTTAATACAAAAAGCATACACTAAAGGAAAACAATTTTTACTCTCTGAGGTTTGCCATTGTCTGCAGAGAGGTGACGACCGAACAGAAAAATTAATTCAATTGAAAAAACTTTTCTGTCTGAGTTGGAATTGAACCCGGGCTACCGCGCACTCTACCCACTAGGGGCCACGCACTCTACCCACTAGGCTACGGCCGCCACACGGGACATAATGGGACATTCACAAATATTTTTCCTGGCATGACGAGACGACAACCCTTGGCGAATTTATGCCCTGGATCAGTTTGTGGATCATAGTAGCAATTAGTCAATTTTTAGTGAGTCATTATGTTGTTTTTTTTTAAATGCGTTATTAAATTGTCCATGGACCATAAGCTTACCAATAATCTTCCAAATTCTTACCAATACATTGCATATTAGATTATTTATCAATAAAAAACGAAAACTTTCAGCAAAAATGACAATCACTCTTACAAAAACAGGAAAATTTTTGATTTTTGGTTTCAGCTGACGCTCCTTGTTTAGTGTAAGTAAAATCTTTTAAAAAAGGTACTATTTTTCTCTGCAATTCGGTACAATCTGAAAAGTTCCACTTTCATCCCTGGCTTGAACACATTGAAGACAGATGACAGACAACTGATTGTGAAAATATTGTGGAACAAGCAACGTTTCAGCGATAGCGTATTTCTTCACGAGGCACACAAAAATGTTCCAATCTCTTTTTGAAGAGGCTTTCGATTAATTGCACAATTTTTTTGGGTTTAATTTTATCAATTAAATCAATTTAAATCACAAAAATTCACAACACAATTTCAATTGACAAGTTTTGTTGTTTGTTTTTTTTTTTCGTAAACAATGAAATTTGACAGCTAAGTTACCCACCACAAGATACAATTGTATCTACTAACACTACCTCATTATATATACCTTGCACAGCTCTATTGAACATCGTTGCTGTAGCATACACGAGAGAGAAGAGAGTGACTCAGAACACTTCCACAGAGCTGTGTGGCATTGTTGTTGCTGTTTCTTAATTACTCTCTAGAACTGATAACCTAAACAGAATGAAGTAATTTAATTCAATAAACCCAGTGGTAAATAGACACATGACGTAACCAATTATTTCTTTTATACCTACAATGTAGCTGCGAGACCCGCAACGCCTGTAGAGTTAATAATTGAGTTTTTGAAGTGAAAATTTCTTCAGGCACGTTTAGTAATTTTGTGTAGAGGAAAATCTTTACTTTAACGAAACCCTCCCTTACTCATTACAGGACATCCACAAATTAAGAGAAATGCCATATTACATACAGTTTTAGTCGTATTAGCCAAAAATGTATAAAATTTAATAAATTTGGTATGTTGCCATGACTACTTTCAACGGCTGTTAAACGACAACACTGTTTATTTGCTTGTTTGTTTGTTTGTTTGTTTGTTCGTTCTTTATCCCTTTCAGACCTGACGCTAAGCCACTGAGAATTTTTTTATGATTTTTTAAGTAAATGGACTTTATATGCTTTGAAAATATATTCAAAGCCAAAACTTTGATATTTTCATATCCTTCAAGGATTTTCAAGAACCAAAAGTTTGTACTGAAATAATTTTTTTACACTAAATGACCTCAAATCAATTAAGATTTTAAAATATATTATTTTATTTGTTAAAATGTGCCCACTTCACTAAAATTGCGCTATTAGTATTTTAGTAAATGAAAAAAAAACCTAACGTCCGCTGCTCATTTCTTAAAAAAATAAGTATGACGCGAGAATTCCGTGAAAATTTAAGAAACGGCAAAATTAACATCGAAACAATATGAGAAGTAAACATAAACAATAATCAGCGCAATCGATACATGAAAATTTGTTTTACATTCTGATTCTGATAACAGCGAGCACAGAGTACGTTAAATGAGTTGTAGATATGTATTTACCAAAAGTATTTATCAATGTTATATTTGTAAACTATGATAAACGTTTTTCAACAAAAATTAAAAAAAACAACAGACAAATCGCTTTTGATATGGTCGAACTTCACCACAGGCGATACTAGTTTAAAAAAAAGTCTGTCAAAAAATTTTTACTCCAAATCTATAAGAAAATTATAGTTGGATGCCATTTCCAGATATTTTTTTCTGATTTTGGCTTATAGTGTAATGGAACAAATTTTGTGTGAATAGAAAAACTAACAGCAGATTTCCTCAAAGTAAAACAAATATTGTTTAAAATATGTATATATCAAAACATTTTTCTTTGAATGAACAACAAACAAATTCAATACAATAAACTTTAAGTTATGTTCTTTTTTCTGTGTACTATCTATCATTTATACTTATGCATATCTTCTATATAACTATAGATTTTGGATGTAGGTCTCTACGTATCATATGAAGCAAATCAAATTCAACTCAACTGAACTCGTTTTCATTGTAGAGCTAGACACTGCATTCAACCAACCCACCATCCATCCACCCATCCATCCTATCATTCATTCATTCATCTAAATATCTATGTAGCTGAGCTGCTACTCTTCATCGGTATTCAGTCATTTAAGATTTTACCATGTAACGCCACTTCAAAAAATCTAACATTATTTCTTGCGCACTCTCGCAACTAAGCGTTTGATTTTTTCATTTGACACAGTAAAAACGCTTAGATGTTTTTTAAAAAAAACATCATCTACATAAATGTAGCGGCAAAAGAACCCATCCTTATAGCAAGTAGAGCCTTTTTTTTGCTCCTTTTTAATTTAAATTTTGGTCTTAAGTATTTTTATCAATTTATCCTTTTTTCTTCTTATTTTTTCTTTCGTTTGTTTTTTTGGTGTGTAGCGGTGCCTGTCCCTGTTCCGTCAACAAAACATGTGTGGACCCAAATCAATCATGCAACTGCGATGTGAAGGAAAACAAATGGTACTCGGACGAAGGATATTATTCCGAACCACACAGTTTGGGCATAACAAATATGTTCTTTCTGCAGCAGAAGGATTTGGATGAGGAGGCGCAAGGACGCATAACATTGGGACCATTAGAGTGTGTGGAAACGAGTGAGTATGGATCCAGTATGGAATTGGTAGCACAAAAACATGGAAGAAAATATTTTGCTTAAGTGTTAAATAATATGGAGTTGCAAAAATGAAAAATAGCTATTTTAAATCCTTTTAACATTTTCTGCCCCACACTCATCTGTTTTCTTTTTAATTTTGCCTAATGGGTATTCGTTCACTCGACGCTGTCCTGACGGCATATCAACGAAACCCTTATTATAATAAGGATTTTAAGGAAAGATTTTAAGAATGAAAAACAAGTTAAATGAACTCTTGACTTTAATATATAAAAATACTTTTTGAACAATTTTCACGGTTTTGAGTGTTCTTTTTAGAATTTAATAAACGAAAAAAATTTCTTTTTTAAATTGACTTTCTTCATTCTCCATCCTTAACCTTTTTTTACCCTATGTAACAAAATCATTCATCTTTGCTTGTTTAATGACATCTTGATTGATGTAATCAGCGTTTTTTGCCAGATTTGAAATGAATGAAGAATAGCAGCATAAAAATAACATAATTTTCCGTACTTTAATTAATCTAACATCTTTAAAAGAGTAATTTTATTTGTACAATTTGTCTTACATTAAAAAACTCAATTAATTTATATGCATCTTAACATCGCGCAGTGAGCTTTTTTCGATTTTAGGATCACAAGAGATTATTTTTTTCGTAATTTCATTAAAAAAAAGTGTTTCGACGGGGTATTAATTCAACATTATGAAAATGATACAAAAAACTTCATGCTCTCTTTACTTTTTGTTTAAATTCGTGAAAGTTAAAACATTTTCTAAACAAAAAGTAGCTTAACTAAAGCAAATAATGAAAGACAATTTGAAATATTTATAGTTTTGAGCGAAATGTGCATTATTAAATTATTTTTTTTTATGAAAGTCTTAAGCACCTTTGTATTAAAAACAATAAAAACAAAATATTGCCTGCAAAAAAATTAGAAAAATTGTCGAAGTGTGCCAATAAATTCTTGAAGGAGTTTGAATTTAGCTAAAGTTTCGTAGAAAATATGTAGTAAATAGTATGTAGTACTTTTTTCCTTTTAATAAAAACAAAATTATTTGTTGTTTTCAAATTAATAACCAGTTTCGGTTTCGGTTTCGGCCGAATATTATAAAATGGCCGAATATTCGGTTTCGGTTTCTGCCAAAATTCCGGTTTCGGTCGGACACTAGCTATAACTATTACAACTGCTTTGACATTATATTTCTGCGAAAAATTCTCCGTTTATTTGCATATAAGAAAGAATTATTCATTTGAAAAAACGTTTAAAAAAAGTATTTTGACATAAAACGCATTGATTTCCAAGATAATTTGTAGGTACTCTTAAATTTAATGACAAATAATATTAAATTCATAACTCAAAATAAGTTTTGACCTAATTTTTTTTAACAACACTTTTTTTAAATTTTTTTAAACTTCGTTTGCCACTGTGAGGCGGCCGTAGCCTAGTGCGTAAAGTGCGTGGCCCCTAAGCTAAAGAACCGTGGTAGCCCGGGTTCAATTCCAGCTCAGACAGAAAAGTTTTTTCAAATAAATATATTTTTCTGTTCGGCCGTCACCTCTCTGCAGACAATGGCAAACCTCAGAGAGTAAAAATTGCCATGTAAAGCTTCTTGAGAACATAAGCCGTTCGGAGTCGGCATAAAACACGTAGCTCCAGTTCTCGATCATTTGTGATCAAACATTTAATAACACGCACAACACAATTGATCAATAGAAACTAGTTCAAAGTCCTTCCAAGGGCTGAAATTTCCAGTTTATTTATATTTATTATTTATTTAAACTTCGTTAATTTGGTGATCTAGTTTTATGGAAAATATATCTAAAAGTTAACCGATTTAAATAATTTTTAGCATGACGATAAGTGTAGTTAAATAAACTGAATATATTTTTTAAAAACACAAACAAGCGATTTTATGCGGTTTTTCCTTATTGAAAAAATTTCATTTGTATAGAAAGTAGGCGATGCAGTTGAGCAAGAATTCTAATTTGTTGTTTTTTTTTTACTAAATTTGCGCTAATAATCCTTATAAACCTTTTATAGTGGCTGAGATAATGCAAATGTCTTCCTAAAATCGAAAAAACATCGGTTCAAAAGCATTTTTTTCAAAATCTTTCATTTTGTCATACAAACATCGTCTCCTAAAACATCCAGAGGGGAAATTCGTTAGTTAAAATATTTTTTAACCATTACAACCATTATATTTTTAGCTCCTTTTAAGGCAGACTTATCATTGTCTAATCAGTTGGATACAAAGTTTCGTAAGGATTATCCTCACTTAAAGAGTCCTTACTAAATTATTTTATAATTATAAACTGTAACTACTAGGGCTATCAGTCCCGGGATCCCGATTCCCGAAATTCCGGAATCCCAAACCAATTAACTGTCCCGGAATACCGGGATTACAAATCCTAAGTCCCGGAATTCATAAGAAAATATAAAAATTTTAGCAACTTTAATTGCAACTGCACTGTAAATGATGTTTTTTTTATTTTATCGAAATCACCCTGTTCTTTTTTTTCTCTCTATACATTTTGAAAGTCTACTTTTTAGTTTGTTTTGGTTGTGATCTTCAAAGACTCTGTTTACTAGGCTGTTCAACTTTCATGGAATCTTGAAAATAGCAATAATTTTATAAATCGTCGCTTAAGAAAATAAATGTCGTATGTGAAAATTTTCACTTTTGAGATTATTGAGAAAAAGGGGCTATATTACAAAATCTAGCAGAGCAATATTCTTCAGAAGTTCAGGCCTATTTGCAGACACATTTTACAATAGATTACGAAACTAATACTACCACTAAAACTAAACTTCTAAATAAATTACTTTGTGGACTTACCGCTATTTTTTTAGAATTTATAGCCCCTTTTTCTCAATAACCCCAAAAGTAAAAATTTTCACGTACGACATATGTTTTCTCAAGCGACAAGCTGTACTATAATTTTATTACTATACTAAAGGTTTTTTACTATAAAAAAAAATTTATTCACATCATACTTTTTACTGTTAGTAATTTATTACTATAATATTTGAATAAAAAATATTTCTTTCCTTAAATTTTTTTAAATTTTTTAAATTAATTTAAATATAAATGTATGTTGTTTCTTTTGTTTAACTTATTTACGTTTATGTTTTATGTTTACAATAAAATGAAATATTATTTGATATTTTTAAACACCTTTTGTTTTCATTCTTAAATAAATGTTTAACTAAATTGTTATATTCTAAAATAAATTCTTAAATAAAATTAATATGAAAAATCATTCCTTTTTAACTAAATAAACTAAATGAATAATTTAATAAATAAATAAATTAAAAAAATTAAATAAATTAAAAAAATTGAATAAATTAAATAAATTAAATAAATTAAATAAATTAAATAAACTAAATAAATTAAATAAACTAAATAAATTAAATAAAATTCATAAATTAAATTAATTAAATAAATTAAATAAATTAAATAAATTAAATAAATTAAATAAATTAAATAAATTAAATAAATTAAATAAATTAAATATATTAAATAAATTAAATAAATTAAATAAATTAAATAAATTAAAAAAATTAAATAAATAAAATTCATTAAATAAATTAAATAAATTAAATAAATTAAATAAATTAAATAAATTAAATAAATTAAATAAATTAAATAAATTAAATAAATTAAATAAATTAAATAAATTAAATAAATTAAATAAATTAAATAAATTAAATAAATTAAATAAATTAAATAAATTAAATAAATTAAATAAATTAAATAAATTAAATAAATTAAATAAATTAAATAAATTAAATAAATTAAATAAATTAAATAAATTAAATAAATTAAATAAATTAAATAAATTAAATAAATTAAATAAATTAAATTAATTAAATAAATTAAATAAATTAAATAAATTAAATAAATTAAATAAATTAAATAAATTAAATAAATTAAATAAATTAAATAAATTAAATAAATTAAATAAATTAAATAAATTAAATAAATTAAATAAATTAAATAAATTAAATAAATTAAAAAAATTAAATAAATTAAATAAATTAAATAAATTAAATAAATTAAATAAATTAAATAAATTAAATAAATTAAATAAATTAAATAAATTAAATAAATTAAATAAATTAAATAAATTAAATTAATTAAATAAATTAAATAAATTAAATAAATTAAATAAATTAAATAAATTAAATAAATTAAATAAATTAAATAAATTAAATAAATTAAATAAATTAAATAAATTAAATAAATTAAATAAATTAAATAAATTAAAAAAATTAAATAAATTAAATTCATTAAATAAATTAAATAAATTAAATAAATTAAATAAATTAAATAAATTAAATAAATTAAATAAATTAAATAAATTAAATAAATTAAATAAATTAAATAAATTAAATAAATTAAATAAATTAAATAAATTAAATAAATTAAATAAATTAAATAAATTAAATAAATTAAATAAATTAAATAAATTAAATAAATTAAATAAATTAAATAAATTAAATAAATTAAATAAATTAAATAAATTAAATAAATTAAATAAATTAAATAAATTAAATAAATTAAATAAATTAAATAAATTAAATAAACTAAATAAATTAAATAAATTAAATAAATTAAATAAATTAAATAAATTAAATAAATTAAATAAATTAAATAAATTAAATAAATTAAATAAATGAAATAAATTAAATAAATTAAATAAATTAAATAAATTAAATAAATTAAATAAATTAAATAAACTAAATAAATTAAATAAACTAAATAAATTAAATAAACTAAATAAATTAAATAAAATTAATAAATTAAATTAATTAAATAAATTAAATAAATTAAAAAAATTAAATAAATTAAATAAATTAAATAAAGTTAATAAATTAAATAAATTAAATAAATTAAAAAAATTAAATAAATGAAATAAATTAAATAAATTAAATAAATTAAATAAATTAAATAAATAAATAAAATAAATTAAATAGGGTTAGGTTAGGTTAGGTTGAGGCGGCAGCCGCTGTACGTGCTTAAAACCAAAACGCACGTACCACAGCTCACTTAGACCAGTGAGGTCCGTTGTGATACCGCTGCACACTTGGCCTTCAGTCCGAGTGGAACCACATTGAGCTCTTAATAAAGCTTGTTAGACGTTTGACGCTTGTCTCCGACAGGTCGTCAAGCTCCGAAAAGAAGAATGACCCCAAATGTTTATGCCTTCTTCTCGCAAGCGCGGGACAGGAACATAGAAGGTGGGAGATAGTTTCCTCCTCCTCCTCGTCCCTGCAGCTTCTGCAGAAGTCATTAGTGATGACTCCCAATCTGGAGGCATGTCTGCCTATTAGGCAGTGCCCTGTGGTAACAGCCACTAACGTAGCCACCTCTGATCTTCCCAACGAGAGAAGGACTCTCGATCGCTTTGGGTTTAGAGTCGGCCAGATAAGCCTTGTTGTTCTGCATGTTGAGAGTTCAGCCCATCTTGAGTTGGCTTTAGATGTGGTGTACTCATTAAGTAGCATTTTGACAGTTGCCATCGGGATGCTCGGCGAGTTTCGACCCATTAGAGTCACCGATGTACCTTTCCTAGCAAGCTCGTCTGCTTTTTCATTTCCACGTATGCCCTTATGCCCAGGTACCCAGATTAAGCTGATGTCAAAGAACTTTGACATTTCGCCTAATGCAGCACGGCATTCTCTGGCTACTTTAGAGTTGATGGATACCTGCTCAATCGATTTGATCGCTGCTTGGCTGTCCGAGAAAATATGTATTTCTCGTTTAGAGATGACGTTCTCTGAGAGCCAGGTTGCAACTTCTTTAATCGCCATCATTTCGGCTTGGTAAACACTACAGTGATCCGGCAGCCTACGAACTAAGGATACCCCTAATTCTTTTGAGTAGACCCCATACCCGACCTTGCCATTTAATTTTGACCCATCTGTATAGAAATAAAGACACCCTGGTTTCCACGGCGCACCTTTATTCCAGTATGTTCTAGGCGGAATAAGCGTACCGTAGTTTCCATCAAAGGAAAGCAGTGGTTTACAATAATCAGTCCTTGGTGGAATGAAGTTGAATTTGTAGAGTATAGATGCGTGTCCTGAACCCAGGATAAATAAATTAAATAAATTAAATAAATTAAATAAATTAAATAAATTAAATAAATTAAATAAATTAAATAAATTAAATAAATTAAATAAATTAAATAAATTAAATAAATTAAATAAATTAAATAAATTAAATAAATTAAATAAATTAAATAAATTAAATAAATTAAATAAATTAAATAAATTAAATAAATTAAATAAATTAAATAAATTAAATAAATTAAATAAATTAAATAAATTAAATAAATTAAATAAATTAAATAAATTAAATAAATTAAATAAATTAAATAAATTAAATAAATTAAATAAATTAAATAAATTAAATAAATTAAATAAATTAAATAAATTAAATAAATTAAATAAATTAAATAAATTAAATAAATAAAATAAATTAAATAAATTAAATAAATTAAATAAATTAAATAAATTAAATAAATTAAATAAATTAAATAAATTAAATAAATTCAAAAAATTAAATAAATTAAATAAATAAAATAAATTTAGTTAATTAAATAAATTAAATAAATTAAATAAATTAAATAAACAAATAAAATAAATTAAATAAATTAAATAAATTAAATAAATTAAATAAATTAAATAAATTAAATAAATTAAATAAATTAAATAAATTAAATAAATTAAATAAATTAAATAAATTAAATAAATTAAATAAATTAAATAAATTAAATAAATTAAATAAATGAAATAAATTAAATAAATTAAACTTAAGTAAATAAATTAAATAATAAATAATTAATAAGTCATGATTTTTCAAATTACTTTTATTTAAGAATTTATTTTAGAATATAAGAATTTAGATAAACATTTATTTATTTATGCTAAAAAAGTTATCATACCGTAATCATTATTTTCTTATATAATTTTTTTCGATCTGGTTTAATCAGGAGTGATCTGTTTTTTAATCATATAATTTACAAGTGTTTCCCCTTAAAATACAAAATGCACTTTTAGAATTCGACTTTTTCTTCCCAGTTATTGTTGAATGTTTTCCCTAATGTTCTTCTATGTACATTACAACTGTTTTGTTACCTTTGTCTGCATTAGTAATTATGATTTCGACTTTGTGCTGTCTTATAAACTTTCGAGAGTTTTTGAATATTTTAAGTATGAACGAGGATTAAGTTTGGATTTCTATTAAAAAAAAAATAATATGCAATCGTTTTTGCTAAAACGCAGAATTTAAGAGCAAGAGTTTTTAACGGTCCTTGCTTTTAATACAGATAAATGTTTTAAAATTTTGGCAATTCAAGATCCCAAAAAATTCCGGGATCCTGGGATCATAAATGTAAGAACCCAAAATCCCGGGATTCACCAAAACCCTTCGGGATTCACCAAAACCCTTCGGGATTGAAAGCCCTAGTAGTTACACGGTTAAAAATCTTGGACTAAATTTAAAAACTTTTTGGATTACATATAGGACAACACCAAAAAAAGATTACTTTTTAATCCAAGAAAAAGTTTAAAATTTTCTTATCAAAAAGAGAATACTTTTAAAGCCAAAAACAGTTTAAAAAAAGCAATATAAATATCAACTTAAAACAAAAAACTACTCTGACCATTTCATGACTTGAACCTCAAGGCGCACATCAGAGGCGTGTGCTCACATTACGTGTGCTTTCTAATATTAATCACAGGAACTGCCACACCAAATTTCAACTTTGTACCTTTCACCGTAATCGAGATATGAGTTGGGTATAAAAATACCCAACCATCGTTAGTGTGTTTTAAATGGACACAAATTCCTTCTGCAACGACAGCACAGTTTTATATAAAGAATTTTCTACCAATAGCAGGTATAGTTGGTTAGTTTGCTAAGATAGATTTTACAATTTTTTTTTTTATATAAATTTTTTTACAAATCATAAAAACACAAATTTTCTGATTTTTAAACTTAATCTCTTTTGACTTTGAAAATGTAATTGTTAACGTACAAATTTCTTGACACACACCCAAAAAAATATTTATAGCTGTATGTATGGGATTAAAAAATAGTACTTTTTGGATTAAAAATTCCTTTAAACTAAAGTTTGTAACCTTATCAGAATTTATATCGAATATAATTTAAAAACAATATCTTATCATAATAAAAATTTCTTGATCATTGAAGACCTGTTTATTGACTCTTTCCTTATGCAAATGTGCCTGGCAAACAATAAATTTGCACTTTTTCAACATTTTTTTGGTGTTGTTTTAATGATTGGTACTCTAGGTTTACATTAGCCGTCAAAACATAACAGCTTGCAAATTTCTGCTTCAACAAATTTGTGTAGCGGAAAATAACAACATTTGACAAGTACTGGAACTTTGCGAAATTTTTGGGTACGGTAACAGGGAATAGAAAATAGCATGAATTCGTACGAATGTGCAAGTACTTATTAAGTACTTAGTCTTAATATTCCTTCAATATTTGAACTCCAAGAGCTGCCAGATTAAAATTTTTTAAAAATAGTACAAATTGATTTTATCTTGAATCTATTTGAAATGTTCCCAATTAAAAATTTATAACTTTGTGAGGTAATTTTCTACACCATCTCTCCAAAAATACTATTTTTGCATAGAGAACACTCTTCTTGTTTTTTTTTACCTTTAAAATACCTCATTTTAGTATCTTTTATAGTGCCAAAACATTTTTCTCTACAACATATTTGCCCAACTTTTTTCTTTTTAATCTCTTTTTAGATACTCAAAAGTATGTCGTCACCTTTACAACATCGCAATCGTACATCGAGGTACCCGGCTGGCGTAAAGGTGACATTGCTTTCTCCTTTCGCACCACCGGCGAAAAGGCGATACTGCTATTTCAACCACCCATACGTCCATATTATCCCTCATTTATGGTCGCCCTTACTGGTGACTATCAGCTGACCTTTAATTTTACTCTAAGTACTGGCACCACGCGTGAGCTGGTCATAAATTCACATCGCAAATTAAATGGTGGTGAATGGCATAAAATATGGATTGACTACAATGAGTACCATGTGCGTTTTATGATAAACACCGATTACCAGATGGTTGATCTATTGCCTGAGGAGGAATTTGGGCCATTTGAAGGCAGCATGTATATTGGTGGTGCCACAGCGTAAGTACATTTTTTATTATAATATTTCTTAAGCATCGTAAAAATGATTAAATTTTTATTGTTCCCATTTCCAAATTTATCACTTAAAACTACTGATTTATATGTCTTTTATATATGTTACGAGTATTACGATATATATGTAGTGGAGCAAACCATCACATTTTTTCACTCAACGCACTGTGGTCTAGATAGCGCGCATTAGTGATAAAAACCGTCAAAAAGTTTGTTGCCCAAAATAAGTTTTTCAAGTTGGTAACACACTTCTCATGAAATGAGATATCTGATGATAACTCTAATTCGAATCTTTAACCTTCCAAAGACAATAAAATACCATTAATTTAAGATCTCTGCTCATTTGTGTTCACAATAAATAGTCAATACAAGGTATTTCGTAGTGGTTTTCGTAAATTTTTTACTGATTTTCAATATTATAACCATGAAACAATATTTTGAGAGACAGTTTTATATTTTAATTTAATTTTTTAAGCTTTATTATAAACAGTCTAAAAAATATATTAAAAAGTTATCTTTCAATGTTATTTAAAACAAATATTGGTGAAGGCAAGTGTTACAATATATTTGTTTCAAATCGTTATTATATATGTGTCAATCAAAAAAAAAATACATGCAGCCGTTTGCATCCATTAAAATTATTTGACATCGAAAATAAAAAAATGCTTTAATTTATTGATTCTTATAGCTTAAGGATGAAGTCTAGTGCTCGAGTCTTAAATTTTTTTTTATGTATTTTGAAAGCACAATATATTAAGAGTATACTCTAAAAACTTCAAATAAAAATTTTAAATATTAACGAAGTAAGAGCACATAGTCGAGAGCGTCTCATATTGCGCGGTGTGTGTTGTTGAAATTTTAAAGCGTTTTTCTCGAAACAGCGTTTTTTCGATCGGCCCGGGTGTTTTAAAAAATCTTATCGAAATGAAGACCTTATTGAAAGGTTTTATAGTATACTTCAGTATATCTTGTGGTTTTAAAATAGATTCAGAAAAATGTATATTGTATAGTTTACAAACTGCAAAAGTGTTCGTCACAATGTATCCACGGTTTTACATGCCTCCAACTGTTCATAACAAGCGCGTCGAAAGCTAATTTCATCTGGGGGGCAGTACAAATGGGGGTGCAAAAAAAATCACCAACATTTTTTAAAAGAAACATGAATTTGAATAAACAAATTTTTTATTTGAGTTTAAAATAAAAAAAAATATAAAACTAAATAAAAAATATTAAAATTTCATTATTTTTAAAAGTTTTTCCAATCACGGTTGCCACTTGCTTATTTTTTGTTTTACCAAATTCTCCGAAAAAATGTACCAAATAGGAAAAAATGTACCAATTTTTTTTTAATATAATGATTTTTATGATAATAATTCACTGGAGTATATCTGTTTACATACCAAACATAACAAAAATATTAAGTTATGTAATACGCTTTTAACAAAATAATAAATACATCAAAATATTTCTTTTGCTGGCTAAATATAATTAGATTCATTGCGTTCGACACACAATTTTTTAGAGAGCTTTTTGTTGTTGAGTGTTTTATATTCCAATTTATTTCTAAGCTTAGTTTCAATCAGGCTAAAATAAAAAAAATATTGGTTGACCAGCTGCTGAGCTGTGTGGAAGGCACATCAGACTATTTACGAAATTGATAAATTCATTAAAACAAATTTTCCCTAATCCATTATTCACGACCCAGACTTTTTCTCAAAATACCCAAATTTTTTCCCAACGTCAATACAATTTTAAAAACTAATATTTGAAACCTGAACAAGATTCCTTTGAGTCACAATAACGTGAGGGTAGCATTCTATGTGATGATATTTTAATATGAATTATTGAATTATGGCAATAAAGAAATTTTGTTTTCTGAACATGTGAAGATGTTATTATATTCAAAACATTTAGATATTCTTAACCTAAATCGAACTTGTCTTTAATTTTTTTTAGAATATCTTTGGTAATAAGAGAAAAATTTTCTGATTGGAGATATTTTTCTGCTTTAATGGAAATTCTCACAAAAAATCCTTAAGTCTCAAAAAATGTCTCAAAAAATGTAATTTTTAATATATATGACAAGAAAAGCATGTAATCTTTCAACTTTTAGAACTTAATGCAATGAAAGTTACACTAAACATAAGTCTGAGCATTTCTCCAGTGCTACCAAATTTCGCTTTTTGTAACAAGTTGTTAAATTGTAAATCTTTTACAAAATGTACCAACTCGGAAAATAATGTACCAAGGTACCAAGTTAAAATAAATGTTTCAATTTAGGTACAATTGTAACAAAGTGGCAACCGTGTTTCCAATTTCGATATTGGAGATAATTTTCAAAGAAACTTTCATATGGTAATATGAAAATGTAAGAAATAATTGCTGCTTTTATAAAGCAAGACTAGGCATATCTGTACATGGTTTAAATGCAACAAGGTACAAAAAGTTATATCAATTTAAATTATTCCAAAATGTTTCTTGCTGTCCTTGCAAGAAACAAACTCTTTCACCACCTTCATCGAATTAAATTCTTCGGTTTTATCTTTGTGAATGTATAAAAGTGCCGCATGAGTGAGTCGTTTCTGTGTCATAGTTGCTCGAAGATACGTTTTAAGTCGACTTAGTGCACTAAAAGAATGCTCAGATGAAGCTGCTGATGCAGGCACAGTCAAAACCAAAGCAACTAGTTTTTCAAGTTCATTTAATAGTTTTTTCAGTGTATCCGAATTTTTTTCAAATTGGAATTGCAGAAGAAACTTTACATTTTGTTCTATCTTTTTGCAAGCACAGAGAAAGAAAATGGTTCTCCGAAAGCATGGTTATCAAAAAGAGAGAAAGAAGAGCAAAATATATAATACAAAAATATTATCGTTGTAAAAAAAAATTGATATTTTGAATAACTTTTGAAGTTTTCTTTTTAAATTGTTTATCTAGCTAAATTAGCGGGGGGCAAAAGGTCAGTTGGGAGAAGAGGCTCAAGTATCAACAAGAAAAAGGATTTCAAATTTATAAGAGAGCACAGAACGTGAAAAGACAGTATTCACCATACAAATTTCGATGTCTTCGATCCAATTATTTTGCACATAGCACTTGCAGAAAGTACAAATTATAATAAACTAAAACTTAGGGCTGCAACATTAGGGCTGCTCAAATCTCCATGGATTAATATTATTTCTGATTCAGATTCCGACAGTTCACTCAGTGAATAATTTTGTAGTTAAATATAATTTGATAATTGTCAAATTATTTATGTTATTTAAAACAAATAAATGTAAGAAAATCAGGGACCGAAAATAATTGTTATTCCAGATTTCACAGCAGAAAAAGTTGGGCAATTTCAACACATAAAAATTTTCGTTATGAATAACTTTTATTTTTAAGAAAAATGTTTTTTGGTTGCCGGATAACTTTTATTTTTGAGGAATAATTTTTTAGGTTGGCTCATAACAGTTATTTTCTGATATTAATTTTTTCGGTTATTTGTGTCAAAAATCAAGAAAAAAAAATCAAGCGGACCCTAAAAAGGTGTTTTTTATATTCGCTTCCCTTTCTGGAATCTTTCCCAGAGAAACCGGCTACCACATCGATTACCGACGACTGATTACCTAACCGAATACAAATTACTGAAGTGATTACCAAGCGGTTACTTAGTCGAATACCGATTACTAAGCGATTACATAACCGAAGACTGATTACTGAAGAGATTACCAAGCCATTACTTAGCTGAATACCAATTACAAAGCGATTACATAACCAAATACCGATTACTGAAGTGATTATCTAGCGATTACTTAGCTGAAAACTGATTACTAAGCAATTACATAATCGAAGACTGAATACTGAAGTGATTACCGAGTGATTATTTAGCTGAATATCAATTACTAAGCGATAACATAACCAAATACCGATTACTGCAGTGATTACCAAGCGATTACCAAGCGATTACTAACCTGAATACTGATTGCTAAGCGATAACATAAACGAAGACCGATTACTGAAGTGATAACCAAGTGGTTACTTAGCCGATAAAAACTGTTTGTTTTATTTTTTTTTATTTTTCAATGAATTTGTGTTTCAATTTAGTTTTACAAACATTATTTTTGATCTCTCATGATCCCTCACGAAATCAGCACAAAATTTAATAAAACTTGCATCAAATGCAACTTTAATTAATAAAATCATGTTTTAACATTCCAGAATTAATGCATATGACATCAGCAATGAATTAAAAAGGGTATGACAAATTCTTAAATTAATTTCACATATTTGCGTAAAGTATTTAAACAACTAAAGAAATTATGAAAAAGCTGAGTGTTCCTCATAAAACATTATTTTTATTACAATATTTTAAGAAATCGATTTTTTTTTTTAATAAAAAATGTTTGCTTAGTCATTATCTAAGAAATTAAATAATGTAATTTTTAATATTAATGTTTTGTTTTTGTTTAATAATAAATGTTTGCTTAATCATTATGAAATGCATTTTTAATATTAATAGGACCTTTCATATGTGGTTTAATTGCACAATGTTATATATTTTTCAAAATTAGGTAGATGCTTATATGAAATTTATGCACTTTTTTAATTCCAACATCAGATTTGAAATGACCAACCAGCGAATATACAAAGATTATAAAACAAAAAACACTTTTTAGGGTCCACCTTAGTTTCAAAAAACTTTGAAATTCTAAAATCACATTTGAAATCCGTGACCCCTACATACTGGCATACAGTACATCTACATACAGAACATCTATCATTTCTGACATGGTTTTATACACAGGCACAGGCGCTCAGCCGCACCAGGATCCTGTAAAAGATTACGTAACTCCAAAAATGATTTAGTATGTCTTTATTAAAAAATGTGTTCTTATGATAGTATCTTATGTGTGCAGCGTTAAGTAACCGGGGCGTAAGTTAATCGTGCTGTACCTTTTCCGCCTGTTCAAGCTGTTCCTTTGTTCTCGTAACCGCTTAAGTTATCGGTATTCAGCTAAGTAATAACTTGGTAATCACTTCAGTAATCAGTCTTCGGTTATGTAATCACTTAGTAATCAGTATTCAGCTAAGTAATCACTTCAGTAATCAGTCTTCAGTTATGTAATCGATTAGTAGTCAGTATTCAGCTAAGCAATGGCTTGGTAATCACTTTCGTAATCAGTATTTGGTTATGTAATTGCTTATTTACTGATATTCGTCAAAGTAATCACTAGGTAATCACTTCAGTAATCAGTCTTCGGTTATGTAATCGCTTAGTAATTAGTATTCAGCTAAGTTATCACTTGGTAATTGCTTTAGTAATCAGTATTCAGTTACGTAATCGCTTAGTTATCAGTATTCAGTTAAGTAATCGTTTGATAATCGCTTCAGTAATCAGTCTTCGGTTATGTAATCGCTTAGTAATCGGTATTCGACTAAGTAATCGCTTGGTAATCACTTCAGTAATTTGTATTCAGTTAGGTAATCAGTCGTCGGTAATCGATGTGGTAGCCGGTTTCTCTGGGAAAGATTCTAGAAAGGGAAGCGAATATAAAAAACACCCTAAGTCCGCCATGGTGTCAAAAAACTTTTTGAAATTCTGACATCACGACGATGACGTTAGATGATTACCCCAGATCGACCACGGCTAAGAGATGTGAATCCATTCCAAAAGAAAAAGTCATATTTTTCTTGATTTTTGACACAAATAACCGAAAAAATTAATATCAGAAAATAACTGTTATGAGCCAACCTAAAAAATTATTCCTCAAAAATAAAAGTTATCCGGCAACCAAAAAACATTTTTCTTAAAAATAAAAGTTATTCATAACTGAAATGTATTTTAACCCATTATAATAATTAATTTTAACCAATTCCAAAAAAGTTGCATAACAGTTATGTCCCTGAAGAAAATAAATAAAAAATGAATAAAGTGATAAATATAAAAACTTCACTCATTTCCAAGCGGAGAGTTGCATTATTTTGGACGAAAACTTAAAAGTGTCATAAAAAACTATACTAAACGAATTGGCAATACATGAAACTTTACAGACATTAAAACAATTTAAAAAAAAACATAAAAAACGTAGTATTTATTTAAATTTCCGATTTCTTCCGAAAATGTTTGTATCCATATGCAGGTGCGTAAAGCAATCAAAATGCGCTCCCGCTCTTCTGAGCGAAACATATCTTTGCTATGAGTTTATCATTTTATAATATTCAGAGCGTATGCGGATAAAGTATTCACTCATGATACAATTATTTGACAAGGTAGCCGCGTAGACTGGCTTTTTTCTCACGAGCGGCGATGGGTAGTTGTCAAAATTAGCTGTTTATGCAATTAATCAAAGAAAAGTGAAAAAATAAGCGACGAATTAAGCATAGCTAGTCAACCGCAACAAACTAAAAACATTTCAATCAACTTCGCGAATAAATTTAATGAATCAAAGATAAGTTAAAAATAAGCACATTGCTAGTCAACAGCAGCAAACTACAACATTCTTTAGCTGTTTTTGACAACTACCAATCGCCAAAAAGCTGTCACGGCTACCTTATAAAATAATTATACCATGGTATTCACTCTTCTTATAACTCCTCAACCAGGGTTGCCAGTTTGGTAATAAATTACCAAATTTGGAAGAAAATTTTTGACTTGGTAATTTGGCAATTTTTTATAGTTTTGGTAACTTTTACTTTATTTTTTCCAAAAAATTCAAAAAATCAGTTTGTTTGCAAGATTTTTATAAAAAATTGTATTTAATATTACATTAAACATTTTTTAGTGCAGCATAACCTTTATGTTTTGTATTGAACATTTCTCTAAGTTTTCCGAACGCATCATCTGAAAATAATAAATCATGTCAAAAGAAAATGTCAAAATATTTCAATCTTGAAATTTAACGTTAACAAAGACATCTCTTATAAAAACGAAGCTATAAAGCAAGTTGGGTTTTAATACAATAAATTAATACATAATGATTTCAAAGGAACTCTGCGAAATGAGAAACTTTAGATTTTTTACGCCATCAGCTCTAGTGTAGGAGTTATAGGCAAAAATGTAAAAACCTGTTATGTTCGAACAGAATAATATCTTTAAATTACATCAGTCGATTTTGATCGTATTTGACAGCTTTGATTAGAAGATAAAGCTCTAGGATATTTTGGACATTTTTAAGATATTTGTTCCTGAATGTTTTTTTCTTTGTTAAGTTTCCTGAATGTTCTTGAGGTTTATCTTAAAAATGAAAACTCTCTTTTTCAGTTCCACTTGAAAAGTAATTCATAATAGGGCTGATTACATTTAACCATTTTTGTAAACAAATTCTTTTTCATCTTTTGTTTTGAAGATAATGGCCTTGAAAATCATAAATTTTAAAACTTGTTCATAATAAAGATATTTGCTACCGTGAATCGTCTGAATCATTGTCTTTGAAATTTAAGCATTCATTTGACCTTTGCAGATATTGTGGATAATTCCAGATATATTTTGAAATAACGAAAATTGATTACATGAAAAATTTATAGGAAAAATTTCTAAAGTAGCTTACTGAACAATTAGGGTTTTGCAGCCGCTTAAAATTGCTTTGAATAAATTTAATAAAATTTTCGTTTCTTTCACAATTTCGTTTTTCTAAAACGTAAAAAGATATCAGCAAAAGCTTTAAATACTTTGCAATAGTTTGCGCTTAGGAGCAGTTATTGGAAAAAGAACTGTATATCATATTTTTTCATAACTCCTTAACTTGAAGTGATGGTGAAAAGGTTTCCTTATATTTAAAATCAATGCCCGTAGTTGGAATTCATATCCTATAAAACAAACGAACTGTGTAGTTTCTGATTTTTAGTTATTAAAAAATGATTAAAATTTAAACTTGAGGAAACCGATAATTTTTTTAGAGCATTAACTGCCATATCTTTGTATTTATTCATTAACTTTCTTAAAATCAATATTCATTGCCAATGAATGCGGTATATTTTTTTATTCCTACTTATTTCAAATAAAATAAGGATCTTATTTTTAAACCATAAATTTATAATTTTTTGTTTTGTTTTGTAATAATATGTGGTTATTGTCTTTTTAATTCAAATAAAGAAGATATTCGTCTCATTTTGATATGTATATGAGTTTATGAATTTTACTTATTTTGTGATTTTTAGTTATTAAAAATAAAAAATTTTAAACAAGAAAAATGTAATACTTAATAATATTGACTAATTTTATTTTACCATTATTTCTGTTTATTAATTTTAAGTATTTTAATGTTGATTAAATGTTTTTTATTAACAAAACTTATAATTTTATTGATTTTCTTACTTTAAAAAAATGTTTGTTTATTAAATTAATTTTTATTTAATTTTGGTAAATTTTTGATCAAATTTTGGTAACAAAATTTTTTTACAAATGGCAACCCTGTCCTTAACTGCTATCCTCGTTCGTGAGTTTGTATGCTGAGAAATTTTAAAAGAGCGACGTCGTATTAATGAGAGGTGTTGAGTTTTCATCGCTCGTGAATTTTGAAATGATAAACTTATTGAATCGCTCGGTTTCATTTGATGCGAAACTTTAGTTAAGCACTTCGCACATAATAAATTGAAAGGATTCAGATCAATAATATTAATTTTATTTTTTATTAATATATTTCATTACAAAAACTAAAAAAATCATTATTTTTCCTGAAATTATAAGAAACTAAGAAAAGAAAACTAAAAGGAACATTTAAAAATTTATTAAGTACTTTCACATTTCATTAAAAAATGCAAAAAAATATAGTTCATCATAAAAGACGTATTTATTTTTAATTAACAATGTCACTCAAAATAAATGAGCGAACGCAAAAATTCCAATGAAATGAGTTTATCTTTGCAAAAACTCGCCAGCGAGAAACAATAAATGAATAACAAAGAGAAGGCTTTCTTCAACTCAGTTTTTTGAGGAGCGCAATCTACGAGCGAATAATATGAAAGAGCGAAGAAAAAGTTCTGATCACTCTGAATATTTAACATAAGAGCGTTCAAGTTTTTTTCTTCACGAATGAGGAAAACAAAGTGAATCGTTCGTCAATTGAATAATATTGATGAGGAGGGAAATTTTTCTCTTCAGTTGAGAGTTTTTGCGAACCCTGTCCATATGGATGCAATGTAGCGAAAGGGTTAAGTCGCAGAATAATTCTGATGTCTGATTAGGATTCAGTGAACAAAATTACATAACATAAGAAAATACAATACAAAATTGCATAATCTTTTCATATTGGCTCACATAATTAATTAGCGCTAGAACCGGCTCCTAGCCCACTGTGCATCGTGCCAATGCTGCGCCCTTTAACATCATGCGTAATTATCGTAAAACACTTGTGTAATTAATGTGATAAATTTTAACGCGTGTGGCGCTTCTTGGTAACGTGCAACCGAATCATTTATATATTGAATATAGTGTAAATCAGTAAACGCGATTTTAAATTAAGCTGCCACTCAGCGCCATGATTAATTGGCCCTTTCATTTTGGTCTTAAAAGTCAATTTAAAATAAATACATTTTTTAACATTTAAGTCACTCTCACTTTGTGCGGCGTTGTTAAACGTGCATCAGGCGCTGAGTTACGCGCTCTTCTTTCAACTTGTGCAGCTTTTTGGTGTGAACAGTTCAGTAGATAAATTGCTTAAAGCTTAGGAACTCACAGTCAGTGAATTGATGAAAATAAATTCACCATATCTGTTGCTCTGTTCTTCTATCTCTTTCTAGCAATACAGAACAGAAAATTTTAAATTATGTAATTAGATACTTCTAAGATAATTGCTCATTAGATATTAATTTAGTAGTAAGCCCACTCTTATGAATCGTTTATATTGTAAATTCTGAGATATATATTTAATAAATTTTTTCATATTTTCATATATACATATTAGGGCAGGCCAAATTTTTTGTCGATTAAAGCCACCCCCTGGGATGATTCTATAGACAATTCTAAGCAACTTTGGTGAAGAAACCATAGGTCTATCTCGATTTTCGAGTCTCCCACTTTTCAAAAAATGATTTTTCCCCTATAACACCATTGATTCAAAATTTGATTTTTTATTCATCGTTATATTATCTTTTTTATGTGTATATGGGGGGTTTTTGGGGTCGAGAAATTCATTTCTGATCTTTATTTTTACCTATGACCACCGCCAGAGGGTGTTTCATGCATATTTTAACCATTTTTCGTCTATTTTCTGAGAAAAATTTAAATTTTTTTCGGTAATATTGATCTTTATTTTATTTTTTGTCAACAGAAATTCAACCTAAAAACTAAGAACATGTGCAAAAAAAAACAAAAAAATTAATTTAGTGGAAGAAAAGCGAAATAAGTTATTTTTGAAAGTCTTTCTTGCTTTCCAGTCTGGGGTATTTTGCACGGCTTTCTGATGTAACTGCCATAACCGCAACAATCTATTCGCCTTGGTGAGCCAACGTGAATGTGCTATTGGTCCTGGTTTAATGTGAGACAAATCCGCAGGAACAACACCATTCGAAATTGCATTGGCCATTTTGTATAGGTACTTTGAATCGGTGAATAATTCAAATGGATCTAAATCAGGTGGCATGTTCTCTAGCACGATTATCTCGAATTCATCTATAAGCTGAAAAAAAAAGAAATTAGATGAATTAAATGCAATTTTACCATTTAATAATGGAAAAAATCGATGTGAAAAATGATACATACCGGAAGATTTTCACACGTTTCAATTTGTTTGCCCAATGTTCCGGTTGTTGTTCGTGGTCCAGTGGTCGATGATTTGTCCAAAGTGTTAAACAAATGACGAAATGGCAGCTCGTTGAAGTGCAGAAGGCATAAAAACCAATGCAGCGGTCTATTTAAATGCAATTCAAATCGACGCAAAATCCCATTTCTTACGCCAGTATTTGTTGGCTCACCATCACAGCATATGCCGATTAATGCATCGAGAGCAATTTCTTTTTCGACGAAGAATCCATTCAATGTCATCAATTTGTGTTCAGCATCTTCATTTTCGACTTTTGTGTAGCCTATCAATCGAGAATTTGGTTCCTTCAAAACAACTAGATGTGGTTCTTTCACCATCCTTGGATGTAACTTCTCATCGATTTTTTCCATTGTTAAAGCATCATTTTTTCGGCCGTCGAATGAAAATGCTATCAAATTGGATGCATCATACTGCTTACGAAGCAATTCTTCTCTGCATTTGGCTTTTTCTCGACGCACTTTATTTTTATCCATGATGATCGGATTGCCATGTGCATCTTTTACGTCAATGTCTTGCATAAGGGATGTTGCGAGTGCTGCTGCTATTCTATCTGACACACCAAATCGATCACACATCGCAGCGAAGTTCGAAGCATCGTATCTGGGAGTATACGGTCCTCGTATCAGTGGCGGAACATATTGTGGATTTGAACTTGGCTCATCTGCATCAGTACTTGGTTCATATGCTAAATGGGTCTCTTCAACGCTTGTTGGTATTATTGTTGACGTTGGTGCTGGCTCTTCAACTTCTGGCACGAATTCCGCGTCAATCTTCTGACATTATTTTGATCTCGCATAAACTCTTTCAAATGATCTGGAATCAATCCACATGAGCATAATGCTGCCTTCAAGTCACATTGACATTTGCCGATGTAAAATAACTCTTTTGTAGATTGCACGAACGTTCTGAATATGGCGATTTTTGGATGTTTAGTTTCGATTTGATACTTGTCAATCAATGTACCCAATTTTCTACCAACACTTCTTTTGTTATAATTTCAACATTAAGTTGACTCCAAATTTCAATCAATTTGTCTGTTACCACATGTTTTATACGAAAACATTTTGTTTTCGAGTTTAGCACGTTCGGCCAAGAAAAAAAAACATCTTAAAATATCCTGTTTCGTTGGCAGATTGAGTCCACTCAAATCACAAGATGCACCAAAAACAGCAACATCGTGCGAAGGCAAATGCTTGGTGGTAAAAATGATGAGAATTTTATTTATATTAGTTACGTTTCTTGTTAGAACGTATTAGTTTTTACACACTATGTGGGTGTTACTGGTGTTGCCTGATTTCTCCTGGGTGCGTTGGTAGTCGGTGGGGATGATGTTGCTGCTGGTGGCGGAGCCTTGTGTCGTTAATTGCTGCGGCTGTCTGGTGATGTGCCGTCTGGTGGTGCTGTTGGTATGCCGGGTAATGCACTCTGGAGTATGCGAAAAAACTGACGCGTTTAAACAATTATAAATTCGAACACAATTTCTGTACTTAATTTACTTTAATTTTATTTATTTAAAACCAACTAAATTCCATACGCAAAAAAACGAACCAACGCGGTTAAAGGAATGCGAGAGAAAAGCCAAAACGGGAGAAAAATCACTAAACATATGACAGCAAGTGTCAAAAGGCCGCACTGAACATCAACAACACAAACCCATCGCCGACCGTCAATACACATCAATGCAGTTTGCGGTGGGCGACGAGTTTGTTCAGTGCGGATATAAACAATTGACTTACTTAAAATTAAGAACAATAAATGTCAGAGATAAAAAGTCCGCAAAGCAGCAGAAATAATGTTGGTTAAAATAGGCATGAAACGCCCTCTGGCGGTGGTCATAGGTAAAAATAAAGATCAGAAATGAATTTCTCGACCCCAAAAACCACCCATATACACATAAAAAAGATAATATAACGATGAATAAAAAATCGAATTTTGAATCAATGATGTTATAGGGGAAAAATCATTTTTTGAAAAGTGGGAGACTCGAAAATCGAGATAGACCTATGGTTCCTTCACCAAAGTTGCTTAGAATTGTCCATAGAATCATCCCAGGTGGTGGCTTTAATCGAATATTTCGGCTCCATACAAATTGGCCCGGCCTAATACATATATATATATATTAAGAACATTGTTGGAGAACGGGCTTAAACTAGTTTGTTGAGCATCAAAATGTCTATAAAAAAATATTAATTGAAAACTTAAAATTACCCAAATTACAAAAAATTAAAAATTACAAATGGACAGAGATGTTTTATAGGAAAAACAGTAAAAAATCACGATCAAAAAATGCTTTGATTTTTGTAATAAAAACTACATATATCTTTTTAAAGTTATAGTAAATAACGACTTTAACTAACAATATCCTGCCAAAAACTATGCCACTCTCGATTTTTACTCACAAGGTACTGTGTGAAGGATATTCGAATCTAAAGGCACACTCGAGGTAGCACAGAACTTTTGATTGCTATCTGATTGTCTAAATTTTGAAGGTTTTGATTATAGTATTAACGTTTTCCTTAAATTTGGCGAATTAATAATTTGCAAATTTTTTGCATATGCATTTTCTTGTTTTTGAGAAATGTATACTTGAATGCAATTATTTAACTTTTTCTAAAAAATTAATATAAGGTTTTATATCTCGGGCACCAGAAGTGGTACCGAAGTTAATTTCCTTAAATTAGCTTTTTCAAATTTTTCACCCTGCACCCTGTTCAAGAGTATCAATAAACAACACCAGGTTAAGACCACGATTTTTTTCCTATTTCGATTTTTTAAAAAATTTTCCTTCCTTATGAATTTTATTATTTCGTTAAAACACCTCAACTCAACATTCACAAAAATGTTATACTAAAGTTTTGAAGTTCTGAGTTTGCCATTCGATGGGTGTTAATTGACTTAACAATTGTTGTTAAGAAGTGTTTTAGTGATGTAATAACCCAAAGGAAATATGAAAAAAATTGTTACATTTCACGCTTGAAAATATTTTTTTCAAATATCAAAATAGGAAAAAAATCGTGGCCTTTTCCTACTGTTTTAAAAAAAAAATATATAAATACTGGGTTCCGTACAAAAATATTTTCGAGTTGAGAAACTTATCTTCGGTACCACTTTTGTTGTCCGAGATATAACACCTTATATTCGTTTTTTTGAAAAAGTTAAAAAATTACATTCAAGCATACATTTTTCCAAAATAGGAAAATGCATATGCGAAAAATATGCAAATTATTAATCCGCCAAATTTAAGGAAGACGTCAATACTGTAATCAATATCACCAAAATTTTGACAATCAGATAACAATTAAAAGTTCTGTGCTATCTCGAATGTACCTTTAGATTGGAATATCCTTCTAACAGGACACTGTGGGTAAGAACCAAGAGTGGCATCGTGTTTGCCAAAATATTGTTAGTTTAACTCTACATTAACTTTTGCTTTAAAACATATGTAGTTTTTCTTACAAAGATTAAAGCATTTTGAGATCATGATTTTTTACTGTTTTTCTCAAAAAACAAGTTTATCCTTGCTGGAGAGATCCTTTTTTTTCTAAAATCTTTTCTTGGAGATCTTGACCTCCCTATGCAACTTCTTAGACCTCTTAGAATTTGAAATTCAAAAAAAATTGTAATTCGATACGACCTACTGTGCAACACGTAACTATCCGTCCTTTTTAGAAAGCTTTTAAACAAATATTGGCAAAGATACACATCAAATGTTAAGTCAGTTTGACCGATCCGAGAATTATAATTGAGGGACTCGAAACCTATGTAAAAAGTCTGAAAAATGCTTAAAGACAATTTTTTCTCAAACAACAAACAAGTGTTTGGTTTTCCTTAATGTTTTTTTCCTATATTTCTTAACAATTCAAGCTTAACCCTTTCAACCCGGTCGGTAGAATATATCCCAAAAAAGTTGAAATACACCTACAGGTCAAGAATGATAGAAAAATAGATTGCGCAGATCGTAAAAATAATTGTCTACGATCTGCGCATTTCGTCATGATAGCCTTACGATATGAGATTGTTGTCAATTAATGTAAACAAATATGAAACTAGTCTGTAAGCGGTGCAATAAAATTATTAATATAATAGACTAAACAAATTTTTCCACCGTTTTATATAAAAATATGAATAAAGAATTATGAAGGAGTGCTGCGCATATAATTTTCGTGCTAGTTTTTTAGTTTTATTTTTGGTTTAAAAGCAAGTTGGAATGAAACCAACTTGCACTGGCAAAAGATTCAAGAAACAAACTTCGTCTAGCCTGACGTCATGATCGTAAAAAATATTTTTATCGTAGCTAGAAAAGTAAAATGAAAAATAAACAACATGTCGGACCTGCGCAATACGTAATCCTTTTATCTATCATTCTTGCCTACAGGTAATATTTGCTGAAGAATATGATTAAAAATGTACTTGTCCGTTTTTTATGATATTCAATACATCTTTAGTACGAAATATTGACTCTTGTGTTACATTTGACAGCTGCAGTTACTTGTAATCAGTGAATAAGTGATCACGTGTCGTAAAATTCTGCAGAAATCAATAAGAAAAACTACGAAAGAAGTGATAAGTGTTATATTTTATTGTGTTATACTGTATTTGGCATGAATTTGTGATATACACTTACAATTTTAGTTTGGTAATACACTAATTTGTAACATAACTACAGTTCTCTGTTCATGGCATTATATGTCCCAGTAATATTTTGACTAGGGCTTATATATATCGGGAGTAAAAGTTTTATAAAGTCATTTTAAAATTTGTCCACCTAATAGGCATAAATGACCAGCAAGAAAGCGGAACTGACTGATAATGACATCGAAAATAAATCTCAAATTTGGATTGTATGAGAGGTGCCACGCCCCTTTGTGCAACGTCCATAAAATGTTATCAGTAAAACAGCACGTGTAAATTGTCGTCGAATACTGAATTCTGAGGCTGTGCGAATTATAACGCAAAAGCTATTCAAAATCTCCAATTTGAGTTGTATGAGAAGTGCCACGCCCCCTTGTCTAACGTCCACAAAATGTTATCAGTAAAACGACACTTGTAAATTGTGGTCGAATACCAAATTCCATGGCTGTGCGAACTATGACTCAAAAGCTATTCGATATCTCAAATTTGGGTTGTATGGGAGGTGCTACGCCCCCTTATCCAACGCTTTCCATACTAAGACTTAATCTTGCGCATCGTTGCGAAACACCAATTTGGAAAGTTTCGTTGCGATCGGATAAACGGTGTATAAATGTATTCAGGACACACAAACAAACAAACGTAAAAACGTACATTAATTTTTATATAACTTTTTTTTTAGAAAATTCTATAAAAAAACTACTGGATATTTTCTCAAATTTCTTTTTTTATTTGAAAGTACAATCCTTCCGGTTAATAATGAAAAATAATTTCATTCTAATGGCTGCCTCGGCTGGCCATGCAGTAGCCTACACGATCGGTCCAATTTTTAAGCACATTATCGATTGTGTGCAGCTGTATTTCACCAATGGCTTCACGAATATTGTCCTTTAAAGCGTCAATGGTCTCTGGCTTGTCGGCATAACACTTATCTTTGAGGGCACCCCACAAATAAAAGTCCAACAGTGTCAAATCGTAGCTCCGAGGTGACCAAACGACATCAGCTCTGCGGCTGATAATGCGATCTTCAAAAACAGGGCGCAAAACATCGAGTGTAGCTTCGGCTGTAAGGCACGTAGCGCCGTCTTGTTGAAACCAAATGTTGCCAATATCCTCCTCTTCAATTTTTGTGAATAAAAATTCGTTCAACATGGCCCGATAACGATCGCCATTGACTGTAACGGCCACTCCTTGCTCATTTTCGAAGAAAAATGGCCCAATTATGCCTCTGGACCAAAATCCGCACCAAACAGTGACTCGTTTTGGGTGCAGCGGCTTTTCAATGTATGCGTGCGGGTTTTCTGTGCCCCAAATGTGACAATTTTACACAACCATATTCGTTCAGCGGAAGGATAAAACTAATTATCTGTCAAATCAGACATGAGCTAAGTGTTACCATTCACGAAATAAGCACTAGTTGAAAAAAAAACGTTAGATGGCGGATCCGTATATAGATGTTAAATGCACTAAACACATAAATGGCACATTCTGAAATAAAGAGAAAAGATCGTGTTCAAATTAAATTTGTTGTTTTTTTGTGTTGTACAAACCTTTAAATCATTAATATTTTGTACTGCGACCTTTGGTTTTTATAGTTAACAGCTTCACACCTGAGACCCATACTTTCTATGGGTTTTTGGCATGATAGCTAAGCTTTCTGTTCCGCAAACCAAAGTGCGCTCATATTGTTGTAATTTTTCTTTACGATTTCAATCCTAACTTCATTCCACAGACTTAAATTGGATTTAAGACATGGCTTTGGGTTGGCTGATTCAAAACGTCGATCTTCTCGGAATAAGAAAAATGTTTTACTAATTTGTAAGAGTGTTCGTTCGGGGTCATTTTTTTGCAAACATTTCAATTAACTAAAAAAAAGCCAAGGGCATATTGCTCCATAAGCTTTTTTAAAATGACAAAGTACTGAAACTTATCCATTTTTCCATTGATTTTTATAAGGGGACCTACATCATGCCATGAAAATACAACCCAAATCGTAATGTTTCTTCACCCGTAATTAACTGTCTTCTGTGTAAACCTAGGATTGTATTCTTAACGTTAAGGCGATGAAAAAAAGTTCTAACATCTGGTGCAGAGCTGCTTATCTTAGTTTCGTCACTTTACAACACGATTTTCAGAAAATGTATGCTTTTTTCTTGGTGGGTTTTAGCGAAAGGGCATTCTATTGTGACTACTAGGACATTTGACATCAGACGTTAACCAACTATGAGTTATAACGATGTCATTATAACGCTTACAGCAGTGAAAATATTTCAAAACAGAGATAAATAACTATTGTATAATATTCCTTTAAAAAAGAACCAAACAACTTCTATGTTTTATGTTACTATCATTTGAATAAATGTGACTACTGGGACACTGAAAAATTAAACTCATCTACCTTTGAACACTCAAAGAAGAATTTTAGCTAAGCCATTTAAATAGTTTAGTCAGTTTCTTCTGTGTTGTACAACATATACCAAACGCGTCCATTTTAATAAAAAATTAGTATGCTTACCTTCGCAGAAAAAGTAAGAAAATATTACAAATTAAGACTACTGGGACAAGTCTTTGTGACTTACGGGACAAGTGAAAAATATGTGGAAATAACAAATTATTTTAATCAGTTTTATTATTGTTTTAAACCCAATTAATATAGTTATTTATATATTTGTTCTGTAAAACATAAAAAATAAACCCAAATCTACGAAAGCAGTTACCTCTTGCTATATACGAAGGGTGCCTTTTATATTTCGGGATTAGAGAACAAAAACAAATATTAATCATCGAAAATCACTTTATTGTTTTTCAAAATATTCTCCATGAAGATCTATACACTTTTGCATGCGTTTGAACCAATTGTCGAAGCACTTTTGCCACTCTGATTGAGGTATCTCCAAAACATGCATTCTGAATGCCGCAACCGCTTCTTCGGGCGTCGAAAATCGTTGTCCACGCAGTTTATTCTTCACGGTTGGGAATAAAAAGAAGTCATTCGGTGCCAAGTCAGGACTATACGGCGGATGACCCATCAAATCGATGTTTTGGGTGCTCAAAAATGCAGTTGTTTGAGCCGATGTGTGAGAGCTCGCATTGTCGTGGTGAAGAGTGATACGTCTTCGGCGGTTGGTTTTCCTGATTTTTTCGAAGACAACTGGCAAACAAATGGTTGTGTACCACTCAGAGTTGACTGTTCTGCGTTGTTCTAGTGGTTCGGTTGCGACATGTCCATATTTTCCGAAAAAACAGGCGACCATTTGCTTGGAAGTGCTTCGTGCGCGAACAACTTTTGTTGGATTTGGCTCATCTTGAAACACCCATACAGTCGACTGCTGTTTACTTTCGGGCTCATACGCGTAAATCCACGATTCATCACCTGTCACGATGTCATAGACGTGTTTCGAAGCACCGCGATCGTATTTTTTGAGCATTTCCTTCGACCAATCGACACGAGCCTTTTTTTTTAAGAGATTGACAAATTGTGTGGGATCCAACGCGAACAAATTTTTTTGACAATCAAATGTTTATGCAATATTGAATGTATGCTGGTCCCACTTATGCCTAAGGTTGCCTCAATCTAACCATAGGTAACATGACGATCTTCCAATATCAGTTCGCGCACAGCATCAATGGTTTTCGGAACAACGCTGATTTCGGACGACCTTCACGAGATTCGTCTTGGAGTGAACTACGACCACGATTGAATTCATCATACCATCGATAAACACTGGTCCTTGATGGAGCTTCATCGCCAAAAATTGAATTAAGTTCATCCATGCACTGTTGCTATGTTAATTCACGTCGAAAGTTGTAAAAAATAATCGCACGAAAATGTTCACGATTTAATTCCATTTTTGGACCAAGATGAATCTTTTAAGTTACTATAAACAACACAAATAGCGCTCGTATGTCAAAACGTTCTGAGTACGCATAAGCCAACAAATGTCAAACTTTGCGATAGAGCTTTCAGTTGACAGATTGCAACACCAGGGTTGCCAAATCCCGAAATATAAAAGGCACCCCTCGTATCTGTGGACTTTTGACAAAACAACTTAAGTCTATCTGAAATTCATAGACAAAACCCTTTAAGTTGATATGAAATTCATATATACTTAAGCTGCTTTGTCTATGAAATTCAGATAGACTTAAGTTGTTTTGTCAAAAGTCCACAGATATTATTTAAAGAAAGTATTGTCGTTTTCTCCAAATTGATAAAATTGTATCAATATTGTGTTTATTTTTTGTAATATAGTCAGGTTCCTAATATATTTCATCATTTTATAATAAAGGTTTTGTACTACAATACGCTCCTTATTTCCTTTCTGTTGGCTTCGATTCGTTCTAATGCCCTGTTTAGGTAAAACAAACGATGCGTCTATTTCACGAACGAATAGTCCAACTGGCAGCAATCAGCTGTTTTGGATCCATGTATAAAGAATGTCAGACACAAACGAACACAGCTGACTCAGTAACGAACGAGGACGTAACTTCTTTGTAAGCAAAAAAATCCGAACGAGATGTCACAATTTGACGAGAGCAAAATTATTATCGTTCTGAAAATGGAAGTTGCTACTAACATATTTGAAACTAGTAGAGCAAAAGCAGATGAAAAATGGAACGCCATCTGCTAAAGTAAACTTCTACGGTGCTCCTCAAAGAAGAGCACACAATCTATTTAAGAACAGAAGCTATCACAATCAATTCAAAAACCGTTTCATTTCTACCAAAAGTCAACAATTCAATAACCAAAACAGCTGAAGCAAAAAGTATTGCCACCTATTAAAAAATGCTAGTAATATGTACACAATTTTCAAGATTTTTGTCAGTTTTACGCTGAATGCTGAACTTTTACAATCTGGCAATAATGTTTTTGACAAGTACTGACGTTGGAGTATTTAAAAAACGTAAGCAACGTAATGTTGGACGACGACGCAAGAAAAAATTTCAAAGACCCAATTTAGGACGATCACGTCGGAAAACGAACGAAGATTGTCACGAAGGCTTCGTTTTACCTAAACAGGGCATAAGTTTCGAGGTCAGAAATTGCGCTGGCGGTTGCCTCTTCTGATATTGGAGCCACATTGTGGTAAGGTGGTCGAACGGCTCATTCTGGGCTGAAGCTGCCGTTGAATATCTAACTGACTGAAGAACCGACATGAAATTTTTCAAAGAATTTAGTAAAGGTAAAAGTGTTGCTGAGTTGTAAGATTATCATTTGAGACGACAGAAACAAGCATTGGAGGCACTCGATCGGACTATGAACGATCTGCCCAATAGCACGAGACAATTTGGAGGGGGCAATGGTTCTGCTGGCACGCGATTTATGACAAACAATTCCTGTCATTCCACGATCAACGGTAGCTTAAGCTTTGGTATAAGTGCCGCTACACGGTAAGAAATCTTGGAATAAATTTTAATACAAGCGAAGTATTACAGAGATTATTAATACAAAAATTATTAAATTTAATACTTCTCAATTAATTACAATATTTTAAAATTTATTTTGTTTTACATTTTAATACAGTTCAAATATTACAACGATAATTTATACTTTTGGAATCAATTCGATGCTATGGTGAATATTGTATTTAATTTTTAAGACATGCTGTATTATATTTCAATAAAATTTTGTATTAAATTTTAATACAATTCAAATATTACAACGATATTTTATACCTTTTGGAATTAGATTGATACTATGGTTAATATTATAACTAGTTTTTAATACAAAATCCTTATTAAAAATTAATACAAACTGAGCATTTGATTTCAATACATAGTTTTATTAAAAATAATTTTTAATATTTGGCCAGTATTTAATTTTAATACAATTTTGGTGTGGTCATATATGTAAGCCAAAAAAATATTAAAATTTATTCCAAGATTTCTAACCGTGTATGTGAAAAAGCTACGGTTGACGACTTTGCTAGTTGCGTTGTAAAATGCATGATTTATACAATCTACGCAATCTAAAATTGTATATAATTTTAAATTGTGTGATTTTAATAATTTATCAAACATTTTTAGTAACTTTGATTGGTTTTCTTTATTTAATGAAAAAAATGCCACAACCTGTTTTGATGATTTTAAAGCTCAAGTAGCTCATATCTGTGATAATAATATTCCGCGCTTAGCTAAAAAATCTTATAAACTACCTTGGTATACTAATGGCCTAAAAAATTTAAAAAATCGCCGCAATAAACATCTTAAGTTGTTTAAATCCACCAACGATGCTGACCATAAAGCAAAATATTTATTTTTTATGAGTTTAATTTTCTTAATAATTTCTAAAAAAATACTAATGGCCTAAAAAATTTAAAAAATCGCCGCAATAAACATCTTAAGTTGTTTAAATCCACCAACGATGCTGACCATAAAGCAAAATATTTCTTTTTTATGAGAGAGTTTAATTTTCTTAATAAATTCTTATATAAGCAATATATTATGGGTTTTGAGGTATATAAAATCAAATCCTAAATCTTTTTGGAATTTCATAGAATCAAAATATATTGCTAAAATATTCCAACAGCAATGGATTTGAATGGTGTATCATCATTTTCTATTATTGACACTGTGACTCTTTTTGATAACTTTTTTTAGTGCGAACAATGCTAATGATTCGAGTTTAGATTGTGCGGTTTTAACAAACATCGATTCTTTTTTTAATTTTGGCTTCCTAATGCTTTCAGAGTTCAATGTTTTTGAATCGTTAAGTCAAGTGAAGAACTCTGTGAAGGCTGATATCGACGGATTCTCCCCAATTCTTTTATTAAATTGTGCTCATGCTCTGTCTGCTCCCCTGTGCCATTTTTTTAACATGTCATTAGCATCTGCTGTTTTCTTGGATAGTTGGAAAATTTCTCATATTACTCCAGTTTTTAAATCTGGATCAAAACATGATATTTCTAACTACAGACCCATTTCAAAATTGTCTAATATTTCTAAAATTTCATTAAAAGGATCATTAAAAATAAGAAATTTTTTCTTGTTAAACGTCATTTTTGCCGAGAACAGCATGGTTTCATTTCTGGTCGATCAACTGTTACTAATTTAGCTACTTTTACTAAATACTGCATATCATGCTTTGAACTAGGCTGTCAAATTGATACCATTTATAAAAACTTTCCTAAAGCGTTTGATAAGGTTCCCCATAATATTTTAATTGCTAAACTCTTTAAAATGGGATTTCACTCGAATTTTTTAAAATGGATTAAATCTTACCTAACTGGAAGATATTGTTATGTTATGTATTCCTACATGTTCCATGCTTCTTCGGGTGTACCACCAGGCAGCATCATGGGTCCCCTTCTATTTATATTATTTATCAATTACAAAATTTTTGCTTTATGCTGATGACCGTAAACTGTTGAAGAGGGTTACTAGCATCTCTGACGTTGTTTCTTTACAACTTGATTTAGATAATTTGATGCTATGGAGTAAACTGAATGCTCTTCCGTTAAATATTTCTAAATGCTTTCATATTACATTTTCTAAATGCAATAATTTCCTAACAAATTCCTGCTATCTTTCTGAAATACCTCTCAAGAGTGTTGAATCTTTTAAAGATCTTGGTGTCATATTTGACTTAAAGTTCACTTTTAAGGAACATATTAATTTTATTGTTCCTAAAGCATACTCTCTTCTAGCCTTTATACGCAGAAATAGTTCAGATTTTTCTGATCCTCATACAGTAAAGTCACTTTTTAATGCCTTTGTACTGTCGAAACTTGAATACGCATCTTTCATCTGGAATCCGAATTATGCCATGCCATTCATTCGTTTCGGTTGGAACAAATTCAAAAAAGATTTACAAAGTTTGCTCTTCGCTCGTTATGACATCATGATGATATTCCTCCATATAAAGTAATATGTTTGCTTTTAGGCATAAAAACATTAGAGACGCGAAGAAAAATTCAGTCTCTTATTGTAATTTATGATATTATCTCAGGTAACATTGATAGTCTTTTTCTTTTGGCTTCAATGCATTTAAATATTCTTTCAAGGCAGTTGCGGCGTTTTAAATTATTCTATATTTAATTTCATAGATCCAACTATGCGCGTAATGACCCGATTCAGAGAGCTTTGTCTTTATTTAATGACTTATCGCTTCGAGTTTTGTTTGATTTCTCAATGTCGAAAATTTGTTTTAAATCTTTGTTAAATAGTTTATTTTTAATTTAGTGCCATATGTTATAATAACTTTTTGTTAATCTTAGTCTGTAAGGAATTAATACTCCAAAGACTCAAATAAATAAATAAAAACGATTCGTAGGCCTCCATTTTCTCAAACCAATTGTTGACGATTGCCTATGGATAAATGGCAGTCGACGTTTCTACTGGGTTAATTTAATTCCCGCCGAATTTCCGTCATTTCACAACGACGAAAAATAAGGATATCGATGTTTTGAACTTCCTTATTCAAGATTTTCCAGGATTATCACCACTTAATTTACGACTGAAGGTTAGAACCAGTGGCGTAAAACACGGGCCCGCAGAGCCCGCATTGCGGACGGGCGCAACTAAGCCAAGGGCGCCCACAAGTCCCTAGATGAAATTGATAATTGAAGTGGAGAACGACGCACAGTGTAAAATAAGCGGCCAAAAATATGGTATATCGATGTTTGAATTTTTCCAACATTTTTATAGCTTTCAATAGAAAATATCTTGGGTGAAAAAATCAAAATGATTTTTTTTAATAGTTGCAACCGTTTCTTTTTAACAAGCCGTCAAAGTAGCATTTTTTAATAGTGTTTAAAAAATAGTTTTAAGAAAGATTGACTATAAGATTTTCACGAAAACATTATTAGAACTGCGTTATTAACATCATTAGAACAACTCAATTTTTAAAATTGCCTTGCTGTATTAAAACAGCTCACAAATTTAAACAAAAAAGTAGTTAACTTGTGTTGGTAGTATTTTTCAAGTCTGAGTTACTGAAATATAGTTAATGGGCATGGAATTTGCCTATGAAATTTTCCATTTATCTGTAATCACAAAAGAAATTGATGTAGCAAATTTCGCTATTTTGAGACAAGACTTAATGAAGTTTCAGGCAAAAATGGGTTTCGTTTATATGGGAGGTGGGTGTGGCAGAGGGCGGATTTGTATACCTTTTTCAACATTTCTTTATTTTGTCAAGAAAGATATTCGTGCCAATTTTCATACTACGATGACTCCTTCTCTTTTTGGCCAAAAATGGGGACGTTACGCTGTGCGACGAGTCGTTTGTTTCCAAAAAATTTAAGAAATACTAGCAAAAGTCACCTTTGTTTGGCAAAACTCGATTATGGCCGAAGTGGATTTACCCGTTAGCTTTCATATTTTCAGCAAGTCAGCTACTGATGTTATTTTAATCATTCAGTTGGTCATATTTTGTGACGTTAGTTAAATTCTTTAGCTAACAGGTAACGTCAAATACAAAACATTTAAACTTAACATCTTTATCTTATCATTTCACCAATAAGAAAATGATTGATCTCATTTTTCGAACTTTAAGTTGTTTAACTTTTTTAAATAATTAATAAATGTTTTCTTTTTACCTACTTTGTGATACAATCTTATAATATTTATTATAAATTGTGTAATATTTGATATTATAAAAAGAATATTTAACGTTATTGCTTTTTTTTAACAAATTCTTTTAAAATAAAATATTAATTTACGTATAAAATAAGATATTTTTATTATATAACTGTTGTAATAAATGATGACTATTGAATTAAAAAGTCTTTTGTTCTTTTTTTTTTTGTCAAGAGTTTTCCTGTTTTCTCCTACGCTTCTATTAACCTACTAATAAAATAGTTTTACTCTACAAGTAAATAGCAGGGCGCTTTTAGAAACCTGCGGGCGGGCGCACAAAATATAGTTACGCTACTGGTATAATCTTACTCCTGATATAATCATGCTCCGGAACCTCAATCAACCAAAACTGTACAATGGAACAAGATTGGTCATGAAGCAACTCAAGAATAATGTTATTCAAATAATACTCAAAGGCACATTCAAGGGCGAGGAAGTGCCCATTCATACTAACAACCAGGCATATTCTGAAATCCGCCTCGGAAATGGATCGGAATCGGAAATGAAAACCGATATTAAAAGGTGTTCTAAATTCCGATCAGAAAGCGTGAAATTAAATATGATTCGAACATGTATTCGAATATGCTTACCGAACGCATCAACTAAATGATAGCGAATCTGAAGTTAAATTAAAATTTATTTACTTTATCGATTCGTGAATTTAAAATTGAATGTTGTTAATAAAATGAGTATTGTTATCGTATATACATTTTATACTCGATTAATCGATTTGAAAATATTTTTTTATACCCCCACGTTTAAAAAACGTAATGGGGGTATATTAATTTTGTCACTCCGTTTGTAACGTCGATAAGGAGGCGTGGCCGGTATAGAAAAGTGTATATATTCCTGATCAGCATCGCCTCCTGAGTCGATTTAGACATGTCCGTCTGTCCGTCTGTGTCCACGATAGCAGCCGTATTTTTGAGCTATCATAACGAAATTCAAAATATAAGCTTTCTATACAAAAATGGAGGTCAACTTCGAATCTGAGCAACATAGGATGAAAACCACACCTACCTCCCATACAAAGTGACTTAACCAAAACGGTAAGATCTCTTTAAATTCCCCAAAAATCAATTTAATGACTTCAAATTTCGCACAGTGTCTTAAATATTTAATATTTATTTTGAGTATTAAATTTGCAAAAATCAGATGAAAACCACACCTACCTCCCATACAAAGTGACTTAACCTAAACGGGAAAATCTCTTTAGATTACACAAAAATCAATTTAATGACTTCAAATTTCGCACAGTGTCTTAAATATGGAATATTTATTTTGAGTATTAAATTTGTAAAATCGAATGAAAACCACGCCTACCTCCCATACAAAGTGACTTAACCAAAACGGGAAAATCTCTTTAAATATATTTAACAGTTTGCTTAAGACTTTATATATACTCTAATTCGGCCGTGCGGGTATTTTAACTTTGGCCCAGTCGAAGATAATTCCTTACTAGTTTTAAATTGACTAACATAATAAGTAATTAATTACTTTTAACGAGAAGATTGCATGCATTTCATTCATCGATGAAAATATTGCTCCTGAAAAAAATGTGTAAAATTTACATGCAAGGAACCTATTCGTTTCTAGAAGTAAGAAACCGATGAAGGTTAAAATATTTTTTTTTAAAACGTATTTTTTTTTTAAAACGCCTGCTGGATATTCCAAAGTCCAAAGACTGATTAACTTTAAATGCTATCTGACTTTAGCCTTGTCTTAAAACTTCGTCGCTTCTCCGCCAGCTATCCAAGCAATCTCCGCCACTTTTTTTAGCTGAATGCAAAAAACTTACATTTTTATTAAGTTTTATATTAAAAATTTCAACATTGATTGAAAATCTCACTAAAAGTCCATAACTGTATACTAAGGTGCCTTGAAAAAAAAGGTCCATTTTCACCCACCCTAAAAATATACCTTGGTATATTTTATGACGATTCTTAAAATATTTTGGCCGTTACGATGACAGCCAGTGAGCTAAAATCATGTTTTTCGTCAATATTTTTTTCAAGTGTAATAGCTGTAAAAAAATAACTGACAAATTAGACCGGATTCTGTAAATTAGAAAACTGATTAGAAATAGAAGGCCGAAAAAAGCTCTTCCAATCTGCATCAATCTGCAAAATTTTACATTTTTACAATCGGATTAAAAATAATGCTGTTTTTCATGCATATTTTTGAGATTTTTTTTTGTTTTATTTCGATACAAAAAACTTTCAAGATTCAAATAACTTCATTACTTACTTTTATTTATTTTTTTTTTAAATTTCTTACAATATTTTTCAGTTGGTGCTTATTTTATAATATTATAGTTTTAATGTGCTATGTTTATAAATTTAAGCAATTCTGACCAGGAATCAATGGAAGCACTCAAAACACTCCCAACGATGTCTAGGAAGTAAGGATCGCATTAGAAATAATTAAGTTTTGTGAATTTTAGCGAAAATAACCTAAAAACACAACGAAAAACAACGTTATCCTCAATCTGAATGCTAAAAACTTTTTGATGCAGATTGAAAGAACTAGTTTAAAAATATATTTCTGACCGTTTGATTTTTTTAACTACCACACCAGCCACTATTTTTACAAAAAACTTAATTTTTAATGGTTTTTTTTCAAACCATTCTAGCTCAAGGATGACTATTGCTAAAGTCGAAATATTTGTGGAATCATCAATACGTAAGCCAAGGATTATTTTGAGGAACCTATCCGAACAACGTTTTTTCGTGAGGCGCATAAATATACATATTTTATGCAAAAAAAAAACTTTAAAAAAGGTGTATGTGACTTACAATAAATTGCCATTTAAGCATGTAAAACTATTAAAAACATAATATTTTTATGTTGTCGCAATAATGGCCTCATTATGAAGTTTAAACATGTAGTCGCAGTAGTTATATTATAGTACAATAGTTATATTCATAACATTGGGTACTCAACGATGCAACACAGTACCACGACTGTAATAAAATTCGAAGTCAACACCCATTACAAACAAATTATACAGGCAGACACAAACAAATTGTCACAATACGCTTGAATTAATAAACTTCATAGCAAAATCCGTACTCATATTAGGGTTAAATAATGCAAAACAATGGTAGCCACAAAATCATATTTCTAGGCGGAAATAATGTAAAACAAACAGTTTTCGAACTATTTTCAATTAAATTAACAATCAACTTATTGGCACTATTTAACACACATTTAAGTCTGAAAAACATAACACCACGCGCAATCAAAAATTATAAGCTACACAAAGAAAAATTCTACACAATTCTGGTTTTCAAACATATTGAATGCGTTGAATTTTCTTATAAAATTTGTTAGAAAGCCAAAATTTTAAGCCATGAGACTAAAATTATTTTGAGAACAATAACGGGCTAAGCAAAACTGTTATCGCTCCTTTATTAATTTTAAATTAATTTTGAGAAAATTCTTGCAGTGTCCTTAGCTCAAAAGTTTGCTAGAAATGGTCCTGTAAACAGCTTTACTTCGACAACGTCAATTCGATTGGATGATTCGTGGGATATTTTCCTGTGAAAACAACAGGCTGGTGTTTTATTTATGTGTGTGTAAGTGTGTGTTTGCGAGTGTGGAAATTATATTAGGAAACGCATGTCTTTTTAATATCATTTAATTTCATGCGATGCACCGTTTATCGGTTGTATAGAAGAGGGTGCTGCTTACATTTCATGAACGGAAGGAAGGAAGTTGGATCAGCAGAAATATTTTCACGATAACACGCAAATCATGAACGCATTATTAGCTGGGTTTACATGGTCCTACATGTAGACACGCCTTGTAGACACAACCCAATAAGCCACACAAGCTTGGAATAAGCTTGTAGCAAGCTTACAAGCGTAAACATCGCGCTTGGAAAAAGCTTTTACAAGCTGTTGTGAAATACTTTCAAGTAATTGTAGAACAAGCAAAAAGGAACCCTTGGAAAAATATTCCTTACTGTAATATTATTCCAAGCGTTTACTATTCAATTGGTTATAAGTGTTGCAAATAAGCTTTCTACAATACTTTCTTTGCAATTGGAAAACAGTGTTGTAAAAGTATTATTGAAAATAATTATTAAACAATTGGAAGAAATTGTTATAAAAATATTATTAATACATTTATTAAATAATGGGAAGCAAGTATTATTGTCAGCTTTTAACACCTGTTTTTAAGAAATCTTATGTGCTCGCAGTTATCAAAGGAGCACAAATTCATCCTCTCAGTAAAATTAATCTATACGAAAGACCATCACATCAAAATCTTTAAGAAATTTATCTATAAAATACTGTCGATAGACACATTGCCACTAAAAAAAAGGGAATATAAATAAAACTATGTGGACTATTCAATATACATTTTTTATTAAAGCACATTGGTGTAAGTAACAAATATTAAAAATTAATTTAAGTATTATAAAATTCTAAAAGAATGTGTTGGAATTATCACTGAACACAAGTCACTGACATCAAAATTGTTAGTGATGGAACTTTGTTTCTTATTGCAATTGTACTTTTTAGTACTTGGGGAATTCCAAATTCAACAAAAATGTGGAAGTTGTGAAACAATTACCTCTGAAAGCATTTTCCAATCATGCTTTCAAAACGATTGTAAATTAAACTTCAAGTAAACTTACTACAAGTATTATTATAAGAAGCTTACTTTAATCCTGTTTCGATACAATTATACAACACAACTTGTAAATTTATTACGTAGACAAGTGTTTTTAAAGCATGTTTGTAAAAGGCTTTCATTATTCCATTGTAGGTAAGCTTAATCCAAACACTATTACACAATGGTTGATTGGGAAGCCTCATATTTGACCGTTCGAACGCTCGATACAATCGACTGCCAACATGTTATCTTGAATTCAAAATGTTTTTAATTCAAGGCCATCACGCCAGGCATGACAACATGTAGGACCACGTGAACACCGCTATTAACGCTTTCAGTTTAGGTCTATTGTTGTTGTTGTAATTTTTGTTCTTCTCGCATTATATTGTACATCCAGCGGACACTGCGATTGTTTTTAATATAAAAGTAGCATCGGCAATTCGTGCATTAAACAAACCCAACCCAGTTGTAAATGGATACACGACTTAACCAACTATTTCTTAAAAACAATGTTGCCTCCAAAGCATTTTTACAAATCTTACAAGTCATCTTTTTGCAAGTTCGGAGCACAAACAACGTAAAACCACAATTATTACAGACTAGGCATTTCTTAAGGGGGGTTAGGTTTCGAAAATTTATATCAACATGTCGAGAGTATTGTGTCAAAATTTTAAGAAAATCGAAATCGATTTACTCTTAAACCGTTAATGAACACTATAACTTAAAATCTACTTGACCGATTCTTTTGTAATTTTAAACACTATTTCTACTCATAAATCAACGTGTATTCACGGAGAAATTTTTTACGACTTTTTTCCATTTTTTTAGTAAAAAATGCACCGACTTTTTTTAGTGAAAATCGCGTTTTCAACTTCCAAATGCTACCAAAAATAAGAAATCAGAAAAACCCAAATACTCTCATTGACTACCTAGGAACTACCTGCATATCACCTTTTAAAAGCATTTCGATTTTTTTTTTTTTTTCAGATGATCCGGTAACGAGTTATGATGTTCGCCGCATAACAATTTTTTTTAGGTACCTTCGGAGATTCGCTGTCACGGATCACAAATTTGAGCGAAATACGTTTAGCCGTTTCGATTTATTTTCCATTAGTCTTTGTGGGCACGGCATAGGTCTGGCTCCTCCAACATTCCTATGGTTTGTTTTGATATACTGCACCTTCATACCGAATTTCTTAATTACAACATTTGGCTCACAATTTTAAAAGTGGGCATTTCTGTAGTGCGACCTCGCCCATTTTTAGTAGTTTCCGACATGTCGAATACAACTAAAGCCGTTTTAAATATAGCTTTTGTTCATTGATTTGCGGGTGGTAAAATGGGGTTCGGCAACATTTAATTTGTTCTAAGCCTTCCTTGTATTGAGGCAAGCAAAACAAAAAAAATTATTCAAATCGGTAGAGCCATTCTCAAGTTTTGGCACGATACATGTATGTATATAGATAAAACTTTAATTTTTATATATAAAAATGTGTTCTGGTTTAAGCATAAAGACAAATATTTTTAAAAATATACTTCACTGCAAAACTTTCTGTTAGAGAACACGAAGAAGATAAATAGACGAATGAAGGCAAACTGTTGTCTTAACAATAAAAATAAACTCTCAAAACACAAGTCAAAATTTCTCTTATCCCACTTACAGTACTGCATTACAATATCATTACCAACATGGTTTGGACATGACCGCTAAGACACTGACGACATCTACCTTAAACACTAGGTGACGATTGGAGTAGTTACCCAGTGGTAAATGGACACATTTCTTTAATACATTGTAGCTGCGAGGCCTCCGAAGTCTGTTTACGATTCTCAATTGCATTTGTTTAAACATGGCGCTACACACTGATGACATCTACCATACACAGTAACGACGATGGGAGTAGGTTGCAAAATATAGAAGGGAACAAAAAATGGCGCACAAAACTGGAGAGAACACAAATAAATTGAAGGAAAATCCTCTCTATGCAAAAAACACAACGAAAACTAAAAATACACTGAAAGAAAGCAAACTAAAGCAAATGACGCCACCAATTGTTCTACAATAATTTTTGCAATTTAATGAACGAATTTATTACCTTTTATCCAGCATTTCAGAACTTATATTTAATAAAATTTAGTTACTTTATACATAAAACATTGTTCTGGTTTAAACATATAGCAAAATTTACTGCTAAAAAACACGCTGTATCTGCACAGACGAAAAAAGTCAAACTGTTGTGAAAAAATAATGTGAGCACAAACAAGAAGTTGGCACAAACAAAAGTTTGTTTCCGCTTACAGTTCTGCATTACAATGTCATCATCGCCAAATTTCTACAAGCGGGTAAGAACAAGATAGGAGAGAACAAAAAATTGAACGACAATCCTTTCCACAACAAAAACACATCGAAAACGAAAGAAAACACAAATTATTTTCACAATACTTTTTAAAACTTTATGAACTGATGGATTATTACCTTTTTTAGCATTTCGGAATTAACGTTTAATAGCATTTAATATTTTTTCTATATATGAAAATTTGTTCTGACTTAATCATAAAGATTGATAATTCCCACAAAAAAACTTCTTTGCAAAGTTCCCTGTTAAAAAACACGGTGCACAATTGAACGAAACGGCATGCTAGGGGGAAAAAAGTCTAATTTTTACAATCGAATTTTTATGTAACTTCGATGAGTAAACGTTAACAAAAGTAGTGTGACCTCAAGAATAATATTTTTTTTACCTATTTCTTGTTATTCAAAATATATGAGGGTTAAGAAATGGGTAAAAACTGTATTTTTCTGAATATTGCGATTATAAAAAAAGCTTACAACAAAATGTTTTTTTTAAAAATAGTTCCTAAACATCAAACAAGATGAAAAAATCCCATAAGTTTCGTATTTTAAAATTATTTCTTGTAGTGGGTTGTTGAAAATTACCTTTTTTTATAAAATCGTGAAATTTGGAAACACTCAGCACACTTTAGTTTGCTAGCGGAAGCAATAAAACTCTCACAATTTGTTGGTGCATTTCGCTTATTCGTGAAACTTAAAAAAAAAATCCCTGGTGGAGTTTCAGCATTGACTAAAAAATAAAAATCCCTTTGCTTCAAAGCCATATATTTCAGACGAGTTTATTCGAACAAGTGTCAAACCATATGAAACTTAAACATTGGGTTTGTTACAGCTGAATCACTCAAGACTACTGAAGAGGAGGCGTAGCTACTTCCAAAACACGCTTGTACAGTCTGATATGTAATTGATTCTGTTCAGAGTTGTTTTTGCCTTCTTCGAAATTTACTTGATATAAAAAGCTCACAATTTAAATCAATAAAAATATTTTGGACCAACTACTCAATAATATTTAGGGACGTATTGCAGTTTTTGTATTTTCTGTAACTTATATATGCCTTTTTTTAAACCCTGACCCAACCCTTAACCCTGATCCTGACTGAAGGAGTGCGCAAACGGGTGCAAAGTTTTTGAAGATTTTTTAAACCACATAAAACTTGGATGTATTTATGGTGTAAAAAATTAAAAATCTTTCAAATCAGATAAAATTTGAAATATAGGTAGCAGCATCCATAGATAACTTGTAACCTAATAATTTTCGTTTTTAGCGTTGAAGTTTCGCAAACACAGGGTGTTTCGTTTTCACGCATGCCTTACAAAATGTAGGTACTTTTTAATCATGCAAAAATTAGTGCTTGATTTTTATAAAACTCGAACTGTATTATTATTTATAGAGAGAATTTCCACACTTAAAATAAGGTACATCATAAATAAAATAATGTTTGTACATGGTATTATATATCTATGCATATTAAAAATAAATTAAATTTCTCATGATGCAAAAATGAAAGGTGTTTCTATGCTTTTTTCTATTTCACACTGTTAGTGTATTTCTATCAACAGGAAGTATTTTTACAATTATATTTAATTACATCATTATCTATAGTATTATACAAAATTAAACTTGTAAATATTGAGCATTTTTCTCATTCTATTTTTCTATTTTCTTAAAAATTCTATGACTCCATTTAATTCTATTAGAAATCTGCCCTCGGATATAACGACTTCTTTGCACGAAATTGTCGTTTGTGCAATTTTTTCAAAATTGAATTTTTTATGCCAATTTATTCTACACCACTCAAAAGGCTGAAATCATTTTGAAAAATTGACTATATATTTTTTGTTTTGATATTGCAAGCTAAAGCACAGAAAAATAGAAAAAACGCTCTCCCCTAAAAATTGGTTTTTGACGCATACGATAATTTCGTGCAAAAGGGTCGATATTACCATTTCTTATTAACACTGAAATAATATACATTAGAGAAGGACATCGAAAATGTATTCATGCAGTAAGCAATAATGCACTATGCAAAAATGTCGATTCTTATATGGACTCTTCATTATCTTCTTTAAGTTAAATTTATCATATAATAAAATTATCAAAAACCATAAGGAAAAAACTGACGTAGCTGATTATTGCTGAAAATTTTGTTTTCGTAGTTTTACTGGTTTTCCAGATATAGCAAAAAATGTGTTCCATTTGTAAGGTGCCACGCCCACTTGTCGAAAAATCTTAAAAAGACTTTTTACTTTGCCTTAAATATTAAAAACGTCATACAAGTCTACAAAATAATATATTCTGTATTTGTTAAATGGGCTTTGGCCGTAAATAAAAAGATATTTTATTTATATTTATTTATTTATTTATATTTTAAAGATATTTAAGATGCGCTTTTATAAATTCGGCTTCAAAAATATACGTGTTTAATGTTTTGCTTTTTAATGTTTTTCAAATACAAATTTTGTAGAATATTTTTTGTGTGATTAATACGTTTATTGACTCTATTTTTTAAATGTTTATTCAGTGTAGTTATGATAAATTAATCTAAATGTTTGTGTACAAATTATGTTACTAAATTATGTATTTTATTCCTAGTCTGATGATGACTCTCAGCGAGAGTCGAAATATTGTTTATTATAAAAATTATCAAGAGATAAATATCTTTTTATTTACGGCCAAAGCCCATTTAACAAATACATACAACATAAAAGGCCGATTAACTATTTTAACAATATATTCTCTCTAATTTGAACCGATCGTTCCACGTTCCGATGTACACTACACAGACAAATACAGCAGGGGCGTAGCCAGGATGCACCCATGGGGGGGGAGGTTTTTGATGAAATTTTTTTTTAAATAAAAATATTAATATATACAAGTATTTGTTTTATTTAATTTTAAAGTTAAGTTTTTTATGTATTATCTATACTATTATATAAAAGGAGACTCACGAATTTGATCCATAATAAGCTCGGTAACCGCTGAACCGATTTTGGTAATTCCTTTTTTATTCGATTCCTATGATAATATAGATTGTTATAGCTTACCAAGTTTTTCGAAAAATGTATTCTTTAATTATTGCAAAATCACGCATTTTATTTGATGCCTACATTCAACCAGCAGCACAATATAACAGCAAACAAAGCTTTCCTCTCTTTGTCGAGAGAGCTTCTCTCAATATAACACGACAGCCATGTTGTGTAGTTAAGTCCCATGTTACGGTGGCGGTCATGGGCTCATCATGGTCATGCATTGTTGTTGTTTCAATATAAATTAAAAATTTGAGAGCGAGAGCAAGAGAGTAAATTTTCACCACCACGGTCACCAAATGATTCGACAAAAATATGAAATCATGGGATCAAAACAGTGTTGCGTTGTAGAATTATTCACAGCATTTGTGTTTAGGCATGAAAATAGTACACTTTTAGTACGAAATGTATGAAAGCAGTAAGGAAAACTGCATAATAGCAACACTCATAGGTTGAAAAAATACTACAAGTAGCAAAAAGTGTACTGGTGATCAGGAATCATATGACCACCAGCATAACATACTTTCGTCACACAGCTCATCAAACGAAAAAAGAGAGTAAAAAGTGTCATGTGACCAGGGGTCATATGACGAGCACCATAACAACACCCTAAGCTGAATTCACTGATAACCTTCAGCATGTTTTTGTGTGATTTAAAATAATTTTAATCAAGTTGAGAGCGTGCAGAAATGTTTCTCTCTGAGCGAAAACTTCATATGAAAAAAACTTTCAAAACATGCTGAAGGTGCTCAGTGAATCCAGCTTTACTTTCAGAGAGATTCTTGCTTTCATACAGTGTTAATTAAATTTCTTTGTTAATGTTTTGAGGGGAGTTGCCAGAATTTAGTTATAAGCATTAAGTATGTTTTGCAGCCTTGCCAGCCAGCTTTTCCCCACTTGAGATTGTGTTAGTCTATCTATACAAATATATAAAAGCGTTGTGACACTGCACGACGTTTGACAATCACGCAAGAACCACTCAACCGATTAACACGATATAGTTATCAAACGATTCGTTATTCCAACTTTATCGTAATATTAGATTTGCCATGCCTACTTTTCATGCCCACTTTTTTCAAAAAATGCTATATTTCAGACGATTTTGGTCGAATGAGACTAGAATTTGGTAATCTTTTTACTTTCGCTAACTTTACTAAAAATGGGCATGACCCACTTAAGTTAAGTCCACTTTTCGGAGATAAGCTTGGAGTAAAGCAAAGCGCACTAGGTTTAAAATCAGTTGAGCTGAAATTCTGGCACTCTATTGTTTCGACTATGAGATGGTTTAAGTGAAAAAATTTTGCCACACCCCCATTACCGCCCAGAATTAATCAAAAATGTTATACTTCGAACGGTTTTGATTGTATAAGATTTAAATTTGTTAATTTAGTTCATACGGCTACTTTCGGCAACTGTACTGAAAATGGCGAATATATAAACTTTTTTTTCCGAACAGCATGAAAATTCGTATATAGCAGTAAGGTGGTCTGCGGCAGAACAACGTCTGCCGGGCAATACTATACATCAATAAGAATGCTGTATATATCAGAAAATTCTGATCGTCATGCATTGATGTTTACACTTTTACAAATTCACAAAACGATCATAAAAATTTCATTGAATTGGGTCAGGACAAATTCTACTATAACTATAACGTTAACTATGAATATATAGATAAGGAAATAGATTAAAACATAGATTTATGTATATAACTTTGGAATAAATTCAAATATTTGAAATATTTTTCTTTCTTTATTTTTTAAGCTATTTTGAAAATGTTTTTCACATGAATTAGTTTTTAAGCTGTAACACAAAAAATATAACAACATTTTAAGCAAATTAGTTTTCATAAAAAAATCATAGGGCGGTAGGTGGCCCATGATTTTTAATGATAAAAACTGTTTGTGTCAAAATAGAACAATTTTTGCAGGTAAATTATGTTAAATGAAAGAATAAGGAAAATTTAAATTAAAAAAAAAATTAAAATTAAAAATAATATGTACAACAAAAGTAACTCTTGGCCTATTGTTTAGAACAAGTTGGATATTTTAGAGGTTTTTTTAAAACAATATAAAGCATTGCATTGGTGAGCTAACGATAAACCTTTAATCATTTTCCCAATTTACTTAATTGAACTTCCAAACAAAGAAAATTGGATGAAAATCGATTTGTAAATTGCGGAAATGTTTGCTTGCTAAGTCAAAACATGAAATTTCAATCGTTTTTTTTCTTATTCTGAGGCTTATGAGTTATACTGAGAAAATCTATAGTTTTGAGATATCGGAAGAATTTTAATGTCATAACAGGTTTTTTCAAAACATACCTAATATCCGTGCAAAATATTTCCGAAAAGAAAATTACCGTTAATTTTATTAATCAACGACTGTCCATACAAAAATGCATTGTTATCAGGGACCGTACCGATTATGGTTTTTATCAAAAAAGTCAGATATTAACAGTTATTATTTAACTTTTATTTTTTCCGACAAAACTAGTTATTTAATGCCTTTTATTTTTTCGCGCAAAAATAAATTTTACTTTTGACTTTTATTTTTTTGGTCAAAAATAGCAGTTATTTTGTGCCTTTTATTTTTTCGGTCAGAAATATCAGGCAATTTGAATATTTTTAAAGGCCACTTGACCGGCAAAAAAAAGTTTTATGCAATTTTTATGGTCTCATCAACACGCACATTTTGAGCTTTAAAACTTTTTAGTTTTTAAAGTTGTTTATTCGTCCGAAAAAATACAAATTGCCATCAGGCAATTTTTGACCGAAAAAATAAAAGGCACAAAATAACTGTTGTTTTTTACCTAAAAAATAAAAGTTAAAAGTAACAGTTATTTTTGCCCGAAAAAATAAAAGGCAAAAAATAACAGTTAATTTTAATTTTTATAGTAACAGCCAAACATTTAAAAGGCATTTAATATTCGCAAAGCTGCTGCCATTACGATAATAATGGTATATTTAAAAAAGTCTTCCGGTCACTTATTGATATCGTTATGCCTTTTTATCTGAAAATTGTAAAATAACAGTTATTTTCGGTCCCTGATTGTTATGCATTGAGAAAGTCTATAGTTTTTGATATATCGCCAAAAGTTTGATGTCATTATATCGGTTTTTTTTTTAAATTTAAGAAGAATTGTTGTTTGGCCGAAGCCCAATAACAACAATTAATAACTGAAGAAGGCCGATTAACTACAACAATTTAAGAATAATATATTTATTTTCAGAATATATGTAAAAAATTGCATTTTTGATTACAAATTTTAAAAAATTTTTACCCAAATTTTTTTATAACGCTGTTATGCAGGACTTTTTCAAAAGTAAAAAAAAAATAAAGCCAGGCAAATTTATGTCATCATAACAATTACCGTTAAAATAATTTATTCAAATTAAATAAAGTAATTTCGGAATATACATATAATTTTTTCATAATTAAACAAAACGAACACAATAATTTTTATATTTTGAATTTGTTTTAATACAACTAAATACTTTCATTTTAAGATTTAAAATTTTTACATGGTATTTAATATTTTTATCGCAGGCGAAGCAGCGGGTATTTGCTAGTATATGTATATTAAGGTACCTCGACTGGTGCGGGGATAGCTTAATTTGTACCTCTATAAAAATCCACCTTTGTCTATTTTATAGCGATTCTTAAAATATTTTGGCTGTTACGATAACCGCCAGTGAGCTCTAAACCATTTTGCAAAAACCTCAAAAAAATCATAATTTCTTAAATATTTTAGCTGGTGTAAAATTTGTAAGAACAATAAACTGCCAGAAGTCAAAGGCCGAGAAAACCTCTTCCAATCTTCATAAAAAAATTAAAACTTTTCAAATAGGATTAAAGATAATGTTGTTGTTCGTAAATTTTTTTTTAATTCTTTTAAGTTATTTTCCTTAAAATTGAAGAAACTTCATTATTTCTAATGCGATCCTCACTTCAAGATAAAAATAATAATAATTTATCTGTATACTTATTACACTTAAGCCTAGGATTAATAATGATTATTAAATTTGAATTGAATTTGAATTGCTCGCATTGATTTCTGGTCCGAAAATTTATACATATTAAGGCTAAAATATTAATTATAAAATAAACACCTAAATAAATAATGTAATGAAGTTATTTGAAATTTGGAAGTTTTTGTAAGGAATTAAAATAAAAAATATTTTAAAAATATTCATGAAAAACAGCATTGTCTTTAATTCAATTGCAAAAATTTTAAATGTTTGTTGTATGTTTGAAGAACTTTTTCCAGCCTATAATTTCTGACTGTTTATTTTTTACCACTATTACACCAGCCAATAAAAAAACGAAAAACATGATTTTTGGCGGGTTTTGCAAAATGGTTTAGCTCACTGGCGTAATAGCCAACATATTTTGGGAATCGTTATAAAATAGAAAAAGGTTCATTTTTAAGGGGGTACAAATAGAACTTATTTTCAAGGCGTTTAGTTACATTTTTATGTGTATTAAAAAATATTTTTAGTTATCTTTTTATACATTGTTAAACATTTTAAAAGTCATTTGCTAGAGATTTAAATTTCGTCTTTTTTTTTTGTAAATTTTACCAATACATCCTGCTCTGTTACTGTGCGATTATTGTGTATGTTAAGGGATGCACATCCGCTCAAACGGTTCTCGCCCATTGAATTGCGGATGTATGTTTTAAGAAATTTTAGAGATGAGAACTATATTTCATTTTTCTCAAATATTTTAATTTTACACAAACTTCATAAATCATAAAACCAAAAAAATTACTTCAACGATTGAGTTAAAACTTTTCATCTGGTCAGAATTCTGAAAAATCAACTTTGAAAAATCAGCTTTGAAAATCCAAATTGTAAGATCTACATTGAAAAACTCATGCATAACTTAACACATTCCTTAAAAACTGAACCAGCTTGAGACTCACATCTTTAATTTGAAAGTTAATTGAAAAAAAACTCTTGACTACAAAATAGTAGTCAAGACATTTTTTGTTGTGCCGAAAATTAAGAAGAGACTGTGATGCAATGCCGCCATAAGCAGAGCTAAAGAAAACGCATAACTTACAATAGGATCCATTTGCATATTTGGAGTAAGCCAACAAACTCCAGCGACAAAACCATGTGTGCTGCAATTTAAATTTTCGAGAACCGCTCGAGGGAAAATTAAAATCATTTGGTGGCTGAATATACTTTAAAATCTCTCGAATTAGAAAGGTTTCTTCAGTATATGCAATGGGTCCGCCAAATAACTTTTTTTTTTGAAAATTCTATAAAAAAAAATACTATATATTTTCTCAAATTTCTTTTTTTATTTGAAAGTTCAATCCTTCCGGTTAATAAAGAAAAATAATTTCATTCAAATGGCTGCCTCGGCTGGCCATGCAGTAGCCCACACGATCGGTCCAATTTTTAAGCACATTATCGATTGTGTACAGCTGTATTTCACCAATGGCTTTACGAATATTATCCCTTAAAGCGTCAATTGTCTCTGGCTTGTCGGTGTAACACTTATCTTTGAGGGCACCCCACAAATAATAGTCCAACGGTGTCAAATCGCAGCTCCGAGGTGGCCAAACGACATCAGCTCTGCGGCTGATAATGCGATCTTCAAAAACAGGGCGCAAACATCGAGTGTAGCTTCGGCTGTGTGGCACGTAGCGCCGTCCTGTTGAAAACAAATGTTTCCAATATCCTCCTCTTCAATTTTTGTGAATAACATGGCCCGATAACGATCGCCATTGACTGTAACGGCCACTCCTTGCTCATTTTCGAAGAAAAATTGCCCAATTATGCCTCTGGACCAAAATCCGCACCAAACAGTGACTCGTTTTGGATGCAGCGGCTTTTCAATGTATACGTGCGGGTTTTCTGTGCCCCAAATATGACAATTTTGCTTGTTTACATACCCGCCAAGATCAAAATGAGCTTCATCTGAAAAGATGATTTTTTTTGGCAAAATCGGCATCATGATTTTCAAAGTAATGTCGCAATATTTCCCAGCGTTGTTCAATCGTATACACAACCATATTCGTTTAGGGGAAGGATAAAAATAATTATTTGTCAAATCAGACATGAGCTAAGTTTTACCATTCACGAAATAAGCACTAGTTGAAAAAAAAACGTTAGATGGCGGACTGTTATTATCACTACCATCATCTACAACTGCCGATGCTAAGGGGAGTGATGACAATTGTTAATGTATCACGTTTGATCCGACAAATAACGATACATTGGTTTTCACTATTGTTGTTTAGACGATTCAACTCATAACACAGACTTTTACACGTAAACGCAATTTCAGTATTAACTTGTTAAGTAACTTGTTACAACGTATTAAAGTGATTCAAAGAAATAATTTCTGAAATGCATTAATTATATAATTAATATATATTATTATTAAATATATAATAATATATCGGACTTCTGGGGGTTTTGAACCCCAAATCCTCCCCTTGTCTACGGCCCTGGAATACAGTCAAACAAAATTTTTGTGATATGATTCCTTGGTTCATTCCTAAAAAAAAGTGTTCTGGAGTTGAGGTCCAAACACCCTCTTGGTTACAGGGTGTTTAATTGAACCTGTGTATATACATAAAAGAGACTGCCGTCCGTGTGTGCACTCATAAAGTCAGAAGTACAATAGAGCGAGAGTGCGTTGCGAGACAACTTAAAAATCTCGCACGAGCTGTCACAAGATTTTCATAAGCAGAGTTTTTATGTAGTAATATACAATGCTTTGCGATTCGCTTGTGCGGTACGAGGCATTTTCAAACATTTTAAAAACGACGCATGTGATGACCAGCTGTCATAAAAATTCTATTGTAAAATAATCAGCCCAATCATGAAACCTTTTCTCCTGGGAGTTTTAAAAAAGAGTTTCCGTTTTTAAGATCAAATTTAATAATTTTTTGGAAATTTATAATGTACTTTTGTTTATCAACCGCCCATATTCATTGGTGTTAAATAAAAAAATGAGATGTCTTTATCTGCTATCTTAAAACCGTAAACTCCCTTTTATAACTCCTGGGAGAAAATGTTTCATGATTGGGCTGAATATTTCGACGCTTTCTTAGTTCATGTCGAGCTAAATATATGGCTAAGCTCGGACTTCTTCATATTTTAGGCACTTCTTCGTAATTTATTATTTATTAATGCATTGTTTACTATAAGCAAAATTTTATTTTTATCCGTCGCAACTCTGGTGCCTTCAAAACTGGCGTTTCTCATTGTACATAATATGCGAGGGCAATGCGTGCGACATTTCGTTATACAATCGCATCGCATTCTTGCATCGCACTCTCGCTCAATTGTACTTCAGGCTTAACTCGAGAACTTGATGGATTTGTATAAGCCCTATGGCTACAGAGGAGAGTAGCACCTCCCATACAGTCCAAATTTGCGATATCGAATAACTTTGGAGTTATAGGTCGCACTCGAAATTTGGTATTCGGCCACAATATACACGTGGCGTTTCACTGACAACATTTTAAAGGAGTTAGGTAAGGGGCGTGGCACCTCCTAAAAAAATAAACTGGCCATTTCAGCCCTTGGAAGGACTTTGACCTAGCTTCTATTGATCAATTGTGTTGTGCTTGTTATTAAATGTTTAATCACAAATGACCGAGAACTGGACCTACGTGTTTTATGCCGACTCCGAACGGCTTATGTTCTCAAGAAGCTTTACATGGCAAATGTTTACTCTCTGAGGTTTGCCATTGTCTGCAGAGAGGTGACGACCGAACAGAAAAATTATTTCAATTGAAAAAACTTTCTGTCTGAGCTGGAATTGAACCCGGGCTACCGCGGTTTTTTAGCTTAGGGGCCACGCACTCTACCCACTAGGCTACGGTCGCCAGTGGCACCTCCTATACAATGCAAATTTGCGATGTCGAATAGTTTGGTGGGGGCGGAGCAGAAATATTTATTCAATTGAAAAGCATTATGTCTGAGCTAGGAATTGAGTCCGGGCTACCACGGTTCCTTAGCTTACGGGATACGCACTCTTCTTAGTAAGCTTCGGTTGCCACTAAAATTGATGTAGGAAAAGGAAGCTTGGCAGCAAAGTGACGGTTTTCAGCAAGCTGCCTGTAGAGAAAAATGCACACTTTAAATTTTGACTTTGAAACACTAAATTGTATTAGAACGACAGAAAATTTTGTAACTTTCTTCTATGTTTTTATAATTAATGCCTATTAAAAAGAATTTGCAGGCTTTTTGGTTTCCAAAGAAAAAGGATTAATTTCAAATTTCAAAATTTATCAAACAAGCTGTAAAAAAACAAAAATTCTTGATATGTTAAGGCCTCAAAATGCAAATATTTTTAAAAACTGCAAAAAGTAGCAGCTAAATTTTTGTATGAACTATCTTTGAGATTGAAACTTTACAACAATTTCAATTTTTATGCAAACACATGCGAACAAAATTGTTAGCAGTCTATCAAAGTGCTAGCAAAAATTTTATTCATGCTATAATTTAGATTTATGAAGCAACTTATTTTACTGTAAATTTAACTTCATACCTTCACAAAGGTTTTCCATAACAAAAGAAGTTTAAAAGTATACCGTTTTAATCAGCGCGCTTAATAAAAAAAAAAATGCTACCTTGGAGTTTGAAATAATTTAAAAAAACACGAAAAGCACTATTCTTCAAAAGCAATCTTTTTAAACTTTTGTCATGGCTCTTGTGTGTTCTAACTTTATATTCCTGAAAAAAAAAATTCTTTTCTGGAAGTGTTTTTTTTATTAATGTCCTTCCAGAGCATTGTCGACCACGTAGTGCCCTCGCGAGGAAAGCGACACTTCATGTTTTCACACAGACACGATCGGTCAGTGCATGTATTACAATCAAGCAAACAGTTTTATAGGGCGTTTTGGCTTACATCAATTCAGAAAATGAAAATGGGAGCATGAATAGTAAGCCTTGTTTGTGTTTGTTAGCACGTGTTTGGTCGACACTGTTCTAGAATGATCAAATCCCATACTGTGCTTTGCTTGAACAAAGTACTGAAAATATCGAATACAATTACGTTTTTGTCACATCTCGCTTACAGTTCTGCACTACAATGTCAGCAGCGTCTTATTTTTACAAGCAGGACGACACAAACTACTTTCAAAGAAACGTCTACGATATAATGAACAAATTATTTCCCTGCTCTGCTAGCATTTTAGAATTAATGAGTGATAAAACATTAATTTCTTTTATGTATTACATTTTTATTCAAGTTCGAACATAAGAAATAACAGTTTTTACAAATACACTTCACTATAGACTTTGTGTAAGAAAACACAGTATAGCTACTCAGACGAATGACGTCAAACTGTTGCGTTAACAATGAAAAGAAATTATTATTGAAGTTATGTAACACAAAACATGTTTTGTCACTCCCCGCTTACAGTTGTGCATTACAATGTCATGACTGACAAATTTTTGCAAGCGGGTGTCAACAAAGAAGACCAACGTGAAGGCCAACGAAAAGTGCTGCGTATGTGCTAAAATACGTGCATTTGAGTGTATGCGTGTGTATGAGTGTGTGAAATATTTGTGTGTGTGTTTGTGTTTCAAAATCGCCTAATTGCTTGTGAAGGCATTAAATAAATTTTTAATAGCTTCGCACTTTTTATGTTTACAACTTTAATAGGATTTTCCACTTTTCGGTAGTAAGAGTATGTGTGCGTGTGTGTGTGTTTTCGGCAGTTAGTCTGCATGTGCTTATGATGTGTGCTTGTGTGATGGCACAGTGCAACACATGTTGTTGTCGTTGATGTTGTTTGAAAGCATTACAAGCTGCTGCTGGCTTTTTTTTGCCATGCTCGCGTACAAGTGTTATTTTTTTCCCTACATAAAAGTTGCTCCTGCATCTCTCATGTTGATGCCTCCGGTTAACCTGTCAAACGTGCTGGTCGTTTTATGCAAAAAAGTGTAACGTTTTTGTTAACAGCTTAATTGGACTCTTTCAAATGTCGCACGTAGTCGGGATGTGTTGAAAATTTGCTAACAAGTTAAGGACTTTTCGCTGTTATTTCAATTTAATAAATTTGTAGTTAACAAGTTTTCTACCTTTCAGTGTTAACATATACAATAATGTATTGCAGTACAGATTAATAACTATTTCATTCATATCAAAATGGGATAAAGTCTTCAATGGTGTAAATAAGAAATAAAATGTGACATTGTGACAGTTATTTATTAGTGATCATTGGCATGTTTATTGACAAAAAGTAAAGGCTGTGTGTCTTAAAATGAAAAAAAATCTGTGTGGTAGTGATTGTTACATATATAAGGTCTGTTCCCGTACTCGATTCAAGTAGCTTGAAGTTGCTTGAAAGCTTTATTTTAAAGCTCGAGAGAGAGGAATAACATGCAAAATGACTCTCTATAATCTATTACAATTAATTGAAGTTAGTACGGGAACAGACCTATAGTTACAATCCATTTTGTGTGACAATCACTTTTATTTAAATTTTATTCAATAAACAGTGCAAATGAGATAAAATGACGAATTATAAAAATTTATCATTAAGCCAAAGTAAAAATGCTGTAGCTGTTTTTTTAGTATATTCGAAGTTATGCACGTTTTCTTATTTTTATGATGTCACTTTGTTTGCCGAAAAGTTGTGGCTTTTTTACGATTCTTACAAATTTCAAATTCAGAGTACATTGAATCAAAATATTCAATAAAAAGTTCCATTTTATAATGCATCGTTTCACGCTTGCCAAACGTGTGGAATTTATTTAAATATATTATTGAAATTCCGGCTCAGTTGTAAATACGAAAGGTGAATTAAGTTAATCGGTCGCCATCATGGCTTCAGTGCGCAAGCAATTCGTCGCACCGTGGAAAAGATTAAGCGTGAGTACACTCCTTTGTGTAGTAGAGAGCCGAAGAGAAGTCCTTACTAGTTTATATTTTTAATTTTTTAAGAGTATATATCAAGTAATTTTTTATATATTCAAATAAATGTAATTTATTATTAAAAAAACCAAAAAAAAATATGTTGACCGAATAAAATTTATCAAGATAGTTGTTATTATTTTTTTAAAGTAGATAAAGTTGTGAAATCAAAACAAAAAATATGCTAGTACCACTTTTGAGTGATTTTTTGAGTAAAAATTCAATATATTGAACTTTTTTCGAAAACAAAAAATTAAAAAAAATATTCACTTACACTGACCTAACTTCATTTCATTTATATTAAGTACTTTTATTGAACTTTTACACAAAGACATGTTTATTGAAATATATTTTAAAACAGCGGAGATGTTTTCATGTCGTATTTTACTCATTCGTATGTAACGGGGGTTTATAAAAAACCGTTGTACTTAGAATTTTTACAATTTTGAAAATATGTGAATGTTTTTGATGTCGAAATAACAGACATTTAAATGCAACTCAAATATCATTGAAATATCTCAACGATATTGATAAAAGTGATCCAAAACAATTAAAGATGCGAAAAAAATTTCGTGCTTTCATACAAATGTAAAACATTTTCAAGTCGATTATTTCGAATATATTATTTAATTAGCCTTTCATTTGTTTTCTTTTTAGCAAATGAATTGATTTTCTAAAATTTTTATAATCTCTATTAATTTAATAAATTGTAAAAAATATTTAAGAATTATTCTGATTAATAGAAAAAAGAAAGCATAATAAACCAATTTTAAAACAAATTATAAATTATATTATCGTCACTTGCATGCCAAAACCAAGAATGTGAAAAAATTCGATTTTGGGTTTATTGCTGTTTCAGATGCAATTTTATTTAAGGAACATTGTAAGAAAAATACTTTAGGAGTGAGGTAGGCAAACCAAATTTAAATCACAAATCGAGGAACCTAATGCCCACATATCTGTTAACCAAAGTATCAGGAAATAACAGATATTCAACATTCATACTACATTACTCGATTATTTTTTTTTGTTTTGTAACCATGAAAGTTGCGTACGATACACACCTTTCTGGTATGAATTACATACAATTATATTATACTTAACACTAAACAATATTACATTAAAACAAACAACAATGAATACATATTTAAACAAAGCAATAGGATACACACCTTTACGGTATACATAACCTCATTATATTTTACTACTAGCTGATATACCCGGTGTTACTCGAGAGTCATTTATATAAACATTTTAATTTACACTTCTCGATAAAATGTTTTTGTAAATTTTGGAATTTTGTAAAAACATGTTGAATTTAAGTGTGAGACCACTATAAAAATATTAGTTAAAAAATTTACCAAGCTTTTTTAACGAAGAAATGATTTTGTAACTGTTTTTTCACAATCAAAAACAGTTTTTTAGTTCTAAACTGAATTAACTGGTTACTGGTAAGTATGTTACTTGCACTAATGAAAATCAAATTTGTAAAAAAAGGAAATTGGACACCAATCTTCCTAAATTTTTTAGTAGTTTTTCCAGTTGGAAAATAACAATTGGATTGTCTGTAAATTAAAAATTAATATAAATTGAGTCTGATAGTTGATGCAATTTCTTAAATCTTCTGAACTCCTTTTTTATACGAAAAATTGTACATTCGTTTCTTAATGTAAATTAGCAAAAAGGTGTAAGTTAAGAAAGAAGTCGCTTTCTAATTTTTATTATAGTATATACAGTAACCTGTTACAATATTATCGACTTTAACAGTTGATCGACATAAATCCAGCTAAAAAATCTGCAAGAACAGTAGGGGTATTCACGATTCAGTGCACTTGCGTGTGCAGTTGAGGACTTGTGCAATTTACAAAAACAAATTGAACGTACGTCAAAAATCTGCACAAGTGCTTTTCTACTATTACCTTCAACTTGAGGACTTGAGCAGTTGTCCACTTGTGTGTATTGAAAAATGTTGACAGCTATGAAATGGTGATGATGGTGTGTTCACGAAAACCTAACTGCACAACTGCACAAGTCCTCAAGTCATCAACTGCACAGGCAAGTGCACTGAATCGTGAATACCCCTAGTGTAAGAAGTGCCATTATGTTATTTTCTGCAAGTTTACGCTGTGTGCGAAAAGAACTAATACTTTTCAGCATACTTTCGGTTAGTACGCAATTGAACCGAAAAATTTGCTCAATGCAGCCAAGCTTACAACCATGATTGGAGAGTTAAAATGTCAAAATTTCGCTGTCTTTTATATGTCGGTACATTTAATTGGCGTGGAAATTTGGCTTTCAACAATATTGTTCAAGTAACACATTAAACATGAACAAATTAACTTTTACAAAATTCGTATTCACAGTCATCTATTCGAGGATATAGTGATATATATAGAACATTAAAAGTACCATTGATAAAGAACTGGGTGACAACGGTGAAACAATAGTGAGAAAAATGACATCACAACAAAACAAATTTAACAGGAGGGGCTGGGGGCGGGGGGCGGGAGGTGGTGAGACAAAAAGTAAGTAGATTACTATAAGGAAGATTTAATATAATAATACTGCACAACACCATTCTTAGAGATAAATGGAGACGCTCAAATTATATAGAGAATTTTAAAACAAAACTCAGTTTTATTAACAGTCTGGTATGAAAAAATAGATTTTTAGCCATAACTTTTGATTGGAAAGAGATATTGGGGTAATTTTTTCACATAAATTATTTTTGAGACTTGACTTTTTTGTAAAAAATATAAAAACAACATTTTGGAAAAAATAAATTTCGCGAAAAAAATCAAAGGGGGTACCCTTGTTGTTTTGATGACAAAAACAGTAAAATAATTTTTGAGCTTAGCTGGAAGAATTTTTGCAAATAAATGCTATGTCATATGAAAGGTAGCCAGATGTGCAATTTTTAATTGATTTCATTTTTACAACAGCAACTATTTTTGAGTCATTTTTTGAGTAAAAATTCAATATTTTGGACCTTTTTTGACATAATCATAAAACATATATACACTGACTTAACGGTACAGCTCAACCTATTTTTGTGAAGTGATTTTATTGAACTTTTGAACATAAAAAAATTTGAATGAAATATGGTAATGAACAGCAGAGATATTTGCATCGAAATATCAAACTTTGATTTTCATGTCGTTTTTTTCTCATTCTTAGGCAACGATGTTTTATGAAAAAATCGTTGTACTGAAAATTTCTCCAATTTTAAAGATATGTGAATGTTTTTGATATCAAAATAACAGAAATTTTTTCAAATTAAATACACAAAAATCTCCGATGCTGAAAAGTTTTATAATAATAAAATTACTGTTAGTTGAAAAATTTCAGAGGGGGCGAGGCAAAAACTAAGTATGCAACATTTTAAGCTTGGATGCATTTAATATGTATACCTAGTTTGAGCAAAATCCGTTGAGCCGTTTAGATTTGTATAGAGGCCAAACAAACAAACAAACAAACAGAAAATGAGTTTTATTACTATAGATATAGAAATAACATTATGAACATTCAAACAATTAAGCATATGTTCATGCATGTACATATTGGGGGTTGGAATTAGTTTTAAAGGTTTTCTAAGAGATGGCGTAACTATCAATAGATCGCATCGGGCACACCTGTGACTATATTCATTTCAAAGCACATTGTCTAAGCTTCATTTTTCAGTATGTGTCATTCCACTAAAGTGTAAACAACATATATTTTTTTCTCTGTGAACATGTCGACTTTCGTTCCAACAAAACGCAATTTGCGGGAAGGTTTACTTTTGTGCTTCCATTTGAAGAAAAAAGCGGTTGAAGCACAACGCACGCTTATTGAGGCTTACGGGGACTATGCTCCATCGATTTCTACTTCTGAGTACTGGTACCGTCGGTTTAAAAGTGGTGATTTTGATACGAAAGACAAAGAGCGTCCGGGCCAGCCGAAAAAGTTTGAAGATGAGGAATTGGAGGCTTTGCTCGATGAAGACCCGTGTCAAACCCTTCAAGAATTGTCAGAATCATTGGGAGTCGACTTATCAACGGTCGGCAAACGCTTGAAGGCCATGGGAATGATTCAAAAGCAAGGAAATTGGGTGCCGTACCAGTTGAAGCCGAGAGACGTTGAACGGCGATTTTGCATGTGCGAACAACTGCTTCAACGGCATAAAAGGAAGAGTTTTTTGCATCGTATTGTCACTGGCGATGAAAAGTGGATCCATTACGATAATCCTAAGCGAAAAAAATCGTGGGGACCACCCGGCCATGCATCAACATCGAGGGCCAAGCCGAATATTCATGGCGCCAAGCTTATGCTGTATATTTGGTGGGATCAGAAGGGTGTCGTGTACTATGAGCTGCTAAAACCTAACGAAACCATCACTGGGGAACGCTACTAACAACAATTGATGCAATTGAGCCGAGCATTAAAGGTTAAACGGCCGGAATATGCCAAAAGACACGACAAAGTGGTTTTTCAACATGACAACGCACGGCCACATGTTGCAAGAACCGTCAAGGAAACGTTGGAGGCGCTGAATTGGGATGTGCTAACCCACCCGCCTTATAGCCCAGACATAGCCCCTTCCGACTACCACCTATTCAGATCGATGACGCATGGCTTGGCTGAGCAGCGCTTCACTTCTTACGAGGATACCAAAAAATGGGTCGATTCGTGGATTGCCTCAAAAGACGAATCGTTCTTCCGGCGCGGAATCCATATGCTGCCAGAAAGATGGGAAAATGTTGTACCTAACGATGGACAATACTTTGAATAATATACATTGTACCGTTGTTTCTAAATAAATGCTCAAAAACCGAAAAAAAACCTTTAAAATTAATTCCAACCCCCAATATGTTTTGAAGATACGTGAATGTTTTTGATATCAAAATAACAGAATTTTTTTCAAATTACATACACAAAAATTTCCGATGCTAAAAAGTTTTATAATAATAAAATTACCGTTAGTTGAAGAATTTCAGAGGGGGCGTGGCAAAAACTAAGTATGTAACATTTTAAGCTTGGATGCATTTAATATGTATACCTAGTTTGAGCAAAATCCGTTGAGCCGTTTAGATTTGTATAAAGGCCAAACAAACAAACAAACAAACAAACAAACAGAAAATGAGTTTTATTACTATAGATATAGAAATAACATTAAGAACATTCAAACAATTAAACATATGTTCATGCTCAGTACTAGCATCTATCTCACTCACACACATTACATTAATATTGCTGAATTACAAACACATGATTATGATATTTTACTTTACTACTACACTAATTAAGGAACATATGACTTTGTTTATATTTTTCTAAGTACAAAGACAATTGTTAACTAGTTTTAAGACTAAGTACTGTGATGTATGGTATAAAAGGAAGAATGATTTCAAAATAAAATATAATTAGGTCTTGAGCTTTCAACTAGCTGCCGACTTTAATTAAATTCAATTTTTAGCTTCAAACAAGCTGCCCAGTTTTTTCATTAATAGCCTGAGTGCACTTATTAATTCTGGCTAAAAATCGAAAATAAAAAGCTATTGCCAGTGGCGAACATCGTCGGCAAAACATATTAGGCTGGTTCTTAAATTTTTAAAAATCAATCCGCGTTACTTTACAAGGCGAAAAATATTATTGCAGTTGTATAAATTAGAATTTTTCTGCATGCCAAAACAATGAATGTGCTTTAAAATCCCTTCGGAGAGAGAAAGGCCAGCCAAATTTTAAACTATTGTAACTAAATACTTACCATTCGGTGAAAGAAAATATTATAAAATTTTACTTCCCTAATTTTCAGAAGCACTCAAACCTTTAAACTCGTTTTCCCAAAAATTATAGGTTTTCCCAAAAATTATAGGTTTTCCCAAAGCACCATAATGGTTTTGACAAGCAGGTGACTTTGTGTTATATATTCATTATGTATATCAATCATTTTAAATGAAACATCAACTTTAATCAAAATATAATCAAAGTAAGTTATTTCAAATTACTTTCTATAGGTTCAGTCAAGTAAATCCAATCAGAAAATTTTTTATAAACCTTACACTTGCTAACCAAAGTGCAAAGCTCTATTTTTTGAGATAAACAGATCACATATAATAACATTCTCTTTAAATTCTATTTTGCTTTCTTTCTGCAACTAAAATGTGTTTTTTAAGAAATGAAGGACTTTTTTACACAAAGAAATACTTATACCAATGAATTGACAAAAATTTAAGCTAACTTGCGTAAGAAAATTTGTCAAAGCTGGCTTAACAGAAATCTCTGACGAAAATTGTATACTTCTTAAAAAAACACTCGATATCTTATTGTAAGCAAAAATTCACACCTACAACATAGTTTTGTTGGAAAAATTGTTCGTTAAAGTTTTCGACACTTACAATCAAAGCATCAAATAATATAGGTACTCTACACATTTAAGCTCGAAATAATTACTAAATAAACTTGTTGCCTAAGAAACACCTTAAAACCTTACACAAACTTTACGCAATCGTTTCTTCCTTTGATACATACTTGTATGACAACTTTCCGCTTTCCTTAAATTTTTCAGAGATCTTCTTAAGAAACTCTCTGTTAAGGCTGGACTAATTGGATGTTTCCGTGGACTGGTTGTCAATGGCGAAATACTCGACATCTACAGCTACATGTCGGTGCATCTTTCGGAAATAATCAAGGATTGCAAGCCATCGTGTGTGCCATCGCCCTGCAAGAATGGAGCACAGTGCAAGGAACTGTGGAGCACATTTCAGTGTGTGTGCAATAATCCCTGGGCGCACATTGGAGATTTTTGCGAAACAAGTAAGTGTGTGTGAGTCTAACAGTTTTGTGACAGATTGTACTAGAAAGATTTTTACTTTCCTCGTATAGAATTACATACTATTTCGAAAGTCTTAGAGGTTATGCAAATTTTAAGACATAAATTAAGCAATATGATAAAAAAACCACAAAAGAAGTACGTGGCAAAGTTTGAAACATGCAATATTCAAACATTTTTCTGTAATCTTAATTATGAGTACCTAGAAAAATATAAAAAATTTTAAGAAAATCCTAATTTTTTTTCTTTCAAATCTTTGACACAGTGTTTTGTGTCTCTGCGCTTTTACAATAGTTTTTACAAAGAATGCAAAATTTTTGTAACTTCATGCACACAACTGTAATTAATTATATTTCAAAATTACTCTTTTTTCATTCTCTGCTGCTACACTTCAATAACCATCCGAACAACCAACCAAATAAACAAACATTCAACCACAACAATGGTGCGCCAACATCACAATCTAAAAATATCTCAACCAACAACATCATCAACATCAACACTGGATGTATCTCAATGGTACAAAACATCACCGCCACCATCACAACCTACACCAACTCCAAACAGACATCAACGAAAAAGCACTGACATTCATCAACCGGGAATCATTTTTGATGCGTAATTATTTGAGTGCAACAACAGCGCCCGCCGCTGCCAACGTTGATGAAGAACGTGAAACGCTCAAGGGCATCCTGAGTCAGGACATACTCATTAATTTACGTACTTACGACACCAACTCTTTGGTGCTGTATGCCAACGATCATTACAATAACTTTGTACATTTGTACATTGCCAACGGCAACGAGATTGTCTTTTTATATAATTACGGCGACGAGATTGTCAACCTGACAGTACTCGATGAGACAGTCAGCAGCCTGAAGAGCATCCAGGTGGCAATTGTTCGCACTGAGCAGCAGACGGTAATGCATGTTAACGAACAAAGTATTAGCATCGACCGTGGAACTCAGCTGTTGGATGAATATTCAAATAAGCCATGGATGAATCCGGAAAAAGGTGAGTGCGAGGGTGGGATGGGATGGGGGAATAGCTGGGTGTTATTGTTGAATTGTGGTAATATGGTTAAAAGTTAGCCGTAGACTGACTGGAATAAAATTAATGATGTTTTCGGTTATGAACTATTAAGTTTGAAGCTAAGATCGAATTAACTGAGCTATACGAATGAGCCAGGTTTTCTTTTCATCCATCATTCTGCCTTTTGCGGCAATTAGAAGCAGCAATTAAAATGTATGCATATCTGTAATAATAGATATTATAAGTGGCTTGTTTGACTAGCAATTGGGACATGATGAAGTATTTTTGAATATTATTTGAATTTAAAAAAAAATTATTTCATTGTAGCTCGAATGTTTATTTCTTAATAACTAACATGAAAGCTCTTTACGCTCGCAATAATAATTACTTTAGTTTAAGCCCAAAAGTATGAGTTTCTAAGATAACATGGCCTGTGAGTTAGAAGTCACTTCTATACAGATAATTAATTATATCGATCGTTGTGTTCAATAACGTCACAATTCGAAGGAGCTGTTTTCTTCAGTTAAAAGGAAGAAGCCTTTTAAGTTTTAAGGAGACAAGAAATTGCTTCTTATCTTTTTAAATTATCACATGAATTTATTTGTGAGCTTTCGATCAGGTAAGATTTTAAGAAAGCAACAACAACTCTGTATAAAGTCAATCACTTATCGTTTCAATGGTGCATTTTGACAAATTGTTCAACACCAATGAATATTGAAATAAATAAGAAGCAACTAGAACAGATGGCAGCCTTGGTAGAGTTGATGGCTGTGATCTATAAAAAGCTTGCTGCTTTAAAATGTCATATGATTAAGTGGCCGATTTGAACGTAAAATTCTTAAGTATTTGTTAAGACATGTGTGAAATCATATACGACTTTAACAGTGAGTTGATCACAGCTTAATCACTCGAAGACTACTTAAAGTCCTATATGATTTTACACATTTTGGAACTCATTTATTTGATCTATATTGAACAAATTATCAATAAACATATAAATATATCGTTTGTTTTGAAATCAAGCATCGTTCACTTAAAACCTGTTCGCATAAAAGCGTTTCCAGTATCAAAAAGCAAAAATGTTCTGATAAAAGACTTACATAACTTGAAATGTTGGTTATTAACAAGTAAGAAACAGAATAACATTTTGTTAAATTTCTTTATTATTAATAAAATTTCGCAATTTTAGTTTGATTCCTGACATTAACTTTTGTACATATTTTCTTTGAACCGTAGCAGCAAATCGATTCCACTTCAGAAGCATCTGTTGAGGGTTTTTTGCTGCTCTCCCACTTTTTTTAAGCTTTGCTTTTACAATCGCCCAAAATTTTTCGATTGGGAGAAGCTGTGGACAATTCGGTGGATTAAGGTCTTTAGGGATAACTGACACGTTATTTCTTTGATACCACTGCATTGTTATGTTCGAATAATGGCAGGTGGCCAAATCGGGCCAAAACACAGGTGGTGATCCGTGATGTCTAATAAAAGGCAGCAAACGCTTCTCCAAGCTTTCTTTCATATATAAATTTGCAGTCTCTGTTGCAGATGTAACGAACACACGGCTTTTTAAACCGCAACGGCATATGGCTTGCCAAATCATTACTTTTTCGCAAATTTGTCAACTTTGTCATATTAGTATTTTTTGGCAACATTGCTACGTTGTTTTTCTGCATAAAACTTTCGTCCCGGTAATTGTTTTACATCAAGTTTGACGCATGTTTTGTCGTCCATTATAACGCAATTCTTGGATTTGGTCAAAAACGTGTACAACCGGCGCGTTCTTTGTTTGGCAATAGAATTCTGCTTATCAGATCGGTTTGGGTACTTTATTGTACGAAACGATTTATATCCTGCCTCAATAAGAATGCGTCTTGCCGTACTCGTGGATGTAACAAATCGTTTTGCGCAATCAGCATCTGAGAGTCCCGGATTATTCTGAATTGACTTCACTTTTTTTTTTTTGCAAAAAATGTCACGCCGGGGTTTTCTTTTGGCAATTATTTTAGCTGTTTCCACAGTCATTAGCTCCTTGCATCGTTTTATAACACTACACACAGTTGTTTTTGGTAATTTTAATTTTGTTGCTATTTTTGAACTTGACCACGTGAGATTGGCGTTGTACGTGCACAAAATCGTTTTACGAGTTTTAAGTTCCATCGTGTATTGAGCCGCCATCACTTTGAGCAAGAAGTTCAAATTTCGAACACATAACGGTACATCTATTTCAAGCTTATAGAAGTTTGAATAGTTTAAATCGATCGAACGTAACGGGTGTGGCGCTTGCGGAGATGCGTACAGATTTTAAGTGAACGATGCTTTAGATATAGATGTAGACGATATTACTTTTATTATTTGTTATGTGAAGAATTGTTTTCAATCAATTTCTATTTTTATGTTTGAATTTTTTTTAACGAAAATTTGAGAATAGAAACGTCTATTGTTCAATAAAGGCATACATTTTTAAATAAAACTTTTTATATAATAAATATAAGCTTGATACAGTCTGTTTTATATTTCATCGTACGATACTTTTAAATATTTCTTCGATATATTAAATAAAATTGCAAATTTAAGTGTTGGCTAATTACATTACCTTTATTTGTTGCAAGATAACCCAGTAAATTTAAAAAGATCCGGAAATGTTCAAATTTATTGCTTCAGAACTCATCGTACGATTTACTTTAACTTTTAATTTTTTGGTTGCATGATCAACTATTCTAAGAAATTAAATTCGCATTTTAATTAACGCGCCGTTGCAAGCAATCTTTTATAGTTTTGGGAATAGTTTGTTTTATTTTACGCGACAATAAGTTCAAAAAAAGAAACTTCCTCAGATTTTCGAAAAACTGTAATAAAATTCCATAAGTAAGGAAAGTTCTTGGGCGAAATTGCAAAATTACTAGCAAAATCAAAGTTTACAACTCAATATATTGTGATCAACTTAAAAAAAAATGGAAATGTGGAGTATAAGAAGAGATCGGGTCGGCCTCGTACATTAAATAGTAGAGACGAACGCGCGGTTGCAGATATTGTGCGAAAAACTCCTCATGCAAGTAGTTCTAAAATACATGCTGATATAGTAGAGACTTCGCAAAAGATGGTTAGTAAAACAACAATACAAAGACCTCTTCACCGTAATGGATACTTTGCACGAACCTCTTATAAGGTAAGGTAAGCAGCCTCTTTTAAGTGCTATTAATAAAAAAAACAAATAGCTTTTGCAAGTCTTCACTTGGAAAAAATTTCGACTTTTGGCGGAACGTACTTTTCTCGGACGAAAGTAGATTTAATATTTTTAGGCACAATGGACCATCAAAAGTTTGGTGAACACCTTGTACAGCTCTCCAATCAAAGAATCTGCAATGCACTGTAAAACATTTAGGAGGAAGCGTGATAGTATGGGGTGCTTGGCAGCTTCTGGAGTCGGAAAATTCGTTTTCATCAGCGGTAAATTGGACAAATGGAAATATTTAGATATTTTAAAAATGAATTTGTCGCAATCTGGTCAAAAATTGGGGCTATCTGCAGACTATACGCGCGAGTTATGTTCCTTGCTTAGAGCAGTTTGATTGAAACACACTTTTCTTTTCTGCTGTAAACTTAGAACTGAACTTTATTACAACTCTTTCTTAAAATCTAACCAATTCGTTTTCGAAATGTAAATGTGTAAAAGTATGTAAAGATATAAATGGAAGAAATACAATTGTAAAATAGGAGAAATGTAATGTATGTAAAAGAAATACAATGTGGTTAATATGTAAAAGTTAATAGTCACAAAGTGTTGCCTAATTTATAGTTGCAACATAATATCAAAAATGCAAGGGTTTCATTTTAATGTCTTGTGGTTAATATGTAGAATAAATAATCGTAAAATGTTGCCCAATTTATGGTTGCAACATAATATCAGAAATGCAAGAGTTTGATTTTAATGTTATACTTTAAAATTGAACCTATTTTAATAGTTGCGATTTATGAGGAAAAAATAAAGAAAGAGTGTAAATAAAATTGGAACACTTAAAATATCTTATTGATTACGCTGCACTTTAAGTAGTGCAGTGGGGCTTATTATGTTGTTGTTTCTGGTGCTATTGTTGTGGGTGCCGAGATTTAATTGCCGTTTGTGCTGTTGTTGTAAATGTAGTAACGATGTCTTTGACTTGTTGGTTAATTTGGTATTGTTGTTGTGTTTGTTGTAATTGTTACTGTAAGTGTTGCAGCGGCGTATTGAGCCTCGATGGTTTGGGTGGTGGCTGAGAAGTATATGTATTTGTTGTTGTCGTTTGAGTGGGGGTCGTAACTCCTCCCCCCCCAGTATGAAGTGAGGGCCATAAAGATTGTGCAGTGGCCCTTACGAAATTGGTTTGCGGTGTATAAATTGATGCCATTATTTTCCTAGGGACGTAAATGAAGATCAGGACAAGGATTACAATTAACGTATATTGCAGTGCGTCTTGGGCATATGTAATTGTGCTGAGGTGTTTAACTGATGCGTAGCTTTCGATTTGATGGTCGCGAAGTTTTTCCAAGTTTAGGGCTTCGGTTACTGACAGGGCTTGTATTCCTGAGTGTGTTATTGGCAGGATATGTATCTCGTCCCAGAAAATTCCAACATTGCTCTTGTAGATGATACCTCTTATAGCGATGTCGCAGTTCTGGAAATGAATAGCACCGGTACCTTCAACTGTGTATTGTCTTTGACTGCAAGTAGAATTTATTAGTGTATAGGGTATATTAATATAGACGATAAAGTTGGCTTCTGGCTGGAAGATTGTTGTTATCTTTCCGAGGTCATACAGGTCGCAGTGTCCAGGTTGATTTTGCATGAGCTGCCCCAGGCATTTAGATTCTTGAGTGTTTTCTTTTTGGATTGGTTTTTGGCAAAAGTATATTTTAGATATTCTTTGGCATGTTTTGTCGAAAAACTGAATTGTTTTGTTATTGTAAGTTATGTATGATTTTGTTATTATTTGCTTTGTTATGTTTATAGGGGTAGGTATAATATGATATAGCTGATAATTTTCTGTATAAAGATTAGGTATTTGAACATTGAATATGACATTAGAATGATTATAATATGCTTGTAATTGTAATAGTTCGTATATTTCTTCATCTGTTTCAATTTTAATGGATTGATTAATCATATAATTTCTAATTTCTTGTAACTCTTTTTGGTTTAATATAAGCTTGGATATAATGTTTAGTTTGGCTAATAGTATGGCTTCTGCTATGTCTGTGATATGATTGAATAAAATATCTATATTGTAGTTAAGTTGGTTAAGATATTGCATTTCTTCTAGAATATTTTCATTTCTTTTAATTTTATTGGCTGTTTCTTTTGAATATTTGTTTACAAATTTTTCAATTGTGCTATGTTCATTATTCATGTGTTCAGTAATATTTTTAAATCTTGCGATCATTTGCATATTCAATTTGTTTTGATTGACCGATTCTTTTTGTAAGTTTTCTTCATTTTCTTTTAATTTTGTTATTTCATTATTTAAATTTTGTGCATCAACCGCATCCATGTTTCCTGTAATAAACTTTACTACTGATCCTAGTCCATTCAAGATACCCCTTTTTTGTCTAGCAACAGGTGATAGTGTTTGAATTTTATTCTTTAGTTCGAAAAGTTTCATTTCAGTTACTTTTATAAGATTTGGTTGTATACCTTGTGCTTTAATTTCAGTAAAGGTAGTGGATAATTTGTTAATGTTTTCATGGTATTTGTCTAGGTCGATTATATGGATTAAATTGTTATACCCTTTTACTACTCGTGCCGGTCCGAGTCTGAGTGGAATTATACCTTGGTTATCTTTGACGTTATGAATCTCTATTAACTGTCCAATGACCAGTTGTACCCTAAAAAGTGAAAATATACAAATATAATGCAAGCTAAAAGTGCCTATTGGAAAAAAAAATTCGAGGTATAATGTTAAAATTTATGGTTTATTTTGTTTTCTTAGTTTGGATTTGTGTAATTTTTGGTCTTTTATTGTGGTTAATGTGACTTTTTTATTGCGTTTTACTTTATGTTTTGTGAATCTAGGAGTCATTTTATTTCTTCTATTTTCTTTTCTAAATATGGTTTTGTTGCTGTCGAAATTTTCGGGTTCGTCTCTAGTTACATTGATTTTATCTATGTTAAGGCTTGTAATTTGTTTAAGCTGTTCACATATTTTTGGGTATAGAATCTCCTGATATTCTTTTAACTTTTGAAGGTATTCGTGTTCATTGTGAAATGAAATTATGTTATTGAATTTGTATGTTCTGCCAAAAAATAACTCGTAGGGAGTGTGTTTGGTGGCGGAGTGAATTGCGTTATTGTAAGTTATAAATGTTTCTGCTAAAATTTCGTCATGTTCAAGAGATAGATTGTTTTCTTTTCGAGTTGTAAGTAAAATTCTGTAAATTTCAGTTAAAGTGGAATGCATACGCTCTACTGGAGAATTACTACTCGATTGTTGGAATGACGTAAAATGCAGTTCTATTTGGTACTGACGACAGAAGTCCTTAAATATATTTGCCATAAATTCTTGACCTTGGTCACATACAATTTTTCGAGGTGTACCGTAAACACTGATGTATGTTTTTAATGCTTTTAGGATGGATACGCTATTTTTCGATTGTAGATTATAACCTGCTCCGAACTTAGAAAATTTGTCAATTATTGTTAAGATAGGGTGATTGTTAATTGTATATATATCGATGTGCAAAATATCGAGTGGCTTAATAGGTGTTTCTGGTTTTTCAAATTTTGTTTTAGGGGGATTCCTATCGTATTTTTGAGTTTTGCAGGTTTCGCAGTTATTAATTGTTTGTGTGATTTTATTTTTCATAAATGGAAAGTAGTACTTTCTTTTGAGATGCAAATGTGTTTCATTTATTCCTCTATGGTTATGTCGATTGTGATAATCCCTAATCAACTGTTCTTGTTCGTCGCTTTGTGTTATGTCCTGTAATATTTCCATGCAGCGTATTACACGGAATATTTGGGTATGTGAAAAATATTTGGAGTATACATCCTGGACTATTCTGAATGTATCGTCATCCGTATAGATGGCAGATAATTTATTAGGTGCCATATAGTTTTTTAAAATTTGAGTAATACTGTCTTCATTAAAATTAGTTTTTCGGATTATGCGTCTTTGTTTATTTCTAAATGGAATTTCGACTGTGATTTCAGGTGCTTGGCTTGATATTTGTAGAATTATTTGTAGATTAAAATCGTTTAGTGGTTTTTCGGAAATAGCTATTCCATCGTTGAGATTTTCTATAGCAGAGTGAATTGTGCTTCCGTTTGTAGCGTGATTAGATTCTGTATCGTTAATGTTTACGTCCACGTTAGTGTTTGGTTTATCCTGTTGGTTCGGTGAGGCTGATCGGAAAAAATTTTGATCATCTTCAATGTTATTGATGTCTTCTATTGAGTCATCTGTATATTGATCTAATTGTTGTTGGTAAGAGGTATTGGGGCGTTGGGTCCTTGGATTTTTATTTATGTTATGAAATTCTTCTGTTCTTGGTCTTGTCATCCTGGAAAATTTAGAACGCATGCTTACATCGGAATTATTATTCCTTTGAGATACAGTGGAGTTTTTAGTGTTTGTAAAACCTGAACTTGTGTCCATTGGTTCTGGTTGTGGTTGTCTGGCAGAAAATGACGAATTGTTATTATTGTTGTGGTTATTTCTAAAAGGGTTATGATTAGGATTAAACCTATTGTATGTTGGTGGGTTATTAAATCGGGACTGGTTTGGGTTATATGTGTTTTGGTAGTAATTTGATGTGTTTGGATTATAGTTAGACGTATTTGGTGTAAAGTTACGTGGGTTTTGCATTCTTGCTGGATATTTATTGAACGTATTATATGGCTTATATTGTTTACTCTGATATGTGTTTCTTTCTGATCTCATGTAATGAATATTTTGTTCTTTTATACAGTAGGCTAAAGCAGTGGCCAAGGATTCTGGCCTCATAGCCCTAATGTTTGAGCCAAGTGGCTCTCTAAGACCACTTAAAAATGAGTTTAGACACATTTCCGCAAATAGTTCTTTTTTTGCTGCTACAACATTTTGATCACTTTCGTGTATCAAAATATTGTTGCACAGTGTAGCCTGAATTTCTATTATTTCACTGAAAAAATTTTCTACAGTTTTGTTGTATTGTCGTAAGTTGTGTAAATCCCTAATAAGTGAAGTCTCCGATCTTTTGTCAGAGTAATGCAGAATTAAGTTAGTTTTTATGTTTTCCCAATTGAGTGACGTTCCGTACATATTTAGTACTTCGTTTGCCTGACCGACTATCTTATTTCGTATTGCCCTTAGTAGTATTTGTCCTTGAGGCGTATGACTAGCACCTCTTGTATGTAACAATATTTCCTCTACGTTATTTAGAAATTCGTATAGTAGTCGAGGATTGCCATCATATTGAGGCAAATCCTTTATTGCATCTGGAATGCGAAGTGACTGAAAAATATCCACATATACAGGGGCAGGGGTGGGAAGGGTTGGGATGGGGGCTGTATTTTCCATAGTAAATTCTCTACTTGGTTCTTCTAGAATTGAACTAAGGCTTCTGCTTTTAAAAAGATTACTGAGGGAAACTGAATAGGGCTGATTTTCTGCACGTTTTTTCTGGGTTTTTTTCCACATGAATTTTTTTTTCTTTGTTCTTTTTTTTTTTTTATTGAATAAAATTGTTAACGTATTGAAATTTTTCTTTTCTTATCCCCTTTTATTGAAAAAATTTATTTGTTTTATTTTTAAGCTTTGTTTTATTTAATTATTTTTCAGTTTTCGACTTACATGCTTCCAACGATGATGATGATTAACTGCTTTAGCTGCATGATGCTTGTTGTTCGCTAGTCGTCCTTTCAGAGCGTTGAGTTCCAATGGCGATTAAAAGTTGATATAGTCGTCCTTTCAGAGCGTTGAGTTCCAACGGCGATTAAAAGTTGATATAGTCGTCCTTTCAGAGCGTTGAGTTCCAACGGCGATTAAAAGTTGATACTTAACCGATCTTGTGAAAAAAAAATGTGCTGATATTCAGTCAACACTTATTTCAGAATATTATGTATCGATATTCTCTCGATAATAACTTCTGATAATTACAATAATTTTAGTTCGATATTCTTTCGAACAATTATTTTATCACTTATTCTTCAAATAAGAAGGATACTGATTATTCACTATTCACAAGATGGTTCGCCAAGCCGTAGACTGCGCCAGTTATGTTCCTTGCTTAGAGCAGTTTGATTGAAACACACTTTTCTTTTCTGCTGTAAACTTAGAACTGAACTTTATTACAACTCTTTCTTAAAATCTAACCAATTCGTTTTCGAAATGTAAATGTGTAAAAGTATGTAAAGATATAAATGGAAGAAATACAATTGTAAAATAGGAGAAATGTAATGTATGTAAAAGAAATACAATGTGGTTAATATGTAAAAGTTAATAGTCACAAAGTGTTGCCTAATTTATAGTTGCAACATAATATCAAAAATGCAAGGGTTTCATTTTAATGTCTTGTGGTTAATATGTAGAATAAATAATCGTAAAATGTTGCCCAATTTATGGTTGCAACATAATATCAGAAATGCAAGAGTTTGATTTTAATGTTATACTTTAAAATTGAACCTATTTTAATAGTTGCGATTTATGAGGAAAAAATAAAGAAAGAGTGTAAATAAAATTGGAACACTTAAAATATCTTATTGATTACGCTGCACTTTAAGTAGTGCAGTGGGGCTTATTATGTTGTTGTTTCTGGTGCTATTGTTGTGGGTGCCGAGATTTAATTGCCGTTTGTGCTGTTGTTGTAAATGTAGTAACGATGTCTTTGACTTGTTGGTTAATTTGGTATTGTTGTTGTGTTTGTTGTAATTGTTACTGTAAGTGTTGCAGCGGCGTATTGAGCCTCGATGGTTTGGGTGGTGGCTGAGAAGTATATGTATTTGTTGTTGTCGTTTGAGTGGGGGTCGTAACTCGCGCATGTTGTCCAGTAATGGCTTTAGTACAACACGAAAAAACTCCATGCTCCTTCACAAAGTCCAGATTTGAATTCCATTGAACATGTTTGGGATTATTTGGCAAAGCAGCTTAAGAACCATCTTCCATAAGTAGAGTAAGTTCGGCATATATGGCCCATGTGTGTAATATGGCCCATAGCAATATTTCCTAACTGAGAAAGGCTAGACACGCCACTGTCTACTCAATTCAGACATGAACGAACTGGTCATCTCTCATTGTAATGTGGTGAGTCATTCGAAACAGATGTGTACAGGACAGCACTTGATAATTTTTTGGCGTTGTCGTTGGAATTTTTTGGTAAGTTTAATTACGCGTTTTTTAATTAATTCTTGTGTGAATATTCTTGGGTTTGTGCAAATTATATAGTGCTAAATGTTTTGTTTGCTTATGTAAAATCGAATCTGGAAAATAGTTAATAAAGTTTGCGAAAATTAAAAGCATAGTAGAAAAAAACAGTGTTGATAATATGGCCCATCATAAATGCTGATAATATGGACTAGTGGACCATATTTGACACATGTTTTTAGTTAATATTTCATTTCTATTTCTATTTTTTAGCTACACAGAAAATAATATTGTTCGTAAATTTTACGAATACTGTTCGTACAGTTGAATACGTTCATTTTTAGGAATTCAACCCTGCACATTTAACGTACCGAACGTTAGCTGCACAAAACTGCATTCGCTAATAACATTCGTCAAGTTTTGTTCACACGGACAACGAAGCAATACGTACATCGAACGTATTTCTGATTTTAGACATTGAAATAGACATTTTTTACATAGTAACGTATGTAAACGTACATATAACGAATAACTGTAACGTATCCTTACGTACTCACAACGCATTACATTGACACACACGTACGAATTAATAACGTTGTACGAATGAGAATTTATACGTACAGTTTGTTACAAATTAACGTAAGGATACGTACAGATATCGTTGAATGTATACGTACTTGTACGTTTAAGATACGTATTACGTCCAAGCGTTGCGTTTATGAAAAATTGCAAACAATTTTGTACGTACAAGTACGTATTGACAACGAATAACAATTAAGTGCTGCGTTACATTGAACGCACTTGTACGTACATACAAATACCGAGCGCGTGAAATCTGTTGCTGAGTTCAAATTACTTTGTGTTTGTACAGCGTCGGTAAAGCACATGCGTCGGTAAAGTGTGATTTGCAGCCACCAAGTAATTTCTTAATAAAATTATATTATTTAAAATTTATAATTTTTAAACAAGTTTATTTAAAAATTATATCTTCAAAATGTTTTGTTTTCTGTGCCAAGAACGTTTTAGTGAAGTTAATTTATTAGTTGTTCATTTAAAGAAAAAACATCAACTGCACACTAATAGTTCATTTCGATGCTATATTAAAGAATGCGCTCTTCTATTTAAAAATTTGTCAAGCTATAAAAAACATTTGGTTCGAAAACATGGCGTAAATGACAAAAAAAATCTTTTTAACTTGGTAGTAACTTATGACTAATAATATTTACTTTGTTTAATTTAAGATGCTGCAGCTGTGAAATTGTTGTGGTCAATGCATGCATATTTAATACCTACCCAAAAAATAGCCCAAAAGGACAACAACGGGAAAAAAGTCTTAATTAAATACACAGTCAAGAGCTCACAGGAATCATTTCTATTTGTTGGGAGCAGTGTGCAAGAACTCGATGACCACATTGCATTTTTGAATACAAAACCTGGAGGAAGCATTCAACCTTTTTTACTTGCTGTTGGTGATAAAAACTTTAAGTGTTTTCAAAGCTTTTATGTTTATCTTGAAGGAGTAAAATTTTCCTTTCAAAACTTTTTAAGAGCATTAGATATATGCTTTAAAGCATTTCATCTTTTTAACTTGGAATATCATCCACCTTGCATCCAGTTTTGGCATTTTGTGGCCAAGCATTTTTATAAATTTGAAAACATTACTATGTCAACTAGACTATCAATAATGCTTGACGCATTAAAGAATTAATTTTTTGATTTACTTTATCAGCTCTATCTTGAATAATTTTTTACACGGAATCGAAAATAGGATTTTTAATTTTAAGATAAATTTCAAGCATATTCTGAACCAATTTGTTGATGAACCAATTTGCATTAAAAATGTTCTTGAGCTTTATCTTAAAAATTAAAACTCCCTTATCCGATTCCGCGTGAAAAATTATTCATGATATGACTGTATAGTTTTTATCAGATTGTGTAGAATTTCGTTTACTGCGATTTAAAACCAATCAACTGGAAATCAGTCGGAATTTTTTTTCAAGGCACCTTAATGTACAATTATACGTTTTTTCACTTAATACTAGTCATTAACATTACGGGTATTCACGATTCAGTGCACTTGCCAGTGCAGTTGAGTACTTGTTCATTTTACAAAAACAATATACACGTACGTCAAAAATCTGCACAAGTGCACATTGAAAAAATTTACAGCTGTGAAAAAGTGATAGTAGTGTGTTCACGAAGACTTAGCTGCAAAAGTCCTCAACTGTGCTGGCAAGTGCACTGAATCGTGAATACCTCTATTATTTTTTAATATAAATCTGGGGTTTTGTCTGCCCTGTGATCTGCTGTGAATTTATTATTATATAATTTAATATTTTAAGAAAAAATCTAAAAAATTAAATGCCAAATACAACTTAAATATAAATATGTATTTTTATTAGTATGTTTACTCACATTTGTTTTATTTTAATTTACAGGATTTCAAATTTGATGTACAGCGGATCTCTGGATACGGAATGCAAATCAGGTGGGACTCCATGTTAGTTCCAGACTCATTTGCATCGTGCCCACAGACTGATACGTACGTAAAATTAACATATGGTATACGTTTGAATTTCGTATATACGTGTTCTGAACGTGCAGCGTACGTAAATAAAACGTATGCTGTAAAAGTTCCATAAATACGTATTTTAAACGTATGCTGTACGTTAAAATGTTCGTGAATACGTATTGTTAATGTAGGCTGTACGTAAAAGGTTCGTAAATACCTATTTTCAACGTATGGTGTACGTAAAAGTTTATTTAAAACGTATTATGAACGTATGCTGTACGTTATAATTGCATACATGCGTATTTTGAGCGTATGTTGTACGTAACATTTTCGTAAATTCGTATTTTTAACGTATGCTGTACGTAAAATGTTCGTTAGTACGTATTTTGAACGCGTGGTGTACGTAAAATTCCGTTAATACGCATTATGAACGTATGCTGTACGTAAACATTTCATAAATGCGTATTTTGAGTGTACGTTGTACGTAACATTTTCGTAAATACGTATTTTTAACGTATACCGCACGTAAAATGTTCGTAAATACGTATTTTGAACGCGTTATATACGTAAAAGTTTCGTTTATACGTATTCTGAACGTAAGATAAACGTAAACATTTCGTAAATACGTATTTTTAAAGTATGATGTAGTAGGTAAAATATTCGTAAATACGTTAGCAAAACGAACATAGTACGCAAAACTAACGTATGGTGTACATCATAAAAAGGAGCAGCGCACTTAATAAATTTGTAAATGCGTATGCTAAACGAACAGCGTACGTAAAAAAGTCCCTAAATACGATTTTGTAAATACGTATTCTGAACGAATTGTGTACGTACGAGCAATGTATGGAATATGTTACCGAAAAAATATTCTAAACGAACAAGATTATACAGACAACGAATAGCGTTCGTAGCTGTGTTTGTACAATTTTTAGCTATACGTACATCGGGCATAAAATAAACGTATGTGTATACGTTAAACCAACGTTTTCTTATATGGGACCAATTTCAACGAACGCGTTTGTTGCCTAAACGAACTTATTCGCTGTCATTACGTCCTTTTTTTGGTTCAGTGTACAAGGATATAAATGGCTCCGAACTCTAAGCAAGTCCAAAAGCAACGACAGACATGGCGCAAAGAAGATACGGCGCATGCAATTACGGCCATCAAAGAAAAGCGAATGGGGTTCTTAAGGACATCCAAACAGTACAATGTACCTAAAACCACATTACGACGTTTGGTGGCAGAGAAGGGAAGGCCGTTAGAAGAAGTAGTAGCAGCCAAATTAGGCAGAAAACCGATTTTCCCACCACAGCTCGAAGAATCGCTTGTTGACTATGTATTGCTTATGGAACTTAATTGTTTGGTCTAACAAAAAATTATATAAGATCATTAGCATTTCAATAAGCTTTGAAGAACAATATACCAAACCCGTTTTCAGTAGCAAAGGGAACTGCAGGAAGAGATTGGTTGCGTTTATTTCTAAGACGTCATCCATCTCTGTCCTTCCGTCAGCCGACCGGAACATCTATAGCTCGTGAAGAGGATTTTCAAAAGAAAACGTCACCGTTTTCTTTGACTTGTTGGAAAAAGAAATGGCTACGCACAACTTTTCTCCAAATAACATTTACAATGTAGACGAAAGAGGAATTTCTGTTGTGCCCGCAAAAATGCCACAGGTATTGTCTCTGAAAGGTCGGAAGCAGATAGGAGCACTTACTTCAGCAGAAAGTTGATCTTTGATTACTGCTGTTTTGTGTATGAGCGCAGGCGGGTCATTTGTACCACCTATGTTTATTTTCCCTAGGAAGAGGGAAAATCCTCTTCTAATGAAAGGTGCACCGCCAGGATCAATTCACGCAAATCATCCTTCCGGATGGATTCAAACTCATTTATTTACTAAATGGTTCGAGCACTTTCTTGCAACAGTTAAACCTTCTGCATCTTCTCCTGTATTGCTCATATTGGACGGGCATGCAAGCCATACGAGAAACATTGAAATATTGACTTGGCTAGAAGTAACTATGTTCGCATCCTTTCGATTCCTCCACACTCTAGCCATAAGATTCAACTTCTGGATAAATCTTTCATGGGACCCTTGAAAAAATATTTGACTGAGGAAATAAGATGTTGGGTCATAAATAATGGAAAAGCATTAACACATTTTGATATAATTCAACTGTTCAGTCAAGCTTATATGAAAGCTCAAACTGGTGAAATTGCTGTCAAAGGATTTTCGTCAACTGGAATATGTCCTTTTAATAGGCAAATCTTTAGCGATCACGATTTTCTCGCAGCGGACGAAGTTGATGCAACAGTTTAGAATGTGCAAAATGTAGATCCCTTACAACTACCAACCGCTTTACCTGAAATGGTGCAATTAGAACAAATTCCCGATGAAACACCTTCCACTTCCACTGGCATTCGGTCAACTTCTTACATAATGCCTCAAGAAATTTCTCCTATTCCGGTCCGAGTTAAAAAAAATTCAAATCGAGGGCGAATACCAGGAAAGGCACAACTGATATCATCATCACCGCATAAAAAGAATCTAGAGGAATCTATTAAAAAAACAATGACAAACAATTTAAGAATCAAAACACACGCGGAAAACGAATCGGGAAAAAAACATTTTGAAAAAGAAGGTAGATGTGAATTATATTTGTAGTTAGGTTTGAAAAAGGTTTTCCTCAAAATTTACTTTTCAGAAGAAAAATTAACGTACAGCAGATTCTTCATCAGACTTTGAAGACAATTTTACAGCAGATGATTCATCAGATGCAAGTCCTGATAGGACTAATATGGAAGATGCCAAATGCATATATTGCTCAAGTCTTTTTTCCGAAGATAAAGGTGGAGAAACATGGTTGCAGTGCGTTTTATGCGCAATGTGGGCACATGAACTGTGCAGTGGCAACGAAAAAGAATATTTTATTTGTGAATTTTGTGTATAAGTTGTGTTTAATATGGACCACCCTAGTCCATATTCAACACACGGTGGGCTATATTAGTCGCACATTTTTGAAAAGTGATATTTTGAAGTTCCTTTATTTTTTCCTTTAATATTTCCTTTTTGTTGTGTTTTTTGTAACGTAATTCTTTTATGGAGACTTAATATAAAATGAATTTAAAACAATTTAAAAAAATTTTATGTTTTCAAATAAAACTGGCTGTTTTATTTCAAAAAAAGTTAAGGGTATTCCATATTTACCGAACTTACTCTACTTTAAAAAATGCCTTGCAACAGGAATGGGGCCAAATACCTGCAGAATTTACCAATAAACTGATTTCTTCAATGCCAAATAGATGGCAGCAGACAGTTTTATTAAGTGGTGGCCCAAAAAAATATTAAATATAGCTTTTAATTAACTTTTACTTTAAACGTACGATAAATTTTGTAGCAGTAATTTTTGTTATTTTGTTATCTTTTTTGTTTTATAGCGTTAATTTACAGTAAGCTTAAATAGCTCGTTAATACTTACTCCTTTTGTTTCCATTACTATATCTATGAAATATTTTGGAAAAAATTGGTAGGTATCCAAATAAGTATAAATAAGGTATCATAAGATGAAATATGAAGCAGACTGTATATAAAATACAACAACTACATAGATATATCAAGTATATCGATGATTCCACATCATCTGACCTTTGTGTTTTAAATTTTTTTGAAACTTTGTAGGTTAGCAGTGCTCAAAAAGAGAACTTGAACTGTGTTTGTTGTTTTTGCGAAAAATTGTTGTTTTTCTAATTTATACATTATTAAAAAACAAAAAAAGACAATTTCTGCAAGTTCTTTAATAGCTGTATCTTTAAAACCATAAGTCGTACGGAAAAAAAATAAATATATTTTAAAGACCTTAAACGGGTCTTATTGGTGGTGTAGGACTTTTATGAAAAAAATTGAAACGAATTTTTTACCTGCAATTTTCAGTCACATTTTTCATGGTCTTTGCAGCAATGTTTTAAACTTTTTAATATAGTGTCGTATCAATTTTGAAGGTAAACACAAAATTTTAGGTGGGACCTCTAATGATTGCTGTTTTTAACGAATTTGTAAAAAATGCCTGAAAAAACTACCTATTTTTATACCGAAAATTCCATATTTTCAAATATTGTTGCTTTAAGCGAGGTCATACTGTATTTGTAAACACTACCCTCTAGTTCCCTGTAGTCCGATGTACCTACTACTTGGTATGAGAATGCACATACCCTCAGTGGAAGGGGCATGCCCTTCGCCTCATATTTTGTACGTCTTTTTAACACATCGATGTCATTGACAGAGGTGAACGGACTCAACGTGTTTGGGCTTTACAATTCTACTATCACATCGGACCATACCTGTTAAGACTTGGTAAATGGTACGTCCATAAATATGCTGTCACATGACTGTATTATCCATACAGTCATGTGACAGCATATTTTTGGACGTACCATTTGCTCATTAAAGGGCTTTCTTCGATTAAGCAAACTTCATCCCAAGTAATCACACGAATTTCAATTACCACAATAAACTTTTGTTTGTCCGATTGCTAAATGCACTGCTATTGAACCATTTTGAACAGGGAAGGAAGGAGTGCACTCTGCCAGTTCTCAAAAGTTTTTCCATTCAGATTATAGCACCTATCACCCCAATTAGGGCTTCTAGCATTCATGACCCCACCAATAAAAGCACTATCAAACATCGACGTTTAATCATTTGTTTTATTCAAATCTTCAAGTAATGATTGAGGGCTGCTACTAGAAGGAACATAAACGGAACCCACTAGCAGTGTCTTAATTGCCCCCCTCAATCTGACCGCAATGGAAACAAACAAGCTAGGAACATTAATATTGGATATACTGACTCAAATTTAATATTTATTTTAATGGCAATTGCAACTCCTTGATGAAGATCGTTTCTCATCAGGCCAATTGTTACCTTCAACATTAATTTTGTGCCATTCAAATGGGTTTCTTGCAGAAAAGCAATGTTACAATTATTCGCGATTAAAATCTTATGAAATTCTAATCTCCTACTGTTTTCTATAAAAGTCGCAGTATTAAAAGTTAAAAAGTTGCAAAAGCTGCAAATTTGACAATCTCTTTTCCTGAACAGAACCGCAGCTACCGATTTTCCTCATAAAATCCCCAATCTTGCCCAACAGGCTTTTTACATTAACTCGAAATAAATCATTTGACAATTCAAAAAACTGATTAAGAACTTCACCTTTACTTTTATTGGCATTCCCTAGAACTGAAGGGGACCATCCTGCCCCTTAAAGTGACTAGTGAATGAAACAGGATAGAATAAAAACTTATCCAGCCCTTAACTTATCATTGTCACGAATTTTTTTAATTAAATTTTTTCTGAAAATGGAATACTCCCTGCATCTCTCGCAGCCACGATAATTGGCGGGATGGTCCCCCTTAAAGTTATCGCAAGACGGCTTCTGACCAGATTTCAATGTAACACTACACTTCCCTGTTCAATAGCAGTGCATTTGTTTCAGCGTGGCTTAAACAAATTTCTTAAAAATAAATTGTGGATATTAACTAAAATTTTTTGCTTCTCGGAAGGAGCTCAATATAAAAACAAAAAAATTTGTAAATCTGTGTTAGGACAATATTGATATTAATATCCCTGCTGAATGGCACTGTTTGCTACCCCACATGGCAAAGTACCATTTCACAATTTGGGAGGCACAATTAAAAGAATAGCCGCAAAGGCTTGTCTGCAAAATGCCGACGAGCCAATAAACACCCCTAAACTTTGTTTTAATTGGGCTTCAAAAAACATAAAAAATATTGATACTGAATTTTTCTCATCAAAGCAATACTGCGAAGTAGTTCAAGTTCTCCAAAAACTCTTTAATAAAGCGAAAATAATACATGGTACTTTGGCCCACTACTAATATATTCAAAAAGAACAGAAAGAACTGAAATGCGAGTAACATCCACAGAACCTCCATCAAATATCGTTACAGTTTTTAAAAATATCAAAAAATATAAAATGTTTTTTTTTATTAATTGTTGGTTTTGTTTGAATACTAATAGATGTATTTGAATAATATCCCAATAAGCCAAACGAACTCGAAACGATTTCGAAATGAATCCGCGTTCTCGGATATTTTAATCTTCAACGGTTATCGTTGTCGCTAGCTTATTCGAGCGGGAGAAAATCACCACTCGTTAACGAATCCGAGAAATCAATTCGTTTACTAGTCCGAGAAAATGATTCGTTAAAGAGTCCAAGAATACGATTCGTCAACGAGTCCGAGAATATGATTCGTTAACGAGTCCGAAAAAACAATTTGGTAACGAGTCCGAGAATAAAATTCGAGAACGATTAGTTGACTAAAAATATCGAATCCTTCTCGAACTGAAGACATCAATAATCGAGATCTCTCGAACACGAGATCTCGGATCCATACAAAATTATGGGAAAAGATTTCGAACGTTTTTATATAAAAATTATAAATTTTTTTTTATTTGAATTGACATATTTTTAGCAGCAAACAACGAAAAAATAGTTTGTATTTAAATTAAATATTTACATATAAAACAGTCGTCTTTGTTATGATTTCGAAAAAAACACGCGATCTCGGACTAGTAAACAAACTCGAAACGAACACGAGATCTCGGATCCATACAAAATTAAGTGAAAAGACTTAGAATTTTATCATATGAATTTCTTCATAGAAAATGATATGATAAGACTTAGCATTTTTTCATACAAAAATTGTAAAAATTTTTTTATTTTAATTAACATATTTTTGGAACTAACAACGAAAAAATAGTTTTTATTAAAATTAAATATTTTCATATAAAAAAGACGGACTCTAACGAACACGAGATCTCGCATCCATACAAAATTATATGTAAACAATTTCGACAATTTTTTCTATTTGTATTAACGTATTTTTTGCAGATAAAAATTAAAACAAAATTTTTATTCAAATAAAATATTTTCAAAATTATGTGAGAAAACTAAGAACTTTTTCATATTAATTTCTTCAAAGAGAATTTTTTTTTTTATATTAATTGACGTATTTTTAGACGCTAACAATGATAATATAATTTTTATGGAAATTAAATATTTCCATATAAAAAACTCGGCTTTGTTATGAATACGAAATAAACACGAGATCTCGGAAACGCCGAGAATACGATTCGAGAACGAATCGTTAGTTAAAAATATCAAAGTTTTTTCGAACTGCTTTTTTTATATGAAAATATTTTATTTTAATAAAAAAACATTTTTCATTGCGAGCTGCTAAAAATACGTCAATTAAAATCAAAACAAAAAATTCATAATTTTTGTATGAATAAATTCTAAGTCTCTTTACATAATTTTCTATGCAGAAAATTATATGAAAAAATTCGAAGTCTTTTCTTATAATTTTGTATGGATGCGAGATCTTGTGCTCGTTTCGAGCTCGTTTACGAGTTCGAATTTTTTTATATGAAAATATTGAATTTATTAATAGAAACTATTTTTTCATTATTAGCTGCTAAGAATAATACGTCAATTAAAATAAAAATTAGGCATTTTTGTATGAAAAAATTTTAACTCTTTATCAGAGGTTAAGACTTTTATGACTTTTTTCCAAAAAGTCTCTGAAATAAGAGTCTTAACAAATTTTTATTATATAAAAATTATTATTGATAGCCAAAAGTAAGAGTTATCAAATAAGAGTTACTTATAACTTTTATTTTTAACTCTCTTTCAATAACTCTTATTTTTAACAACTGTTTTTAAATTTTATATAATAAAATCAACTTAAGAGTCTTTGAAGACTTATAAATTATCAAAGTAATTTTAAAAGCCTTTGAAGACTTTTTTTAAACAAGTTTATTTTAAGAGTCTTTTGAGACTTTTGTTTTAAAAAAGTCCTTTTAAAAGTATTTTTGTTGTATGTTATTTATTTGTTGAAGATGCATCTTCCCAAGAGTCGACAAGATTAAAACATTCAATCGGTTGAATAAATTGGTTGCTGGTGTCAACCAATAAATAAACATATTCTTAGTTTTTTTCGCAGATTTATAAAATAAAAGTCCCGAAAGACTTTTAAATATAACTTTAAAAAAAAGTCTTTCAAGACTTATATGTTCTCGGTCATTTGTGATCAAACCTTTAATAATACGCACAACACAATTGATCAATAGAAAGCTAGTTCATCCTTCCAAGGGCTGAAATGGCCAGTTTATTTTTTTTAAGACTTATAAAAAAGTTATTAGAAAATAAAAGTCTTTGGAGACTTAAATTTTACTTTTAAGTTTCATAGTTAAAAGTAAAGGAAAACTTAAAACTTTTATTTTTAAGAGTAAAAGTCAACTCTTAACTTATATTTTTATAAATAAAATTTAAATGTTATTTTTAACTTTTTTAATTAAATAAAAAAGCTAACAGTCGGGTCTAACTTAAAATATTAAATTTTTAAGAGCTTTTTTCAGGCTATGTTTTTTATATAATTTTCTATGAAGGAATTTATATAAAAAAAAATCAAAGTCTTTTCATATAATTATGTATATGTCCGAGATCTCGTGTGCGTTTTGAGCTCATTTACGAGTCGGACGAGTTTTATAAAAAATGTTTTTTTAATAAGAACAACTTTTTCATTGTTAGCTGCTAAAAATACGTCAATTAAAACACAAAAAAATTTTTATAATTTTTATATAAAAAATTCTGTGTGTTTTTATTTAATTTTGTACGAAGAAATTTATGGAATTTTTTCATATATCATTTTATTTAGTGGTTATTTTAATATTAATGGTTAAACTGAAAAGTTTCTCTAGTTTTTTTTTATGAAAAGTCACTTAGAAAAATTTATGGATCCGAGATCTCGTGTTTGTTTCGAGCTCTTTTACGAGTCCGTGATTTCGGATTCGTTAACGAGCTTGTTAACGAATCGTTCTTCGTTTGGAGTTTATTGGGAACAGATATCATTTTGAATGTTCATTGTAATTAACATCAAAAATATTGAATTTTCGATATGAAAATAGGAAATCTTTTGTAGGCATTTTTTAAAAAATTCGTTAAAAAATGAATGTTGGAAGTCCAACTTAAAATTTTGTTTAAGCCTTTAAAATGTATGCCTCAACATGGCACTTTATTAATGTGACTGAAAATTTCAGGTAATAAAATTTTAGAAGTGCTATTAAAAAATACACCACCAAAAAGACCCATTCAAGGTCTTTACAAAAAAAATTAATTTTTTTCTGTACTTACGGTTTTGAAGTAACAGCTCTTCGAATACATGCATTAATAGTTTTTTAAAAATATTTTTATACTTTTCACAGTGTATATCTATAAAAAAAATATTAAATCCAATAAAAAAGTAAGCAGATTTAATACTTTTCAGGAGAAATATAATTCCAAAAAGTTTTAAAAATTTTTAAAAAAAATTGTGTCAAACGTGTTCACTTGGAACCTTGAAATCACAGATATCCTTTTTAATGCGAGTTAACTTAAGGTGAAGTAATCACAAAATCTACTTTCACGCGGGCAAAAAAATATAAATTTATCATGGTGGAGCAAACGTTTGTGCGTAATTCCTTAAATTTTAACGTTATTGAAGAAAACGATCGAATTTTTCTTTAGATTGGGTCACGTTTTCGAGAAATGTATTTGTTTATTCATTTAAAATTTCTGTGTTTTTTTCTCACATTAAGAATAATTTGAGAAAATTGGAAAACTTTGATGCTCTTCAATAGTACATACTCTGATAAACTGTTTAAATAAACATTGCTTTCATTCGTTTATGTACAATACTTTTATATATACGAGCATTTAAAGATGAAAAACAATTCTTTTATAAACCATTTTAAAAAATATATTTAAAATACTTGGATGCCATTACAAAAAAAAATAACTTTTTAATAGCTTTTGTTATTTTCGATAGCAAAATTGAATTCATCGTAAAAGAGCATTTCGCTTGAGCATGCGAAAAGTTTGAAGTTTTTTCTTTGTAATGGCGCACACTGCGTTGATCCACTACAAAAGTTGGACAAATCATTAAGATTAAATTAAAAATGTTTTACACTCTCTTACACCTAATCTAGAGAAAATTACTAAATAAAAAAAAAAATTCTTAAATTAGAGGTTTCACGTCAAAAGTCATTAATTTATATGAACAAATTATGAACCTTAATTAGACAAACACATTTGTTTGACATATTGACTTAATATCTCCAACAATATAAAAGTCAGAAACGATAAGGTACAATGGATGTTATTGAAATTGTACAAAAACATAACTTTTCTCCTTCAAAATGTTTACTTTTTTAAGGTCAAGTCTTGCTTTATATTAGAAAAACAGAAATTTTAAAAAAAAACTAAATAAAATTTGTAAAGTAAGAGTTGGCAGCCCTTTCCCTTTTAACACCGCCATTTCCCTTTTCCTAGAGAGCGTCTCATAGAACGCCATTTTGAAAAAATCCTAAAAATACCTTAAATTTTCGAGCACTAGACCAAAGGCCTTGCCTTAAGTGCCTATGAACATTCATGTCTGAATTTGCAATTAAGATCTACACCTAAAAGAATTGGCATCTTGTGATAGTTTTCAACCCGTTCAATGGAACCTTGCTACTTTTGTTGTTTGGATGGCTAATGCACAATGTGTCTGTTTGGAAATGCATCATGATGGGCAAACTGGTTTTGCAGCACAAGCAAAATGTTCGAAAAAGTCCAATTTTGCAGCACTGCAAACGGCTAACATTCGAAAATATAATTTTTTTATCAAGCGTAACTCATCATTCGCATCAAAAAAATTCACGCTGCAATTTGAACGCTTAAAAAATGCCAGATGTGCTCACACTGCAAATCGTGATGCATTTCCGAACAGAGCCAATGCTTTTGATCGATTATTGTGATCTGCTACATCATAGCTTCACGTCTTCACAATAGAATATGTAGGATAACTAATGCACAACCCTTTTAATATATTCTTGTCATAAGCTGAGTATGCTGTAGAAGCGAAAAAATCTTCCGTAAGAAACGCATTGCGTTTTTAACAGCGAAAAAGTAGCGAAATTTTTTTTTTTTGTTGGTTAGTACGCTGTTGAATGAAAAATTTGTTCAATGCAGCCAAGTTCACAACCTCGATTGGAGAGGTCAAATTGGAAAATGTCAAAATTTCGCTGTCTTTTATATGTCGGCACATTAAATTGGCGAGGAAATTTGATATTCAACAATAATGTTCACTTAACACATTCAACAAACAGGTTGTAGTAAGTATGTGTTACTGTTGAGTCTATACTAAAATTTCGCATGTAGAGTGAAGTGCCTAAAAATTTTGAATGAAAATCGAAAGGGTGTGGGTTCGATCCTCATTGCTGTCATAGAAATATTTTTAATTTTATATTCCCTTTTAATTGACGCAAGCAAAAAGCAACAACAAATCTAAGCAAAAGGTGTATGGAAAAAAGTGTCGTTTTTGAGATTTCACACAAGCAAATCACAAAACGAGGCGTAAAAAGCTTTGCTTCAATAAAATAAAGGTATATATTAGGGCGGGTCAAATTCTGGCTCAGCGAAATTCGTAAAATACATGTAATTTCAAGACTTTTTCTCCACTACAGCATATACAAATTCTGAAAAAAAGCTGTGCGGACTTTCGTAAATAGATTCATACACATACATTCATACATTCATATTTTATAATTGAGAACAAAATCTATTTACGAAAGTCCGCACAGCTTTTTTTCAGAATTTGTATATGCTGTAGTCAAAGAAGTAAAATATAAGGAAGTGGTGTAGTAGCAGAAAAGTGCGGCATTTTGCATATTGGTGTTGGTTCGCACAAACACATAAACATTCAAACACGGCCGCATTCGGTTGCATCACAAAAAAAGGCCCAACCTGTTTCTGATGATAATCACATATTTACAGATTATGGCTTAAAGTTTTCGCTATCTTGTTTCTTTTTATCCAATAACTATTACAGATTGTATTTCCACACCACCCTTGAGGTATACAATTTGGTGCGTTACCGATTTTTTTTTTGTGGGTGTTCGGTTCCCCAGTAGGCCTATTTCACCCGAGAGCAAAAAGAATATTAGTATAGTAAAAAAATGATGGTAAAAGCTATCTACTGGGTTTGTATTCATTTATATTCATGCATTAAATTTTATATATTATTAAAATTATAAATAATTTTAAATTAAAAAATTAAATATAAAAATGGATTTCAATAAATTAATAAAATAATTTGAATTAATAAACTAAATAAAATTATTAATACAAATTAATTTTTTCTAAACACCCTTAAAATGAATAGTTTTATGCAACTTTTGCCTAATAGTTGGCTTTTCATTATTTCTTTTAGATATATAAAAATATCTAGTTTTTAAAAATATTTCAATTAAAGATTTTACAATAATATTAAAATGACCGGAAGACTTAATGTGACCCTCAAATATACTTTTTCCAAGCAGAGATCGTTGTGTGTTCAACAAAATTCTATTTTACCTCCTAAGCCATTTGAGACCGACATTGTATTATTGCACTTTTGGACTAAGGAGGCCCAAGAACGTTTAATAAACATAAGAAAAAATTATTTACGCGTGGGCCATAAACTGCACTTATGACAGTGAAAATTTGTTCACTGAAAACACGAGCGCCCTAAATGTGTGGAAATATGTAAATTGAATACGCCCCTGAAATACTTTGACATTTCAATCCCTTAAAATTGGCGCGGAAACAACGTACTCCAATTTGCTTTTTTTCACTTATTTCCAATCGGAAATGCACAAATTTTCACTTTAAATAACTTTTTTAAACACAATTCATTATAAATAACGTTGTTTCGTTTAAAAAATCCAACTGGTGTTTGTATACTTACTTATGGAAGGAAACCACATTATTCTTCAAGGTCTGACTACTTGAACAGTTTTTTACCACACAACGCATGTTCGTTTAGTTGTTTATATCGCAAATCTTACTTATCTCACTAAAATTATCAATAAAAATAGCTTTTAATTAAATAATTAATATTAGTAATTTTTTTATCTCACACTTCGGCCGACAGAACGATCGAAATGTCAAAAAATATTCTCCGTACACATACCGCAGTACACATACACTGTATGTGAGGGTAACACCATTTCCTTATATTTTATTTCTATGGCTGTAGTGGAGAAAAAGTCTTGAAATTACATGTATTTTACGAATTTCGCTGAGCCAGACCTCCAAAAAATTCGTCCATACAAATTGACCCGCCCTAGTATATATATATATATGTATATAGATTAGTTAATGTACAGTAAGACAGCAAATAAGTGGGCGATTTGAAGTCCGAAGACTCGCACTATCGAAGTCGGTAATATTCACCTGACCATGCAAGAAGGTTCGGCTCAGCCCAAGGTTATAATTAGAATTATTTTTTTTTTGTTTTTTTTAACTTATTCTTAAAAGAAAACAATTCAAGGTAAAAGACTTAAACTTAAAATAAAATAATTCAAAATAATCAAATAAAACTCAATTCAGTAATTAAAATTTAAGTCAAATTCAACATATTTCAGCAGAAAGTAGGAAAAGAAAAGTACAATATAATTATGTTTGCCATGAGAATCGTGTATTTTAGGCATGACTGTCACTATTCGTGTGTGCTCCTGGCAACGCAATCGAGCCTTACCGTCTGCTAAGATTTTCACCAACACGTTTGGTCTCTTCTTCCGGCGTATCACCCAGTGTTGGCGTTTTGACCCATTTTTTTGACTTCGGATGATTATTCCACCAAAGAGATCCGCAGTCGCAGCCGAAACTGAATTCGGCATTTGTTCTAGCTCATGCCCATCCATCATTAATTTTATCCCTCTGCGTCGTAGGAAATCCATACCTAATATCATTCGCTCTGCTAGAGATGAGATTGGGGAGACTGAGACGAATGTTGACTTCTGCTTGTAGTCGATCTAGATGTTATATAGTTCCTCGCAGTCGACGATGGAGTTGTTCGCCAGCTGAATTTTACTACTGTGTGGCCGTGGTGGAACATTTTGATCGATTAAATATTGCTTGATATTATCATCTATATATGATAGTATAGATCCGGTATCGATCAATGCTTTTATCGGTCGTCCCATGACGTTTACTGTAAAGTAGCGGCTGTCAGTCATATTATCAGAGGGAACCGGAACGGGGTTTAAGCAGAGGCAGTCACGGGATAATGTGCCATCCTAACCACAACGTTTGCACCCGACAAACTTTAGTACGTATTCTTCAGTGATCCCCCGACCGAAGCCGACGTTTAAATTAATGAGTACAGCAAATAATACAGTGTGTTCGTCAGTGATCGACCGACAAAAGCCGACGTTGAAAATTATGAATACAACAAATACTGCAATGGATGATAAACCGAGCGAGGCCGACGTTTAAATCCGACCATGGCACAATTACTGACAAGGTAGTAGCCGTAGACTGGCTTTTTTCTCACGAGCTGCGATGGGTAGTTGTCAAAATTAGCTATTCATGCAACTAATCAATGAAAAGTGAAAAAATAAGCGACGACTTAAACATAACTAATCAATCGCAGCAAACTAAAAACATTTCAATAAACTTCGCAAATAGTTTTAATGAATCAAAGAAAAGTTAAAAATAAGCACATAGCTAGTCAATAGCAGCAAACTACAACTTCTTTAGCTATTTTTGACAACTACCAATCGACAAAAACCTGTCACGGCTACTTTGTCATATAGTTATACCATGAATTCGACGAACACTAACTACGGAGTCGTCACTGATCGACCGACCAAAGCCGACGTTAAGATTGACGAATACGGCAAATATATCGACAATCGGCAGTTCGTTGCAAAAAAAATATTACTTTTTGCCAAGTTATAGGACGGACAAGACGCTATGACTTCGAGCCGTGCTCTAGCATGACAAACCGTGCGTTTTTCAATAACTTTCAACTTGAACTTTATGAGAAGTATACCCATGCATCAATGGTGAATTTTAGTTCTGCCTGTTGTTTAGTGTCATAACACTGTGCTCAATACGTGTGCATGTTATTCTTGTTTCATTGGTTTCTGATGCAGCTGCTAGTAGTTGTTGTTGCTGATTATTTTGGCTGTTGTCTGCTTTTATGCGTGCTGCGTGTGTGTGACGTCTCACAACATATGTTGTTGGTAGGTGTTTATTTTGCTTAATTAGCTGGTTGCCAGTGGCGCAGTGAATAGGGTACCATTTTGTCATGGACCACCATTACAAAAATATATATATCTGTTCGGCCGTCACTATTCTGCGCTTAGAGGTATATGAAAATATTATACGAATTTTTAGTACTTAAAACTTGAAACGCGTTTTTATCAAAACCATTGAAATTTTGACAGTATATTCAAAATAGAATTAGGGCTTCAGATCAAAAGCTTTGGGCCCTTCTATGTTATGAAATTAAGCCCTACTTTAAAAAAAAATTAAATAAGGTTTCAATACAAAAACTTGAAAAACTAATACCGCAATTCTTTATGTATTGTACACACAAAGAAAGAATAGTCATTTCCCTGTAGTTCGGCTGGTGGCAGCATATCCCTTTCCCATTCTCAAACCTTTACAGGTAGGGCCCAATGGGACAGGAGAATTATAAAGCCTATGGCAATGCACGATGGGTCCGTTCGCCCCTGTCAGTGATATCGATGTGTTAAAAGAAAGTACAAGATAAGAGGCGAGGAGCATGCCTCTACCACTGGGGTTATACGAATTCTCATGCCAAGTAGTAGGTCCAAGTTTCAACTTCGAACTAATGGGTTATGATTATTTTTTGACTATTTTAATAATAGAAATAGTTATAATGACTATTTAAAAAGTATTTTTTTTTTTTTTGTGAAAAACAACTATTCTGTTATCAATTTTGACTATAAAAATAGTTATTTTAAACTATGTACGTAGTTATTGAATAACTTTTTTTAGTTGTTTTTAACTTTGCACGAAGTTGTTGCATAACTATTATATAGTTGTTTTTCACTATGAACATAGTTGCCAAAAAACTATTTAAGTAGTTGTTTTTAACTACGCAAATAGCATTTACATAAATATTGCAATAGTTGTCTGTACCTTTGCATGTATTTCGATTTAGAACTAAAAAAATGACGCAAGTGATAAGCATAGTTACCTTATTTTTTACTGCCCTTAAATCTGTGGTCACAAGGAATAACCCCTAAACTCAAAGTATCGTAAAGAGCTATATTTTAATTGCAAGAACTACGACCCATTTTTTTGAAATATATGAATCGTTACAGACAAAACCTGTGCACACATAAGTGATGATTAATTCTGGATATCTGCATACTTCCAAAAATTTTCAATAAAGTAACTTCCATATCGCTTTTTTATGATATTTTGAATTTAGTCATTATTCCTTTTGACCACAGAAATATGACTGAACGTGTGAAACGATAGATCTCTTTTTTTCAAGTTAACCAAAGTGTTACAAGAAAACAATTGTATTTATTTATAAAAATTATTCATTCGTAAATTTTACTGAGATAAAATATTTTAATCTTATAAATGATTCTTTTGATGGAGTATAATGTATGTGCAGTGGTGGAGTTTTTACTTTTGATACATTCAAAAGAATTTGTTTTTTACTTGAAACGAACAACAAAGGATAAAGATCTGCACGCGACTAACATTCACTGCTCAATGAGCGTTGCACTTGAAACGAACGTGTTTTTCTGAATATTATGTTCGAAAGTTTTTTAATAACTATGCAAAAGCCATTTTCGACTATTTTGTTGTTATCAAGTACAATAGTAAAAAAGCTTTTTATTAATATTTTGACTACTTTAAAGTTAAAAATTTATTATTAAGTAGTCAAAAACGATTATTTGATAGTTATTTTGAAAATTCTGTATACCAACTATTTTTTATGTAGCTTGACTATCATAATAATCATATTTGACTAATCTCTATAGTAGATAATATTTTGAACTACTTCATAACTATCTCTAAGTATTTTCAACTAATTTTTAATTAAAAATAGTTAATCCACAAATTTCGAAGAATTTAAACGAATGACTATTGAAATAGTTAAAAAAATTACCATTTTTTTTCTGAGTGTAGGTATGAATTGTTGTCAGTATGATATTCTGAAGCTTTTACACAAATAACATTTCCAAATTTTAAGAGGCAAATTATTCTTAACTTAACTTCTTTATAGGAGACCATTTTAAATCCTTTCAAAAACTTTATCTTTTAAATGTTAAAAATAAAATTCTAAGCCAATTGTAGCTATATCATTTTTATTAGAAAACCTTCGAAGATTGTTTTCAACAATCTCTTGAGTTCAAGACAATTATATAAATTTAATAAAACTCGAACTTTATGATCTCTCTTGACCGTATTTTTTATAGTTATTTTTTATTGCTGAGCAACAATAAAAAATAACCTTTTGGTTACTTTATCTCTACTTTTTTCTTCGCCTAAGTTAAAGAAAAATATTGCTTCCTTCTGTTGCGGGGACGGTGTTAGAAAAGGCACACAAATTTATTTCCGGCAGTCTGAACAAATGTAATATGCAATCAATGGCATGTGAAGAGCATGATTCCGCTAACAATGTTGAGGAAGTTAAGTGTGTTAAATTTGATTGGCAATTGACTGAAAAGATAGATAGAATCAGAGAAAGCTGTATGAAGTAACTAAAAGCTTTAACGGTAGATATGATTATTTGGGCTCATTTTTTTAAAAAATTTGAAAAACAACAATGAAATTAATGATGATTTGAAAATAGGAAGAGGATGTTGGTAAAAATGAAAAGTTACCATTAACATCGTAAGCGATGTAGGAAAATATAAAAATGAGAAAATATATTAAAATTAAACTAGGTAAAGTGGTTAGTTAAGAGAGATGAAATTAGTAAGAAGCATAAAAAATAATTATGTATGTGGAGAGATTGTTTTTTTTTAATATTTATAATACTAGCTGCAATACACTGAGCGCTTTTCTGATTGATTGGATTTTTAAGTAGTACTAAGGTTTTTGTCTTTAAAAACTTCTTATTATATTTTAAAACACGTTCACTGAAAGTTCACAAAATGTTAAAAAAAAACTAAAAATTTCAGGAAATTTAATGAGTTTTGTGTTTAAAATAAAACCAGCCACATTTTTCGTCAAAGAAAGAACAAATTTTACTGAAATATATAAATAATAAACACAAATAAATGCTTGTTAAAACATTTTTGACAAAAGAAAAAACAATGAAATTTGCGGAATATGAACCCACGACGCACAGTGTAAGATTTCGCTGCCTGAGTGATCAAAATTCATTAACTTTTGAATGTATGAAGATATTTGCGTTCGGTTTCTTGTGTTTTGTTGGAAATCGACGTGGATTTCAAAATAAAAAAGAAAAATTTTAAGACTAGCTGGATGATACTCAGTAGTGTTGCCCCACACTTAGCGCAAACATTTAAATTTGTATCGTGTTTTAACTAATTTGCTAGTTTTAATATTAATCTACCAAAATATTTATATAGGATAAAATAATGCATAGTATATTTGAGATCGATGTAGCACTCAAACCAAAAACAAAAAATTTTATTCATTAAGAGATGGCTTAAAATCAACGAAAAAAATTACAATATTTTACGATTTTTTAAACAAGTTAAATAAATATTTATTTCGAATTTAATAAAAAAAATATATAAAATTTTTTAATTGAATTTGTTTTTTATAACAAAAAACTTTTTGTTTCCTTTTTGAGAGAAAGTAAATATTATGAAACTTTTCTGAAGAAAATTACACAAATAGAAATGGAAAGCTACGGGTTGATACTTTCTTATTTTCTTGCAGTCATTTGATTAAGTCTGAAATGCAGCATTTTTATTGATTTGTGGGCGCTGAAGTGACAGTATTTTTCCTAAACCATTTGGTACCATTTCGAAACAAATCCATTACGAAAGTATTTGTTTAATCGGCCCAGTAGTTTTGGAATCTTTTATGATTTCTTAAAAGTGGGCGTAGATACAATTGAAAATTTTTGCAACCCTTAAGGGCAGGTTCTCATCTAGAGGTAAAAAAAACACTTTGATGTTCTTGATTTTTTTCATAGAGGGAAGTAAAACAAACGGAAACTCATCGGAAGGAAGTATAACCTTGAGTTTTTTGGTAGTTTTTTATTGATTCCTAAAGTTTAGGAAAATATTTTTTTTGTGCATATAAGCTTATTGTGTCAATGCGCCTTCAAACGTCACCGTTTGAAAAAAGGCTCTCCATCCCACAGCACGGCAAATTAAAAAAACCAAAACATTTTATAAATTGTATTGTATTTATTGGAGTTTGAACCCATAACATCAATAAATAGTTGAAAGTAGAAAAATGGCGGACATGTGAATTTTTTGTTGCGTTTAATTCACATTTTTCTATCTTTTAAGGGCTCTGAAAAAAAAACCAACCAATATTATCTAAATTTAGGTTTACATTCCAATAAATTTTATTTACTTTAAAAAAAAAATCCCACTCGATTTATATGGTGGTTGTTGAGATATCGTGGAGGCAAGTTTGAAAAACATGATTTTTCAGAAAACGCGTTTTTAGATTTGGATTTAGATTGGATTTTTTCTAGTGCTCTTATGAAAATATGTGTTCCTTTCGCAAGCGATAATTTTATCTGCTTTACGAGCATATTCTACACATCATAAGCTATCGATAAAATTTTTAAAAAAATTAATGAGTTTTTAGGTCGAGTTTTATGAGAACCTGCCGCGTTCTGGGCCTTATATCTCAGATTGTATCAAAGATATAGAAAATTTTTTTACTGGAATTGAAAAGCTCGTACAGTTTTTATTTAGATTCGTAAAAAATATATTTAGATGACATACTTTGCATTTGAAAGTTGAAGGTTGAACGCTGAAACCTTACATTTTGCTACGTTTAGGTCATAAGTTTACATGTATACAGAAATGATAAACAATGAACGCTGTCTTCTTGGAGTATTTCATTATCAAATTTTACTGCACTTTATTATTCAGAAATCCTTTTAATTTCTAGAAAGTGTGTAATGATTGGACTAACATTAGTTGATGATGATTGACTATGTCTATGTATAGTTTACTTGAGTTTGTGTTTTTTCTCAGTTTATTTAAAAAATTTAGTGTAATTAAGTAAATAAAGAGTACATACAAAATTTTACCATTCAGCATGAAAGGTCATCTTCTCTTGTTTTATCCCGGAAATTCTAAATAATCTACTTAATTTTTAACATATAGCTGCTTTTCGTACATGCTCAAAATCATGTTTGGGACTTTCGAAACACTTTGCCGTCCTTAACTTATTTTCACTCAATTTACTTGAGCTCTGATTCTGTAACATAAAGCTATTTTAAATTGAAACATTTTGAATCTATAAATTCCATTTACTATAAATTCTCTTCAAATAAATCCATTTGTTCTAATTGCACATCGTCGAGTCTCATCAAAATTTACACATTTACCCATACAAGTTAAAATAGCTCAGCAAGATTTACAAGCAAACAAATAGAACGAACATTCCACCGACCCATCGACCCACTGACCGACAGACAGACTCTGATATTCAGTCGCTGAAAATTGGACAGTCCGAAAGATAGTCATTAGAATAGACAGACAGACATATATGCAGGCAGCTGAAAATTAAAATTTCCCAACACACAGCCAAGCCAAACCAAAGCAGACCGAAGCAAACCCAGTTAATGCAACTTCACTCAATCCATCAGTCCAACTTAACTTGACTCAACCGACCGAACGACTTTGTACTCTGCATAACAATTCAATTAAGCAAAGGCAAGCAATGATATGCTGAAACGCACACACTCAAGCACACAAACACACACACTCACACACATCATAAAAATACACAACCATTCACTCACATATGCCCACGCATGCTTGCACTCATCAACATACATAAGACCCACTCCACCACCCACCAACTGCCATAAGCAAACAAACACAGCTGACCAACATGCACTACATCTCAATGATATGGTCCGGTTTCCGTTTCCGTGTCACTGCTTATATTTTCACTGCACAGCCACAACGCGTTGCCATACGTGGTGGTGTGGCCACTCTCACCAAACAAACATAACACTATCTATCAATATTTTATCTCACTCCTTCTCAATCGTTTGTTAAACTATCTGTTTCTTTTGCGTTTATTTCACAGAGGTTCTATCGCCGCATCGTCCACCAGCGCCACCCACCGAATATTTTCAGCTTAACATCGGCGGATATGATCCAGCAAATTTACTGCGTACAAATACGGATGCACCCGAACTTGAGGGCTATATTGGATGCGTGCGTGGCTTGAAAATCGGCACGAATCTCATCGACTTGGCGGATATCAATGAAAGGAATATAGCAGCAAGTAAGTTTAACGAGGGGCAACCATGACCGCCTACTTTCAACTACTGCCAAAGCTACTTCCAACGACTTGCAGTGTAGTAGTGTGTTCTTAGCTTAGTGTGTGTTGGTTTTCGAAACGCTTTTAAATTCAATTCTGTTTTGGCAACATTTTCAATGATAAACTGCATCATTTCCTTGCTATAATTTAATGCAACTCTGCTAAATGCGCTGCTCTGCCAGCCGCTATATTTGTAACAGCTAAGTTGTTGGTTAGCTTAATCCGATAAGCAGCTTGAAAAGTGATGAGGGCGGAGGGGAAAAGGGAGGTGTGTTTAGGGTTGAGGAATCATGTTAAGGAAATTGGTTAAGGCGTTTTGGCTTGCCACGGCTGACCACAGCAACCAACATATTCTAATTAAATGAATTTATGTGATAGCAATAATAACATGTTTCAACATTGCTCGTAAAGTCAAATAGCTTTGTGGCTGTTGGCTTTTAAATATACCGACCAAAATCAGGCAAATAAAAAATTTTATACATATTTACATATTTATGGATTGTGGTTTTAAATATCAAGATATAACGATAACGATAGCATAAAGATTCATTTAAAGATTTATTAATCAAAACCCAAAACGCGCATTTCCTGCAAAATTTAAAATTTTTGAACACAACTGTTTCACACAACAGATAATCCCAATTCACAAATTATCGCTTTGACTTTGGCTTTATCATCCATGATGAGATAAAATGAGATAAAACAGCATATTTGACTCAAACATAATAAATTTTTATTTGTGGTTGCCATTTTTACTTCAAGTATATATGTATAACTAAAAATTTAAAAATAAAAATTCTAATTTCTAATCACTACTTTGACAGATAAATGCCATATCTAATGTATGCAATATTACTTAATGTGGAACAAAGACGATTTTACACACTAGCTGTCAGTTAAAAGATATTCTTAGAACTTGTATAGTAGATTTAATTTATAAAGTTTTTAATAATAAAAATGTGGTAGCCCTGCATACATTAACTCGAAACACCCTGTCGTTGCTATATGGCAACGCAAACACAAACACTTAAAATGTACTTATTTTAGGTTAGGTTAGGTTAGACCGGATGCCCTCGTGAGGCTCACATAGACCAATTCAGGTCCTTAGTGGTACCGGTAGCGAACAAAAGAACCTTTGTGTTTGTTTTTTTTTTTTAAAAGTCTTTAAAGATTTGCGTTGAGTTCGCAAACCTTAGGAGGGATTCTAGAGACACCCTGGCTACATCTTTAAGTGACGGGAACGTCGATGAGCCTAGGTATTTTAGTCTCGATCTAAGTAGGGCGGGGCATGTGCATAGTAGGTGCTCCAGGGTCTCCACTGTGCCCAGTTCTTTGCATTTCCTGCAGTTGTCATCCGTGGTGATGCCAAGCTTCCTCGCGTGGGCTGCCGTCATGCAGTGACCAGTGAGCATGCCCACTAGTGTCCTGCAATCCTTGCGCGGGCGTGCCAAGATGAACAGAGTTCGTTTTTCGCATTGTGCATTGCACATGATTTTCGAGATTTTGCACGTTGTCGTATCTCTCCATCTACGATTCACTGTTAGTGTGGCTCTTCTTCCGAGGTTCCTGTACAACTCTTGTAGCGGAGTAAGTACATGTTCTGCGAGTTCTGATTCCAGCCCGGCGCCTTCCTTTGCTAAACCATCTGCCATCTCGTTTCCCTCAATGCCCTGGTGGCTAGGGACCCAGTAGATGCGCACTCTCTTAGAAGCGCATAGAGCATCTAGTGCATCTCTGCCAGCCAAGACACTTTTGGACTTGATGCTAGCGGAGCGCATGGATTTGATCGCCGCTTGACTGTCAACGAAAATGTTGATGTTAGAGTGTTGTGTGTCCATGCTGAGGGCTATCTCAGCAGCCTTCCTTATGGCAAATATTTCCGCCTGGAAGATACTGCAGTGGTTCGGCAGTTTATATGGCTGCCTTATATTAGGCTCTGCGCAATACACCGCCGCACCTACCCCCGTAGGCATTTTGGAGACGTCGGTAAATATGTTGACCGCCCGCTGTGCTTGTTCTATACCTTTGCACCAGTCGTTTGGTCCCAGAAGAGTTCGTACTTTGGAATTGACTATCGTGCGAGGTACCATGTAGTCCGTGCTACTAAGTAGATCCTTTCCGATTGTACAATGTCCAAAATTTTGAATGTGCATGTTGCCTGCTGCTGTGAGGCGTTGTGCCGTTTTTCCGGCTATTAGTTTTGCGTGTATGTCCAGGGGGTCCATACTTAGAATCGTTTCAAGCGCTTTAGTTGGAGTTGACTTCAGTGCCCCCGTGATGCATAGCGCTGCCTGCCGCTGAGTTTTCTCCAAGTGCCTGAGGAATGTTGATTTGTTCACAGCCGGCCACCACACAATTATCCCGTAGAGTAGAATAGGACGCACTACCGTTACATAGATCCAGTGCATCAGAAAGGGTGAGAGACCCCACCCAGCGGGAGAAAGAGCGCTTCAATAGACTTCTGGCAGCGCTGCTGTGGAATCAGCAAGCGCTTGCATCCTCCTTGCCAAACGTGCTTCTTTTAACATTGGCATGTCCTAGGAAGGAAGCAGTTCGAAGTTGATTTCGAAAAAGAGCGAGAGAGACAGAGAAAAAACTATATTGACCGGTGGAGTGAGCGGGGGATGCCAACCATTGTGTAAATGAATGTATGATTCAGTGAATAAGCAGCGAGAGGCATAGCAATGAGCGAACTACGCTCTCTTACAACTTTTTTTCAAGTTATCAATTCAAATAATTTTTCCTATGCTCAAAGCACACTGCGGAGTTAACTAGAAAAAACATAATTTGAACAGTTGCGCGCCTACTCGTGTTTTTGTTTAATTGTTACCGCCATATGATAAAGCATTTTGTTTTCTGTATTTCTTTCGTATTGAATCAACAAAAAAAGAGATGAGTGCGTTATCATATGATAACGCTGAGCGGTAATGGGATAATACGCAGCATACTTTGTGCATTGAACAAGAAATGCAAGAATAGAAAAACAGAGTTGAGTCTTCATAAATTTTACTTACGCTTACTTAACCTGCGCAAACAAAAACTGAATCGCAACTGAATAAAAAATAGGCTTGCCCACTAAAGAACAAAACAAAGAAAACCACAAAACTTTGTCTCATTGCTTGCTTATTTCGAGAGAAAAGCAAAGAGAAACAATATTTCGAATAGTGTGCTTCTTTCCTGCTGGATAAGCAACAGTGATGGAGCGCTTCAATCGTGATTCTAGATGAGCTGCTGCCATTTCGGACCGCTGGGCAAGTACTGCCTAGCATCTTTTTGGATGTGTATAGTGCAATGGTGGATTTCTTCACCCTTTCTTCCACGTTGGTTTTCCATGACAGCTTGCTGTCCAGGACGACTCCTAGATATTTTGTGTGAGTTTTCGGTATGAGACGTATATCGTTCAATTTCGGTGGTATCCACTGTGGTATCTTGTACCTTTTCGTGAATAGAACCAGATCCGTTTTCTCTGCGTTAATACTAAGACCGACTGAATTTGCCCATCTAAGTACATCTTTGAGTGTGCTCTCCATTATGGAGCTTACTGTTGATAGACATTTCCCTACTATAATAATGCTTATGTCGTCTGCATAGGCAGTTATCCTCGGGGCTCTACCTGCGAACTTTTCGAGTAGTTCATTAACTACAAGATTCCATAGTAGTGGCGAGAGGACCCCTCCCTGGGGTGTCCCACTGCGAGCTTCCCTTTCCATGGATTTGGTGCCCCACTCAGCCCGCACCTTCCTGCAGCCAAGCAACTTGTCTAACCAAAGGTGTATTGCCGGTGGTGCCTCTATTGCACGTAATCCACTAAGGATTGCGGTGGTTGATACATTGTTGAATGCACCTGAGATATCTAGAAACGCCCCGAGTGCGTATTCCTTGTGGTGGAGGGCTTTTTCTATGGTTACTACTAGGGAATGTAGTGCCGTTTCAACCGATTTCCCTTTCGTGTATGCGTGCTGGTTGGTTGATAACTGGATTGAATTGTTTCTTAGGTGCAAGTCAATCAGTTTCTCGAGCGTTTTGAGTACGAAGGAGGTCAGACTTATTGGCCTGTAGTCTTTCGGACATGGATGGCTGCTCTTACCTGCCTTCGGTAAGAATACAACCCTCGCTGTCCTCCAAGCCACAGGTACATAGTTTAGCCTTATGCATCCGTTAAATATATTCTTCAGCCATGGGACGACTCGCGATTCAGCCGTTTGCAACATGGCAGGAATTATACCGTCTGGTCCCGGAGATTTGTATCCCGAGAATGAGTTTATAGCCCATACGATTCCATCCGACGTTATTAAGTCGTGTGGAACCTGTAACGGGGTTGTCCTGTGCCCTCGTATTGTAGCAGTGCTAGGAGCTTCGGTACAGCCAGGAAAATGCGCCTTTAACAGCACCTCGAGGGATTCCTGACTGCTCTCCGTCCACTGGCCATTGTCTTTGCGTAGCTAGCTCTGAGTGGAGGGCTGCTTTGAGGGTAGCTTCCTGAGCCTTGCTGTGTCCGCAGTTTTTTCTATGTTTGAGCAGAAGTTCTTCCACGAGTGTCTTTTTGCTCTGCGTACGTTTGTTTTAAAAAGTCTGAGCCTACATTTGTATTCCCCCCAAATTTCCTCTTGGTCAGCTATTTTAGCTAGTTTAAAGAAATCTTTTAGGTCGCGTCTTTGCTCTGTAAGATTCGGACTCCACCATGGTGGTCTGATCTTACGCTTTGTTCGCGTGGGCTTACAAGAGGCATGATAGGCCTTGAGAAGATGGGCCGAGAGAATCTTCAGTGACCTTTCGATGCCCTCTTCCGTATTAATTTGTTTAGTAGCTGGTAATTTGCTCTCAATGATACTTCTGAAGCGGTTCCAGTTCGTGTTTCTGGGGCTTCTAAAGATCTTTTGAGCTGGAGTGTAGTTAAAGCTTATACTAAAGCTGATATAATTGTGGTCCGAGAAGGAGGGCTGTGCTAGCACCCTCCAATTTGTGACCAGAGTGTTGTTATCTGAGGATATTGTTAGGTCTAACACGTTCGACGAGGTGGGGCCTACATACGTGGGTTCTTCGCCGATGTTAGCTACGCTAAGGTTATATTGTAGAATAAAGTTAAGTAGGGACTCACCTCGATCGTTGATATCTGGGCTGCCCCATACTGGGTGGTGTGCATTGGCATCTGCTCCGATGACCATTGCTTGGTTCTTTCCGCCGGCGACTGCTACCATTCTTTGTAGCTCGTCTGGTGGTGCGTCGACGTCATGCGCCATGTAGCATGAGGCGACCAGGATCGGCTCGTCCGCGTCGCCCTCTAGCGCCACAACGGTAAGATCGTCAGTGCTGTAATGAGACATTAGATCAGTATAGATGCCTTTCCTTATAAGGATGGCTGTTCTTGTTCTACTTACTGTTGTTGCGAAAAACGTATTAAAGTTTTGTGACTTTAGGCCAGATACCGCGTTGCCCGAGGCAATCCACGGCTCCTGTACCAAAGCCACATCGTAGCCTCCTTCCTCCAGTACGAGAAGGAGTTCTGCGCTGGCGGTTTTGCATTTATGCAGGTTTATTTGAAGGACCTTCAGCTCCATTAGGCTGAAGATTCCTTTACGGGGTCGACTTTTGTTGGTGTGCCTCCGTCACCCGCATCTACCAGACTGAGTCCTTGGGCAGCGTCGGTTACGGCTTCTAGGCCGAGGTCTTTTTCCACCTCTCCGGACTCTAGTGTGTTGCTGTTGTTGTCCTTGGGGTGGCGCTTTTTGAGGCGCAGATAAACACTGCCAACGCCCCACGCCATCTTCCCGTAACGCGCGTAAAGGATATCCTCTGCCTCCTTGTTGATCTGGAGGATGTAGTGCTGCCCCCCGCTACTATCAGGTACCGGATCAGCAACCTTCAACACCCTCCAGTCAGCCGTTGGCACGTCCGGATTTTGCTTCTGTAGAAGCTTCAGCGCGGACTCCTACGGCACTACTCTTGGGAAGAGTACCTTCGCTTTTGGTAGGGACGGGATACTAGTCCTGTCCACTACTTCCAGTTGGGCACCCTCCCATAGGCCTTGGAGTGTCGGGGTTACTGCTTTCACCCAGTGCAGAGTTGGATCGTCGTTGCACTTTAGGATCTTAACCCCATTGAGCCAGCCTGCTCCATCGAATGTGGGCATGGGAGCGTCAGGTTGGGCTTCCAACCTCGCGAACATCACCTCGAGAAGCTTCATCTCTACGGATTTCCATCTCTCAAGGGTCATTTTGCCTTGGGGATCACTCCGGTCGATCAGTGCCACGATCAGGTGTCGTTTAGTCACGTCACTGGCCTTGGTTTTTACCTCCTGTTTAGGCTGCGGGATTGTGTTTGTGGTCGGTTTCTGCTTCTGTCGTTTGCTTGCTGGAGCTCCGACTTTCGCACTTTCCACCGATCTTTGGCGTTTTTGAGCAGCCTGCTCTTCTACTTTGTTCGCGAACTGCGAAGTCGTAGGTGCAAAGCTTGGTCTGCTCGCGAAGTGTAAGCGACCCTCTTCCACCTTTAGCTTAGCCCAGGCGAGCGACTCCTTCTCTTTGGAAGAGAGATCCATCTTGCCTGACAGCCGGCTGCAGATTTTAAGGGCCGCTTTGTAGTTGGCCTTGGCCTTCAGCCCCTCCTTTGACTTGGTCTTGGGCCCTTCCTTGCGAGAGGAGCTGGAACCCGCTGACTTATCCGGAGAGAGGAGAAGCCTGTCCTCAACTGAGCTTGCGCTATCGTGGTCCGAGTCTGCATCGACTATGGCACCCCTGCGCAGTAGTGTGGATTTTTTGGCAGTAGTTGTCTTTATACCCAGGCCTGCTCCCGCCCCGGTGACATTTTTGGCAGTAGCTTTGCAACCGCTATGGCCTGCTCCAACCATAGGGGAGGTGTGACTGCTGGCGGCGCACAGTGAGGATTGCTCCTCACTGTGTCCTCCGGCGGTCGCTTGTGCTTTTTGTTTGTTTTTATTTTGGTCTTCCATATAATTCCCACGAGTGTGGGACAAAGGAAGGTCCACCCCCACAGAGGTCCCTGTGCGCGGGTAAGGCTGGATAGTACCGGAGGGCGCCTGGTATCCGGTACGCTCCGTTTGGGACTGGACTATTTTTAATGGGCCTCCAGCCTAGCAAATCCTCGGCACGGGTCGCATAACACCTTGATTCGGCCCATCGGAGGGACTAGGTGTGGGATAGGAGAGGTTATATATACTTATTATATTATATGTACTTATTTTAGTTTAAACCATTTTATATTTGCGTTAAAAGGTCATTCTGAAAATTTAAAAAAAAATTTACTCAGGGTGATTCGGGTTAATGAGCTATATTATGGCTTTCGTAAAGCCGACTCTTACACTCAGCATCAGTACTGCCAGTAAGATTCAGATAGATTCAGCTTATTTTTTCGAAAATTGTGTTTCAGCTCCTAAATTGTTTTTCAAGCTTTTTTCTTTTAGAGCTTAGCTATTTTTAACTTCTAATTTTATTTATTAATAAAGTTTAATATTAAACTATAGTTAAAAATTTTAAAAAAATTATCAGAAATACCTTTATTCAATTTAATATACAGTCCCACAGATATATATACGTACCCCCCTCAAAAACTTTTTTCTGACCAAAGTATAAGCTTTCCTTACAAAAAAATTATAAAGGATAAATCTGTACTTAAAATAAATTAAAACGATAACTAACAATTTCAGAAACAAACGATTTATTAAAAAAAAAACACAGATTTTCATTTTTTGCAACACAGAAAAGTATACATACTTCTTACAAAATGTTTAATGGAAACAAAAATAAAGAAAAACTTAGTATTTTGTTGGTCCGCCATTGCTCTCTAAAACTGCGCTCAATTTGTTTTTCATCGAAAAAACTAGTTTTGTTGTTGTTTGCATTGTAATTTTCGACCATTCTCTCTCAGTTGATCTCGTCTTTTGGCCGGTGACAGTCGTTTGTCTTGTGTTGTTTTTTCTATTGTAATTTGTGTTATACCAGTGATTGTTTAATTTCGGTATGTGCTGTATTTTTATTTATTTGTAATTGAAAATTGTTTTTAAGGTGACCTATAGTGTTTTCATGCTGTGTGATTGAATTTTTTAATGTTTTATTGTAGTACATACATGTGTTGTTTTAATTGTCGTTTATAGTTTGATAGCTGAGCTGCTGCTTATATACTTTTTTCTTTCTCTTTTTTGCGTTCCTCTTTGTGCGTTGTTTGTTTATTTGCATAAACTAAGCACAGAGAACTGTTGCAGTTGCATTTAAACTGCAACATATTATATTAACCCATTAGCACTTAGTGGACATTATTTTTGCTCACATGAAATTATTGAACTTTGTTTATTCGCTATGGAATATTTTTCCGTAGAAAATTTTGCTGCTTGTTCTTTAGACGAGCTTTGCAAAAGTCAAAACATTCTGAACCGTATGTTCAGTTGTTCTGGCCCATGTGGGCGTTTGTTCCATACATCATGTGCTGGGATCTCTAAGTCGTGTCTTGATGATTTAATCTCACCACGATCAGGTCTTCGCTGGTATTGTGCTTCGTGTAGGGTTCTTTCACCAGATGAGTTTTTCCTCAAAAATTAAGCTTTTCGGTGATAGTCTTAACGCTTTAAATAACAATTTTAAAGAAATTGTTACATTTTTTAATGAAGTAAGCACCTCACCCAGTACTAGCATTTATGATGAAAAGTCTTCATCGGTAAATATTTCGACCGCATTGTCTCAGACTCTTCCAGCCTCTTCTTCTGAGACTCAAATAGTTTTATCTAAAAAAGACCTAAATATTTCGAAGAAAAAGAGAAATAATTCCAAAAATAAAAGTAATAAGCGGCGCATGACGCTTCCAGCCACTTTAGAAACGAAGCAGATCTCGGCTAAACCAGTGTTTACGCCAGTGAGAATAGATAATATAGTTATTACTCCATCTTCTCCATCTGTTTCTCCCCCGGCTAGAAATGACATAACTAATGAGCGCAATAGTTCATTAAATTTAAGAGCTTTGTCGAGAAAAAAAAAAATTTCATTTCACGTCTTCAGCCCGACACAACAAGTGAAAATGTATTGACGTTTGTTAAACACAACCAATTAGTAAGTCAGGCTGCTTTCTGCTCATGCAAGAAAATTGGCAATAAATCGTCCCACGCATCATTTATTCTCACAGTAGCTGCTGAAGAGTTTGCAACTGTTCTGAGCTCTAATCTGTGGGCTGATAATATCTTTGTTTCTGAGTTTAAGCCTAAACACAGGTCTAGAAGGACGAATAATATCACCAGTCAGACCCAAAAAAACTAAATAGGCTTTCCCTTTACTATCAAAATGTAAGGGGATTGCGTTCAAAGACGCGCGATATTTTTTTGTCAACTCAGAATTTTTCTGAAGATATTATCGCGTTAACTGAAACTTAGTTGAACGGAGGAATTACTGACTTAGAACTGTTTGACAATAGTTTTCAAGTATATAGGAAGGACAGACACGCTGACAATAATTCTGCAGTTGGTGGTGGTGTCCTATTAGCTGTAAGGAACTCCTGTGTTAGTTCCTTTATTGATATTCCCTGCTCTGCTAATATCGAACTTATATGCGTTAAGGTTGTACATTGCAATTCTAATGTATATGTTATTAATGCATACGTTCCTCCAAAGAGCAGTGTAGAGGTCTACGCAAGCCTTGCGGATTGCACAGAATTTATATTAAATTTACTTGACGTTAATGACGACATTTTATTGTTGGGCGATTTTAATTTGCCTGACTTAAAATGGCATTCTTCTGACGATGAAACACATTTTTGTGCATCTAATTCGAAGACACGCCAAGAACATATATTTGTTGACAATATATGTTCTGACTTACAACAAGTTAGTTGTATTTAAAATAGTCTGGAAAGGCTGCTTGACCTAGTCTTAACTACACACAGTAACAATGTCATTGTTCAGAAGGCACTTCATGCTTTGACTACTATTGATAATTACCATCCACCTTTGAGTATTTGGTATAAATCCGATAGGGAGAATATGGTAAATTCAAGCTCTGTTGACACAGTTTATGAATTCAATTTCAAAAAAGCTGACTTTTTGGTGTTGAATCATTTACTTTATAGAAAATTAAATATAATTACAGAATACATAAATAATAATAATCTTAACAGTTCAATAAATTATTTCTATACGGAGCTCTTTGCCATGTTTTCTCAGTCTGTACCATATAGTCTCAAATTTGCGAAAAATTCTGTGTACCCTTGGTACACAAAGGATTTAAAGACTCTTCGCAACAATAGGAATAGGGCATGGAAGAAATATGTTTGTAGTTTTGACTTAAATGACCTAGAAACAAACAAACGTTTGTCCTTCAAATTTCAGGATGGATTTACTGACGATTCCACCATTATTTGTGGCTTATTTGCCAATCTTTTTAAAGAATCATTCTGTTCAGATTCTTTTAATCCTGATTTAGCGTATTTTGATTATATGAACAACGCATCCAGAGTTTCTTTGGGGCATATATCTTTTACCTCAGAGGATATTTTTAAGTATATTGAATCAATCGATGAGGATTTTAGCGCTGGACCAGATGGAATTCCTGCCGCAGTGTTAAAACAATGCGGCTCCGTTTTGTGTCAGCCTCTCTCGTTTCTTTTTAATAAATCAATTAATGAAAGTAATTTTCCTCTTTTTTGGAAAAAATCCTATATCAGTCCTATTTACAAAAAAGGTTGCAGGAACGACGTCACTTCGATTCCTTAAATATTGGTAATTGCGAATAGTGTACGATCGAGTGAAAATTTACTGTGGGTAAGTCATGACAACTCGTCAGCATGGTTTTGTTACTGGCAGATCCACTGTGTCTAATCTCCTTGATTTCACTACATTCTGCTTAAAATCTATTGATTCTGGTAGCCAGGTCGATTGTATTTACACTGATTTTAGCAAAGCTTTTGATAAATTACCACATAATCTAATTTTATTTAAACTTAAATTAATGGGATTTCCACAATATTTTGTAAACTGGATCAAATCGTATTTGATGGAGCGATCTTATCAAATACGGTTCCGAGGCGTGTTGTCTTCTGAATTTGTTGCAGAATCGGGTGTTCCTCAAGGAAGCCACCTGGGCCCACTTCTGTTTATTTTGGCAATTAATGATGTTACCCACGTCATTAAACACTCCCATTTGCTTATTTATGCAGATGATATGAAAATATACAGAACAATTGATTCTAATGACAATTCAGACCTACTCCAGTCAGACTTGAACTCCTTTGAGGTTTGGTGTTCTAAAAATAACATGTTTTTAAATCCAGATAAATGCCAAACTATGACCTTTTCGCGTAAAAGGAAGAATTTTATTTTTGATTACAAAATTAAAGATACTGCTTTAAGTCGTGTAACTACCGTCAAAGACCTTGGTATATGCATGGATTCTAAATTGTCGTTTAACATGCATATTGATAGATTTTGTAAAAAAGCGTCTTCTATGCTTGGTTTTATAAAACGGTGGGTCAAAGAGTTTGATAGCTTAATAACAACTACAACTCTGTATTATTCAATCGCGCGTCCTGACTTGGAATACGCAAGTCAAGTATGGTCCCCACATTACAATGTGCATATTGATCGTATAGAAAGAATTCAAAAACGTTTTGTTCAGTTTGCTCTAAGAGGCTTGAGTGGAACTGACACATTTAACCTTCCTCCATATGAGGATCGTTTAAAATTATTAAAGATGCAATCTTTAAGTGAGAGAAGAAAATCTGCTGATATCGTCTACTCATAACTGGTGTATTCGACTCTCCAGAGCTTCTTTCTTTTATAAATTTTAACACTAACCGTAGAAGCAGCAGAAACTCTAACAACTTGATTTATTTACCATTTAGTAGAACAAATTATATGTTAACTGCTCCATTAAATCGCATGAGTACCTTTGTTAACAACTGTAACGTGTTTGATGTTAACTTGTCGAAAGGTCAACTCAAAAGTAGATTGAAAACTAATGTATGATTAGATCTATGTAAACGCATGGTTAGTTGTCATGTCTTGTGTTGTCCCTGAGCCCAACCCATATTATGGTGGGTAAATTTTTCTCCCTTTTGGTTTTTTATTGGACCACTTTAATCGATATCTTTGAGTTATTTCAATGATATTGGATTGGTTCTTAAAATGATCTATTGGGGAGAAAGTGTGAAAAAGCTGTAGTAGCTGAACTCTATTGTTATTGCATGTTATATAAGTGCATTTTTAAGATCATGTTTGTTTTTTATTGTCCTTTTTCGAACATGGCGGTCCAACTCATTCCACATATTTTCGATGGGGTTCAAGTCCGGTGACTGGGGAGGAGAATAAAGCTGCTTTGGTACATTGTACAGCAACAACTCTTTAACAACAGCCGCTGTGTGCTTGGTGTCGTTGTCTAGTTGGAAGTATCAGCTTTCCGTAAGACCCATTTTATGCACCAATTCCATCAAACTTTGCTGGAGTAGGTTCAAATATACGAATTGATCCATGGTTCTGTCAATAAACACTAAGTTTCCTACCCCAGTTGCCGACATGCAACCCCATACCAATACCGATCGTCCTCCATGCTTTATTGTCGGAATTAAATTTTTCGGAAGGAACGCCTCGTACTTTTTGCGCCATACCTTCTGCTTGCACAATCACATCCGAATAGCTTGAATTTGCTCTCATCGCTGAACACAACGTTCTTCCAAAACGTTTCATCTATATCAAAATTCAGCTTTGCAAAAATAATACGTCTTTTCATATTATTAGCACTAATAAACGGTTTTTTCGCGGAATGCGGCTATGAAATCCACTTTTTCTTAATACAATTCGCATTGTTTCCTGGTGTACAATAACAATTTTGGCATTTTCCATATCTTTAGCTATGTCTTTTGCTTCTTTTTTCTATTTTTTCGGATTTAAGTTAGTCTGGGTTTGTTTTTCAGTGATTTGGCTTCATTATAATTTTTAACCACTGTTTGTACACTCGACTTTGGACGTCCAACTATATTTGCGATTTCCCGTAAAGATTTTCAATTTTTTTTTATGCTTAATAATTAGTTCACGCACGCCAAAACATATTTCCTTAGCTTTTGGACCCATCTGCAAATAAACTAATTAGCTCTTGATCAGAAAGTGGTTAATATCAGACTAGAAGTCATAACTGTCAATTAAAAAAATATACATTCATCATGTGATCGCTTTCTCTTTAAATAACAGTTAAATGAAACTCTCGTATGTATACTTTTCTGTGTTGCAAAAATTGATGTTATATCAATTTAAATAGTAAATGACTTACAACCAACTATTTTCCAATACCTTTTATTCAAGTTTTTTGCAAAAAATATTCCTGTAATTTTTTTTTTAAAGGAAGTTTAAACTTTGGGCAGAAATGAGATTTTGAGGGGGTTACGTATATTTTTCTGTGTGACTGTACATATAATTTTATCAATTTTCTTTAATTTTGTGTACATAAAATTGAATAAAGGTAGTTTTTAATAATTTTTTATGCAGCAATACATTGCATTTACAAATCAATCCTTATTATTGATAAGCTAATTAATCTGATAAACTTAATCAGTTTGCTTTTCAGTACAGCTCAATCAGTACAGCAGTTGTGTTTGCTTTTATTTATTTTCTTTTTTTAACCAACAAAAAATGGTTAGCTCTTTTTAGCTACTTTTGTTAGCAATTTTAGCTGCAGGCTTAACATTTTTCTGGCAACACTGATCACGATATAAATGGCGCTTTTTCTTACTGCACTGTTGTTTTGAATTCCGATTTATTTACGATTCAGGTTATGTATAGTGCGGTACTGCATGGAATTTGTAAGAAATACTCATCCAGCTGTTAAATTTTATTAAAAGTAATCACTTTAATCAAAATTGTTTTGGATTCAATTTAAAAAAATTTTCAAAATTGGAACATTTTGCCTCTCACAATTGTCATAGCATATAATATTTCTGTCAAAATTGTTTTTTTTTTATGTTGGTATTACTAGAGAGCAGAACCGCCTAATTTTACAGGTCAGAAAATTCTGCATTTGTTATACTTTTGCGGTCAGAATTTTCGAGAAAAGAACACGATTTATTTTGAGGTCAACATTTTTTTTTAAAAAAAATTCAGAACTCTTGAAAAGGTCAGAAAAAATGTAGAATTTTTTCCAGAAAAAAATGCGCTATTATACATACGTTAGCCTATTTTGCTACACTTTCTTATAAAGGGTGGTTCAGTTTTAAGGGCCGATGTTGATTTTGAATAAAACACAAATTATTTAGGAAATTATTTTCATTTCTTTTTATTATGACAATATTGGTATGGTTCAATTATGTATGGAACAAAATATCAGCCAAATGGACGCCGCGACCTCGGCGTCACACCTCCATCCAATGGTCCAAATTTTCGATGACGCTGAGGCATAATTGAGGTTCTATGCCGTTAATGTGCCGAATTATCTCATTCTTTAGCTCTTGAATTGTTGCTGGCTTATCGATGTACACCTTTTCTTTCAAATAACCCCAAAGAAAGAAGTCCAACGGTGTCAAATCACATGATCTTGCGGCCAATTGACATCGTCACCACGTGAGATAACACGGCCATTGAATTTGTCGCGCAAAAGAGCCATTGTTTTGTTAGCTGTGTGGCAAGTGGCACCGTCCTGTTGAAACCATATATCGTCCATATCCATATCTTCCAATTCGGGCCAAAAAAGTTCGTTATCATCTCACGATAGCGAACACCATTCGCAGTAACTGCCTGACCGGCCTCATTTTGTAAAAAATACGGCCCGATGATGCCGCCAGCCCATAAACCACACCAAACAGTCACACTTTGTGGGTGCATTGGTTTTTCGACAGTCACTTTTGGATTATCATTCGCCCAAATACGACAATTCTGCTTATTGACGAATTCATTGCGGTGAAAATGTGCCTCATCACTGAAGATGATTTTCTTCGAAAATTGATCATCCACTGTCGCCATTTCTTGCCACCATTCTGACCATTGACGACGCTTGAAATGGTCAAGAGGCTTTAGTTCTTGAGTCAATTGCACCTTGTAAGCGTGTAAATTTAAGTCTTTATGCATAATGTTCATCAACGACGAGCGTGAAAAGTGCATTGTTGGGCACGACGACGAGTTGAGGTGGACGTCTCTTCAGCCACACTATCGCGAACAGTAGCAATATTTTCTGCTGTACGATCTGTACGAGCATGCACTGGTGTTTTCACATCTCCTACAAACCCGGTTTGCTCAAATTTTTGCACGATTTTTCCGATTGTACGCACATTTGAACGATTAAATTTACCGAAAAAATCACGAAGTGCACGATATACATTTTGATTTGAACGTTCCATTTTCATAATAAGCCTGAATAACTTTTACGCGTTGCTCGACTGTGTATATTTTCATGGTTCAAATTGAATTAGTCTGAAATTGAAAAATGTTAAATGAAATAAAGAAAAAAACTTGACGTTTAAGTGTGGTTCACTTAAAACTCAAAAAATTAAGCATTAGAAAATTAATACAAATAATATAAATTAATAATTCAAATAACCTAATACGAATAATATGAGATTCTACGAAATACAAAATATATATGCACATGTATTATGAATGTGCAAATCAAAAAGTTAGTTTTTAAGAGTGTACATAAAATTTGCGACATAGGTCCTCACAGCATCATCGTCAGCGAACGACTGAATTATATTCTCTTCTGTTGTGAGCTTTGTGTACATGTGAAAAGTTACGCTCGGAGAGCGCTCAGTGAACTATGGGGCGTCCAGCGCTGATCTAGGGTATATCATCTAGTATTGAATAAAATTTCAATGTAAAATCAAATTCTTTATATAAATTTTTATTCATATTTTGAATGAATTTTTTAAATTATTCGAATTAATTTATGAATACATTACCATATAAATAAATAGTCACTAAAATGATTTTAATTAAATGACATTTGTACTTCGCAGTGCACTTTCATATAAAATCAAATCAAAATAAGCAAAGTTTCCTTTAAAGATTATTATGACTATATAAACTCTTTATTTTCACTTTACCTTTTATTTTCAACCATCTTTTCTCTTTTATCCGTCTTATCTCTTTTACTTTCAATTCTTCAATTGCTTAAATGCTTTCAGTTTATTATTAATTTTATTATCTATATTCTTTTAATATGACAGTTGTAAATAATGCTGTATTTGGCGTAAATGACAATCATAAGACTGTGATTGAAGTTATGTGTAGGCTTCATGCAGGTTTAAGAATCGTACATTTCAATGCTAGAAGTTTAAATGACTTTAAACTAGATTACGCGCGACATGTTTTTGTGGAATCTTCTGTTGATGTCATTTGTGTCTCGGAAACTTTGTTTCACGAGGACATAAATGACTCCTATCTAAATCTGAAAAATTTCAAACTTTTTCGAAAAGACAGACGACACAAGAGAGGTGGTGGGGTTGCTATCTATTGTAAGGAATATCTCAATGCTAATTTTCTAGGTAGCTCAAGCGAATCTGATATAGAATTCTTAAACATTGAAATTCTAGGCAATGGTATAAAAGTATTTATTTCATGCGTTTATAATCCTAACCGCAACTGCAATTTGGTCCCGTTTTTCACCTCATTGTCGAATTGTGCTATTAATTATGAACACTTTATTATATCTGGAGACTTTAACATTAATCTACTTCTACACGACAATCTTTCCAACAGCTTTCTCGACCGCATTTCTGAAGTTGGACTTACTGTTGTAAATTCTTTTATGCCCACTAGGTTTTCAAACAACTCTCTGCCGAGCCTACTAGACATCTTTATGGTATCTGATGCTTCGTCTATTTTGCTTTTTGATCAAATCTCGTTTGTATCTGATCACGACCTCCTCTTCTGTGCGCTTAATATCTGTCTTGCACCTGTTGTACCGGTCAGTTACTTTTCATACCGTGATTTTAGATCCATTGACAGCAGCTCTTTATACAATGATTTGTCATTAATAAACTGGTCAGATTGCTGGTTTTTAAATTCAGTCCATGACAAGCTTAACTTTTTTATTGAGAAAATTAATACTCTTTTTGACACTCATGTTCCCTTACGTAGGCGCCGAGTAATAAATAAAAGTTGCCCTTGGTTTACGCAGACGTTTAAAGTGGCATTAAAATATCGGTCAAAGACATATCGTAAATGGAAGCGTAACCCAACTGTGCTCAATTGGGATGAGTACAGAAGAGCCAGGAACGAAGCTTCATCTGCTGTTAGACTTTCCAAGTCAAACTTTTTCAAGTCCAGACTGAACCCTGCTCTACCTTCAAAACAGCTATGGAGAAACTTAAAAGGTATTGGAGTTTGCAACAAAGACAGCGAAGCCTGTAATATAGATCCTAACCATTTGAACGATTATTTTGTTGCTACCTCTACATCGAATGGTTCGCATGCCATCGTTGATGATGGTAATGATAGTTATGATTTGGAATCTCCAAACGAATTTCAATTTAAGGCAGTAGGTGAATTGGATGTAGCTCGATGCACTAGCAAAATAAAATCAAATGCTGCAGGGGACGATGGAATTTCAATAAGATTTGTTAAGCTTATTTTACCTTCCAGGCTTGGAAGGTGGCGACTATTATTCCTGTTGCAAAAAAACCAAACCCTTGCGGCCCATGTGATTTCCGCCCAATAAGTCTTCTGTCCTCGATATCCAAAGTGTGTGAGGCGCTCATGGCCGAGCAGATATCCCGCCACTTGAGCCTTTACAATCTCATGTCGCACTTACAGTCTGGTTTTCGTCCTGGGCACAGCTGCTCTACTGCTGTGGTCAAAGTACTTGATGACATAAGAGTACCCTATGATTCGGGCGATTTGACACTGCTGTGCTTACTAGATTTCTCTAAAGCTTTCGACACCGTCAGCCACTCTATCCTCTGCAGAAAACTTTCCCAACATTTTAGGTTCTCTAAATCCGCAGTCCGCTTCTTAAAAAGCTATTTGATAGGTAGGTCTCAGAGAGTTAGGTTGGGAAATAATTTATCTCTTTTAAAGGGCACATCTAGTGGAGTACCTCAAGGCTCAGTACTTGGTCCGTTGTTATTCACCATGTTCATAAATGACATATTTAGGAAGTGTCACCACGTCACAATGCATGCATACGCTGATGACCTCCAACTTTACTTGTCGAGGCCAATAGGTCTAGTTAAAGATTTATGCGCTAGAGTCAATGAGGACTTAGCCGTGATATCAAATTGGGCTGTTGATAACATGCTCATGCTGAACCCCTCGAAATCTTATGTATTGCCAATTTCAAAAAAAACGTTCAGCAATGAAGACCTGTCTCCAATTTTGCTTAACAACGTGAAGCTTAAACTAGTTTGTAAGGTCACCAATCTTGGATTTAAAATAAACTCTTCTCTATCCTGTGGTGATCAAATCAATTCTTGCATAAAAAAAATTTACTATGTCCTTCGAAATCTGCGGATGACATCAAGCTTTGTGCCTCAAGAAACTAGGAAAAAACTAGTTTTGCAGCTGTTGATGCCAGTAATAACTTACTCGGAAGTCGTATACTGTAAACTCGATTCTCGGTCGTTGCACAAGCTTTTAGTTGCCTTCAATAATGCAGCCCGGTATGTATATGGCTTAAGAAGGTTTGATCATATATCTGCCCACAGTAAAAAATTGCTTGGTCGTGACCTACAAAGCTACCTCGAAGCTAGACACACTATATTTCTACACCGAATCATTTACACACAAAAACCATCGTACCTTTTTGAAAAAATAGAGTTCTGTAGGTCAAGCAGAAACATGAACCTTATGATCCCTAGATATAACTTCGTTAACTCCAGTAGATTGTTTTTCGTCAATGGTATAAGATCGTGGAATTCTTTGCCATTCAATATTAAAAGTGTTTCCAATCATAAGAAATTTAAGCATTTAATCTTTGAATACTTCTCTTAACTTTTTCTTGTTTCTTCCTTTCTCGCCTGTACTTTATCTACCTTTAATTATACTTCTATATAATATTTCTAAGTCTACATTATTATTTTTGTTTTTGTTTTGTTCTTACTATTTTTAATTAATTGCTTCAAAATCAAAATAACTCGTAATTAATTTTTAGGTTTTAATTTAATTTGATGTTATTTTATTATGTATCTTTATGTTGTTATCTCTTATGTTCATAGCGGCATGCAAAAGATTTTATCTTATATGTCAACAACTTTTGTTAAATAAATATCGTAAAATATCGTAAAATATTATTATTTCATTTTATTTGATAGTGTATTTGAAATCAAATTCCTTAATTGAAATGGCTGTCATACTTTGCGGTGCATTTTTAAATAAAATAAAATTCATGGACAAAAATTTAGCTGGAAGAAATTCAACGTACGCAAGTGCTTCCAAAAAATTGATTTCTTAAGAGTCCAGACTGATTACTTGGGTCGAAAAAATCTTTGTAAATTTTTCGATAGCTAAAACTGTATAAAATATCATACTAAAAAGTTATGAGCCTTATGAGCTAACTATACTTAAAACTTTAGACGCGTTTTCTGGAAAACTACGTTTTTCGAGCTGGCGACTATTGTAATTCAATAAGTTTTTAAAGAATCTGAATGTTTTTTTTTTCCAAAAATTATTCAAAATTCTCCATTTTGTGGTATTTTCCATAATCACACTCAAACTAAACATGAAAATCTTTTGTTTCAGATGATTTTGCGACCTGTGTAAAGGTCGCCAGCTCGGTTCGTGTTTTGGGCCCTTGTCGCCCCGTGTCCTGCTTCAGGATATTGATGAAATAATCTGAAAATTTTTTTTAATCTTCTTAAAAGTACAATTAATATACCTGAAAAGTTTTGGTTACCTATACATTTTACTTTTTCAAATAAAAATTCATGAAAACTGCCTTTTTTTTGACCTGTCCAACCTGACTGGACCCTTAAAGTGTTTTCTCTCTAATACACATACTTATGTACCCAAGTAAAATTGACTTAGTTTTCCGGGTATAACATTTTTAAAATAGCAAGTTTCTATTATTTTTTAGCGTGATTTCGTCTTTATTCTTGCATAAAACTTTAAAGATTCAACCAAACACTCTATCAAATACACAAATGCATCCTTATCAATCGCTGCACTGCATTTGCACTTGACATTGTTTCTTTTACTAAATTTAAAATTTTCTCCATTCTTTTTTTTTTCCAGCACTCGATGGTGTTCTGCCCAACTGCCAGATTAAATGCGACGCTGAACCATGCAAAAATGGCGGCATCTGTAAGGAGAACTTCGCCAAACAGGAATCCACTTGCGACTGCGAACACACCAGCTTTCTGGGTGAGTTTTGCGTAGAGGAAAAGGGCGCCGACTTCAGTGGTGAATCCACGCTACAACGCAAATTCGAGCTCATCGGCAAAGTGGACTTTGTGCGCCTGCAGTTGGCCTTTTCATCGTTCGACTTGCGACGTGCCAATCGAGTCATGTTGCTGCTGCAGACGGTCAACGATCGCTCGTACTATCTTATGGTGGCTATCACGGCAGATGGCTATCTGCTGTTTGAGGAGGACCGTGAGGGTCCAAACATAGGGGCGCGCATGGATAGAAACTTTTTGAATAATGCACGCCACTCCATCTATTATGTACGCAATGGAAGCGAGGCAACGTTGCACATTGATCGCGAACAAGTACCGTTGGGTCCAATTAGTGCACGTGCACTGACGCCAACCGGTGATTTGGGTACAAATCGAGTGCAAATTGGAGGCATCAACACGACGGACTCGAGGTTTGCCGTCTTCAAGAGCTACAGTGGATGTTTGTCAAGTGAGTATATGAGTGTTAGTGTTAGTGTGGGTATGGGTGTGAGTGCGAGTGTGAGTCTAATGCAAAGGCGCAATAAGTACTAGCACACACTTACACACACATGCATACATACGTAATGTACTTTCTATAAATTTCACTCGGCAATGCCATTATTTCTTAACGTTTCGCTGCGTTTCTGACAAGGGTTCATTTAGGTTTTGTCTTTGTTTTTGTCCCACAGTGTTTGTGCCATCAGTCGAACGACCGAAAGCGCACCAAACCCAACTTCTAACAAGTAGTATGCATGTTCTTTCTGATGTATGTATGTGTGTGTGTGTGTGTGCGAGTGTGTGCTTTTACACATGTGTGCAAAAATCATGGCCATCGTAATTGTTATGTTTGTTGTTGTTTTAATGTCCTGTCTTTCAGTCATATGTATGTGAGTGTGTGAGTGTTTGCCTGCGAAAATGGGCAGTAAAGCTTCAGTGGAGTGCGAAAACTAAAGGGTCATCAACGCGTATATAAAAATGCTTCAAATAAAAACATTGTGCTTGACTTTGAATTGTTGGCCATAAAACTGGCGTTTATTATGGAAACTTTTGTAAGAAAGTGGCATTTCTGAAAGAGCGCAAAAAGATGGCAACCCAGATAAAATTATTGCCTTTTAAAGTGAATTTACCGCTTGTCGGCAAAAGGATTTTAAACTCTCCAAAGTAATGCGTACTACTTTGGAGTGAGTGTTGCAGTAAAATTTGAGTAAGGGTCTTTGAAATTTAAAATGTTGGTAACTTTAGTATACGAGCACAAAATGTTTAACAAAATAATACATTTAAATATTAAATTCTTGTATTTTAAAATTCAAATCTCAAGAGAACTATTTATTTTTTATGCTTACAAAGTTTTAACGTCTTTATACTAGTTTTCTTTTAAAGTTTGTCACTGCAGACCCTTAAAGTTTACTTAGCATTTGACACTTGTAAGGAACAATTCAAGTTCGATTCTCCTTACTCGATTTTTTTTTTATTTTTCATAGTTTACCAATAATTACTTTTTTATTGGTTCATTGGAATTTTACCGAAGATCATTGCCTCTAAATATATGCAATATAATTTTCTTGTGAGCTTGGCATAGGTAAATTTTCAATGTATGTCAAAAATTCAGAATAAAAATATGATATAAACATTAGATGGATTTTTTCCAGAGCCTGTCTACCGCATGTGCAGACCATGAAGACGTGAGGTTGGAAAGGGCTGCGATAGGAAATTTTATTTAGAGATACTAGAGTTAGTGCGGAAATTTTAAGAACGTGTAAGAACACATACAGTGCCATACAAAACTATTGGCACAGCAAGTATTTTTAACCTTGAGGCTAATTTAGAGCCATATCAAAGTCTATTGGTAAAAAAATGTTTGCTCCCACATAACTCCTTTAATTATTTAACTAATGCAGAAATTTTGGATTAAAAATATATATTTGATAGTTTTTTATAACTTATTTAGTAAATAAAATCGCGATTTCAACGCACAAAACTATTGGCACACTCAGACAGCCATTTGATTTATTTCTTAATTTTCGTATATCTTTCAATACTATTAACATAAGCATTTGCTATAATTTACCGTAATTACCAACCAAATAGTTTTTGAAGTTGTAGTGTTCAGTTTGTTTTCAAAAAATTAAATTAAATTAATTAAAAGCCTAAAATGAGTCCGAAACAAAAAGAATCTAACGAATCTCAGCTCAAAATAATAATACACTTGCGCAATCAAGGGAAATCTTATGCTGAAAAAGGTGAAATAATGGACAGAAGCCGTTTTACAAATTGAAGTATTGTAAATCGGTTTAAAGGAGAATCCAACTTCGAAAGCGCAAAACGTTGTGGCCGTCCCCGAATTTTAAATGGTCGTGATTGCAACCAGTTAGTCAGAAAAGTAAAACTAGACCCCAAAAAAACATCAACACAGACTGCCGCTAAAGTAAGACAAGATCTTGGAAAGGATATTCATCCCATGACGATCAGAAGAGTGCTGCACGAGGCCGGCTATAATGCTCGAGTTGCTCGACGTAAACCACTCATAAGTTTAGTCAACCAAAATAAGCGTTTAGCCTATGCAAAATATTTTAGGAGCAAACCTAACAGTTTCTGGGACCAAGTGCTCTCGTCATATGGAAGTAAGTTTAATATTTTCCGCTCTGATGGTCGCACTACTGTATAGAGAAAGCCCAATACGACATACGAAAAAAAATCTTGCGCCAACAGTTAAACACGGTGGAGGGGGCGTAATGGTGTGGGGCTGCAAGTCGGCTGCGGGTATAGGTGAGCTGGTTTTCGTAGATGGTATTATGGACCAAGTGGTATATTTGAATATTTTGAAGGAAAACCTTAAAAAAGTTGTGATAAGTTAAATCTACCAAGCTCATTTACGTTTCAACAAGATAACGACCCGAAGCATTCAGCCAATGACGTACGTATGTGGTTAACATATAATACCCCACATGTTCTACCACACCCACCGCACTCTCCTGACCCGATTGAGCATTTGTGCGAGGAACTGGATAGACGCGTAAAAAAGCGACCAATTACAAGCAAGTCTGAGCTAAAGCAGGCGTTGATGGAAGAATGTCAAAAAATTGAGGAGCGAATACAAAAAATTTGGTGCATTCAATGCCAAGACGTTTAGAAGCCGTTATCAAGCATAATGGCTTACCCAGAAAATATTAACTTTACTGCAGTTTATAGTTTTTTAAGATTTTGAATAAGGTGTGCCAATAGTTTTGTGCGTTGAAATCTTGATTTTAGGTACTTAATGATTTTTAAAAAACTATTGAAAATATATATTGAAACGAAAATTTCTGCGTTATTTAGTTAATTAAATGAGTTATGTTGGAGCAACCACATTTTTACCAACAGACTGCCTTATATGGCTTTAAAACGGGTGCAAAGTTATAAATACTTGCTGTGCCAAAAGTTTTGTTCGCCACTGTAATTTGAATTTTTACATAAATTGTTGTATTTGTCATAAGGCGCAAACTGTAGTTTAAAAAAATTTTTATTCAATTAAAAGCGCTCAAAAAATGTGAAATTGTTCTTTTTAATACAAAAAAGTTGAAAAAACTCGCAATTTATTCTTTATTATAATTCTAAGGGCGCGCACAAATCATGTACAATAAATATACTCATCTCATATATTGGATTAATTTCACTAATAAATCTTAATACAGGGTCCGCCATCTAACGTTTTTTTTTTCAACTAGTGCTTATTTCGTGAATGGTAAACTTAGCTCATGTCTGATTTGACAGATAATTAGTTTTATCCTTCCGCTAAACGAATATGGTTGTGTATACGCTTCAACAACGCGCGGAAATATTGCGACATTACTTTGAAAATCATGGTAATGTTGCAGAATGTGTGCGAAAATTGCGTACGGATTTTGGAAGAAGAGAAGCACCGTCAGCTCCGTATGTTCGTTATCTTGTGAAAAAAGTGAAAGAAACTGGCATCCTCATCGATAAACCAAAGCGTGAAAAGCCAAAAGCAGTGCGTACACCCGAGAATATTGCTGCTGTGGCAGAAAGTGTGCGTGAAGCGCCATCAACATCAATTCACCGTCGTTCTCAACAATTGAACATTTTGGAGACATCATTGAGACGAATTTTGCATAAAGACCTTGGTATGACGCCATACAAAGTCCAATTGGTTCAGGAGTTGAAGCCAACTGACCATCCAATGCGTTTTCGCTTCGCTAAGTGGGTCTGCGATCGACTTACAGAAGATGCCGATTTTGCCAAAAAAATCATCTTTTCAGATGAAGCTCATTTTGATCTTGGCGGGTATGTAAACAAGCAAAATTGTCGCATTTGAGGCACAGAAAACCCGCACGCATACATTGAAAAGCCACTGCACCCAAAACGAGTCACTGTTTGGTGCGGATTTTGGTCCAGAGGCATAATTGGGCCATTTTTCTTCGAAAATGAGCAAGGACTGGCCGTTACAGTCAATAGCGATCGTTATCGGACCATGTTGAACGAATTTTTGTTCACAAAAATTGAAGAGGAGGATATTGGCAACATTTGGTTTCAACAGGGCGGCGCTACGTGCCATACAGCCGAAGCTACACTCGATGTTTTGCGCCCTGTTTTTGAAGATCGCATTATCAGCCGCAGAGCTGATGTCGTTTGGCCACCTCGGAGCTGCGATTTGACACCGTTGGACTATTATTTGTAGGGTGCCCTCAAAAATAAGTGTTACGCCGACAAGCCAGAGACAATTGACGCTTTAAAGGACAATATTCGTGAAGCCATTGGTGAAATACAGCTGCACACAATCGATAATGTGCTTAAAAATTGGACCGATCGTGTCGGCTACTGCATGGCCAGCCGAGGCAGCCATTTGTGAAATTGTTTTCCATTATTAATTGGAAGGATTGTACTTTCAAATAAAAAAAAATTTGAGAAAATATCCAGTAATTTTTTTTTCATAGAATTTTCAAAAAAAAAAAGTTATTTGCCGGACCCTTTATTTTAAAAAACAACCTAATATCAAAGTCATGCATTGCACAGCGCATGGTTTGTTTTTCTGAGAAAAATTCTTCTAAGAAGATTTGTTGAAAAAACGTAATATTGTTCGAGTCATCGATGTTCCTAATGACAGTAAAGCCAACGGTATGGAGAATACATATAGTTAGCATTGTGTAACAGGTCCTGTATCAGTTGCATCAGCTGAAATCCGTTTTTCTAAATAAAAGATGATTAAAAATTATCTTTAACGTTACACTCGAACGGCTTACGATCGGTTTTACGGTTTTACGTCAGGTTCGGTCGGTCGAAAATCCAAAAGTTTTTCTTATTCGGACTTTTGACGTCGGCTTCGGTCGGTCGGAAATCGGAAAGTTTTTTATTATTTGGACTTTTTACGTCGCACAGTGGGGTATTGAACCTTGAAAATTGTGATCAAATCACCTAGAAGACGGAGGGAATTTTTTACTTTTTTTTAGTTAGAATGGGTCCAAAGAAGAAAAAAAAATTTCTGTCCGTCCGTCCGTCCGTCCGTCCGTCCGTCCGTCCGTCCGTCTGTCCGTCTGTCTGTCTATCGACATGATTAAAGCCGTAATTTTGAAGCTATTGTAATGAGTTTTGGTATTTAAGCTTGTTTCTTAAATATAAAGATTAGGATCGAAAATGAACCAAATCGGATGAAAACCACGCCTACCTCCCATACAAAGTGACTTTATTGAACACGGTAATATCTCTTTAAATTCCACAAAACTTCATATATCGACTTTTTTTTTTATATAAGCTTTGACATTTAATATCCGCTTCAAGTATGAAATTCAACCAAATCGGATGAAAACCACGCCTACCTCCCATACAAAGTGACTTTATTCAAAACGGTAATATTTCTTTAAATTCCACATAACTTCATATATCGAAAAAACTGAGCTTGCCACCGTATTCTACGACTTAAAATTAAGTTGGGGTGTCTCGGCGTTTTTGTGTGTCTTTTTGACGTGCCTACAGTGTTATTTTTGATGCAACCAATACACGAAAAATAAACATAGTGAACAATCACAATTATTTTCTACGCACTATTCTACGGAATAATGATATAAACCAAAATATTTCGTACTTTTACCCCTCTAATAAACAAAATGAAGCAACATCACTAACTGTTGACGTTAATTATATTACTAAAATAAAAACAAAACATAAAAAATCACTAACAAAAGCAACATGAACACAGCAACGTACACACAGAACAGAGTACCTTTACCCCTCCAATAAACAAATAGTTGCTTCGCCACTTGTTGTTAACCTTTATTAATTTATAAAAAAAATAAAACAAAACAAATAAAAAAACAGCAACAACAACAATAGTAACACTAACTTCATGTACACATTTCAAGTTTTCGACTATTACTTGCACATATGTATTTCAATTGCATAGGCATGAAAAAAGTTTTTCTTAAAAACCGCAGAAAACTTGCAAACTTTTTTTTTTAAACTTATCACTTATATTTGTTGTAACAAAAAAAATAGACTTCCACTGAATTGAGTGGTATTCACAACTATATGCTTACATATGTACCTAAAAACACACATTTTATAAGCCAGCACGGGAAAAAACATTAAAAATACGAACAGACACTTTTTGTACAAATATATTTCATTTGACGTTCTAAAATACCTGAGGTAGAAGGTTCTATTGCTCAAATAATTTTACTTTTTTAATGTTTCAAGAAAAACCACTTGGAAATATAAAAATTTTTGTGTTTTTTCTAAGCGCGCACAAAAAGTAAAGAAAACTTAAAATTTGCAACCGTAGTGCACGGATACCTTTGACTTTTTTTCAATTTTTCTTTCATATTGTGATGTAGAATTCTATTCTCTTTCGAACGATACCAATCATGATTGGGTAGCTTCGATTTGATTTTTTTAATTAATCACACAAATTGGTATGAAATACCCCAATGTGCGTCGGCTTCGATCGATTGGACATCCAATATAGAGATTTATGCTTAAGAGTTTTTCTTTCTTTTATTTTTTTTTTTATTACTTTTTGTTACTATTAATAGTTGTTACAGTAATAGCGATTCACGCCATATAAAATTATATATATAAAGATATAAAATGCTATATAAGGCAGCGTAGTCGGGTCTTATCTTAGTCTTTTTATTGTACGCTACCATCCAGATTTCAAATATCTTCTTGATACAAACTTTTCAATAACTTCATCGAAATCAATATTCCTCTTTCAAATCAATTAACCTCTTCGGCTTCAAAAGATAACTTCGAGAGGTCTTTAAATTTTACCTGCCCAATTTTAGACCGTAAATACATTTTTATTAATTTAAGTTTGGCAAATTTTCTTTCGCATGAATCAACAAATCGTTAAAAAATATTTTAAACCAAGTTAAACATTCGGCAACGACTCTTGGAACCCATTCATAAGTTAATTTAAAAAAATATATTCGGGTCCAGTTTGTATGTGTTTCGAAAGCAATGTCTGCAGTATTAAGGTGTTTCCTTAGCTTTGGCATTTCAATCGTTAACTCTTCTTCATAGACCTAATCATGGACTGCAACCAATCTTTGTATTAAGATCTGCAGTTCATTTTCTGAAGCAGCAAGCTCGATGGCAGAATTTCTTAAAATGCTCTTTGAATGTCTTGTATTGATTTTGTTCTGCTCTAAAGTTCCGAATGTAACCTATCCAGACACTCTTTTCATGAGATTCAGGGCTATTTCAGGGACGCGGCAAATGTGCAACATTAACCGGTCTTGGATTACTTTTTAATTCAGATTCGCGTACAATTGTGTTTAGTTTACATCATTTGTGCCAAAAGTTTACATCAACTATAGAATTAAATAAATTTTCAGTTACTGTTAATCTTAAAGAAGTAGTCGATCTTACATTGGAATATTTGAATTTACGAACCGAAAGATTTAAGGAACACTTCAACTTTGATGTATTGAAAAAATCTATATCAACCTCTGTTGTTTCCGCAGCTAAGCGAGAAACAGAGTTGATTTAGTTGGTGGAATTGGAATTAATGGCTTATTTGGAAGAGTAACCTGAGAAGAAAGGGAAACAACGTGGGAATAGACCAGAGTTGGTGAAAGAGAAACAGTTTGGGCATAAGACATGACTGGCAATGAAAGTGGAGGTGCCAGCACTGGCAAAGGAGCAGAAATCGATATGTTTGCTGTATTCGAAGTAGAAGTTAAAATAGGTGGAGGGGCTGTTATACCACAAATGTCCATGTTATCCGTAATGTCATGTTCAGAAGAATGTAGAGTTGGAGTTGAATCCGTTTTTTGCTTACTTCGCAATGACATGTGTTTTTTTCCGCTTGGGTGAAGGAATTGACTCTTCAATATATTTAAAATCGTCGAAAAGAGACTGGTATATACAAAATTTTGCAGAAAGCGATGAAAGTTCCTTGCTTTATTTCAGAGAAGCCTTGCTTCGTCTGCTTAAAAAGCTTGTAGAAGTTGATGTCAGCCAATCTACATTTCTCGCGAGACCAACGCAACCCTTTACCTTCTTCAATACAAACTAAAGAGCTGCAGGAATGTATTCGTTGCGTTTACCATTTGAAACATTCTATGAGAGTATTCCATATTCTCAAACCATTTACAAAGCGGAACGAATGAGCACGAAACATTAATTTTGCGAAGCGAATAAATGTGCAATTCTCTTTGAGAAAGTTTTAATGAATATTGATCATCTAGTCGTTTGTAGCTGTTTTTTATGGAATGCATTCGAAGAATTGCGAATACTTTCAAATGGTTTTCATGAATTTTGGCGTTTGCTTTAGTTTTGTCTGCTTCTGATCATGTCAAGTATTTTAGTTTTTGGGCAATATGAATTTAAATAATGCGATTTACAAATGAATACACAAATAGACCTTATTTTGTGATTTTAAAAATTATGTGACTTTTTTATAATAGGGCTGCCACCTAATAATATGTATTTTTAAGAGTTTTAAACATTATTTATCAGTATTAGGGGGTCGCTGATTTCAAATCTAAAGTCATAATATTAAAATTCAAGATGGTGGATAGGGGTACCACCTCATTTTTTATTTTTATGAATTCGGGTCTGGCAAAAAAAGGTACACTAAAAATTGGTCGCTGAATCCGAATCCGTGGTCAGAATTTCGAAATTATGTAATTTTGAAATATCAGGGTTGCCACCTAATAATATGTATTTTTAAGAGTTTCAAACATCATATACCATTATTAGTGGGTCGCTGGTTTCGAATGTTTTTTAATACTTTCATAAACTATTGTTCCTAAAATTTTATACGAAAAAAAGTTATATTTGAAAGATATTTTAGATATTTTTAAAAATTTTGAAAGGGAAAAAAGATAATTTTTCATGTGTTTGTGGGAATTTAAACATAAATATACTAGCAACATTACCACTACGTAATCACCACTAAGCAAACAACACTAAAGCAAAACTAGAGCAAAATCCATAATTCACGAAAATCATTTGAAAGTATTCGTGGAAACTCTCTCAAAAAGAATGGCACATTTATTTGCTGCGCTCACACTCAGTGTTGCCATGAAAAAAAATTTTACAGCGTAACTTTTGCACTCTGCTCGTCGGATTTTTCGTCGGATTTGTAAAACTCTGAAAACAAGAACTAAGAAATTTTCATTCGCATTTTACAACAAAGAAGACAAATAAAATATTGCATTTTATTAGACGTATGACGTATATTTAAGGTTTATTTATTTAAATAAATCACATTTTTTTCAAAAGTAAATTCAATAATGATTATATATTGGGGGTTGGAATTAATTTTAAAGGTTTTTTTCGGTTTTTGAGCATTTATTTAAAAACAACGGTACAATGTATATTATTCAAAGTATTGTCCATCGTTAGCTACAACATTTTCCCATCTTTCTGGCAGCATATGGATTCCGCGCCGGAAGAACGATTCGTCTTTTGAGACAATCCACGAATCGACCCATTTTTTGGTATCCTCGTAAGAAGTGAAGCGCTGCTCAGCCAAGCCATGCGTCATCGATCTGAATAGGTGGTAGTCGGAAGGGGCTATGTCTGGGCTATAAGGCGGGAGGGGTAGCACATCCCAATTCAGCGCCTCCAACGTTTCCTTGACGGTTCTTGCCACATGTGGCCGTGCGTTGTCATGTTGAAAAACCACTTTGTCGTGTCTTTTGGCATATTCCGGCCGTTTAACCTTTAATGCTTGGCTCAATTGCATCAATTGTTGTTGGTAGCGTTCCCCAGTGATGGTTTCGTTATGTTTTAGCAGCTCATAGTACACGACACCCTTCTGATCCCACCAAATACACAGCATAAGCTTGGCGCCATGAATATTCGGCTTGGCCCTCGATGTTGATGCATGGCCGGGTGGTCCCCACGATTTTTTTCGCTTAGGATTATCGTAATGGATCCACTTTTCATCGCCAGTGACAATACGATGCAAAAAACTTTTCCTTTTATGCCGTTGAAGCAGTTGTTCGCACATGCAAAATCGCCGTTCAACGTCTCTCGGCTTCAACTGGTACGGCACCCAATTTCCTTGCTTTTGAATCATTCCCATGGCCTTCAAGCGTTTGCCGACCGTTGATAAGTCGACTCCCAATGATTCTGACAATTCTTGAAGGGTTTGACACGGGTCTTCATCGAGCAAAGCCTCCAATTCCTCATCTTCAAACTTTTTCGTCTGGCCCGGACGCTCTTTGTCTTCCGTATCAAAATCACCACTTTTAAACCGACGGAACCAGTACTCACAAGTAGAAATCGATGGAGCATAGTACCCGTAAGCCTCAGTAAGCGTGCGTTGTGCTTCAACCGCTTTTTTCTTCAAATGGAAGCACAAAAGTAAACCTTCCCGCAAATTGCGTTTTGTTGGAACGAAAGTCGACATGTTCACAGAGAAAAAAAATATATGTTGTTAACACTTCAGTGGAATGACACATACTAAAAAATGAAGCTTAGACAATTTGCTTTGAAATGAATATAGTCACAGGTGTGCCCGATGCGATCTATTGATAGTTACGCCATCTCTTAGAAAACCTTTAAAACTAATTCCAACCCCCAATATATAGAAAATATATTATAATAAGATACATTTTGAAAATATTTTTGAACACACAAACAAGAAGTAAAAATGAAATTAAAAATACCTTTGCAACAGAGTTTGGTTTAATGTAGATCTCTTATTCGATAAAAATGAAATGCATAGAGCTATAATAAATAATTTTCAAAATTTAACTCTATAAATGTACAGCTTTTGCTTCAAGTAAATTAACGAAAAAATGTTGTTTTTTTAAGCCAGCAAAAACTACAAAAAATTAGATTTTAGTGAAAAAAAATATGTGTAAAAAATTATAATTTTTTCGAAGCAATATATACATTGCTTTATTAAATTTGTTTATCAATTCTTTATCAATTTCAAGACTAAAACAGTTAAAAGATTTAATACGCAGATAATCTTTTGTATGCAGAGTTCCTTCCATTGTATCTAAATCTAATCTATTGCGAGCTTTAGTTTTATTAATATTTATTTGACTAAAAGTGCGCTCAACGTTAGCTGAGGAATTCGGTAAGCTCAACAATTCAAAAATAAACTTTTCCATTATTGGAAATCGCATATTTTTATTTTAAAGTTGCCATCAATTTTATTATACTAATTTTTTTAATATATGTATATAAAAATATATGCAAAATCGGACGCCGGATCTACTTTTTCTGAAATCGTAACATTTTGAAGAATTTTGGTCAAATATCGGAACGTCGGATTCAAGTATTAAAATCGAAACTATGTATCGGACCATATGGCAACGCTTCTCATACTTCAAATCGCTCATCAAATCGTTTTTCAAAATTGATATTTCGCTCTCATTCGTTCCGCTTTGTGAATGATTTGAGAATATGGAATACACACATATGGCTATATTATGGTGACGGTCATATGATCCACGGTCACGGTGATTTTAAAATTCTGACTTCAGATTCGAAATCAGCGACCTCCTAACACTGATAAATTATGTTTAAAACTCTTTAAAATAATTACTATTAGGTGGCAACCCTGCTATTTCAAAATTACATAATTTTGAATGAAGCAGTGTTGATAAGGTAGTTAGATCAAAAACGAACTATTGTAAAAACCCAATATTGTCACTGATAAGTAGCAAATATATTTTCTGTGCATACTTTTAGGCTGAACATTTTTGAGAACAGTATGACTTTTAAAAGTACTTTACTGTCAGAAAATAATTACAGGTTAGAAATACTGTGTGCGGAGCAGCATGCTTGCCTTTTATGATTTATGACGTGCATACTTCCAGGCTGAACAGTTTGAGAGATATTGGGCACGGAGCAGCGTGCTTGCTTTTTATAAATTAAAATATAAAATACATTTAAATTTTTAATTAATCTATATCATGAGTGCACCCCTCACCAAACATTATATATACATTGCTGAGTAATGTTTTCAGGTATTGTTTGCACACTTTGACGTCTGCAATGTAAAAGTGCAGTCAATATAATAAGTTTAATCATTGGTATTGAAAAAACATAAACTATTACCTCATATCAAAAGAAAATTTATATTAATACAGATTTATGTTGAAAAAATTTGTCAGTCAATATTTTACTCCACCTGGCTGTGCACCCGGAGCGGACCGCCCACCTGCCCCCCTTGCTGCGTTACTGACTATATGCCTACATATATACCTAAAAACACACACTTTATTAGCCTACACCAAAAAAAAAACATTAAAAATACGAAAAGACACTTTTTTTAATAAAATATTTTATTTACCGTTACTAAAACACCTGAGATAGAAGGTTCCATTGCACGAGTACCGTTGACTTTTTCCAATTATTATTTCACGTAGTGATGTAGAATTTTACCCTCTTTCGTGCAATATCAATCATTGTTCGTATCCTCTAGCGTAGTATCTGGGTAGTTCACGAACGAACTAGTTCAATTGAACTATTCGCACTCATGAACTATGTGAACTCGTTCGTTGATTCTCGTTCTTTTAGTTCTTTTAGTTCTTTTAGTTCAATTGATTTTGCAGCGAGGCAGATCGAAGTGAACTAGAAAAAAATTTGGTTTCACTCAACAATGGTTTCAGTCCGTGCTGATACAGTTTTTCACTAATGAACGGTAAAAAAAAATTTTTTTGCAAAAACAAATTTTTGTGGCAAATATTGTGTGGAATGCCCCATATGTAGTATTTTTATGTAAATTTCTTCTATGTCCGCAGTTAATGATTGATTTGGTCATATAGTTCGTTTCATTTTATATATCTGCAGTGGAATTCCCAAACATTTAACGATAATCATCATTGTCGTTATCGGTTATTGTGCTTGCCACGTTCATAGTAAATGACAGTGTTTGCGTAATTACGATATCGAAAATCGTCGTCAACGCATTTGGGAATTCTACTACTGATCATGAACGAGCAAACAAACCAAACTAAAAGACCTATTGAACTAAAAAGTACAACAAGCTAACATACCTAACGATCTAAAAAACCAAACGAACTAACAACATGAACGAGTGCACGAAACGAACTAAAAGAGCGAACGCACTAAATGAACTAAATGAACTAAAAGAACTAAATGAACGAACTAGTTCATTAAACTCAACTGAACTAAAAAGAGCGATCTTTTTAGTGAACTAAAATTCCCAAGCCTAGTATCCTCAATTTGATTTTTTCAAATCACACAAACTGATATAAGGTCTGTTTCCGTACAAACTTCATGTAAAGTTCGAGTAAAGTTCAAGTAATAGAGAGTAATATTATTATTTGTCAAAATGAGAATATTTATAAAAAAGTACGTAAACGACTTCACGCCTTTTTGCAACAGAAAAAAATTTATTGTTGTTTGAAATTATTAGTTTATTCGTATATAAAACACTTTGTGCAAAATATATAAAACAATAATACTTGCATTTAATGATAGAAATCATTTTTATTTCACAAAACAATCAAAAATATTGATCTTATTATTTGACATTCAGCTGTTTGTAGCTTAAAATTCGTGCTCGAAGAAATTTTTCAAGTAAAGTTCAAGTAATTGTAATGGAATAGTGAGTGACATTTGGATATTTACTTGAAGCGAAATGAAACAGAAACAGACCTATAAAATACTCCATTGTGAGTCGTAGTGAACAGTCCCCAGCAAACATTTTGACAAGCGTTTTGCAAACCAAGGCTTAAGAAAAGCTTGCATGAATAAGATAATTGCAAGCGTTGTAAGCCAAGGTTATGCAAAGCTGTCATGAATAAGGCTTTCGTAAGCGTTGTAAGATAGCAGCCGCCGACATTTACAAAATATTTGATATTGTAAGCATTTTGCGATTGTCGCTTTCATTTTCCTTTGTAGAACAGCAATCCTTTTCTAAATGTTGGCGGCAGTTCTCTTTCAGTTATCTTTCAGAGAAAACAAGCATCAAATTTATATACAGTATTCCCCGGATATAAGCATCTTCAAAAATGCACAGTACCTTAAAAGAACTCCCCGCTTATAAGCACTGAGAGTGCATATATACAAACCTCGGCTATATGCACTTTCGATGCTTTTATCTGAATTCATTCCTCATAATTTGATAGCACAAAATTGAAAGAATAAATTTGATTTCCTTGCTAAAAATAAAAAATAATTTATTTAAGAAAAATTCATTCACATATATGTATGTATTGTACACATTAATGTAAGTTAGTTCATGGGTATTGAGATCAGTTTTATTAATGTACATATATATATGTACGTACTCCATACATCTTTTATTACACATATATGAAATGAAGATATTAAAAATTGCTTTTACATATTCTTGAAAAAGTCGGTTATTTTTGACTGAATATTGTTCATCGTACTCAACCCGAAATAGTATTGTTCAATATCTTCAATTTCTTTTAAAAATTTATTTTTGGGAATCAAAACCTTTCGAAGAACATTAATGGAATGAAAAACTTCGCCCTTGGAGGGAATATCATCTTCTAAATTTATCATTTCAGAATCATCTTCAGACAAATCGGAAATATTTATTTCTGCCTCTGAAACTACTTCTGCAATTATTTCTTCATCGGTGGACTCTCCGTAGCAAGGCAAATTGTCATCACATTGAGTGAAATTTTCAAATTCTCCCTGAAGAAACTCATCGCGTGTTACAACCTTCATTATATCATTCTCTTCTTGCTCAATGTTCTGCAGCTCACCAAATTCATGAACAAATTTACACTGTAAACAATACATACATACATTAGAACATTAAAAAATGTTTATAGTTTAGTAACAAAACCTACCTTTTTGAAACAGTTCATAATGGATTCAGGTTTTACCATCCACCAAGCACGATGAATCATATGAATCGCCGTCAAAAGATTTATTGACTTTTTAAAATCTGCAATAGTTTTTCCTACCTCAACAGCAACCAGTTGCTTTCTTATTATATTTTGACGATAATATGCCTTGAAGGCGTGGATTATTCTTTGATCTAGAGGCTGTGAAATTGATGTGGTGTTTGCGGGAAGGTAATAAAGTTTCACATTTTGCAAATGCACTGGCTTGTGAGGTGCGGCATTATCGATGAATAAAATAACCTTTCTATTCTGACTTCGCATTTCTTTGTCAAATATATACAGTATTGATTTCCATATTTCTTGTGTCATCCAAGCTTTTTGTTGTGAAAAGTATTGTATTGGCAACGTTTTATTTTTAAAACAACGCGGATTTTTTGACTTTCCGATAGCGAAAACTTTTTGTAATCGCCAGAAGCATTGCAGAAAAAACAAACTGTCAACCGCTCTTTCATTAGCTTGAATCTTTTGGATTTATCATTGCTTCTGCTTAACGTAGAATTTGGTAACGCTCTGAAAAACAGACCACTTTCATCGGCGTTAAAAATATCCTTAGTGCTATAATTTTTTATTAAATCAGGAAGCAGTTCAAAAAATTGGTTAGCACTTTCAATATTAGAAGACCCGCCCTCTCCATGCAGCTTCTTTAAACGTACACCTTCACGGTTTTGCCAGCGCCATAACCAGCCAGCGCTTGGGTTAAAGTCCTTATTCAATTTAATGGCAAACTGACTTGCCTTTTCGAGGACCATATGGTTTGAAATCACAGCGTCAGATGCTCTCATTTGGTTAAACCAGATCGTTACGGCACGATCTATTTCGGATGAACTGCTGCATCTGTTGCGCTTCCTGTTAAAGTTTTCCGAAACACTTCTTTCCGTCAAACTTTCTTTTTCTCGAATTATTCGATTTATTGTTGCCCGAGAACATTTATATTTAATACATAGCTCATTTTGTCCCGTGCTTTCCAGTTCAGAAATAATTCGAAGTTTTTCGCGAAAAGTTAAAGACGTTCTCTTACTCATGTTTATTTTAATATAAAATAGAGATGTGCAACCTCGGTTGTTTGTCAATAGTAATGAAGTGTTGCCATTGTTATTAAAAGTTTAAAGACGTTTTACATTTTCGTAGTAATTCAAAGTTATATTATGTCGGTGATTATAAACGAAATTTTTTGTATAGAAAATGCAAATTGGCATTTAGATTCTTAGTGCTTTTAACCGGGGAGTGTTTATAAGCGAGACGCATATATAGAAATAAATTGTGTACATTTAAAGCCTGAAAATAAAGTTGCACTACTTCAAGTACTACTAAGCGGGGAATTCTTTTATGCGGGGTGCATATAAACGAGGAATACTGTAAATCATTCTTGTTATGTTAACAAGCAAACAAATTTCTTTACAAAATCGTCAAAAAGTATGCGTTTTTTAAATTTACAAATTTAAAATATATTTAATGTCGGCATTAAAAAAATATCGAAGTGTTGTACGCAGGAGCAATGAAATTTTTCAACAATTATGGAACATTGAGGCACCAAGTTCATTAGCTTCCAAAACAGGAGATTGTGTCGAACAACTTATTGGGACAGTGCAACTTCGTCTGGTAAGTTATTTATTTTCATATCTTATATTTTTATCATTAAACCGCAAATTTTTTTACGCCAGGTTTTCAATCCTTGAGCAACGATTCATGTCAAAAGCCTGTTGAAAAGGTGGAGGAACAAGCTTATATTACTCAGGCTTACGGAGGAAATTTAAGAGTTTCGTAAAGATGTTGGCGAATTGAAGAAAGCGGTATCGCATAATAACTCTACCATTGTATTGTATTGTAAATTGTATTTTTTGCAAGCGAAAGAAGTGACAAAACGCTTATTTAATTTAGTTTTACTTTCTGTTTATTATTACTAACAAAATACATATAGAACACTCAAAAAAAAATGTTTAAAACGTTTACTTATTCATTCAAAATACGTGTTTTGTAACCGTATTTACGAAGCTTATGGAAAGCGTATACAAATTAATTATAAAACATTTTCTTAACACATTTGCAAAACGCGTTATTACGTGTCTTAAATAACATGTTTTTCAATCGTCTTTTTAAAGCTTATAAAGATGGCTGCGTTCCGATTATAAAACGCTTACTTTGATTCATTTTATAAATGTCATAGCAGCGTTTTATAAGCGTTTTGATTACATTTGAACGCTTACGAAACGTTTATTTTTATATATAATTGTTTGTTGGGTCGTTATGTCTGAAGCTTTCAATGAATTGAGGGGCATTCTGTCGCTTGTGTGCAAAGAGATTTCTCTGCAACTATGCATTTCTTATGGCAGCATGGAAGGTTTTCCTCTTGCTAGTGTTCGACACATGTTTGACTGAGATAACTTTAAAACTACCACTGCTTGATCCTTGTTCAGCCGCTGTTCGGACTTAATTATAAATAAATATTTTTACTAGGGTTCGTTCTCTATCAATGACTATCAAAAATTTAGTCTTGTGAAACATTTTTTTTAAACTTTTCTAATCACAGTTACTATGAAGAATTTCGACAATAATTTGCGCACAGACGATAGTTTTTGGCGGCAAAATAATCTAATATTTCCAAATAAAGCACGCTTCCTTAAAGCATGCTGTTCACAGTAGCAATAATTTAAGTTCTGAGTTGATTGCAAACTTAATTTATCTTGGTATTTTCCAGTTCTTCGTCAGTTTTAATACAAGAATGAAATTTTAGAACTGAAAAATTTTAACACCTGTTTTGTTTTCAAGAACTTTCAAGTTCAAATTAAAACAAACTTAAAACTAGTCTTTTAGTCTTTTAGCAAAAGTAAAATCACTACCCAAAACTTTGCTTCAGACGCAGAATTTGGAACATATCGCTTGCATTTATTTATTTTTACATAGCAAAACGCTCGCAATTCAAATTCGTACCGTACAACTCACAAGCACCCACACACCACATACAAATTAAACTCATTCAATTTACACTCTGATGCCATTTCGACATAACATAACTTAACTTAACGTAACCACCTTTCAGACATTTACATACAGGTTAACAACTACATCATGAAACCGCTTGAGGAATACATGCTGTTCACCAAGTCGGGTGCCGATAACATAACGGTAATAAATCCACAAGGTGTACGCAGTGCACAGTGCAATGCCAAGTTTGACATATCCGAGCAACCATCACAGGAGCCCATGGTTAATGTTAGTCTGGTGAGTAGAAAAGAAAAACAACCAAAGCGTTGAGATGCTCCACGCACGCTGTTTTACATATTATTTATTATTGTTGGCGGCTGTCTTTTTGATAGAGTGTCGAAACCTGGGTTGAGGATCCACCACAACGTGTAGTCTATGTGGCTAAATACGTATACGATGTCTCTACCAAAGAGGACTCGACGCAATTTGTCTTCATTACGCTGACGGGCATGTTTATTGTCATCGTTATTTGTTGCCTGCTTGAGGTGTATCGCAGTCATTTGGCCTACAAGGCGCGTAAGGAGCGTGAAACAGATGAGGACATTATCAAGTCCAAGGAGCAGGCGACCAAAATGCATGAGACGCCAAGAGATGGCGGCATGCCGGGACAGAAATATAGCTATAAAGCGGTAAGTGGGTTAAAAATGAAAGGAACTTAAAAGAGAAATCGTTAAAAAACTATTAATCACATTAAAATTATTCTACTTACTATTGACTTTCCTATAAACTATTGTTAGACTTGGAATTGATTTTTATTTTTTTTTCCCCACTACGATAAAACAAATTAAGCTTCCACAAGAGGATAAGAAGCCCGTCAATGGTACACCGCTTGTGGGTATTCTCAAGAATGGCAACACAAATGCAAAACCTGCAGAGCCAACAGCACCAGCAACAGCAAACAATTTGAGCAACATAGAGAATGGCGTCAAGAAAAATGACGACACGACATTGATGCAGATTGACACAAGAATCGACGAAGTCGATGAAGATGAACACGAAGAGGAGAGTTTGAAGAAAAACCATAAAACTGATACGACAACGACAGAGCAAAATAAGCCAGCGCAGTCGGTGACAGATCAAACAGATGGAGCAGATGAGAATGAGCCGCTTTTAACCGGGGTAAGCGGTACGTTCAGAATAATATTGATTTCAATCTATGTATAAGGCGTCGCAAATCTAGTGTTTAAATTTTATATTTCTTTATTTTTTGTCTACAATTTTTTTTTTTTTTGTGGACTCTTGTTTGTTGTGAATTTTTCATTATTCCATGGAGTGTAAAGCACAGTCGACAAATTTCGTTGTCAAAACTTATTTCATTCGCTTTCGCTTTTTTAACTGCCAACTAACGCCATTTAGTTTTGATATACCGTATCAAAAGTTAGTTATCTCAATAAGCTCTTGAAAAAAGTGGCAGTGACACGAAGCAAAATCTTCGAACTTCGTCTACTCTAATAGATTATGTAGTGTCTAATAACACAGTGCGACAAAATGGAACGAAGTTGCAATACCTGGGAGATAATGACGTTTTTCTGGTAGGTCTAGTCGAGTTAAAGAATGTTCTGTACTTGGAATTTGCCGGACCCCCAAAATCTGGACTTACGATAAAAAACCGATTTTGCCTACTTTTGCCCACTTATTAGCCTATAATTTACCTGACTGTCAACAGACTTTAAAATTTAACTGGATCCTGAAAGACGATACTTAAACCTTTCCAACGATTTGTATGTTGCTTAAGACAACTTAAGAAAGCTGTGTGTATTTACTCTGCAAAAACAACTTTTTTTAGATTTTTTTGAATTTTTCAACTTTGACGATTTTTCTATATACTTAATTATATAACGGATTATATAACAAGACCTGTATGGATGCATAAATAATATTTAAGAACAATTTAAATGCAATTTAGTTTTTAAAATTCGGTCAATAATTGACAAAGTTATTCATTTTTCGTGAAAATTTTCAGCATGACAACTCAAAAATGTTTGCGTGACCGTTTTCTTTTTAAGTCGGCATCATTAGTTTCGCGTTCTTATGACCAGCAATACTCCGAAATCATTTTAATTTTATTTTTTCCTTCAAAATGTTTTTCTATTATTTCTTGGTGAAAATGTTCTCCTTGCTCATCGCTGGACTTCTTCTCTCGAAAGAAGTCCAAATGAGAATGGAGAAAATGAATTTTTATGGACATGTTGCATCCCATTTCACCATATGCACATAAAAATGTATTCACAATTGCGACATAGTCGTCGCTTCTATAGTTTCCGAGGAAGTTAGTGCACAGCGAAACAAAACTCTTCCACGCACGTTGTTCCATGAAATTGAACTTCTCTTAAAAATTTGTATCTCTCATGACTTTTCGGATTTGAGGTCCAATGCAAATGTCTGAAATTCGTATAGATAAAAACATTAAAAATAAATAGATATAAAAAATGCGTTCTTACCTCTTTTGATTTTTGCTTCACTTATTTATGGAAAAACTCCTTTACTTACTTACTTACTTAGTTGGCGCTACAACCGTATGTCGGTCTTGGCCTCATCAAAGAATTTGCGCCAGCCATTTCTGTCTTTCGCTTGCTGGCGCCAGTTGGAAATTCCAAGCTTCGTCAGGTTGTCCTCTACTTGGTCTTTCCAACGAAGATGCGGTCGTCCTCTTCTGCGTTGACCGCCGCTGGGTACCGAATCGAATGCTTTCTTCACTGGAGCATCGTCTTTCATGCGCTGAACATGACCACGACAGCGAAGCCGCTCGAATTTAATGCGCTTGACTATGTCGATGTCAGCGTACAGCTCATACAGTTCATCATTCCACCGTATTCGGTACTCGCCATTGACGCAGATTGGTCCGTAGATCTTAGGAAAAATCTTTCTCTCGAATGCTCCTAAAGTCTTTTCATCTAAACTGCTCAGCGTACAGGTTTGTGATGCGTAAAGTAGGACGGGCATGATGAGCGATTTATAGAGCGTGGTTTTCGTTCATCGAGAGAGGGCTCTGCTTCTCAATTGCCTACTGAGCCCAAAGTAACACCTGTTGGCAAGAGTTATTCTTCGTGTGATCTCAATGCTGATGTCGTTGGTTGAATTAATGCTGGATCCCAGATAAACGAAGTTCTTCACAACCTCGAAAGAGGTATTGTAACGGTATTATAACGGTAACGTGGGTTCCAAGACGCTGGGACTGTTTGTTGACACTAAGTATTTCGTCTTATCTGCATTCACTGCCAGACCCATTCGACTTGACTCTCTTTCTAATCTGGAAAATGCTGCACTGACTTCGCGCGTATTATGGCCAATGTTATCGATATCATCAGCATACGCAAGCAGCGTAACACTTTTGTAGAATATTGTGCCACTACGTCTCAGATCAGCAGCTCGGATGATCTTTTCCATCATTAGGTTGAAAAAGTCGCACAATAAGGAATAACCTTGTCTGAAACCTCGTTTGGTAATAAATGGTGGGGAGAGGTCCTTCCCAATTTTAACTGCGCTGCTGGTGTTGCTCAGTGTCATCCTGCAAAGTCGTATTAGATTTGCAGGAATACCAAATTCAGACATGGTGGAGTACAGGTGATTCCTTATTGGGCTGTCGAAGGCGGCTTTATAGTCGACAAAAAGATGGTGGGTGTCGACTTGTTTTTCTTGAGTCTTCTCCAAGATTTGTCGTAGCGTGAAAATCTGGTCGATGGTGGACTTTCCAGGTCTGAAGCCACACTGATAAGGTCCGATCAGTTCGTTTACAATGGGCTTCAATCGTTCACATAAAACGCTCGCCAGGGCCTTATATGCGATATTAAGAAGGCTAATCCCACGGTAATTGGCACAGATAGTGGGATCGCCTTTCTTGTGGATTGGGCAGAGAACACTGAGATTCCAATCGTTCGGAATGCATTCTTACGACCATATTCTGCATAGAAGCTCGTGAATGCATTTAAGTAGAGCTTCGCCTCCGTTCTTAAACAGCTCAGCAGGTAATCCATCAGCTCCCGCGGCTTTGTTATTTTTAAGCCGAGCTATAGCTGTCAGAACTTCTTCATAGTCGGGCAGCGGAACCTCAACGCTGTCATCCAAAATTGGGGTTTCCGGAATATCATCTCTATTGGCGGGATTGTTGTCAGCGTCGCCATTTAGAAGCTTAGAGAAGTGTTCCCTCCATAACGTCAGTGTACTCTCTCCATCTGTCACTTGATTCCCGTTTTCATCCTTGCAGGAAGAGGCAGGTCTTCATCCTCTTACTATGCTTCTTCATATTTTTCCTCTTGTGTACGAAAAAGAAATAAAATTTGAAAAAAAACTTATCTAATATTAATAACAATAATTTTTGAAAACGCATTTTTTCGAAAATAAGGCAAAACACACTCTCAAAATTTTATCGGTGTATTGCAAATTAAAAAAATATAAAAAATAAACTGGCCATTTCAGCCCTTGGAAGGACTTTGACCTAGATTCTATTGGTCAATTGTGTTGTGCGTGTTATTAAATGTTTGATCACAAATGACCGTGAACTGGACCTACGTGTTTTATGCCGACTCCGAACGGCTTATGTTCTCAAGAAGCTTTACATGGCAGTTTTTACTCTCTGAGGCTTGCCATTGTCTGCAGAGAGGTGACGACCGATTGCAAATTAGTGATACTAAAAATATAAAAAATTAAGAGTTTTAAAATTTGCGTCTTCGGAGATGCAGGGTCTGATAGTTGACACATTTTTCGTAAATTCATATTTTTAAAGCATAATATCTGCAAACCTGTAAATGTTTTTTGCAATTTGCTTACATTATTTAATTAAAGAGTGTTTAAATAAGAATTAAGAAATAATAATCAGTTTTGAATAACATTAACTTCTAAGAAAAGGGTGGTTGAAACCGAAAAAATTTAAAATTTTTACATGTGTATAAGTAATTTTTTCAATCCTTATGCTTAACTTAGTAAAGTTAATTTTTATTGTTGCCAAAAGAACAGTTAATTTCTTTGAAATTGTTTTTAAATGAAGACAATACCTTTTTTAGAAGTAAAGATATAAGGTGTATCGTATACGCCTAAAACATGTTTTTTGGGGCCACCCCGAAACGTTTCGCGTGGCACCACGGGCTAACGGTAAAATAAAAAAATTAAAAACAGCTTTTGGTTGTGTTCAATAACGGGGCATTCACATACATTTTTGCCAATTTTTTTCTGGATGGTGAGGCGACTTTTTTTTTTGTCGAAATCTGATGGAATGAGATTTCTATCTTTTTGCGAAAAAGAAAATGGTTATCCGAAAGTATGCTTATGATGAAAAGGGAAAGAAGATCGAAATATATAATAAAATATAGTACCGTTATAAAAAAACTGATATTTTTAATTACTTTAAAAGATTTTTAAAAAAATTGTTTATATAATTATTATTCGTAAATATGGGGGCAACTGCCACCGCTTGCGGCGCTAATGGTGCTGATTCAAAAAAAACTTTAACACCTGTACTATTTTTATATGTACAATTTTTGTACAAAAAGGTACTAATTTATGTTTACAGTATAAAAGTAAATATAGATATTTGGCGCTTTACCTTATTTCTCAATTATATATTCGGAACTTTAAAACACTTGAAATGCTTTAAAAAATATTTTTTTCACAAAATCAACGACAAAGTGGCACATATTGAGAAATTAAACACCAGATTTGTGACATTACGTTTAAATAGTTTTTTTGTTTATTAGCAACAAGCTTTAACTCCATATTTCTCACTTAAACTAAATAACAATTTATATTTTTCCCTCTCCTAGAACCCGATGTAGTGACCACACCGGACGTCAGTGCGTCCAGCCTCAACGATGAAATACCAACAGTGGCTTCCAATCTAACAAATGATAGCACCGTACCACCGTTGCCGGTGGAAAAAACCATAAACGGTGACAGCGATGTTCCAGAAACGACAACTGTAGCTTCGGTAAGCATGTGCACGCAAGAACATCCTCACCATCATCATCATCAAAGCTCAAACAACAACCACAACCTCAACCACGACCTTATTAACAGCAACAATCTAGTCAAATTAGCACCTTTGAGCTCCATAAGTGAGACAGATTTGCACGCTTAAAAAAATTGGAACAGCCAAAAAATTTAACCAAAAAACTCACACACACAAAAAAACAAAAATCAATTTGAATGCATTGATTTATGTAAAAACTCACTGTTGTAAATAACCAAAAAAAAAACCAAAAACAAATATAATATTTTTTAATTGAAAAGTTGTTGTTTGCATGACATTTTTTTGGCTAATGCAAATGTATTTTCTTAACACTGCATGTTTTAATATCTTGTTGTTGTTTTTGTCCTGTTGTCATTTGTTAATAATTATGGCTAAATTCTTCACTGTAACCTAATTATTTGTTAGCATTTGCATTGCTTTAGTTTTTATAATATTTTTTTATATACTTTAGTCTGATCTGACGTGAAAATTTACATGTATTTTGCAGACATTTAGGAAAATTAATAGGGAAATCTACTGGAAGTCATTGAAAAAGTTAACTTTAACACTAAAGAAAATTTTAAAATTCAAACTATTTTCGTAGTTATAGTAACTTTTATAAACGAGTGCACTACTACCTTGGTTCTGGTGAAAAATGTAAGCACTTTTTTCTTAAAACCACGCCCTTTCTATTTGTATGCTTGATGAAATCTTTACTGTAAGCCACAAAGTTAAAAAAAATAATAACTACTATTTCACATTTTTAAAATTTGTTTTCAAGCAGGAGTATTACAAAAATTAAATTTTTTTTAGATTAAAATTTCGGCTGGGATATTGGACACATATGTAAAAACATGCTTGAGAACAAAACCAAACATAAATATTTTTATTTAACTCTTTGTGTGCTTTGTGTTCCCCGCAATTTAAAACAAACGTCTGTTCATGTTTTCATTCGCTACAGAAAAGTGCTTCCTTAAGGACACTACTAAAATGTAATTTTTTGCAGACTTTGCTCGCCCACCGTGTCTAAGCGATATAAAAGTTATCTATTCCACACGTCAAGAAGATTAAATTACATTAAGATTTTGTACACATTGATCTCTTTTGAAAAATGATAGCAAAATTATTATTTTTTTTTCTTATTGTTTCCATTGTAATGAAAGCGATTTTGATGAAATTTTGATTGTAGTGATTGTTATGGTGCTCGTACAATTTTTTAAAATACGGGCATGGTTGGAACAGAACTACGCCCATCTCCCATACAAAGTGATGGACAAAATACTTGAAAATATAATCTTCTTCGTTACATGATACAAAACATTTGTACATTCTGCGAATAGCCTCTGTTTGTATTTCTACAAAGGTTTTATTCGTAATTTTATCCAGAATATTTTTTGGGTGTATATGACTTCTTATCAAGTAAATTCCACAGATTTTGGAACTTCCGAAAAATCGGGTTATCAGGACCACTTAATGGTGATTTGCAACACTCTGCAAACAGTACTTTCAGTATTAATTCTTGGTTGTGATGGCGACAAGCCAACCAAAACAATGTTCGATTGAATTCCTGTTCTATTTTGGTGCATAATCAATGAATTAGCCCCGTGTTTGACACTCTTGTGTCAAATCACATTTCAAGGATTTTATCTAGCAGCCCGATCCAGCCTACTTTCCTAGTAGCTACTTCAGACATTTGTTTATCAGTACCTTTCAGGACAATAGGTACCCCAAGCAAATGTTAAGAGTCTTCTCCAGTTGGAACTCTGTCTTCCAACGTCTTGGCATTTTCGAGGGCAGCAGTCTGCTATACTAGTGTAATTCTAAAAATGGAGCGTTTTCGAAAAGCGAATCTTCAATACTCCTAGCCATTTGACATTTAGTTGGAGACATAGCAGTTTGTGAGATGTCGTGGCCAGGACTCTCTGCAGTCGCTTCAAATGATGTACTTGCTTGTCGAGCTGAGAGATTTTCTCGATACCATGTAGTCGTAAGTAAGTTTGGTCAATGGGTTTTATATTACACCGACGTGGTTTCTTTGGTGCAGGCGAAAATAAGGCTTCATCGTCAGAAGGTGGTCTTCCAGTATACACATTAGGGCGGGTTGATTTAGCAATCGTTATTGTGCCATCGATTTTTCGAAAGCTTTTGGCATGAGGAAAAGAAGTTCCACTACGACATATCAAAAAAATCATTTTCGAGGCGCCCAAATTTCAATTGTTTGAGTTTTTCTCAACTTTTATTTTTAAGGTTTTTTTTAGTAGGTAATAAAAAAAATCGGCTGATTTAATTTTTTTTTAAATATTACCTTTCCAAGGTGAAATTGTACCCTTAAAACGATGGTGATAGCAGTTTTTCCAAAACAATTATTTTTCTTGAGGTTTTGAATGAGTTTTTGTCGAAAAATAATTTTTTTTACGCGTTAATTTTAAAGGTTTTTTTAGTAGGTATGTTAAAAAAAAATTCGCTAATTTTAAATATTTTAAATATATCCCATCTAAGGTAAAATTGTACGCTTAAAACGATGGCGATAACATTTTTTCATAAACACGGTTTTTTGGGGTTTTTAGACGATTTTTTGTCGAATCATTTTTTTTCTTGATTTTTTACTCTTTTTTGTTATTTTTAAGGTTCCAAATAAAATAAAATAGTTTTTTAAAAATTTCATCGATTTTTCATAAGCAAAATATATGGGAATTTATTTTAAAATTCACATATTTCCTTGCAAATCTTGCTTGGATTCCATTCGACTCAGTTTACTTCGGCTAGCTGACGTAGTCGCCATGATCCCTTCGCGGTTTTTATCAATTGCACGTTTAGCTACGCTGGTTAGGAGTTGAATGTACCGCTCGGTACCTTGAATATGGCATGGAATCTTCGGTTCGTCTAGCGGTGGAGCTTCATTTTCGTCATCATCAAAATATGTTTTTAAATGTTCATATGGTATGCTTCTTGTGAATGGTGGTTCTGACAGGTTTTCATCGTCGTCTAAATCAATCATATGAACGTAATTAGTGGCATCAAAATTAATTTTAGGTTTTACGTAGGTACGAATATTGGACGGTTCATATATATTGTTACGAACATGTAAAATTTTTTCAGTGCATACTTCCGAATATGTTGCCGATCGTCGAAGAGCATGCTGAGCAAAACATTTTCACAATGTGTAAAATAGGAATTATTTTCAATTACGGTGTTTACCACCGAACGTAAATGGTCTGGCAAATATTGCGTCCACCGTATGAATTTGCCAAGCAAAACACTACCATATACAACCGACTCATAGTATTTTATGTTAAAATACATGGGAACGTACACGTGCATTATGTATTTTGCCAAAATTTTCAAATTTTCGGATGGCTTGCTTGTTGCAACGTAAATACGAAGTATTCTATTGGCTTTTGTGAGCCATCTAGCATGTGATACAGGACCTGGTTTATTATTTGCTAGTTGAGTTGTAACGCGACCATTCGAAACAGTGACAAATAATCATATAGGGAAAGTGGTGGTTTACCCATTTTTAATTGTTTTCTTGTAGGTTTTTTTGGGGAACTTAGAAGGCGGCTAGAGAGAACCAGTACGATGCTCTCCAGCAATAATCTATTGCCTTTCGTACAAAGTTTTTTTACCTTTCTAGACATTGGTCTGGCGGGTTTCGCTATGGACGGTTCATGTTTGTTAAACGTTTTTGGTGGAATTTGCTAGGGCAATATTTTTTATATATTTCTTCAGTTGGTTAGGTTATACTAATTTTTATTATTTGTTAGTTTTTACTTTATTTTATTTTTTATTAGTTTTTTTACTAATTTTTTTTAGAGATTTTATTTTTGTAGGTTTTCATGAATGTGCTGTTTGAATGTGCTAATGTGTGAATGTTTGAATGTGTTAATGTGCTGCTTAGGTTAGCTTATTTCGAATACATAGCATTCAGAATTAGATGTTGGTTAGGCGTCTCATTGACCGCCATTTTGAACAAAATCAACAGTTTTTTAAATTAAAAAAATATTTTTTTATGATGAATGAGAGTTACAATACACCTTAAAAGTTTAAATATCGTTGTTCAATATTTTAACTTTTTAAAAAAAATCCTAAAAATACCTTAAATTTTCGAGCGCTAGACCACCATCCTTGCCTAAAGTACCTATGAACATTCATGTCTGAATTCGCAATTAATATCCACCCATTCAATAGAACCTTGCTACTTTTGTTGTTTGGATAGCTAATGCAAAATGCTTTTTACTACGTTTCCATGGCGAGTTGATCCTAGGTTGGGTTTTCTTCAAGTTGACATAATGGCGTTTCTAGCTCGAAAGTGTTTCCATGCACAACATTCAGTCGAGTTGGACTTCAGCCATTCTATTCGCCATTTTTTCTTAGTATAAATGTGTGCGTTCAGAAGGTGCAAAATTTACTAAACATATTGAGTCTTTGATCAGTATTAGTTTCCGCTACTTTGTGTGCCTGCTGAACGGTTTGTTACATTTTATGTCAGCGCAGTGGCAGAAATAAAATAAAATAACAAATAATCAATAAAACCTCACTCAACAGTTGAGCAACTGTTTCATATTCTGAACGCATCCATTCTATTGGGGGTTGGAATTAATTTTAAAGGTTTTTTTCGGTTTTTGAGCATTTATTTAGAAACAACGGTACAATGTATATTATTCAAAGTATTGTCCATCGTTAGCTAAAACATTTTCCCATTTTTCTGGCAGCATATGGATTCCGCGCCGGAAGAACGATTCGTCTTTTGAGGCAATCCACGAATCGACCCATTTTTTGGTATCCTCGTAAGAAGTGAAGCGCTGCTCAGCCAAGCCATGCGTCATCGATCTGAATAGGTGGTAGTCGGAAGGGGCTATGTCTGGGCTATAAGGCGGGTAGGGTAGCACATCCCAATTCAGCGCCTCCAACGTTTCCTTGACGGTTCTTGCAACATGTGGCCGTGCGTTGTCATGTTGAAAAACCACTTTGTCGTGTCTTTTGGCATATTCCGGCCGTTTAACCTTTAATGCTCGGCTCAATTGCATCAATTGTTGTTGGTAGCGTTCCCCAGTGATGGTTTCGTTAGGTTTTAGCAGCTCATAGTACACGACACCCTTCTGATCCCACCAAATACACAGCATAAGCTTGGCGCCATGAATATTCGGCTTGGCCCTCGATGTTGATGCATGGCCGGGTGGTCCCCACGATTTTTTTCGCTTAGGATTATCGTAATGGATCCAATTTTCATCGCCAGTGACAATACGATGCAAAAAACTTTTCCTTTTATGCCGTTGAAGCAGTTGTTCGCACATGCAAAATCGCCGTTCAACATCTCTCGGCTTCAACTGGTACGGCACCCAATTTCCTTGCTTTTGAATCATTCCCATGGCCTTCAAGCGTTTGCCGACCGTTGATAAGTCGACTCCCAATGATTCTGACAATTCTTGAAGGGTTTGACACGGGTCTTCATCGAGCAAAGCCTCCAATTCCTCATCTTCAAACTTTTTCGGCTGGCCCGGACGCTCTTTGTCTTCCGTATCAAAATCACCACTTTTAAACCGACGGAACCCAGTACTCACAAGTAGAAATCGATGGAGCATAGTCCCCGTAAGCCTCAGTAAGCGTGCGTTGTGCTTCAAACGCTTTTTTCTTCAAATGGAAGCACAAAAGTAAACCTTCCCGCAAATTGCGTTTTGTTGGAACGAAAGTCGACATGTTCACAGAGAAAAAAATATATGTTGTTCAATTCCCGTTCTGCGTTATCGTCATATGAAAAGTGTTTTCAGCTTTACACGGAAAACGCGATTCCCGTTGTGTGTTAAAACTGCAACAGCTGTTTATTTTTAGCTGAAATGAAAACAAAATTAACGCCGGTTGCAATCGCGCGTTATCGACTTGCTATATTAGTTTCGGCTATTTTATGCTACCGAAAAACTTATTTTGGTTATATTTATTTATGCAAAATTCATTATACTTTTCTTTTTTATTGCTTATTTTTAATATATAGTTTTACTTTCTTAATCAAGTTTATAGCTTTGGGAAAGCGATATAAGTCGAAGTGTTCCTCCGAAATTCTGCTGAATGAGTTATCTTCATCGCGAAGTCTCCTCCTAAAAATCCTTAAGTTTTCTCTACATAAATCAATAAAAAGAATGTTGAAGTCATAATAAAGTCATCATCATGTTCAATAAAGTAATTTTTGAAAATATTTTCTACCATCTAATAAGTTGTTTACATTTATTTTTCATAAAAGCTTTGTTTAATAGATATTCAGCAACTCTCAAATGCTATTCAGCAGCTACTTTTCATTAGGCGAACAAGAATCGCGTTTTTGTGCGCAGTGAAGTGAAAAAGTGAAATATTTAAATGAAAACTATTGTGAAAAGCTTCTTTTCACTTCACTTTAACACAAAACGGGAATTGACCCCCTGCTGCATTATAGCTTCACGCATTCACAATAAAATATATAGGCGAGCTAATGAACAATCCCTTTAATAAATTTCTGTCATCTACTGCAACATAGCTTCAGTTAATATTGAATGAATCACGTCATTTCGGAAGGAGTTGGTTTGCAGTAGTGGTTAGTGTGAAGAAGTCTGAATCGGAAGGCGCGAGTTCGATCCTCACGCTCGCAAGGAAATATTTTTAATTTTATATCTCTTGTTGTAATAGACGCAAGTAAAAAAACAACAACAATTCTAAGAAAAAGGTGTATGGCAAGGCTCATTTATAAGGTTGTGGCGCTTGAGAGAAAGAATTGCACTCTTTTTCCGCCTTTGTTCGAACTGTTACTGTGCTTTTCTTTGTTCTATGCATTCATTTTCTTGATTTCTTTTCATCCATTCTGACAGTTCGACCGAGCTCGCTCTCAAATGCCACAACCTTACACGGGGGTTACACGAGACAATACTGTTAAGAGAGTGAAAAATACGTATTAGTTGTCAAACTTTGTATCTGTGAATAAGAGTCCAAAAAGTTGGTAAAACAGTTGGCAAGACAGTAGACAAAATAGTAAAAAATTTATATATTATGAAGAAATTTTTATTAAAACTACGAGCACGCCAAAGTATTGCAAATTTCCAATAAATTCTATTAAATTATATCATATTCTATCATTTCATATACTAAATATCATTCTACTGTCTTAGATACTGTTCCGCCAACTGTCTACAAAAAAGTTAAGACAGTAGAGCAGACAGTAGCAAAATGCTGCAAAAGTGAGTGTGTGTGGATAAAAATTTGTGAATGTGTTGCGACTGTCTTAACAGTACTGTCTCGTATAACCCCCGTGTTATAAACGAGCCTTGGTGTATGGAAAACGGTGTCGTTTTTCAGATTTCACTCAAGCAAATCACAAAACGAGGCGTAAAAAACTTTGCTTTAAAAATTGCCACAACACGAGTTCAGATTTAATTTATTTTTGTTCGTATAAATTTTATAATTTCGTAAAGTACAAATTGCTATAGAAACAAACTAGTTGTTTTTTCCAATCGACTTCAAAATAACTGCTGGGATATTTCAAAATTTTTCTTAAAAATAGCCGAGACATTTTACTATGCAAAATTTTTCTGTGTGTAAGTATTACTTCATAACGTTATTTACAAATCACAGAAATATCTTTAGTAACAGCACTTCTTTCCAACGGAAATAATTAAGAACACCTTGAACAAGCATTATAATTCTTCGCGTTTGGAGCAACTCTACCTTCGTATTTCTTAAATTACTCTAAGGATTTTATTTAAAAGATCACATTACAACGTTACAATAGGTAAACATTTTTCTTAGAACCACTTTCATATAAAAATATTGGGCTATTTTCATATACTTGACATCAGGGGCAGATCCAGGAAAATATTTCGGGGCGAATTTACAAATATGTTTGTACGTTATATAGTATATATGCATTAAGCTGGCCCCTGTTTGTATGGCAAAATTATATTTTAGTAGGGTTCTTAATCGATCCCCCTAAAAATATGCGAATATATGAGAAATGATGTTATATGAATTTTGAGATACATCCTAAGTGATTTAGAAGTCTCAAGTAGGATATTTTTTATATGTTAAAAAATCGCAAAAATTTAAATATGGCAATATTTCAATAAAATTCAGTGAAAATATTTTCCAAAACTATAACTAATATTGACACAAAAATGATTCGATTACTTTGAATAACCTGGTCCTTATGAAAGTTTTTCCTGGAAGTGTACCGTTTTGAAAATTTCGAGTTTGAGTATTTTTACGAAAAAAATTGCCAAAAATCAAAAAATGCAATATTTTAAAAAAACACATCACAGGTGGTTGTGGCATAAATAAAATGGTGCAAAAAATAAAAAAACCAAAATTTTAAAAAAGTTATAGCTGTTGAGGCTTGACTGTTTTTTAAAAATCCTCATAGTGTCTGTTTCTGGCATATCGAGCACACAAAAAATCAGAAAGCATACATTTCTCATTTGAAATGATTGCAATAATTTTAAAAAGAATATTTTTGATTTGCATTCAGACAAAATTTTTGGTTTTCAAGGTTGCCAAGATATTAGTCCCTGATTTTAGGTTAAAAAAATAATAAAAACCTTAAAAACGGATATTTTTTAATTAACCTTTAAACGAATTTGATTTTTTTTTAACGTAAAAGACGTTTACAGCCCTATTCTGGCAACTTGATAATATTCAATCATTTTTGTAATTTTTGTTGTAATTTTTGTAATCCGAAACAAAATTTTAAGCTCAAAAATAATAAATTTTAATAAAAATTGTGAACTACTTTTCAGATAGTGACAATTTCATTAAAAAATGTTATTTTTTTGGCTTCAAATTTTCTTTTGAAATAAAAACATTACAGCAAACACATAGAAATATTAAAAATACTGGTTGATAATTGTCAAGTTGCCAGAACAGGGCTGTTACTCTCCAATTGGTACTATGCATTCCAACCAAATATTTAATTTTAATGCCACTGAAAACGCAATTTTTTTACTTAATTCATGTTATATTAAAATATTTGTTCTATAAAAACTCACAAGGGAATGAATGTTCCAGATTTGTTTCCAACATTAGAACTATAAATTAAAAATAATTTATACGATGTTCAAAATATAAATTTGTTCACCAATTACATTAAGTTTGAGCACATTTCGTCGCTCGCGTGACAAACTGTCGTAACCCACACTTTTCTTAAAACTGAGTTAATACCACCTTAATACTTCTTATGCAAGTCCTCATCATTCCTCAAAGTGTAATGGTCATATTTGTCATAGGTAAGCAGAAAACGCAAATTCTTAAAAGTATTTAAATAAAAATTTTTACAAACAGCAGTAAACCACAAATTTTTAAAATACATGCTTTTGGGGGTCAAAATGCTTGTGATATTGAAAACTTGTAAATAGCGCTCGACCGATTAATCGGCATCAGCTGGCATAGGCATCGGTACAAAAATTTATAATCGGAATCGGTTTTATATTGGCATTGGTTTCGTTGAAAAAAAAAATCGGCATCCGTATAGGTTAAAAACGCAAACTCTTTTTGCCGATACAATTACGATTTTGTGCACATTACATGAAACAAAAATTACGTGAAAAAATTATATGTAAATCTTCGTGTTCCCAACAGCAAAGTTGTACGGATGCGATCAAATATCTCTATTAATGCAACTTTTTATTGCTGCAGAACAATTATATAGCGATAGGAAATGTAGTTTAAAAGGTTTAAATGCTGAAAATTGCTTTTTTATATTAAGGGTATTCATGCAAAGTGGCAATCTTATAATTTGAGCAATTAGTTATTTTTATCAGGCAGGTTGTATGAACAGCCCTTAAAGTCGATATTTCATTTGTTGCATATAATTTCAACTGCAATATATTGTCATATGTTGTCAATAAGTTTTAAGTTGTAATTTTCAATTAAATATTTGTTACTTTTGCTGTAATTCACAAATTTTTACCTCTTCATTGCCTTTTTGCCAGCTTCTGATAGGAAATGAATTAACTTTCGAAAGACGAAAACAGCTGATTGATTATAAAATTTTTCCAACTAAATCGAAGGGCAGATATATCTGATTTGTGCAAAGGCTTCTCCATACAAATTTGACAGTTCATTTATAAGGCTGATAAACTTATACAGTTTATTCCATTTATAAGGGTATTGCCCATTTGCATGAATACCCTTATTATAAGATTCAATTGATTAATTTTAATTACTTAAGATTTTCAAGTTTTCAAAAGTTCTTTATACCATTCTTGAATTTGCACATATACTGGATATTTAATTATTTTACTTTTTATGTTGAATTAGAAGTATTTTTATATTTTGGGAAAAAAAATACAAAGATTTTTTATATTTAAATCTTTCCTTTTATTGAAATTCAATTTGAATTAGTGTTCGAGTGATTGCCCAACATCGGTATCGGCAGTTAATTCTTGCATTAGCCTCGGCATAGGAGTTGCTTCAAAATTAAAGAATCGGCATCGGCATGGACATCGGTGCAAAAATCGGGGATCGGTCGAGCACTAACCTTGTCAGCCTTTGTAGTCTCGTGGAGAGTGCACTAGACTATCAACCCAGAGGTTGCCGGTTCGAATCCGGGCTCCGGCATAGTTCTTTTTCACTTTCTTTGTTCTTTCCTACATTTAAGAATTATGGGAAAAACTTGAAAACCACCACAACTAAACTGTGGAAAATGTGGAATTAAAAGGACAGGAACAAATAAGAGCTGGAAATGCTTGCCAAGGTTAAGGCATAACACCAGCCTCGGTTAGAAGCAATTTAAACTGTCTCTCACGTTTGTTTCGTCTAATCAATAATTCACGTATGGTTCCAATCAATTCTGCTAAATAATCTATCATTTTCCTTTCAGGTCAAAGACCAAACCTTGTTTGTATAAGGCGCATGCCTTGGTTCTTTTATATTTTAAAAAAAAAAGTTGCTACCTCGGTTCTTTTTACAGATGAAAAAGCACTTAGCTAAGTAGCTACTTTGCAAAGCAAAATAAAATATTTTTAAATTTGGCATTTGGTTCAATTAACAAAATGAATAAAATACAAAAACTCTGAATATTCTTATGAAATAGCAATTAATACAATTTTTTGTCACTTTAATTTATTTATATCTAAGCATTTGTTTCCATTTATTATAAAATCTACTTTATTTAACATAAAAAACTTAGTTTAATTTTTTGCAATATGTGTTTTTTTTTTGTTCCTTGAATAAAACTTAATACACACTTATATTAAAAACAATATTAAATAAAAAAATATTGTTGCTATAATTAATTTTTTTAATAAATATTAAATATTAAAAAGGTAAAAAAGTTATAATAAGGAACACAAAATATTAAAAAATTTTTATATTAAAGTTTTCCAGTGTCCAAAAGAGTCAGTGAAGCATAGGCAAAAACAAAAAAAAAACGTTCCCCTGAAAAACGATAGTTTTTCACGCGAGCGACGATTTTTTAATAGGGTAAAAAGATAAATTGGACAAACGTGGAAATCGCAGTTATCACATCGCGTTCTGTGGAGATTTTCACTTGATTGATATGGACAAAAATTATGTAAAAATTCACAGAATAGATCACAATTAATTATCAACAATAATCACAGTTATAGTTTTTATGTTTTCTTTGCGTTGCATTCTAGGCAGAGACCGTTATTATACACGCTTTTTATAATACAAAGCAAAAAATAATAATTATCTTATCACGTTAGGGGTATTCACGATGTGGTGTATTTGCTCTTGTATTATGAATTTTTGATATTTGTAGTAAATTTTGTAAAATTACAAAAACAGCCCAGTGGGCATTTTAGCGAGTGCTCCGCAAAAGAAGGCATGTTAGCACTGCTATTGTTGGCGTCAATACACCTTCCATGATCACTGCATAGATGAGTACTTCTGTAAAGCCTACCTTTTGAAGGTTCTGATTCTTTTCATATTATTTTATATGAAAAATTTTAAAAAAATAATTCCAAAAAAAAAAATTTAAGCACACAGAACAGTCTGTAAAAAATGTAGATTTTAAAAAAAAATTTTTTTTCCGAGTTGGGTCTCGAACCCGGGCTCCCGAAAACTAACACATTACATATTATATTATATGAAAATATTTATATGGAAAAACTATAAGTCTTTTTTTATATATTTGTATGAAGAAAATTTATAAAAAAATTCAAAAAAAATTTAAAATCCACAGAACAGTTTGTAAAAAAATTTAGATTTAAATAAACATAAAACCATTTTCTTTCCGTGTTGGGTCTCGAACCTGGGATCTCGAAAGCTTACTTACTTACGAATTGATGCAAAATAAGCTATTGATTCTTAACAACCACGATAGACGAGTGTGTAAGATGTCGGACATGAGAGGACCATGGTTCATATCTGAAATTGTTAGTCTTTTTTATTTCAAGTTGCTATTTATATAGCTTTTCCTTCTAACGTGACTTCTCGAAAGAGCGCTTCTGGCGGGTCTCTTTTGAGCAAGGCCTGACAAATTTTCTCATTTCATTCAAGTAATACAACGGTGTTTGCAAGGCCTCTTAAAACCGAAAGCAGGCCTGCTAGAAGGCCTTTGGACTCCTGTAATTGCCCACTGGGAGTGTTAAAATACAACCCAGTGGCAAAAATACAACGACGGAACGCTATTGTATTATTTGTAAATTACATTGTGTATTTGACAGCTGATCGCAAAAGCATTTCTACTCAGCATGGAGGAAGCTGCCGGCTACACTGTGAATACATTAAATAAAAAATAATATATTTCAGTATTTCGTTTCAATGATTTTTTTTAGTTAAATGATAATTTTAATTAGTATTTCCACAAAAAAGTACATACAGAAATCAGCTGATTCTAAAAATACAATACTTCATTCAAGGTTCGTTCACAATAAGTTGTAAGTATTGCAACTTTTGTAAAAATTTGTCACAAATACACCACATCGTGAATTCCCCTATTGAAAATATTGATCAATAAATAATAATTATTTCTGCTTTTAATTTTTTTACTACAAAAATAAGAAGCAAAATTTGTCCGATATTTTTTAAGCACAAAATAACCAGTAATTTGTTGAACCCCCTAAATCCCCCACCCCCCTGAATACACGACTGCTTGACATGGTTATTTTTTTAATTTGTCACTCATTTTATTTCCTAAACCATTTGAGAGCTTCTTTTTATTGAAAGCAACATTTGATTTAGAGGCTCCAAATACACGTCAAAAATAAAAAAAAGAGCTTCGGGCCCTAAAGTCAAATTATTCCAAAAATTTTAAACAAAAAAGGGATATGTATTTTTTGCTTGGAGATTTTAAATATGGATATCTCTATTTGGGGGCACAAAATTTATTTTTCACCACGGGTGCCAGAAACCCCAGCTACGCCACTGGGTCAGGCATTCGAGGTTAAACTAAGGTAAAAAGTTTTATAGAAACAACTCTTTTTATTTTTGTCCATAGTTTATATGAACACAACGCACTGTTCCATTTTTTGGTAAACCTATTTCAGCATATATTTTTGAAAAGCAGGTCAGTAATGGATATGATAATAAGTGCACAGCATAATAAACCATTCTTTTGGCAAATTAGGTCATATGTTTAAATAATTTGAACAGCATGATTAAGACATTTTACTGATGTCCAAAAAAAAAACCAAAAAAATTCGATCTAAGTAACCCATCTTTAAACATCAATCAACATTAATCCCTCCATTAAATCACACAGACAACATCTTGTAAAATGTTTTTAATATTGAACCAACAAACATGCTTGCTTTCTTACTTTTATACGGTCTATATTATTCACTAAAAGAAAGCATTTCATCAAAAGTTCACGCAGCTGCACACTTGATTAGCACAAATTAACTTGGATAACTTACAGAAGCTGCGGACAGCAGGGTTAGAATCGGGTAGTTAACCCTTTCAGTGGATTTGCCCAATATATTAGACACGTCAGAATATAATTTTTATTTTTATTTTGCAATTTTTTTTAAATCAAATCATTTGGTTCTGTGAAAAAAAGATGAACCAACATGATAAAATTAAATTTAGGGAGATATTTGGCATTAAAGTCAGTTGGATTTTCGATTTTGTGCCGAAGAAAAGCAAAAAAAATTAGGTTGGCCTAATTTATAAGAAAAAATCAACCGGACAAAAATCAAATTTATTTTTTTTTTACCTTTTTATGGCTTTACTGATAACAATATTATAGGGTTTAAAAAAACAAAGATCTAAAGGGTAGAAAAGCCTTAAAGGAATTGAAAAAAATGTTGTGCCAAACAGGAGCAAAACAATTTTTTTCTATGTAAAAGCTTGCAAAACGTAAGTTGCGCAGATATGCAAAGGTATGATTTTGTTCATCTATTTATGGCCTAAATAATAGGAATATTACCTCAAAAAAATTCTTTTGTTCTTAGTTTAGCCTAGCCATTGAAAGGGTTAAACACTAAAGCTTTCTCTATCTCTCACCCAAAGCATTCCGCTTGTGTACGTGTATGCATATGCGGATGTGTAGAAAGAAGTCTAGCCAACATGTGTTCAATTTAATTACTAGCTCATTAATTGTTGCCGCAGGCATGCTCCACAGTAAACAAGGTTTTAATGGGGGAGCGAGAGGGACTAAACCCGCAACTAACTTCTTCCCTCCGCTCAAAGAGCCGCAAAACTGCGGCATAACGTTATAATGTGTCAGTTGCAACTACAAAAAAGCGGCAACAAAGCCAAAACAACATTATGGCTAATCATGGCAAAACAATGAAAAAACTTTGTTTTGAAAAATGATGCTAAGAAGATTGAGACTTTTTGGTAGAAATGTTGTGTTCAAAAAAAGCAAAACTTTTTGAATCAAAGTTTTATTTTGTATTTGATGCATACATTAAGAAAAAAAAGCAGGAGTTTAAGCATCGAGCCAACATACTTTTCTGTTATCGAGCTTCAAAGTTTACTTTAAACTTTTTGGTTTGCAGGCGTTTTATTTTTTGATGGGTTTTTTTGGCGAATTTTTGCGGAATTTGCTTTGGGGAAAAAAGCTAAGCTAATGAAACCCATTGGTTTGAAAATTTTTTGAAAAAAAAATCAGCACTATGAAGAGCTGCTGCAGGAAATGAGTTCAATCGCTGTGCAGAGCTCTGCAACAGGAAAAAAAACTGCTTCCAATATCTAGATAATTTAAAGTTTTGGTTTTCTTTAGAGCTCATCTGGGAGCCTGTTACTGCTGCGGGTCTTGAATTTACTTTGAATGCACAGAATTCCGCATAATAATGCATAACAACGGAAGAGCTGCACAGAAAAACCAAAAGAAAAGGGTTCACAAATGTTATAAACAATGTTTTTCTAAGAAAAAGTTATTGTTAAACAACAAAAAAAGAGCACTTTTACACTGAAAAAATCCATTTGTTTCAAAAGTGAGCACAAATTATAATTTAAGCAAATTTTTACATATTTAGTTTAGGCCAAAGCGAATTTAAAAAGTGAATAACTTAAAAATTCATTTCGAAACTTATTGTTTCCTAGATTTTCCTTAAAAACATGAAATTTTTTAAAAACTTATTTTATAAAAAAAAATCTTCAAGGTTGTTCGGTTAGTGTAAAAATGAAGCAACACAAAATTTCGTTTCTTTTCTGATCACATCTTTCTGCTTTAAAATGTCTTATAAGATAGCATAATTCAGTGGTACCCAACGGTTTTAGGTAGCGTTCCGCGTCAAACTTGCGCCCCCCTCCAAAATTTTTTTTTTAAGTACAATAAATTTGTCCTGTTTTATATAATCCGTTTCAATTAAAAAAAAAAATTATATAGTACAACTTCAAATAAAAAAGACATTTTTTATAAAAAATGAGATCATTCGTTTTTAAGAACCAATTTATAACATTTAACATGAAAAAAAAATTTAAAAAACTTTATATAAAAATGTATTGATTAATCTGATCGTTAACGAATCTTTTGATCAAATATTGTTTTATATTTTATTTTAATATTTTCTAGTGGTTATCACTGTTGTATTGCAATTTTTAAATGTAAACCAGTTGTTTATTGTTTTAGTTTTTAAATATTTTGATAAATTATTAATTATTGTGTTTTAAGGAAAAAATAAAAACTCTCCCCTGAAGATGTCGCGAAACAAGTGACAAAACGTCCGAAAAAATTTAATTTTAAGTTTACATTTAAAAATTGTAACTAAGCAGTAATGATCAAAAACCTCCACAACATATTAAAATAAAATATGTATATAGAAATTGGCTCAAACAATCACTTAGTTTTTTATATTTGGACTAGGTTGACCCAGTCATGACCTATTTACTGTTTTTATCTATACATATAATAAAACTGTTAAAAAAAAATCTGTACATTGCAAATTTTTGAAGAATGTAGATTCCAGAAATGTAATTTTTAAAAATATTGTCTGTCTGTGTGTCCGTCTGTCTGAACGCGCATCACGTCAAAACTACTTGATGCCCTTTCTTCAAACTTGACATGTAGGTTTCTTACGTCCCTGGTCGGGACTTTTTATCACAAAATAAGGACTCTCTTCAAAATAAAGGTTCTTTCGTAAAAGTATGGAAACTTAAAGAACTGAAAAGTGAGTTTAAAAATAGAGATAGGTTTAAACCACCTATAAAAGAGTTTTATAAAAAGGGCTACTAACACCACCTGAACTGTTTTCGTTTATCTCTAATGAGTACCCCACAATATGTTTTTTTTTATCCAATATATGTTAATGTATACTAACATTTTCAATTTTTCAAAGTAAAAAAAATCCGTTTGTTTGATACCAATAACATTCCTTTATCTTGAAAACTGTACAAAATCTTAGTAGAACGAATTTTTGTATATAATATCATTACCTACAGCCAAAAAAACTATTCCAAATTTAATGTTTTGACTTTCGACGCGAATAGCTTCTTTGTATTTGAATATATTACATTCAATCTTCTTTTGTCTAAAAGCTCAATTAAATTACTTGCACAAAATTACTGCAATAGTTCCGTTTGCTACGGATTTATATTTTTAATCTTTTTTTTAAAAAAGAAGTGAAAAAATGTGTTTTTCTTCCAAAAAATGATACAAAAGTTGTTTTTGTTGTAAAAATAATAAAAACCATATATTGCAAATTTTATACTCTTTCATATGGCGTATCACTTTAATGCAAAAACTATTTCAGTTGGACACAAAATTGGTTTTTCTATATTTTTAAGGAAAAATACGTGAGTATCCTTCCTTTGATTTTGTGATGAAATCAATTTTTTTTAAAATGTTGTTTTTATTATTTTTAAAAAATTCTTTCCCCTTTTAAGAGTAATTTTTTGGTTCCACCACCCCGTACTATTTCCTCATAAGCATTTTTTATTTATTTTGTTTGACTGTTTCCAAGGGCCGAATTACAGCATCTGTGATCGAGCAAAATTATGAAAGGCACAACGAGACAAGTGCCTTTCAATCTTGTACAATTTTGCTCGATCGCGGATGCTATAATTCGGCTTCTAAGAAGGCCCCAGTCTTCTTACCATTAGTTTCGCAACCATAGCCATTGTTAATCCAATCTTAAGATATACATGGAATGTGTGGTTTTTGCTTATATATGGTTATTTCATCGAAAAAGTTATCGTGAATTCTATATTCTATTACAAATTTGGAAAATCTTTTACAAAAAGTTTATTTCGTTTGTGAGAAAAATGCAAAATTTTCAAAATACCATTGTTGTCCATATTCGCCCATTTTATTTTTAAATAAATCAAAGAAACCACAATTTTTTGTCTGTTCGTTATGAATATCATTTAATTGGGTTCAAGTAGATTTGCTTACATTATTTCTTGAATATGATATCTTGTAAATGGTCGCCATTGGCCTCTACGACATATTGTGCCCGTTTTGCAGCATTTTCCATGGTTTTCTTCAACATTTCGATGGGAATGGCGGTTATTTCTTGACGGATGTTGGTTTTCAGCTCTTCTAGGGTCTTTGGCTTGTTGACGTAAATCTTTGATTTTAAATAACCCCACAAAAAGAAGTCTGGAGGCGTTAAATCTGGTGATCTTGGCGGCCAATCGAAATCACCATTTTTTGACATCAAACGGCCAGGGAACAATTGCTTCAAAAAATCGATTGTAGTGCGGCTTGTGTGTGGTGGCGCGCCGTCTTATTGAAACCAGTAGTGCCTGATACGCTTTCGACGAACGATTGGCATGAAAAAATTGTTTATCATATCGCGATAACGCTCCTGATTGACAGTAACTCTGTGGCCATTATCATCTTCGAAAAAGAACGGCCCAATGAGCATTTTAGCACAAACGCCGCACCAAACAGTGACTTTTGCATCGTGAAGAGGTACCTCTTGAATCTCTTGTGGATTTTCAGTGGCATAAATATGGCATTTTGTTTGTTTACCGTTCCGTTCAACTGAAAATGAGCTTCATCGCTCATTTTTTGAAAGCACGTTGAATTTTCACTATTGACTTGTTTTGTTGAATGTAAATTTCAACAATTTTAGAGCGTTCGCGTGGCGTGTACTGTTCCATTGTAAATATTTGCTTGGAATGACGCTTCAAACGCGGTATGTCATTAGTCGATTTGGCATCACTGCGGAAAGTTACAGTGTTGCCAGATGGGCGCTTCGAATATGGACAACACTGTACATTGCTTAATTAAATTTTTTTATCAATTCTTTATCAGTTTCAAGACTAAAACAGTTAAAAGATTTCATACGCACATAATCTTTTGTATGCAGAGTTCCTTTCATTGTGTCTAACTCTAATCTATTGCGAATTTTAAATTTATTAATATTTATTTGACTAAAAGTTCGCTCAACGTTAGCTGAGGAATTCGGTAAGCTCAAGAATTAAAAAATAAATTTTCTCATTATTGCAAATGCAGAAGTACCATCGCATCTTTTTATTTTAAAGTTGCCATCAATTTTGTTATACTAATTTTGTTCTTTTCATATATATATATGTAAAGGGTGTTTTTTACTGTTTTATTTGACCACCCATTTAACAGCCGATAGTTGCTTCTTGTTTAGTTTGCTTTGACATTTTATTATATATCGACTTACACCAGAGCAACGCGTGCAAACTGTGGAAATTTTTAATCAAAATAATGGTTCTGTTCATCTAACTTATCTTGCACTTCGTCCATTTTATGGCCTACATAATTGTTCTTCAGAGCTGCTAATTCGAAGAACAATAGGTCGTTTTCGGACCACATTTACTGTTACTGATAACGTGCATCCCGTGAGACGCCGAACAGTGCGCACTGAAGAATCTGTAGCCGCTGTACAGGAAAGCATTGAAGATGATCCTAATCAATCAATTCGTCGCCGTTCTCAGCAACTAGGGTTGTGTCCTTCCACTTTATGGAGGATTTCACGAAAAGATCTTGGCTTAAAACCTTTCAAGATTCAACTTGTGCAGAAATTAAAGCCAAACGATCATTGTATGCGGCGCCAATTCGGCGAATGGGCTGAAGCACAAATTGATATTGATTTTGAATTTCCATGGAAAATTTTATTTTCCGATGAAGCCCATTTTTGGTTGAATGGGCACGTAAATAAACAGAATTGTCGTATTTGGAGTGAGGAAAATCCACAAGCTTTTGTCGAAACACCATTACATCCACAGAAAATTACTGTTTGGTGCGCTTTATGGGCTGGCGGAGTCATTGGCCCATATGTCTTCAAAAACGATGATGGTCAGAATGTTACTGTCAATGGTGAACGGTATAGGAACATGATTCGAAGTTTTTTCGTACCTCAATTAGCTGGCATTAATCTTGCTGATATGTGGTTCCACCAGGACGGAGCCACATGCCACACAGCAGGCGCTACAATTGATTTACTCAAGGAAACTTTTGACGAAAAAATAATTTCACGAAATGGCGCAATTAATTGGCCCCCAAGATCATGTGATTTAACCCCATTGGATTATATTCTTTGGGGTTATGTAGTGTCACTTGTCTACGTCGATAAACCACAAACAATTGAACAGCTGGAAATCAGCATTCGAAGAGTTATCGGCGAGATACGGCCGCAAATGCTCCGGAAAGTTTGTAAAAATTGGTGTTCTAGATTGCGCCTTGTACGCGCCAGCCGTGGCGGCCACATGGCGGAAATCATATTTAAACAATAATTTCATAAAATTTTCGATCCAATAAAGATCGTTTTATGGATATTTAAGATATAAAACTATGTTTTATTATGATTTAAACTTGTATCACTCTATAAAAACACCCTTATATATGCAAAATCGGACGTTGGATCTACTTTTTCTGAAATCGTAACATTTTGAAGAATTTTGGTCAAATATCGGAACGTCGGATTCAAGTATTAAAATCGTAACATATCCGATATATGGGACCATATGGCAACGCTGGTCGGGCAGCTTTGCACTTTTAAGATTGTGTTTGTGCAGTAAAATATGTATTTATCTCACCTACAGAATGATCAAAGCTTCAGTGTTCAAGCGAATATCAAGCAGATATGATCTGCGCTTGCGTGTTCCTTGAATATATTATATTATATTATATCTGTGTCGATTAGCAATAATAGCTTAAGCCGATTTAAGACAGAACTGAGTTACTGATATAGTTGTGTTCCACATATATATCATTATGAACACACAAAATCTAGAACTTCTAGCATGACCTTAGCCAAAGATATGACTCAAAAACAAAATAACCTTTCATATAACTTACAATATATGGCGATTGAAAACTTTGAAGCAAGATTTCTGGAATCTTTGAAATAAGACTTAAGCTGTTATTGCGCATCGACACAGATATAACGTAAGATTACACTGTATAAAATTGTATGTATGCAAAATTTTTGGAAGTATGTATGAAAAATTTTTTATTTTTATAAAAAAACGGCATAGCGCGGCAACAAAGAGGTAAAATTAAAAAATTATACATAGCGTTTCCATTATATCTCTTTTAAAGAGGACATGTTCTATTTTCTTCTTGAGATCTTTTTTTATCTCTTTTAAAATGAAAAGTCCTCTTTTTTTTGTTGGAGACAAAATAAATCTATCAATAAAAAATTTACTAAAAATGCACACAGAGTAATTTGCATGAAAAGTATCAACACTTATTTGCAAGTTAATAGTTATATGGCAATGCTGAACGCTATCCCTGAATAAACGTAACTCAGCCCAAGCTGTGACCACTATATTTTCGCATACGTTATGTGTCCACTATGAATATTTCGTCCTATCTATTTTTTCACCCCTTTAGAGACATCGGTTAACCCTAAATTTGTTTTGAAGGTTTAGTTTTAGGTTTAAATAAAAGAAAAAAGAAAGTATTACGCAACTAATTTTGGAATCGTCAAAAACGAGCATTTTTTACATTTTAATAAAAAATTTATATGTCTGGCCCTAGCTAATATTAAGCAAAAATGTTCCAGGGAATTTTACTTGATATACATATAGATATTTCAAAAAAACTTGCCCAAACCTGCACAAAATATCGTATGATTATGATCATAAATAATTATATAAAAGCATGGTCCAAGGAATTGAAAAAATTTTCAACCCTATTATTTCAAAACTTTATAATATTGAAATTTTCAACCCTATTATTTCAAAACTTTATAATATTGAAATTCTGACTATGGATTCGTATTCAGCGATTTATTTTTGGTGTATCATTTTTTTTGCCAGCCCCGAATTCATAAAAATACAAAAAAATAAAGGTGGCAACCCTATACTCCATTTTAAATTTTAAAATTCTGACTTCAGATTCGAAATCAATGACTCCCAAACACTGATAAATTATGTTTAAAATTCTTAAAAATACATATTATTAGGTGGCAACCCTATTATTTCAAAACTTTATAATTTTGAAATTCTGATCATGGATTCGTATTCAGCGACCCATTTCTCGTGTACCATTTTTTTGCCAGCCACGAATTCATAAAAATACAAAAAATTAAGATGGCAACCCTGACTTAAAATTCTGACTTCAGATTCGAAATCAGCGACCCCCCCAATATTTTTTCTACATTAGGGCGGGTCAAATTCTGGCTCAGCGAAATTCGTAAAATACATGTAATTTCAAGACTTTTTCTCCACTACAGCATATACAAATTCTGAAAAAAAGCTGTGCGGACTTTCGTAAATAGATTCATACACATACATTCATACATTCATATTTTATAATTGAGAACAAAATCTATTTACGAAAGTCCGCACAGCTTTTTTCAGAATTTGTATATGCTGTAGTGGAGAAAAAGTCTTGAAATTACATGTATTTTACGAATTTCGCTGAGCCAGACCTCCAAAAAATTCGTCCATACAAATTGACCCGGCCTATTCTACATGTTTAAAATTCTTAAAATAAAACATTTTAGGTGGCAGCCCTATGTGTAGAAAAATTTTCGAGTTTTGAAATTCTGACCACGGATTCGGAATCAGCGACCCAATTTTACCTAGTGTTTCTCATAGAGTTGAATTCGCATAAATAAACAAGAAATTAGGTGGCAACTCTATCCGCCATCTTGAATTTTAAAATTCTGACACCAGATTCGAAAGAAGTAACCCCCAATACTGTTTCTTCATGTTTAAAATTCTTTCTTAAAAAAATGTTTAGTTGGCAGCCCTGTGTAGAAAAATTTTAGAATTTTGAAATTCTGACATCAGATGCAAAATCAGCGATCCATTTTTACCAAGTGTTCACTCTAACCCTCAAATTCGCAAAAATAAACCAAAAATCCCCACACATTTTTTAATTAATGACCAACACTCTAACATTCCAATGGAAATCGATATAAACTGAGAGCGAATTTATGCTCTAAGCATAATGTCGAGATAAAATGTCAACAAAACCACTTTTTTATCTCCCGATTTATACGCTTGGTATAAAAATAACCTAGAGATAGTTATCCCCGAATTAAATCATATTTATGCCCTTTGTGAACAAAATGGCCCTAAGAGATAGAACTGTAAACATACTTTTGACATATCATCAATTTTTTAAACCATATTGCGAACACAACGCTGTAAGCCTGGATGTGTTAAGACGAGAGTCAGAATTTTCCACAAGCAAATTAAATTTAGATACTTAAAAAGCGCACTTGTTTCGGTTTAAAAATTAAGCTAGGCTGAACAAACATTATTTTTAGCTATGCGTTTTAAATTAAGTAAAAATAACTTTCAAGTAATTTATACGTTAAAAAAATTTTTAAATGATCAGACAAATTTTTTTTAAAATCTTAATGTAAAAATAGAACAAAAAAACTAGAAAAACATTGTTTTAAACTGCGATAGGCGAGTGGGTAAGATATCGGCCGGCAGACGAGAGGACTTGGGTTCAAATTAAGAAATGGTCATTGAAAAATTTGATTTTAAGTTAATGTGTTTATTAGGGTGGGGCAATTTGAACATCAAAATGGGCACTTCGCGTTTCTGATTCTTGGGATTGTACTAAGCAAAAAAGTCCGCTAGACCATACGTCTACGGTGAAAATCGAGCTTCCAGATTTTGACTTGCAGTTTTTTCTCAGTCTTTTGTCACGTTTTTTTTTTTTTGATATTTTTTGGATTTTTTTTTTTTTTTTTTTTGGACCATTGAGATTTTCGATCCAATACTAAGACAAAAATCTCAATGGTTTGGCTGTTATAGGCCAAAATATCCAAAAAAAACGTGACAAAAGTCTGAGAAAAAACTGCAAGTCAAAATCTGGAAGCTCGATTTTCACTGGTCTCGTGGACTTTTTTCCTCAGTACAATCCCAAGAATCAGAAACGCGAAGCGCCCATTAGCACTATTTCCTTCCATACTAATCGCCCCACTCTAGTGTTTATGTTTTTTTAATATTTTTTTTTGCGATCATGCATTCTCAAAATTTTAAACTTTTTTCGGTTTAAAAAGTAATCCTTTTTGGATTAGAAAATTTCAAACTTTTCCTTAAATTAAAAAGTTTTTTTTTTTTTGTTGTGATGTCTTTGTGATATAACTTTTTCGTTTTACTCCTATTATTTTTCTATTTGTTTTTTGTTTCTAGAATTTATTTGCCTGAATTTTTCTTTCCTCTATCTACTTGCAATGACTGACCCTAGTAATTCGTCTTTTGGCACTAATGAAAATTTAAAATCTCTAGTTCATGTTTTGTGTAGGCAACATGGGGGGCTTAATATTATTCATTTCAATGCTCGTAGTCTTAACATGGCGAAACTTGATTACATAAAACATATTTTTAATGATTCGTTAGTTGATATTATTTGTGTTTCTGAAACGTGGTTGTCAAGTAATATATGTGATTCAATTTGTGATATTAATAGTTATAATGTGTTTAGAAATGATAGATTTTGTAAAAAAGGGGGTGGTGTTGCTGTTTATTGTAAAGTTAATTTGAATGCTAAAATTCTAAACAAATCTATAGGTCCTGGAATTGAGTTTATCAATATTAGTATTTCGGATAACTGCACAAAAATTTTGTTGTCTTGTGTATATAATCCTCATAAGTGTAATTCTGTTGATCCCTTGTTCACAGATTTGCTAAACTATAATCTAAATCATGATGTAATTTTAATGTGCGGAGATTTTAATATAAATCTTTTAACGAATGATTCCTATCGACAATTGTTGACGGATAAGATATCATTGGCCGGGTTATCTATAGTAAACACAACTGAACCAACTCGTTTCTGTCCTAATGCTACTCCAAGTCTTTTAGATTATTTTATTGTATCTGACCTATCGCTCGTTTCACTATTTGATCAACTGTTGTTTGTTTCCGATCACGATTTAATTTTCTGCTCGTTAAATATAAATATGTCTCGTCATGTCTCTTCTACTTCTTTCTCGTACCGTGATTATAAAAATATCAATTATCCTAATATGTTTCATGATTTGTCTTTAATATCATTTAATGACTGCTGGCATTATAGCTCAGTTGATGATAAGCTTTGTTCTCTTACAACCCCTGTTAAATATCTATTTGAGAAACATGTTCCTTTGAGAACAATTGCCTTAAAAAATTCATCTTGCCCTTGGTTATCTCAGAATATTCTCAATGCTATAAAAAAGAGGAATAGATTACACAAGCTTTGGAGAAGAGCACCCTCATCTGCAAACTGGGAAAGTTATAGGTTGGCCAGGAACGAATCTGTTCAACTAACAAGGCAGTCTAAGACCCGTTATTTCACTGCCAAACTTAATCTGTCCCTTTCTACTAAAACTTTATGGAGCAATATACGGAATCTTGGAGTGAGAAAAAATAATTCCCCTCCTTGCAATATTCACCCAGACTTATTGAATGATTTTTTTGTTGATAATACTGCACCTTTAAGTAATAATATTACTTCTTTTGGTAGTTTGCGTGCTCCGTTCTTGTTTGAGTTCACACCTGTTAGTGAACTTGATGTTGGGAATTGTGTGATGCAGATTAAGTCAAATGCTTTGGGTGAAGATGGTATTCCCATAAAATTTATAAAGCTCATTCTTCCGCATATTATACGTCCACTAACGCACATTATTAACCACTGCTTTATATCTTCTTCATTCCCGAGTGTATGGAAAATTGCAACTGTCTTGCCCGTGGCTAAAAAATCTAACCCTTCTGGACCTAATGATTTTAGGCCAATAAGTATATTGTCCTCTTTATCTAAGGTATTTGAAAAACTTATTAGTCTCCAAATTAATTATTTTTTGGTCAGGAATAATCTCTTGTCTCCTTATCAATCTGGTTTTCGGCGGGGGCATGGGTGTGCTTCGGCCGTTGTTAAGGTCTTTGATGATATAAGACCTCAATTTGATGCAGGGTTATTGTCCTTACTTTGCCTACTTGATTTTTCTAAGGCTTTTGACAAAGTTAATCACTCATTTCTATGCCAAAAACTTAGGTATATGTTTGGGTTTTCTTTTAGTGCAGTTAACTTAATCTCCAGTTATTTGTCAAATAGATCTCAAAGAGTGAAAGTTGGCCACAACTTTTCCCACCATAAGCTCGTCTTAAGCGGTGTTCCACAAGGCTCGATTCTAGGTCCGCTTCTTTTCTCAATTTTTATTAATGACATCTTTTCTGTCTGCAAACATGCTTCTCTTCATGCCTATGCAGACGATATCCAACTTTATCTCTCTGGTAGAATTGAATGCTTGAATGAATTCTCTGGTAGATTGAATGAAGATCTTAGTAACATACATCAATGGGCTTGTTGTAATGGTCTTCAATTAAATGCTGCTAAATCGTATGTTCTACCAATATGTAAAAATAGAACTATGTTAAATGCTGTTCCTGAATTATATATTGGTACAAACAAGCTTAATATTGTTACGAAAATTGTAAACCTTGGTTTTTGTATGAATTCGTTCCTTTCTTGTACTGATCATGTTAATAATGTTGTCCAAAAAGTTTATTATATCCTACGTAACTTGAGAATGTCCGCCAACTTATGCACTATTGAATTAAAAAAATTACTAGTCCAACAACTTATCATGCCCGTCATAACATACTCTGAAGTAGTTTACAGTAAACTTGATTCATCGTCTCTGCTGAAACTTAATGTTGCTTTTAATTATGCCACACGTTTTGTGTATGGGTTAAACAAGTTTGACCATCTTTCTAGCTTTAGAAATGCAATACTTGGTTGTAGTTTGAATGATTATTTGCACGCTAGAAATTGTATTTACATCCATAAAATCATTCACACTAAAACACCTCATTATCTCTACGAAAAACTGCAATTTAGCTTATCTAGGAGATGTAACTTACTAATTATCCCCAGACATAGCTCTCTAATCAGTTAAAATCTCTTTTTCATTAATGCTGTAAGACTGTGGAATGCATTGCCTCGTAGAATAAGAGAAATCTCGAGGAGGGAAACTTTTAGGCAATCAATTTTTTCTCACTTTTCTACTACTTAATCTTATCTTATTTTTATTCTCTAAAATTTATTATTTCTTACTTAGTATTTTTAAGCTAATTAAATGGATTTTACTATTTTTTTCATGTTTTATTATTGATGTTCACTATTTACGTTTTACTAAGCTTAAGAAAAAAATAATTTGTTGTTATCTCTAATTAATTCAATATTGTTAGAATTTATTTTTCATTGTACTGTAAAAGAACTTAGTTTCTTATTTGTACTCAATTTTTCGATTTTCTAAATGTCCTGTATGTGCGTGCACTTCTATTATGAATTGATACCAACTGAAGAAGTCTAGATCTAATTTAAGCACAGTTATTATTTTTCAAAAAGTATATTATAAGAAATTTTTTAATCTAAAATTGTTTCAAATTTTCAAGTGGTGAATGAATATGCGATAATTTCAAATCATTTACTTTTATCTTTTTGTTTAATAAATCATCAATAAGTTAAAAGCTAATAAAGCATGATAATAATTATTTATACGAACTACCAAGTAACACTGGGTATATCAACTAGTATATAATAAAGCTGAGAAACGTGACTTAAGCAAATATGTGTAGGCAAACTGAACTAAAAGACGAAACGTAGCTGCACTATGCAGAGGATAAAATAAGCGGTGTTTTAACCAAAATTCGTAAAAATTTTTAAGAGAGCATCACACTTCAGCTCTAATGCATCGTCTTGGACATTTTGAGGAAGTAGCCTAACATTAGCAATAAATGGGTCACGAACTAACTTCGATTTCCAGTTTTGTGACGAAATATCGTTTGAATTCCTCGTAGAGGGAGTTAAAGTGAGAAATCAGAAGATTTTTCTGTTAAAAATTTCTGGCGCCCCCCTGGAAATGGCTCACGCCCCCAAGGGAGGTGCGCCTCACCAGTTGAGAACCACTGACATAAACTACACAGAAAAATTATATTTCAATGGTTATTAGCCAAGGTGATAGATCAATTTCAACTTAACTGTGTTAGTGCAGTTATTGCATTCTTCATACAGTTTGTTTTACTGCAGTGCTCTCTGTTTGCTAGCATTTATAACAATGAGAGAAAGAGAGAGTTAAGCTTGATCAACACCAAAGCAAAAAGTAGGTAACCGAGGTGGCCTCTAAAGAAGTCATATGTTTCAGCACAGCCTATTGTTTGTTTCACCCCCAATAAAGACATGTAGATTTTTCCAGTGTATCTATGTTCAATTCAATTTGGTTTTGAAGAAACTTCGGCTGTTGCATGCATGCGTGTTTGTGGGTTTTGTTTAAAAGCAAAAAGCTTTATTATTACTTTCAACCGTTACGTGCACTCGTATATCACAGATATGCTTTTTTTTTTTTGTTTATATTTTCAGAATTTTACTTTATTTGAATGCCATGCAAAAACTGAAGCAGCTCCTTTATACAAAGACCTGCAGTTCGTCCTTGCTGCTGATTGCAATTTCTTATACTCAGTATGTTACTGCTGTTTTTGTTAGTGAAATACTTATATTCTTCGCTCAAGGATACAGCTTTTGTAGCAATATATTGAACAGCAAGTTGTAAGAACAGAAACAACAACAAGACAAAAAAAATAAGAAACAGTCTTGAAATAGGCAAAGTCAACATAAAGTATAAATTTATGTTAGGCGTTTTTTCAGAGTCAAAGAAATTTTGAAACGCTTTCCAGACCTGAACATCTAAACAACTGTCCGTCCATATGTAAATGAAGTAGGAAGCTCGTGAGTAAGAACTGCGTTTAAAAAAAAAGTCCAATGCATTTTTTCATATATATTTTTTTGGAAAATCACTCAAACGCAAACATTTTTCCGTAGTTTTGAAAATTATGCTTTTAAAATTTCAATTTTTTTCGGTAGAAGCTTAAGGATGTTAGTGGCAAAAATACATCGATATATTTCTTTGATTCGTACATCGATATTTTCGATGTATCGGAGGATCTGCATAGGATTTGTCAGACATTGTTTCGCAGCAAAACATGTTATTTTAAAATGTACTTAATTTTATTTCTTTTGGAATAGCTAATAATGTTTCCTTTTAACAAAAAAATATGTTATTTTAAAATTAACTAAATTTCAAAATAATTACTATAGGGTAAAAACAAAACAAAACAGCAAATCGGTGTCTCAACCTTTTTTTAAAAATTCTGAAAAAATTATCAAAAATTTTGTTGACTCGCTAATTTATTTCGCAAGTTAGGGGGGTTTAAAAATGAAAAAATTATGATAATAATAATGAAAATAATGCACATTTTTGCTGATTTATTTCTTAAGAACCAATACAGATAAAATCTTTCAACTTTTTTATTTCAATATAAAAATATTAGATTTTAATATGTGCATCCAAATTTCATCAATTTTATAGTTTTTAACCCTGATTTTTTTTTTGAAAGGTGTGTATAGAATATGCCAAGATTATTATTTTTTTGTTTTTTTTTTAAATCAAAGAACCAAGACATGCGCCTCATACAAACAAGGTTTGGTCTTTTCCCTAAAATGAAAGGGATAGATTATTTAGAAGAATTGATTGGAACCATACGTGAATTATTGAATAGGCATAACAACCGTGAAAGACAATTTGAATTGCTTTTAACCGAGGCTAGTGTTATGCCTTAACCTCGGCAAGCATTTCCAGCCCTAATTTGTGTTCCTGTCCTTTAATTCCACATTTTCCACAATTTCTTTGTCTATTTTTAGTTTTCCATGTTTCTTAAATGTAGGAAAGAACAAAGAAAGTAAAAAGAACCAAGTCCGAGCCCGGATTTGAACCAGGGGCCTCTGTGTTGATAGCCTAGCGCACTATTCACTAGACTACAAAGGCCGACCTTTGTATTATTGTATTTTTGTGATTTTAAATTAGTTTTATTAACTCTCAAAGTTGAGTCGAACAACGAAAATAGCTCTTTTTAACACCCGTATCTTCCTTTTCGCATGCAATAAGAAATCTGAAAATTTGGCAGAAGATGTATTTAATAAAGTTCAGTAATACCTACTAGTTTCATCATGGAGACTTTAATAGATTCTACGGTATAGATTTATAAAATTACCCCTTTTTAGTTTTCCAAGTTTTGACAATAATTTGAACTTTTCATACCTTATCAAGATTTTTTTTCTCAGACAGTATTTTTAGGACTCATATGGTATAAATATTTTTAGCCGTGCTCATTGATTGACTTTACTATAACTCAATGTGATACATTCAGGGACCGAAAATAATGATTTTTTCTGAAATTTTAATGAAAAAAATCAGCATGCTCTACTTGTCGCAAAACACTTTTGAATATACCGCATTGTTGCAATTTGTATTGCCTTTTCCCATCATTAATGATTTTTAATTTGTAAGCATTATAAATAAAAATTTAAAATAGTTATTATAAACTGATTTTTATTTTTTTTTTATTTTTCATAAAGAAAAATTAGTTTTTGATTAATATTATTTTCCTTTGAAATAAAAATCGTTCTTAGATTTTTATTACATTGCTCAGAAATAAAAATAATTTTTGATTTTTATTTTTTTGCTCAAACAAAAAAATCAATTCTTCATTTTTAATTCTTGTCCTCAAAAATATAAATCGTTTTCTGATTTTTATGTTTTTGCTTAGAAATTAAAATCGTTTTCGATTGTATTTGAGTAACAAGACATGTATATGCTTAAAAAATTTTTTTAAATACGTAAAACCGTTCAAACATGACAATATGGGTATCAAAAGAGAGATAACAATTTATTTAAAAAAAAAAATTTGAAAAGCATTTTTGGTTTGGTATTAAAAGTAATGGAAGTATTTTACTTCTTCTTTAATGGAGGTTTTTTACTTTTTTTTACAAAAAAGATTGTCTTCTTTAGTTTGATGGTCATATTGTCATGTTTGGAAGGTTTTAAGTAATTAAATAAATTTTTTTAACAAATACATGTTTTTTTACTTCAAAGACTTTTCTTCTCAGAAAAATTTTCAGAAAAAATGCTGACGTCAAGAAAAAAATTGGGAACCCAGTTTTACTATCCATTGCCTCTAGTTTAATGTGTATATGTGAGTACGTTAGTGCATCAGCAATAATACAAAGGCAAAAATAAAGTAATATATTTATTAAGGCGCCTCACGAAAAAAAGTTTTTCAGCACAGCTCTTTAATATAATCCTTGGTTTATGTTATGATGATTTCTTCAAATATATTGACTCTAGCGATAGCCACCAGTGAGCTGAAATGGTTTGAAATAACCTCTAAAAATCGAGTTTTTTCAACCATATTGGCTTGTGTAGTAGTAGTAAAAAATAAACTGTCAGAAATTAAATTCTGGAAATAGCTCTTCAAATCTACATCAAAAAATTTAAATTTTTGCAATGCTGTTTGTCATGCATTTTTAAAAAACTTATTTTCACTAAAATTCAAAAAACTTAATTATTTCTAATGCTATCCTCCCTTTCAAGATTTCGTTGGAAAGGTTTGGAGTGCTCGCATAGATTCCTAGTCAGAATTGCTTAAATTGATTTATATTAAAACTAAAATATTACTTAAAAAAGTAAACAATTACTGAAAAAATATTGCAAAAAATTAAAAAAAAATAAAAGTAATAAAGTTACTTTGATTTTGAAAGTTTTTGTATGGAAATAAACATGAAAAACAGCGTTATCTTTAATCTGATTGCAAACATTTACAATTTTTTGACGCAGATTGGAAGAGCTGTTTCCGGCCTATAATTTCTGACAGTTAATTTTTTTCAACTATTGCAGTAGCCAATATTTTTAAAAACTTGATTTTTAGAGGTTATTTAAAATCATTGCAGCTAACGGATGGCTATAGCTAGAGTCGAAATATTTGGGGAATCATCATAACATAAACCAAGGATTATTTTGAACTTTTGTGCCGAGCAACTTTTTTGTCTATGGAGCATGAGGTACCTTAATATTTATATTGCATTATATTTAACTTAATATTTGCTAACCAAACATAACAATTTTCAATTAATCCATATGTTTTGGCAAAATTAAAAAGTTTGGAATATCTGTGGTCTTATTCAATATAAAAAATATTTTGGATTGCTAAGGTGGTTTGAACCCTCTGAAGCTCCCCTTATCTACGGCGTTGCCTCTCATACAAAATCATGTGAAAAATTAATAATTGAAATTGTTTTTTCAATTGAATTAATTTCTCTGTTCGGTCGTCACCTCTCTGCAGACAATGGCAAACCTCAGAGAGTAAGAATTGCCATGTAAAGCTTCTTGAGAACATAAGCCGTTCGGAGTCGGCATAAAACACTTAGGTCCAGTTCTCGGTCATTTGTGATCAAACATTTAATAACACGCACAACACAATTGATCAATAGAAACTAGGTCAAAGTAATTCTAAGGGCTGAAATGGCCAGTTTATTTTATATATATTAGATAATTAATAATATGTTCTAACCCATTGTAACTATTATCTTTATACTTTATTTGTCTAGACTTTTGATGAATTTTTGCTAAGATCGACCAGCCTTTGTATGTACCTTTTTCTTAAGGTTTAGTAGTTTTTATGGTTTTCTTCATTTTAAAACGAACTATAATTTGTTTTTCTATTTTCGAAGTGATCTGCAAATCATATTTTTTTATAGTTACTTTAGTTTCTAAGTTCTATGGTATTCGAGGTATAACCATCCTTTCAGAAGCCACCAATTTAAAAATTAAAACTGAAAATATATTAAAAAATTTTGTATTATAATAAACATAAAAGTTAATAATGACAATGTATTGTGATATTCAAAAACCGTTACAGTATAAAAACGCATGTTTAAGTTTTTATTAGAAATAATGTATGACAAATGCATGTATTTGCTAAGAATGTGAAGCATGTGAACAGGTACCCAAAATGTGCATGTAAATTAAAGACAAAAATAAAAAATTTCTAAAAAATTGACACATTAAAAAACACCTTTAACCTCGTCATTATTACATCAACAGCAAAAAGTGCAACGACTACCTTCGGTTAAGCGTCAAGTTTCTTGGGGACCACCGAGCGTAGCGGAGGAAGATAACGAAGTAACGCCACCTAGTGGCAAAGGCGCCAAAACGAACCGCACCAAGCTACAGAACGGTTACAGCAGCAATGCAACACAACATGGCACAACAACAACAACAAAGCAATAACGTTTTAGATTTTTCTCTATTCTATACACACGAAGGAATGGATGGATGTGCTGCTCCTTTGTATTTGTCTTTTTAATTTTTTAATTAAAATTTTTTTTTTTTTTTTTTTTTGATTTTGTAAAATTTCCAATATTTGTGATATTTGGTATTGTGTACACAAGTGGCAAGCAATAAAGTAAAAGTTTTTATAGTAATTTTTTTAGCAAAAAATACTCGATAAAGGCGACAATATTGCAAGATTTTTTTAGAGATATAACATGTATTTGTTGTGCTTTGTGTATTCTATGGTTTTTCTATGTGGCTTAGTTGGAAAAATAGTAATATGAGCTGCATTTTTTTTCGCCAGCTTAAGCATCTATGTTTTTAAGTTTTTAAATTGTTTACTGTTGGTGATGAACAGAGAAGAGCGAAAGAACCGCAAAATGCAGCCACAGCACAAAATGATGCCACAAAATGTCGTTTAAAGTTAAAATTGCTGCATAAATTGGGGATTATGAGATTAAATCTCACATTTTCAACACACATACACACACGAACACACTCAGACTGCTTAACATCCCTGCAGGAAAATAAGCTAATTTAAAAGTAGTTTAAAACTACTTTTTTTCAACAACAACTAGTTGAAATTCTAACTTTTTCTCTTGCCACCAACTGAATTTATTAACATGGGTTTGTCATTGGAGTAAGTCAATTGTCATACTGTGCATGTGTTTTCAACTAATTTAAAAGTACTTTATTTTCAACTACTTTAAAAGTAGCTTAAAGTAAGCTAGTAAGTAAAGAAAACATAAGGTCGCCGCTACGCACATGCACTTGTTTCTTCACGTTTACTTTCTTTCACTTCACTTCCGAGATTATTTTTTTGCAACATTGATAAGTTCTCCTCTTTCTGTTTCTTAAATAATCTTTTTAAATTTGTTTTTTGCTGCAACCACTGTTCATTTTAATTTGTATAACTCATAACTTTAAATTAATTGAATACTCGCACTTCGCACTGAACTTCCGGGCTTGAAATTAAATTCTGGAATGTAAAATTTTGTTATTATGATCTATAAATGTTTATTTTTTGTCACTACAGAAGAAAGATGCAAAAGATGAAAAACGGAAACAAGAAAATAACAAAAAAACATATGCGAAATAGCAAAGCACAATAGCAATGAAAATTTAGACCGAACCGACGCATGCTGCATGTATTTTAAACTAATTTTAAAGTCGTTAATTTTAAAGTACTTTTATACTAGTTCTTTTTTGGCAATTGACTTTTTCATTCCGATAGGGATGTGACACATCCTCCGATACACTAACCCATAGATACACACACACACACACACACTTGCTTACAATTGTGTCAACCAAAGCCAAAGTTGATGTTGATGTTCCCGGAAGCGATGCGGTCATGTTAATGCATGCAAAACTTACAACAGCACAAAAGTATGCAACAAAAAATGTTAATATAAATTAAGCGGTAGGAAAAAATGCATAAAGCTGTTCATCGTCACTTCCTTGATTCTATGCTATGTATTTAGGCTTTAAGACAGCTGACGAGCCGTGACTGGTTTTCAATTAAATGTCACTCATACGTCACGCTGCTTCAACAACAACGCCGCAACAACAATCAGTTTATTCCTGATTGCACGATGCTCGAAAAAATTGAGATACTTTAAAATTAAATTTTAAAGAATTAATGAAAAAAACAGAAAACTTGTTATTGATAACCTCTTCCGGACAATCTCTATTGACAAAGAAAGCAGAACGGCACCATTTTTGGCTGCAACACAACAGGTTTTTTTACATGAATTTAATAGTGATTAGATCAAGTAAGTTTGCAGAAGGCAACAACAATTATAATAAGTAAACAATAAATAAGTTTAATTAATGTAATATTATTAAAAAATTTAAAAATAATTGATGCACTTCGGTCCAGTAGCTCGTTCCTGTAACAAAATCGGCAAGTTACCGATATGTGTGACGTCAGCCGTTATCGATCCCTAGTTACCGATTTCCTGACAACTAATATTTCTGTACTTTTAAATCGGTAAAAACTTGAACCGTGATGAAAAAAAAAACACAAATCGAGAATGTTTTTATAGTATTGTTTTAGTAAACTAAAACTTTATAATAAATAGGTGCTTGTCTTGTTAATAAAATATAAATATTTGCAGTTTAATAAAACTAATTATGTTATAATGATGTGTATTAATGGTTGCGGAAATACTCAACGATTATGAGTGTAAATCATTTGACACTTAGTGCTGGGCACCAAAAAATTAGCAAAAATATATGCAACCGGGTACTTTTTCATAGCTCATAGCTTAAACTCTTTTGCTAAAATTTTTACCTTTTATCTAAATAGGCTTTATTTACAAATTGCATTACCTTTAAAATAAGAACGTTTTTTAAGAACAATGAAATATTTCAATCCGTAAAAAATTCGACTTATATGAAACTAACCATTTTTAAAGTTACACTCGTGCTCAAAAAAAAAGCTGAGTTAATAATTTGATAACTAATATTTTTGAAGCGAAGCTTTTTACGCCTCGTTTTGTGATTTGCTTGAGTGAAATCTGAAGAACGAAACGACACTTTTTTCCATAAACCTTTTTCTTGGAATTGTTGTTGCTTTTTGTGTCGACTGTAACAAGAGAATATAAAATTAATAAAAATATTTCTTTGTTAGCAATGAGGATTGAACTCGTACCCTTAAGATTGATAGTTCTATACACTACCAACTGATCCAAAAACCTTCGTTGACTATTACTACGTTTCCATGGCGAGTTGAGTCGGGATTACTAGGGATTAACTCACCATGGAAACGCGAGTTGAGTTGAACTTCGTTAAATCCACAAAACTTCACGAAACTTGTTAGAATTAGCTGATTCTATCTGTCAAAGCGAATAAGTTCATTTATCACAAAAAAAAATGGCGGGTGGAAGAGTTTTTTGGAGTGCTGCAGAAACTTTGCTGTTGATTAAAATATTTAAAAAGAAAATTCTTGATATAGTGGATGAAAAAAAATTTAGAAGAAGTGAAATATATAAAATAGTCGAAAATGACTTTAAGAAAAGGGACATCGTAAATCCTAAAGGGACATAAAAACCTAAAAAAAATTAACGATTGCAACTTGACTCGATGTTGTACATGGAAACACTTTTGAGCTTGAAACGCCATTTTGTCAACTTGACGAAAACCCAACTCAGACTCAACTCGCCATGGAAACGTAGTATATGAGAGTTTATTTAATATTAAGTATTAACTGAAGCTATGTTGAATAGATGACAAGAATCTATTAAAGGATTGTGCATTAGCTATCCTTCATTTGAATGCGTGAAGCTATGGTGCAGATCAAAAGGATCGTGTATTGGCTATCCAAACAACAAAATCAGCAAAAAATATAACAAAACAAATGTTGATTCTACTTACCACCATTGTCGTTAAAATCGCTAAGTACGTGTTTTCTTTTGTTGATGAGAATAGTCTGTTCCCTAACTAGCTTTAAGAACTGCTGGAACTTAAATTTTATAAATTGACACAGTTATGCGGCAAAGTAATAAAGAGTTTTCGTCATTGCTAAAGAAAATTGGTGATGGTAAAAAACTTGAGCAAAACGAGTTACATTTAATAGAGAGTAGATTTTTTACGAAGGAAACTGCCAGCCGCCTGTGTACAAATGGAATAAGATTGTTTTTTAGTAATGCTTCTGTAGATTTAATAATTCTATCTTACGCGCAATAGAACGCAATAAAAATAATGAACAATTACAAGCATTTAAACAAAAATTGCATAATTTCAAAGTCTTCGATACAGGTGGTTTCCTTCTGAAATTGTTTTTGTCATCAATAAACATTATCTAATAACAACAAATATTAATGTTAGCGATGGTTTGGCAAATGGGGCTATTGGTTAACTAGTGCACATTGAAATTAACCAGAATGACCAGGCTAAAAAAGTTTGGCTGGAATTCGACGAGTCTAAAATTGGTCAGAAAACAAGAATTAAAGCTTCTGCTGACGCTGAATCGATTCGAGTTGGAAGAAGACCTGTGCCAATTCTACGAAAAAACAGTAGCATACCTCTTAATAAAAATAAAACAATCACAGTTACAAGAAATCATTTTCCATTAATTCCTGCAATGGCTGTAACTATTCATAAGTCACAGAGTGGATCATTCGCAGATTGTTTACGAATATGACAAAAAGCATTCCTTGCAATTACTCTACGTCGCTTTATCTCGTGTTACTAGTATTGAAGGCGAAATGATTTTTCTAATGTTGATTTAATTCGAGAATTTTAAAGATTATCTCTTAACAAATTGGAAACTAAATGTATTACTATAAAAAATTTTATAGAGAGCAAACAGTTCCTTTCTGTAATGACTTTAAATTGTCAGAGTCTCCATGCGCATTCTCAAGATCTTACCGATTCTATAAATCAAATCTGTGACATTATATTGCTATCAGAAACAAAAATGCAAAATGATGAAAGTATCGATATCACTTATTTCGCTTGTCTTTATTTCAGAAAAATAGTTGTCGTTCTGGAGAAGTTACAATATATCGTAATTATAATTAAGATAAGTACAATACAGTCACTGGGGATATGTCAATATATTTAAACAGACTTCAGCTGCAAAATTTTTCCGCTGATATTTCAAAAATTGGAGAAGTATGTTTTGCAGAAGCAGCTTCCATTGAACTGGGTAAAAATTATCACAAAATGCCAATTGTTTTTGTTGGAGATTTTAATTGCGATTTTAGACATGAATCCTCAAAGGCATTTAAACAATTCCTTTTTGATAAATTTAATTTTCAAATAATAAGCGATCCAAATATTTGTACAACACGATTAGGAACAACTTTTGATGCAGTTTTTTAGATATATCGCCGACATATCATCCATACCATACGTTTGCTATTTTAGTTATCATAAACCCCTAAATTTTATTAATAAAATTCGATAATAATTAAAAACATTTACAAAAATAGTTCAAAATGGATGTCATATATAAAAAAATAAAATAATATTGATATGTAATAAAATTTACTGGTGTGATTATAACTTGTGTTTTTTTAATTAATTCGATGTTATTTTAAATTTTTGAATTTTAAAATTATTTTATTATAAAAAACTAATAAATTAACAAATCTATGAAACTGTAAAAAAGCTTCGCTTCTCTCGTGTGTCCAGAATTATAACACAGTGTGCCAAAACCATAAATAAACAAGCACATCAAAACTTTATAAAAATTCTTAAAGAAGAACGTGTTAAGAGTCCATTGCACTTGATTTGATCTCTCAAGGTCATCACAATTTTTTTTCAATTTAGTTATAAAGTTGAAGTGTTCGAATTTTGTTGTACCGACATTATTTTTACAGCCATTTGGCTTATTGCTAGTGAAAAATAAAATCAATTTTTATTCAATAGAATTTGATGTAAAATAAGGCTATGCAAAAAGATTTGATATGAAATAGAAGCGTTTGCATGGTAGCAAACATTAATTACATAGGAATCAATTTTTGTGAAAATGCAAATGGCATTAATGGAATATTATTTAATTAAAATTTATAGAAACCCCATTTTTTAGGTTAAAAAAGTATAATAAATTGCTTCGCTACACACTTCTTTTTGTACTCAATCGAATATCTTTTTACACAGCTCTATTTTACATCAAATTCAATTGAAAGCAGTGCATTTTATTTTTCATTTGCAATAGGCCAAATAACTGTAAAAATGCAATTAATGTCGGCACAACAAAATTCGAACACTTCAACTTTAAAAATAAGTTAAAAAATTGTGATGACTTTGAGAGGTCAAATCAAGTGCGATGGACTCTCAACATATCCTTCTTTAAGAACTTTTATAAAGTTTGGATGTGCTTGTTTTTTATGGTTTTGGCACACTGTGTTATAATTCAAGAAAAATAATATAAGTTATCAAATTATTAACTCGGTTTTTTTTTAACTTATAACTTAATAATAAACAACATTACTGACATTAGATAAATCGGTAGAATTCTCACTTGCCGCAAAGCCAGTGAGAAAAGTGACACATTGTTATCGATTTGCTTTACGTACAGAAACACTTTTTTAAAAGGTTCCATTGAAATGAAATCGGAACATGTGATAGCTTATCGATTTGGAACGAACAAATCGAACAGAAATCGATTCAGATACATACGTATAGAAACATTGCAGATGAGAGAGACATGAGAGTGACGTCAAATCGGTAATATGTGTCGGTAACTACGATCGCTACGAGTTACAGGAACGAGCTACAGGTCATAAATAATTGAGCATTTGGTTGTGCAAATAGCCACCTTTTGTTTCAATTCTATGGTAAACTTCGACAGACTTGTCGAACTACAATGAATATTGAAAACATAAGAAAGTATTTTCTATATATTTTTGAATTTTTCCATTAAAACACAGTTTAACAAATTAACATTTTTAACTAAGCACCAGGGTAATAATTAATTATTTATTTAATTTAATTTTAATTAACTAGTGTTTTAAAAAAGAGCATGTCATGCAATCCTGTGGCCAGAAATTTGAATGAGAGGTTAACACAAATATATAAAGCCCAATAAGAAAACTAGCATAAGGATTTAAGATTTTTTTAATGTTAAATTGATGATATTACTATTATTTTTGAACGTGGTTTTTATTATTTAATATTATAGTACATAAGTTCAATATGGGTAATTCCACGGTGTCGAACGTGACCGTTGTACACATTTAAAGCGAAAAAAAGGTCAGAATAAAACATATTTTAGATTCATCTTTTACATAATCGTATAGATCCTCAATAGTACTATCACTGGTGGTTTAGTCTTTTTCAGGCGAAATGTAGTTTATAAAATAAGAACAAAAAAAGGAGCGGTTCGAACGCGACAAAAACAGAAGTAGTTTTTGGGAACATCTGTAAAACCATGAGAATCAGCGAAATCAAACACATCATGTTATAGATGAAAATTTAAAAATGTTACAAAGTAACAAAGTTTTCGAATCCTCTTTATTTGATAGAAATATCATGGGTAGTTTTTTTTCATTTAATTTTTAGGTTGGTTCGAACGTTACATGTCGGTTTTTCTATGACAATTTATATATATATATATATATATATATATATATATTAGGGCGGGTCAATTTGTATGGACGAATTTTTTGGAGGTCTGGCTCAGCGAAATTCGTAAAATACATGTAATTTCAAGACTTTTTCTCCACTACAGCATATACAAATTCTGAAAAAAAGCTGTGCGGACTTTCGTAAATAGATTTTGTTCTCAATTATAAAATATGAATGTATGAATGTATGTGTATGAATCTATTTACGAAAGTCCGCACAGCTTTTTTTCAGAATTTGTATATGCTGTAGTGGAGAAAAAGTCTTGAAATTACATGTATTTTACGAATTTCGCTGAGCCAGAATTTGACCCACCCTAATATATATATATACGCCATCACGAAAGAACTGTATGTGTATTTTCATATTTGATTTTTAATATATTTTTAAAGAAAAGTTTTAAGTACATGAAAAAATAAAAAATGTATTACATTAAATTGTTTTTTTTTAAAGAATATCCAGTAGCAGCTGCTTCTATTTGGCGACCATCGCAAGAAAAGCTGTGCAGTCGTTGGGTACCTGAAATGCTTCTTACACTTTTCCACTTTTCATTTAATATTAGGGACTCCTTCTCCATTTGCTCTGATGATATGAAATATAGTTGTATGCCGTGAATGTTATTTTTTGCACATTCAAAAAATGATTGAGCGTCCGATAAAACCACATTTTTAGACTTAGTTATTTGCCAAACTTTTCTTTTTAATACCGCACCCACTCCATCAACAGCACCCTTTCCATTGCATAAAATTGCATTCTATTTTTTGCATAAAGTCAGGAAGGCTCGATAAAATGTATTTGTTTTTAAACTGCGAGCTGCATCCGTCAGAAAATATGAAAATTTTGGATAGGCTACCATACAGGACTTTAAATTCTGATAAAAGATTTATCAAAAAACAAAAAACATCGTCTTTGCTGTGGCTTAGCTTATCACTGATGATGGCGAAAGACATTGCCTCTCCCAAAAACCAAGTCACACAGGTGAAAACAGTTACTTGCCGGTAACTAAAATGTGCACTCTGCACCTCATTTTGAGTTGTAAGGCGGTCATTTTCAGCGAAATCGATTTGAACTACTAGCTCGAAAGGCTGTAAACCTTTCTTGATTTCCTCAAAATGTTTCTGTTGGGCTCTTTTAATAAAATAATGAAACTTAAACGAAGTTAGCTGCGCTTGAAGTTCGTACATGAGGTCTGATAAAGTGCCAACGATTTCTGATAAGGCTATATGATTGTCTATTTTTCGCCAATTTCGCCAATTCACATCGTCTTCCATATTTAATAAATAGATAAGAGGAACTATGTCTTTTATGTCAAAAAAGCATTTCTCGCAATCGCCTGCCATGCATTTTTCACTGGAAATGTCAGAACAAACGGACTCTAAGAAGGTTTAATAATCGGTTGGAAAATTCTGTATTAATTTTGCGCAACCTTCTAACAAGAAGGCGAAATTTGCATGATACATGCAAACACACATGTTATGCGGCATCTTACTCGACAATTGAACATAGCTTGGTCTATATTTAAAAAAGAGCGACTTGCCAACTGCCTCATTTCCAAACTCCTCTTTGTACAATTGATAGGCCTCAAGCACCGTCATCAGCATGAAGCGTTTTGGAACTATTATTCCATTTAATATAATAGTGTCCTTTTTTCCAGCAGATTGTACGCTTATATTGTCGTTAATATAAAAATCTTTGACGGCCTCCATGACCTTGTTGTTGAATTGGCTAATCTGCTTGTCATTATTGTTATTTACATATTTTTCGTTCAAAACGTCGAGAACTTTTAATTTTTTTGTTATGTCTCTTGGAAGTGCATTCTCTACTTTTTTTACGGCTTTATACAATGTCTGTTTACATTTGTAGGGCGCCGAGGGACTGTTTTGTATTTCTCTTTTTTTCTCTCGACTTCTTCTTTGCCGAATTCGGTCAATTCCTTTCTTCTGCTCAATCATTTTGTTATCAGCCAATTGTTTCCACTTGTTTCTATTTTTCTTCATTCTCTCCTTGTTTTTTAATAGGTAAGTTTTAGTTTTAATGGATTTTTTTTTATACCTTCTCTCCATTTTTGGCATTTTGCTTTGTTTTTTGCACTACGGCTTTCGCTCATCTGCATATAATAAAGATATAAACACATCTATATAAATATATACATTATGGTGGAGCGATTTCGACTTCATGAATTTCAAATTCGAGCAGAGCGTACAATGCTCTACATACTTAAATTATTTTTTTTTGCGAATTCAATGGGCTGTTTACCGTAAGCAATGTCAAATGATGAAATTCGTAAAACCCCGAAATCGCTCTATTTATGCGTACATATCTAAACCAAATTTACACTTACGGTGTCGAACGTGACAAACTTCAAATCGCTACTGATAATTGTGTTTTTATTTTTTCAACCCGATTTTTTGTTTATAGTGATAATTACTTCAAATGCTATATGTACGCCTTCTTTTGATGCACTTTGTTTAAATATTTCTGGTCTACTGATAACTAATGCTTCTTTACGGTGTCGAACATGACAATAGAATTTGTAGTAGAGATCCAAAAAGTACCGTTATTCTTCATTTCTTTTGATTCGTCTCTTCTATTTAAGATTACTTATGCTCTTAGAAAGATTATTTATAATAAGCCTCATTTCACATAAGTCTCTTTTGACGAAGGAAATTTAAAAAAAAATGAGCAACTAAAAATGTTAAAATGATCCAAAACCACAATTTGCCACTTTGCAATGGTTTTTCGTAAACTGATGAGTATATACATGCGAAATTTTTTCGTTTTATTAAAATTTGACTATTTTTGTATAATAATACATTACATTAATGTGATTTGAATAACTTTTAATTTTATTATCCCGGTATTCCATTTGGTGGAATTGCCCATATGGCTACTAATATTTATAAATAGTAAGCTTTGAGATTAAGATATTATTTTTTTGTTGCTAATAGTATTCTGTCATATTATTTAAATTGAAAACTTTTTCATTATCTATAAAAAAATGATATTATAATAACACTGTTCTATAATTTTCAACCACTTCCAAAATTACAGACGGCGTATAAACTGTTTCTAAAAGTGGAGAAAAAGTTTATTGGGTCCATCGACGCACAGTGGCTCGATCTGGCATTTCTCATAGTAAAAATCAAAACATTACAAAAACCTAATCTCGTGGTTACATCGGTTTTACAACTTTATAAAAGACTTTCGAGCAAAATGTTTTTTAAACTACTCAAGATATATATTTATTATTATGTTGATAACTTGTGAATCACTAAGTATTTAATTTTTGTTTCTTCAGCAAAGTTATTTCTATTATTCTGGTCAACAGCTTTGCTTGACAAATATATAGGCAAAAATCGTTTGAAATTATCTTTAAATCTTTGACAAGCCACATATGTCTTGTCCGCTTTCAACGCTTCAAAGCAATTAATGTTACTCATACGCTATGTTGATCTAATTTTTTCGTTGCAAACTAGCTGACTTTAAGCTAGACTTTTTGAAAGACTCACTCGATAAGACCAACTGGAAGCAATTTTTTCATATTTATTTGTTCAGCAAATTTTTTGGCCAGAATAATAAGAAGATTACAAATAATAGAACTTTGCTACAGAAACCAAAATGAAAATCTTAATGGTTCAAGAGTTATAAACATGAAAATGAGTGCATATCTTGAGTAATTTTTTTATTCTGAGCTATATATTTAAAAAAAAAATTGTACTAAAATGTTCGGTAAAGTGGTAAAACAAATGTCACCACGATATTTGGGTACAAAGGGTACAAAAAAGCGCACAGCGTTATTTAAAACTCCATTTTTATCACGTTTCTCACATACATTTTTTTTTTTTTAAATAAAAAATAAAATATAATAAAATATAATTTATTGTGTTATAATATAACTCAAGACTACTATCACTACTGAAGGTGAAGGGGTAGCACCTTTCGAAACTAGTCTATTTTAGTCTGCTGTGTGATTAAGGGGGCGTCCATTAATTACGTGAGGCATGAGGATCTCACTAAATCTCACGTGGGGAGAGGGGGGTTCTCGCAAAAATGACGTAATTTTTTATCAGTGTAGAATTATGAGATAACTTGTCAAATTGAGTAAAACGTGTTTCTCTACTAAAATATGACTAAATTTTGCACTATAATATTTTTCGCGGTTATGCGAGTGCAACAAAGTAGCATAGCAGCTCATTAATACTACATGCATACATTACCATTAATACTGTATGCATACATTTGCATTAATATTGTAAGAAAAAAATTGCTGTTGTCATTAATTAATCATATTATTTATTTCAGTTTTTAAAGTTGTTATATTCTTAAAGTTTTTTTCTTAAATGACCTCTTTATTTATTATGTTGACTTTATATGATTTAAATACAAATTCTTAATGTTTGATTGTTTAAATCATACTTGATTTTAAATACAAATTCTAGTTGTTTGATAGTTTAAAATCGTTTATTGAGCTTAAGGTCAAAGTTAGAACAATTAATTGTTCTAACGAATCTTTCCAAAGAAACAACAACAAAGTTTTCAATATGAAAAGGAAAAAATCACTAGCTGATTTTATTGCAATTTCGGCCGGGCTAAAGGCTTCATCAGAAATCTTTGTGATACCCGTGCAAGCCCGCACTAACGCAGTGCACTACAGGGGGCGATGAGATTTGAAGTGTCAATTTCTCAGTTTTTCTCAATTTCATAATTTCACATTTGTTGTTGTATTTTTGCTTTACTTTAGTCTCTATGCTTATGTTATTATATGGAGTCCAACAGCCTGCTGGAAGTCTCCACTACCAAAGCATGTTTACTGAAGTTGTTTTTAGATTTTTGCTGATTTTGTTGAGTTGTTATATTCTGTTATATTAATTTATATTTTGTCAATAAAATTATTAGATTTTTGCTGATTTTTGCTGAGTTGTTATATTCTGTTATATTAATTTATATTTTGTTAATAAATTATGTACAACTGCACTCCTTGAAATTTAAATGCACAATGGTAGTTCATATTTTTTAAGCAAGACTATTATGCATGCAAGGTTCATGCCTTAGTACTAATACAGGATGCATATTTTAGTATGCACGCTACTGTGTACAAACAACACGCATACTCAGCGAATTTGGATAATTGTTGATTTTGTTAATGACCATACATGCCTTGTACATTCTTCTGCCTGTATACAGCATGTAGGTTTCCTGTATGCATGCTACTCTGGACATAGTAACGTAAGGCGCCTTACGAAAAAGTTGTTCGGCACAAATGCTCAATACAAACCATGGTTTATGTTATAATGATTCCCCAAATATTTCGGCTCTAGCGATAGCCATCTGTGAGCTGGAATGATTTGAAATAACTTCTAAAAATCGAGTTATTTTGTAACCATATTGGCTTGTGTAATGTAATGTAAAAAATAAATTGTCAGAAATTATAGCCGGAAAAAGGTCTTCCAATCTGCATCAAAAAATTAATATTTTTGCATTCGGATTAAAAATAAAGCTTTTTCATGCATTTTTTTCAAATTTATTTTCACTAAAATTTTCACTAAAAATGCGATCCTCCCTTTCAAGATATAGTTGGAAAGGTTTTGAGTGTTCACATTGATTCTTAGTCAGAATTGCTTAATTCGATACATATTAAAAGTAAAATATTAATTATAAAATAAACACCTACTGAAAAAATATCGTAAGAAATTAAAAAAAAAATTTAAATATAATGAAGTTATTTGAATTCTGAAAGTTTTTGTTTGGAAATAAAATAAAAAAATATCAAAAAAATTCATGAAAAATAGCGTTTTTTAAAATTTACAATTTTGTGACGAACCTTTCCGGCCGAGGTATCACTCGCCGGTGTCCAGGGTTCGTGTCTCACAAAACAAAGCCCCGCTGTAGAAATCAAACAAAAAAAAACTCACGCTTAAGTTTTTTATTCAAACATACAATGTTTCGTTTATTGCTATAAGCGAAATTTTGTCACATCTTAGAATTACCGTGTCTTAAAATTACTTTATGGTTTACTGTAGATATCAGAATAATCAAAAGAAACTTAAAAAGAAATCATTGATGTTTAACAAAACCAAATTGATCTTAAAACTATGGCTGCGAGAGTTAAAAAAATTCACCTAAAGACATCCCACAGCACGGGGCTAACTTAAACTATCGGGAATTGAAATAACCTAAATTAAAATGTGGCAAGTTACCGCGCGCGGCGTAGCCGAGATATAAAAAAAATAACCTAGAGACATCTCGGAAACGCATTCAACAGTGGGTGGATAACTATGTGGCGAGAACGCGTCGACGGGTTTGTTTGATGTAGCAAGTTACCGAGCGCGGCGCAGCCGAAATATAAAAAAAATAACCTAAAGACATCTCGGAAACGCATTCATCAGTGGGTGGGAAGCTGCGTTGTGGGAACGCGTCGACGGGCTTGTTTGTCTTGTTTCTCTTCCTCCAACCAAAGAAAACAACTCGGCACGTGCCAGGCGGTGTAACGTTTATTTACTCAAGTCCCGTTCTGCTGATCGAGTGGCGTGATTTGACGAGCGCAACCTATGTTCTAGCGTGCCGACCACGCGGCGTACCCGAAAGTCTCGAAGGGAAAAAAGAATTCTCGATGTACTAGGCGACGGCCATGACGAAAGACTTAGAAATTTTTCTTAACTAAAAGACTTAGAAAAATTTTCTTAAAATAAGACTTAGAAAATTTTCATGTCGCAAAGACTTAGAAAAATTTTCTTAAAATAAGACTTAGAAAATTTTCATGTCGCAAAGACTTAGAAAAATTTTCTTAAAATAAGACTTAGAAAATTTTCATGTCGCAAAGACTTAGAAAAATTTTCTTAAAAAATGTCCCTGGCGTACTAGGCAACTGTCTTAGCGAAAGACTTAGAAATTTTTCTTGACTCAAAGACTTAGAAAAATTTTACTAAAAAAAAAGACTTAGAAAATTTTCATGTCGAAAAGACTTAGAAAAATTTTCTTAAAAAAATGTCCCTGGCGTACTAGGCAACTGCCTTAGCGAAAGACTTAGAAATTTTTCTTGACTAAAAGACTTAGAAAAATTTTACTTAAAAAAAAGACTTAAAAAATTTTCATATCGAACAGACTTAGAAAAAATTTTCTTAAAAAAGAATGTCCCTGGCGTACTAGGCAACTGCCTTAGCGAAAGACTTAGAAATTTTTCTTGACTCAAAGACTTAGAAAAATTTTCTTAAAAAAATGTCCCTGGCGTACTAGGCAACTGCCTTAGTGAAAGACTTAGAAATTTTTCTTGACTAAAAGACTTAGAAAAATTTTACTTAAAAAAAAGACTTAGAAAATTTTCATGTCGAACAGACTTAGAAAAAATTTTCTTAAAAAAAATGTCCCTGGCGTACTAGGCAACTGCCTTAGCGAAAGACTTAGAAATTTTTCTTGACTCAAAGACTTAGAAAAATTTTACTTAAAAAAAGACTTAGAAAATTTTCATGTCGAAAAGACTTAGACAAATTTTCTTAAAAAATGTCCCTGGCGTACTAGGCAACTGCCTTAGCGAAAGACTTAGAAATTTTTCTTGACTAAAAGACTTAGAAAAATTTTACTTAAAAAAAAGACTTAGAAAATTTTCATGTCGAACAGACTTAGAAAAATTTTCTTAAAAAAAAATGTCCCTGGCGTACTAGGCAACTGCCTTAGCGAAAGACTTAGAAATTTTTCTTGACTCAAAGACTTAGAAAAATTTTCTTAAAAAAATGTCCCTGGCGTACTAGGCAACTGCCTTAGCGAAAGAGTTAGAGTTAAAACAAGTTGATGACTTACCTAAGTGGCGGCCGCAGCAAGAATGAATTTTCTTGCGCTGGTCGAACATGTAGCCAGCTTAGTTTTTAGTCACCGTGTCAGTGTGGTGGGTTTGGTGTAGGTAGGTTTTGCTATACATGATGGCGGTGGTACTCAACTTAGTGCAGTGTTGGTAGTCGATAAAAATCCTTTCATCTAGCGATCGTTTGCACGCTGCCTGTTTACTAAGCAATTTGGAATTTTCCCTAGCCTAAACTATCCTCAATAAGATACTATCGGTGTTAACAAATAATCATAGGGTATATATAACTCAAAAAAATCATTTTAATTTTTTCAAATCCTCCGCCTTCGGCTTACGTGTGGACGCAAACGAGTGTAAACGACTTACGTCCTCACAATTTTTGGTGCAGATTGGAAGATCTTTTTCCGGCCTGACAATTAAATTTTTTGCAACTATTACACCAGCCAATATGGTTACAAAATAACTCGATTTTTAGAGGTTATTTCAAACCATTCCATTAACATCATTATAATCATTATAACATAAACCAAGGATTGTATTGAGCATTTGTGTCGAACAACATTTTTTTTTCTATGAAGCGTGAGGCGCCTTAATACTGGGGCCACCTCCCCACCCTATCACGCAGATTGATGGGCATCTGACTATCCCAGATACTGGTGAGCATGACGGAAAAGTATTTGCTCCCTTTTTGATTCGCCAGTACTTACCGATTCAACCTTTACATGAATTCATGGACTTGCCCTATGACCTCTATTGCCCCAGTGTACGTGGTGATCTAGAAAAAAGATGCTGTAATACATGCAAAGTGGACCTTCACGGATTATCACAAGTCGAGCTAATGAGCTTCTGTGAGCAAACGATAACGGTGGCTAAAAGGAGCAGATGATTTTACCGAAAATCACATGGACATGCTGGTTCCAGTAGTCACTCTCCAGACCGTAAATGAGTCCCCATGGACTGGATAAGAATGATATTCCTTCACCAATTCTAGAAGTTCTCACTTTAAATGACTTACTTTTACTTAATAAGTGTTTTATTATTCGATTTTTTTCATTATCATTTTAAACTATGATCTCAGTAGTCTTAAATTATAGTCTCAACTAGTCCTAAATAAAAAGAATGAAATAAATTATGAGTTTTTTAATAAATACAACACAATGAAGAATTGATTAACATATTTACACTGAACACACGCATTTTGAAAAATCTCACGTGAGATTAGAGGGGAGAGGGGGTCGAGCCAAATCTCACTATATCTCACTAGGGGGAGGGGGGAGTCAAAAAAATCGCAAAAATCACCTCACGTAAATAATCGACGCCCCCTAACTTTAAACAGAGTTGTTGTTGTTGTTGTTGCCTTCTTTCATAACTTACTTGACCTAGAACTCCAAATTATACATAAGGAATTAAAAAAGAAATTTTATATATAAAAGAATTTTTTAAACAAAACAAAATTTTAGTATAACATGAAATTTTTAATGAGAAATATTATTTAAAAACACAACCGCATTAGGTGAAAGCATTAATCTATCTTTTTATAAAATAAATAAAAATAAACTGGTCATTTCAATGCATTACACAGTACAACGAATAGTGGGAATAAATCAAAAAATGTAATGTTACAAAATCCAAAAAAATGGATACCATAAGATAATAGATAATATTTTCACTAAATAGAACCCAAATTTTTATTGCAAAATAGCTAAGTAGTTTTATGTTAGCTACACCTCTTGAAAGTCAATGCTTTTTATGCATTTCCATTTTTGTGAACTTTTCAATTTTACGCCGCTGTTATCGCATTTTTTACACTATTCTAGTGATTTTTTTTTTTATCTTGAAGAAATTGTGAAGAAAAGACTGTGTTTTTTAAAATTAGAATTAAAATTTAAAATAATTGATTAAAACTATGTTGAAACTATTAAAAAATTTAGAAAATATTTTAAAAAATTGTCGGTTTTTAGCAGTAAATTAAAAAAAAAATACCAAAAACACCTCTTTCATTTTCCCATATATTATTGAAGTATGTCTATTAATCTTCCAGAATTCAAAAACTTTGATCAAACTACGTTTCCCTCTTTGAGTTATCCCTTTTTAAAAAATTATTTAAAAATCATATTTCACATATGAATAGGTCCCAAGGCAGGTACCCCTAAAAACTAACCGATTTCAAACATTTTAAGTACATTATATTACTTTATATTTTAAGCTGTCTGGCCGATATTTGTAAAAAGCGGTCATTCTTTGTGTGCACCCCCCAAACAAAATTATGTAAAAATATCAATATAGGTTCAATATAGGTTCAATAGTTGATCTTTTTAATAACCATGTTCCCCTTTGCACTCGTCGAGTCACAAACACATCTTGCCCCTGGTTTTCGACCTCTGTGAAAATGGCTTTAAAAAAGCGAAACAAAATATATGCACACTCGGTCTTATGTCAGATCATCAGTCTGGTTTTCGTCCTGGCCATAGCTGTTCTACCGCTATGGTTAAAATAATGGATGATGTTAGAATATCATTTGATAAGGGGCATGTGACTCTGCTCTGCCTACTAGACTTTTCAAAAGCTTTTGATACCGTGAACCACAACATACAATGCAAGAAACTCAAGTTTAATTTTGGATTTTCTGATAATTCAGTCCGACTTTTAAATAGTTATTTATGCGGTAGAACACAGAGAGTGAAAGTGGGCACTAGTTTTTCATCATATAGGCATACTTCTAATGGAGTTCCTCAAGGCTCGGTGCTTGGCCCACTTCTATTTTCTATGTTCATCAATGACATATTCAATCAGTGCAATAACGTAACAATGCATGCATATGCTGACGACCTTCAGCTGTATTTTTCCAGACCTGTAGGGTTAATCGAAGATCTATGTGTCAGAATGAATGAAGATTTGGACACTGTAGCAGAATGGGCTAAAGCTAACCAACTTACGCTCAACCCGCAAAAATCGTATGTCTTACCTATCTCTAATATCTTCTTATCAAATCTCGATCTTGCCCCAATCTTTCTTAGCAATGTTGAATTAAAAGTTGTTAGTAAGGTTAAAAATCTTGGCTTCCAAATAAATACATCTCTGTCTTGTGTAGATCACATAAACTCTTGCGTGAGTAAGGTCTATTTTGTATTAAGAAACCTGAGAATGACTGCAGCATTTGTTCCCGTAGAAACGAGACGAAAACTATTCTTGCAGCTGCTGATGCCTATAATCACTTACTCGGAAGTCGTTTATAGCAATCTTGATTCACGGTCATCTCACAAGCTCCTAGTTGCTCTGAATAATGCTACCCGTTATGTTTATGGATTGTAGAAGTTTGACCATGTGTCACTTTTCCGCACAAAATTACTTGGTTGCTGCTTTTTTCGTTATCTTGAAGCGAAAAATTGCTTATTCCTGCATAAGATTATTTATTCGCGCTGCCCACATTACCTTTTCGAAAAACTGCAGTTCTGTAGGTCAGTTCGAAGTATGAACCTCTTGATACCAAGTCATCATTATAAAAACTCTAGCAGGCTTTTTTTCGTCAGTGCAATTAGACTGTGGAATTCTTTACCGAATAACATTAAAGTAGTTTCCAACCACAGAGCCTTCAAGCGTTTAATTTTTGAATACTTCTCATAACTCTTATCTATCTTCTTGCTTTCTATCCTCTCCTATTTCTCTTCTTAACTACTTCATTTTGAATTGTTAAATATATAAGCTTATCATATCTTTTATATCAATAGCCATTCTCACATTATATAATTATTTTGTTTGCATTTTTAATATTGCTTAAACTTGTTGCATATTATTTTTCTCATTCGTAATTAATTTAATTTCTAGTTCTTAATCAGGTTTAACATAAGTAAAACCAATTGTAATTTAACTTTTTTTGCGGCACTCAAAAGACTTGTTCTTATATGCCAACATATTTGCTCAATAAATCTAAATCTAATCAAAGGAGGTACCCCTGAAAACTAGCTTATTCCTGCCATTTTAGATACACATCAATTTATTTTTATTATAAGAAGTCAGACCAAGTTTTGTTAAGATCGGTCAGTTTTGTGTGTTCCTCCCATAGAAAATTGTGCAAAAATATTAATATAACTCCCAAGGGTGGTACCCCCAAAAACTAACCGATTGCAAAAATTTTAAGTACACATCAATTACTTTATATTCTAAGCTGTTTGACAGAGTTTTGTTAAGAGTGGTTAATGTTTAATTGTACCTCCCATACAAAATTATAAAAAAGAAATAAATAAAGGTTCAAAGGAGGTACCTCTAAAAACTAACCGATTCCAACCATTTAAGGTACACAACAATAACTTTATTATTTAAGCCGTCAGGTCAAGTTTTGTTAAGATCGATAAAATTTTGTGTGTACCGCCCTCCCGTACAAAACTATGAAAAAAAATTAATAAACGATTTAAACCATTTTTAGTATTTTTCTTAGATAGCTTAAACTACACTCTAACAAAAATCCACGGGAATCTGCAGCAATTATTGCTGGCAACAGATTTCCTTCAAAATTCAAAATATTTCACGCTAGAATAGCGTAAAAACTTTGTCCTACAATTATTGCTCTCGCACTCTCTTTAAAAACTCTCTTCTAAAATTATCTCGATCAATCTTGTCTTCGCTTACAAAAGAACGCTAGATATGCGTAAGTTTTATATAATGAGACACTTGTTCGAATAAACTCTTTGAAATCATATGGCGTTAAATAAAAGGTTTTTATTTTAGGTCAAGCGTTACCAGTGCTGCCAGAAAAGGAAATTTTCACCGTTTTGCGGGAATTTTCAACGAAAAGGGACAATGGAAATAACACTTTTAAAAACGGGCAAAATTTGGTTGGAAAAGAGTAATTTTGTCACAAAACCAACAAACTATGCTAGGAATTTTTCAACATCTTGTGTTTAAATACATTTTGAAGTAATCTGAGTCATCTTAAGTTTTAATTTAATTTTAATACTATTTAAATTAGCCTGCTTGTTTAATATAAATTCATTTAGATTATCAGCAGCTGTAAGCTCAGACGTAATTTTTTCTCTGTTCAGCGTAATTTGATGTATTTGCTTGGCAAACTATACGGATCCTATCATTTGGAAAAACAAAATATATCCTTCATTAATTCCGTGGTGTTCCTATTTATTTAAAAAAAATCTTAATATATATCGACTTAGAATATATGTCACTAAGAAAAATTGATTTATTAAATTTTCTTACACAAGATGTGCAAAATTTGTTGGCATCATGTTTAAAGCTTAGAACTAGATTTTTATTACCTGTAAACTACAAACTGGGGTAAATATTTACCCCACGAGTTTCTTCTTCGTAAAATAGTCCTAAAGCAGAAAGACTCTTAAGTGCATTAATTTATTTGTTTTTTCACGCCAAAGAGAATGGTAAAAAGCAAATTTAATTTTACTAAAGTTTACTTGGTGTAAAATCTATTGAAATAGCTAAAAGTACAGAAAAACGGTCAAATCGTCATTTAACAAACAAAAATAAGTAACTCTATTTCTGAACAACCAATTTTCAAATCTTAAGCAGGATTTTAAAGAGGAAACATAAGGCTTTAAGAAAAAGAATAACAACATAATGTTTTGATAAAAGAGTCTGTTTATTTGAGACTCTGAAAATTTTAAGAAAAAGTCGTAATCTTATATATGGAAAGGTCATATAAAAATCCTTGCAATATTGCTTTTCAAAAATATATTTCGGTTTTTGTTATGCAAAAAGTAAAAAAAGTAGTACAGAGTGTGTAGTTGTAGGGTTTAAAATGAAATTTGCAGATACAAGTGAAATGTTTCCAAAAACTAAAAAAATTTATTTCGTTCATTTCTTCTCTTCCGAATAGCTGCGCATGCCCTGAAAGCGCTTTTTGCCATAAATTTGATTAAAACTATTATAAGAAAGCCGTTAGGTAACTGTATCGTAAATAGTATTTTACACACCAAAATACATATGAAAAATTAAAACTGCATAAGATTAAAAATCAAAAGAAAGTGTTTGCAGTTAAACTCAAGTAATATGTAAAAGTAATAAATGTGATATATTTATTAAGGCATATTTTTAATTATATTAGTAATGTTTGTATTGTTATGGTTTGTATTAAAAAAAAACACTGAACTTTAGAAAAGGGGGTAAAACGGGAAAATGTTAAGGGAAACACGGGAAAAACTTATTGAAATTAAGAACAAAAAGGGAATGATATCTTCCAAAATCTGACAACACTGAGCGTAACACCCGCTCCAATAGCGTAAAACATCGCTGCTGGTTTTTAGGATTCTCTGAGCGATAACACGCTGAAATAGAGTGAAAAATAAAGAAAATGTACATTTTTTAGGGCTTAGAGCGACAAAATGCAGATAAAATACTCGTATTTATAAAAAACGCTGAATTTTAAACAGAATTGAAAAAACCCGCTGCTTAGCGTGATATTTTTACAAAATCGTAAAATTTCACAACATTTATTGTAGTTATTTTTCAATCAGTTTTTAAAATGTAACTAAGCATACAAAATTTCATTAAAATCGAACTACTCCTTGTATTTGTTCTTCACTTTTGTATGGGCTCGCCCTACTGTGCAAAATGGCAATTTTAACTCTCTGAGATTTGCCAATGTTTGCAGAGAAGTTGTGGCCGAACAAATATTTTAATTCAATTGAAAAAGCATTCTGTCTGAGCTAGGGTTTGAACCGCGGTTCTAAAGCTTACGGGCCACGCACTCTACCAGTAGGCTACGGCCACCACCTACTTTATATTAGATATTATATTTATATAATTATCTTATAATTCTTACATTTGCGGGCAATGTTTTTGAACTCTTTTTGAGTTCTTACATTTACTATTTACTAGCTGATATACCCGGTGTTGTGAAAACCCGTTTTCACTGCAATGGAATCTTTAAAAAAGTGTTTGTGTAAAAATTGTAAGTGAAGTGAATCTATAAAAATGCAGGCTTTTCTCACTCACTCTGCGGCAAGTGAGAATTCTACCGATTTGTATAAATGACAATAATGTTGCGTACTATTTAGTTGCAAGTACTCGAAATATACCTTTAAGAATCATTACTTTCGCTTAGGTTGAATTTTTTATTGATTAAAATATTTTGTTGATATTTTAAAACGTTTTTACTTTAAAAATAATGCAATTTAGAAATAAGGTCTATTTACATTGTAAACAATTTTAGCAAAACAATATTTGTTAGAGCAATGAAAAAGTACCCGGTTACAAATATTTGCTAAGTTTCGTTGCATATCACTGAGTGTTAAATTATTAACATTCATAATTGTTGGTTATTTCCGCAAACATTACAGCACATTATTATTATATAATTCATTTTCTTAAACTCTTCCTTCATTCATTTTTAACAGCAAGACAATCACCTCTTGTGGCGGCCGTAGCCTAGTGGGTAGAGTGTGTGGCCCCTAAGCTAAAGAACCGCGGTAGCCCGGGTTCAATTCCAGCTCAGACAAAAAGTTTTTTCAATTGAATTAATTTTTCTGTTCGGTCGTCACCTCTCTGCAGACAATGGCAAACCTCAGAGAGTAAAAATTGCCATGTAAAGCTTCTGGAGAACATAAGCCGTTCGGAGTCGGCATAAAACACGTAGGTCCAGTTCTTGGTAATTTGTGATCAAACATTTAATAACACGCACAACACAATTGAAAAATTGAATCAAGGTCAAAGTCCTTCCAAGAGCTGAAATGGCCAGTTTATTTTTTTTAATCACCTCTTTATTAAAAAATTTTAGCGCACAAAAAATAAAAAAAAGTGAGTAAGCAGCTACTCGATTTGTGTTCTTTTTCATCACTGTCCAAATTTTTATCGATTTCAACGTAAACAAACAATAGCTCTCACGAAATCGTTAACTAAGGATCAATACAGCATGACGTCACACAAATCGGTAACTTGCATTTAACGTTTCATCTTCTTAGTGTTAATTACCTTCCGTTTCATTTCCTAAATTTACGCTCTGTCTAAGCCATGGCAAAAAGTTTGAAGTTTTACTTAGACATGCTAAACCATAACCTTAATTCAGCAAGAATGAACATATTCTCTCTGAAATATACTTTGCTTACTTTCCTGTAAATAAGCGCCTGGACTGTATAATTAAATTTTTTTCTTAAACTTTTTAATATTTCAATGTTTTTTTCGAAATCTCAAAAATAATTTTATTATTGACTTCTTACAAGCTGTTTTTCTTACCTCCCCACTTTCCTCCATCACCGGTGCACCAATGAACATGGTTTTTATGTGAAAACTTTTGCCAGCCAGCAATTCAAAGTATTCGCTTACATCAACAACAACAACAACAACAACAATGTTGAACAATAATTTTCACTTCATTACAAGCAGTTAATAAAAATCTGTTCCAAGGCCAGCAGAACACGTAACGATAAATACACAACCATTTCTCGTGTTGGTAAATGTTGGTCGCGGGCCCTGATGGGTGGGTGGTATGTCCTCTTTGTTTACCTTTACTTGGACTTTTATTAAGTAGCGTTCGTCAGAAGTTTTTGCAAAATTAATTAATTTTACTAATGCTGTCAAATGTTTTCTACGTTTGTAGAAAGTCATAAATAAATCAAAATAAGTTCCTGGAAACATTTGGTGTTTACTTTAGTTAACAAGAGATTTTTTTTATTCTATTTTTACTTGAATAAAAACTTTTAATTTTGACAAATTGCAGGATGTGGACATTTTTTTACTTGTTATAACTTGTGCACATGACAAAAAAAAATTATTAAAGTTCATTAAAATATTGGTTTTTGAAGTTTAAGTTAAGACAAGTAGCAGATATGTAGATGACAAATTAATCACTTCATCAGAAATCTTTGTGATACACTGCACCACAGAGGCGATGCGATTTTAAGTGTAAATTTCTCAGTTTTTCCTCCATTTCATATTTGCACATTTGTTGTTGTATTTTTGTTTTACTTTAGTCTTTATGCTTATGTTACATAACAACTATCAAACAAGTAGAATTTGTATTTAAAATCAGGTATGATTTAAACTATCAAACATTTTGAATTTGTATTTAAATCATATAAAATCAACATAATAAATAACAAGGTCATTTAGAAAAAACCTTAGTCTTTAAAGACTTTTAAATAAAACAGTTAATTTTAAGAGATTTTTGAGATTTTTATTTCATTAAACTCTTTTTAAGTCTAGTAATTTATTTGTTGAATATGAATCTTTCTTATAGTTGACAAGATTAACAAAATCAATTGGTGACTGGTAATTTGTCATAAGTAAACACATTTTTAATTTTTTCGCGGTTTTTTTATTGTAAAACTTTTATAAAATTAGAGTCTAAAAAGACTCTTAAAAGTAACTTTTTAAAATAAAAGTCTTTAAAGACTTATAAAAAGTTTTAAGGAAAATAAAAGTCTTTGGAGACATACTTTTAAGCTTAAAAGTTAGAAGTGAGGGAAAACTTTTACAAGTATTTTTAAAAGTAAAGTTCAACTCTTAACTTATATTTTTATAAATAAAATTTAAAGTCATTTTTAATTTTTTTAGTTAAATAAAAATGTTAATAGTCGGACTTAACTTAAAAAATAAAACTTTTAGGAGCTATTTTCAGGCTCTGATATTAGCTAAATTGACAAATTTTGATTTCATACGATCGAAACCATCCAAATTATAGACTTTTTATTGATTTTTGGGCGGTAAAAGTGGGTGTGGAAAATTTTCTTACACTATCTCGTAGTCGAAACAAATCAAGTGCCAAAACTTCAGCGCAATCGACCCAGTAGTTAATTTTAGTGATTTATCAGAAAGTGGGCGTGGCTATAGAGCAATCTCGCCCATTTTTAGTACAGTTCCCGAAAGTAGCCATACAAACTAAATAACCAAATTTTTGTCTTAGACTGCCAAAACTGCCCGAAATATAGTATTTTCACTTATTTCTGGGCGGAAAAATTTGTTCAAAAATTCGTTTAAAAAAAAAACTATGACCCCTAGGCAGGTGAAATGTATGAGCTGGTCCTAATAATTTTTCCCCTTAACATTTTTTCTAAGCACCAGCACTCTATCTGGCACCCTTCTGGGGATCACCATACAAAAAACACAAAAAAAATATTGCAGAAACGTGTTGAACGAGACACGAAATATTTGCTTTACAGAGACTCGTTTGACGATTTAAAAAATTTTACTCTCAATATCAAATCGCCGACTAGAAAGTTTCACTTCAAAAACTTGCAAAACTTGGTCCCGCTTTTCACTCGGCAAAAATTGCCTTCGCCACAAGTAGTTCTTCGATTATTCGCAAGCATGAGACGGTTGATGAAAGTCCCCTTTCAACCCGAGTAGTCAACAAACTGCTTGCGGCGAAAGCAATTATTGCTCATAGAATTGCCGAGTGAAAAACGGCTACTTCTGAAGGTGGTCAGTGAACCCGCCTTAAGGCCCCTATAGACGAGCAACTAATCGCACAACTGGTTGATAAACTGGTTGATGAAAATAAGTAGTGTGTAGGTGGGTTTTTGGTTTGTTTTCAGTTTTTCAACCAGTTTTGCAATCAGTGGCTGAAAATCAAAAAGTTTTGATATTTTCGGCAGAAGCTCAACGAATTGATCAACTAATTGCCGTGTTTTTAGCAAACTCAGCAACCAAACGAAAAACTTAATTTTTTATTGGGTGTTGGAATTAATTTTAAAGGTTTTTTTTCGGTTTTTGAGCATTTATTTAGAAACAACGGTACAATGTATATTATTCAAAGTATTGTCCATCGTTAGCTACAACATTTTCCCATCTTTCTGGCAGCATATGGATTCCGCGCCGGAAGAACGATTCGTCTTTTGAGGCAATCCACGAATCGACCCATTTTTTGGTATCCTCGTAAGAAGTGAAGCGCTGCTCAGCCAAGCCATGCGTCATCGATCTGAATAGGTGGTAGTCGGAAGGGGCTATGTCTGGGCTATAAGGCGGGTGGGGTAGCACATCCCAATTCAGCGCCTCCAACGTTTCCTTGACGGTTCCTGCAACATGTGGCCGTGCGTTGTCATGTTGAAAAACCACTTTGTCGTGTCTTTTGGCATATTCCGGCCGTTTAACCTTTAATGCTCGGCTCAATTGCATCAATTGTTGTTGGTAGCGTTCCCCAGTGATGGTTTCGTTAGGTTTTAGCAGCTCATAGTACACGACACCCTTCTGATCCCACCAAATACACAGCATAAGCTTGGCGCCATGAATATTCGGCTTGGCCCTCGATGTTGATGCATGGCCGGGTGGTCCCCACGATTTTTTTCGCTTAGGATTATCGTAATGGATCCACTTTTCATCGCCAGTGACAATACGATGCAAAAAACTCTTCCTTTTATGCCGTTGAAGCAGTTGTTCGCACATGCAAAATCGCCGTTCAACGTCTCTCGGCTTCAACTGGTACGGCACCCAATTTCCTTGCTTTTGAATCATTCCCATGGCCTTCAAGCGTTTGCCGACCGTTGGTAAGTCGACTCCCAATGATTCTGACAATTCTTGAAGGTTTTGACACGGGTCTTCATCGAGCAAAGCCTCCAATTCCTCATCTTCAAACTTTTTCGGCTGGCCCGGACGCTCTTTGTCTTCCGTATCAAAATCACCACTTTTAAACCGACGGAACCAGTACTCACAAGTAGAAATCGATGGAGCATAGTCCCCGTAAGCCTCAGTAAGCGTGCGTTGTGCTTCAACCGCTTTTTTCTTCAAATGGAAGCACAAAAGTAAACCTTCCCGCAAATTGCGTTTTGTTGGAACGAAAGTCGACATGTTCACAGAGAAAAAAATATATGTTGTTTACACTTCAGTGGAATGACACATAATAAAAAAAGAAGCTTAGACAATGTGCTTTGAAATGAATATAGTCACAGGTGTGCCCGATGCGATCTATTGATAGTAACGCCATCTCTTAGAAAACCTTTAAAACTAATTCCAACTAATTGAACTAAATTTAAACAACTGCCACCAATTGAAAGTTGTGTCTGTAGGAAAAAACACCAACCAGTTGATCAACCAGTTGTTCGATTAGTTGCTCGTCTATAGGGGCCTTTAAACGAGCACAAAACATGATTTCTTTTGTTGTGGTTTTTTCTTGCGGTCGTAAACAAATTCACCGATTGTTATTGCTGCTACCGCGACTTCAAAATTAAAATTCTACAGAACAGCAGCAAAAGAATTTGTTGACGTCAAAATTTTTTTTGTAAGCAGTAGTAGCAGTCGGTGAAGCGGGATACATTTGTTGCTGTTTTTGTTTTTGTTTACGACCGCAAGCAAAAACCACAAACAAGCAAGTAATGTTTTGTGCTCGTTTACCATAACACTATCATTCTGTTTCTTCGTCGTGTTAGGGATAGTGTTAGTGATTGAAAAGAAAAGTGATATTCGAACAAAGCGGAATAAAGGCGGCGCTTTTTATAAAAAACAAAACCAATCAAAAACGAACCGTTCGTTAAGGTTTATTCCATTCTCTGGGTATGATGAATATGGAATAATGTGGAGCTTAGTTTAAAGCATTTAAACCTTTATTATATTGCAATCTATTATTTTAATTATTACATGAATTTAATTGTGAGCTTTAGATCAAGTAATCAAGTTAGCATTTGGTTGTGAAATTAGCCACCTTTCAGTTAAAAACACTAGCTTCTAGCCAAGCAAAATCTCGTTTCAATTCTATGGTGCATTTCGACAAATTGTCAAACACCAATGAGTATTGAAATAAATAAGAAGCAACTGGAACAGATGGCAACCTTAGAACAGTTGATGGCTGTGATCTCTGATCAGCTTACTGCTTTAAATTGTCATATGATTAAGTAGCCGATTTAAACGTGCAATTCCTAGGTTTTTTTTCAAACATGAGTGAAATTATATACGACTTTAACAGTGAGTTGATCACAGCTCAATCACTTGAATACTAATGAAGAGGAAATGCAACAATTTCCGAAACAAACTGTCTAGTTAGCTAAGTGATTCACTCTATACAGAGTTGTTGTTGTTGTTTATATAACTTTAAAATTTAAAGATCGAAAGTATGAAAATAGATTTAGCCTGCTTTGCCGAAATAGTAGTATTAAGTTTTCTGATTATCTATAATTAAACGATTCCAATATCTCCACTTTTTCTGTAAAAGTTTCAAGTTGACCTTGCATCACGCACCGTCACGGTCGTCCACACATTTTTTCCGCTCTTTCATGCGATAACTAATACTCTTTAATCGTATTGTTAGGTTTTGATACAGATCTTTTTTAACTTTTGTAAATAACTGTATTCATAGTGGGTATTTCATTATTAATTGTAATGATTAGATCACCAAATTAATTACTTTTAAACGATTTAACGAGCTCTAAACTATCCTCTTAAAATTACACATTTTTGTAATTTAAGTTTTTTTACTTCACAAAATGACTTAAACTAAAACCTTTTTATTTTATTATTTCTATTTGAAATAATGACTCTGAAACTAAGGTCACTGGTGTCTGTTGCTGTTGAATTATCAGCATTTTTAGCAATTGTCGTGATATTAGGAACAGCAAGTTTTAGTGACAGCCAACGGGTAAGGCAAACCTTTTTTTTAATATCTAAAAAAGAAACTTTGAAATGCTCATATTTAATACTTTGTTAAAATATTTCAACTTTTAGTTGTTGATGAATAAAGCCATTTTTACCATGCCACAACTTCGCTGCTTTGCTTTAGATGAAAGTATCATAAAGATTAACAAATGTGAGCTAAAGCCAATCAATCGCACTCTTAAAATTATTAACCTGCGGGTTTTGCTTTTGAAGACTGTTAAGAAGAATGTTTTTGTACGTTTCAATTAATTTTACAAATTCAATAGATCTTAACCTAGGTTATTATTACTTGTTAAAAGGTACACTTTCGTGTTCTGAAAAAAGCTTTGGGTGGCTTCAAACCCTTTGGCATCGATGTCACTATAGATGGATGCAAATATTTGGCAGGAAAGAGAAATCCGGTTTATGATTGGTTTTACGATATTGTCATTTCCTACACAAATTTCAATCATACCTGTCCTTATGAGAAAAATGTATGTATATAAATTTTTTACTTTAGTTCAGGGGTATTAAGTTAATATTAAACATTTCTTTCAGTTCGAATTTATGGGTAAATATCCTTTGAACCAACTGAAGCTCCCATCAGTTTTTCCAGATGGTGAATATCGTGGCGAAATTACATTGGGCTTAAGTGGAGTGCAATTTATTGAAATTCATTTCTATCTTATAATACAAAATCCCTAAATGGAAAATTGTGATATTTTTATTTTTGCATTATGTGTATTATTTTTGCATTGCCTTGCAGTTTATTTTTTGTAATTTTCTTCTAAGAAGTTCATTACTATTTTTTTGTTATACATTTTATTTTGAGTAACTTTTAAAGAATTTTGAAAGTTCTAAATTATAAATATTACAAAAAATTTTTTTTATAAGAAGATGATTTTTGGTTTTTATTATAGCAGCTTTACTATAGCTGATAGCATTTATAGAACACGCATATTGCATATAAAATAGCTAATTGAACGGATGAAATAAAATTGTGTGAACAAGCGAGAACGATATACAAGCGCAACCAGCTTGCACTATAAATACTTTAAACTTTTCACATAATGGTTGTTGTCAGGTCATCCCAAAGAGGTCATTTATAGGTTTTCAAAAATCTTCGAAGAACTTGATTTGAAAGTTATGGTAAGCTACAACTTTCATAAAGATAGAGAAAAAATATTAAAAATTCTGTTGCTGATTAAATTTATGAGATTAAAAAGTTCATAGCCATTGCCGAATTGAGCAGTTATGGGGCTCACAGCAGCAATTATTTGCAAGGCTCTTTTCTATAGAATTCTAGAGGTATTTTCTTTTATCAAGAGCAGACATGAGCTTCCAGAAGCTCAATAGGCTCAGTTGGCTCAGCTAAAAATTTGTTTTGTTTTATCAATTTTGTGTTTGCACATTTGTAAAAACAAAAACACGTACAAGAAATAACAACAAAACCGACGTTAACCAAATACCTAACTTGGTAACAACAACAAATGCTTGCAAAGGTATGCAAGCCTTACTCAATGGCGTTACGCTTGAGATGTTTGTGCCGTTACATGTGTTGCACACAATCACACATGATTTGTTTTTGTTTTGCTGGTCAATTTTTTTATAGAAATAGAAAATCAGTGTTACCTTATTGGGGTTTTTTATTGCATTAACATTTTTTATTTTGTTCTTTTTTTTTTGCAACGATGAGCAAAAGCAATAATGGGGATAATTTTGGGTTTGATTTAAAAAAAAAACATTGGCTCACTAAATTAATTTTACTACTCATGACTGATCTAGAGGTCTTGCGCAGTGTTTTTTAACGAGATTAGGGTCGATGTATGAAATTTAAGCTTAAGCCGGTGTTGAAAACTAAATAAAAAAAGAAAACTATCTTAACAAGTGGGATAGAAATGAAGTCAAGCTGATTCACACAGTTTTTTTAAATTTTCAGCTTCGGCTTAAGCTTAAGCGTTCACTATAAATGCAGCCTAAGATTGCGGGATAAGTTATCGCATTGCTTGAAATCCCGGAATATGTTAATGACACTGCAAACAAAGATGTTTGTTCTGAAGAAAGTTCTAGTTTAAGCGAACTAAGCTCTGGGTCTGAAACTGCTTCATCTGCCACTTCATTCGTTTTGCCACTTTACGGAAGAATTTAGAGCAAAAATTTTTTATACAGATTTATAGCTCAGAATCAAAAACTGCTTAAGATATACTCTCAGTTTCATATTGATTACTCTTGAGTTATTAGGATTTTCATTTTGGTTTTTTTAACAAAGTTATTTCTTTTATTCTGAGCAACAACTTTGCTGAACAAATTTATATGAACAATTGCATCTGGGTCTTACAAAAAGTCGTAAAAAAATAAGAATGTAGTATTTTTAATTTATGTAAGGTTTAAAGCCAAATAAAATTTAAGAAAATAGCTTTAAATAGAAAGGGCCAGTTACAAAACAAAACTGAAGTTTTTGAGCAACTGACTCTTAATATCAGTTAATAAGATACAGTATATTCAACTGCCAAATATATGTAAAGGGTTCGTCGTATTTTATGTCGGTACGTAAACATTAAATAACTTTGACATTTATCAGCTGATTGATTTGATTGGACTTTTTTTATAAACTTCAATTCAGTACAATTTTACACACCGAAAAAAGCGTAATTTTTCTTCAGAGAAGCCGGATGTTGGCTCATTATCTCTGCACTTAAATGTGTGGAAAAGGTCTGGGCAGTTACTGGTTTCAACAAAAATTCAAAACAGTGCAGTTTCTACAACGAAAGCTCCCTGGAAGTGCGATGCCAAAAAAAGGCGGCATTGACTGGCCACCCAGATCTCCAAATTTTCCAGAGCTACAGTACCCCTCCGGACTTCTTTTTGTGGGGTTATTTGAAAAGCTATATCGCCCGAGATGCTCGAAAAAGTGATGGATAAAGCAGCAAAAAGGGCATATTTGCCAATAGAGGCGGCCACTCGATTGATATTGTATTAAAAACTTACTCCAAATAAATTTTGAAGGACCAAATGACCAAATAAAATAAAAAGTTCTCATATATGAAAATCGATTGATTTTTATTAGGGAAGGTTTTACCTCATTTTGTCGAAATTTTGGCTGATTTTTAAGGAAGGGTTGTGAAATAACGGATAGAAATATTTGAGTGAAACTTTTTTATTTATTACATTTTTATTAAATTTCAAGAAAAAATTGACAGGAAACTGCGTCGCACAGTGGCTTGGTCCCATACGATATACATCTATAAATAGAAATAATAGTCGTAGAGTAATAAAATTATGATTGTGAGTTAGATTTAAAAATATAAAACCGTAAAGCTTAAAAAAATTAAACCCATATATATATATATATATATATATTGCGCAGAATTGAAAAAATATTTTCGGTCACGCCCACCACAAAATTTTCTCTCTAAAGTGTACTTTTTACAAATAGCAGCTTTATCGTGACATTGCATTTTTAACGATATGAAATAGAGGTTGTCGTTGTTCTAGAAAAAAAATTTTATTATATTTTTCGCCTTTTCAACCTAAGCATAAGAGCATTGTACAAAAAATTGGAATTTAAATCAATAAAACTCGTTTTTTTACACAAAACGCATTTAGTTTTTCGTTCATACAAACTGTTTTGGCAAGTTTTGGCAGCTAATTTTTTCAAGTTTTAGTATTAATCCAATAATGATGTTAATCTAAACGAGCGCACACCGGTCGACACCGGAATATAGTTATTCTCTGCCAAAAATGACATTAAAATATTTTTGGAGTTTAAACTATAAAAACATGTTTGGCTTAAAAAAAAACCATGATTTCTAAGTCTAACTATGTAAGTTCCTTACTTCATATTATTTCTTTAAGAATGAAAAAACCACACCACATTTTTTCCAGTGGTTCACATGTTATTTAATTTAAAATTTAGCTCTTGTTACCAAGAGTTATTACCAAGAGCTTTATTATATAACAATTTTGATGGTTTCTGTACAAAAATCCTGTAAAGATTTCACCAAGACCATTTGGAAACATGCTAATTAGACAATTCTTAAAAAATAAAAAATTTAAGGTAATAGATCCGGGTGACAATACTTTAAAATACTAATATAAACATCTAAAAATTACAAACGATCGCATATTATTTTCTTGTTAAAAAAATTCACGAAAAAAACTTCAAAATTTCAGCCGTCACACTGGTCTACTACTTTAATATCGGCCATACGAAGCCATACATTTTCATATTTTTTCCACTTTTAAACCATTATGCGTTGCTGGAAAAAAAGAATTCCCAATTTTTGTGCAGGATATCTTGACTTTGGATAATCTGAAACAAAAAAAAATTTGGTAAGAGTTGAAGCATATAATTTCGGGATTACATCGAGTTTTAAAAAAAAAATTAATTAGAAACAAAATGGCAAAGTAAACATTAAAAAAGGCCTATAATTTCGGGAAAAAAGTAGATGTACAAAATTTTTAAAAACTTTTACAGAAAAAAAACTCGAAGTCATCCTGAAATTATGTGTTTCAACTCTTGCCAAATTTTTTTTTTTGTTTTGTTTAAGATTGTTCAAAGTCAAGATATCTTGCACAAAAAAATTGGACTTCTTTTTTTAGCGACGCAGTTCCGCGACGGAAATGAGGTCGCAAACAAAACATGAAAATATTTTGTTAACACAAAACGTAAGATTGATTCCTATCCTTCTTTTATGAAGCATAATTCTGTTGAGTCTGATAATGATAATAGTATTTGCAATCTTTTTGCTGACTTTTTCAAGACGACTTATTCATCATCGTCCTATGATTATTTAAGTTATCCTTTCAATATTCAATCTGGGCATATTTATTTTCCAACAATAGACACAAACACAGTCTTATCATTTTTAAAAAATATTAAATCATCATATAAAACTGGTCCTGATAACATACCTTCATGTATATTAAAATACTGCTGTGAAGAATTAGTAACTCCAATCTATTTACTATTTACTTCATCATTAAAATCCTGCTATTTTCCTGCAGCCTGGAAGCATTCATTTATCATTCCGCTGCATAAATCCGGAAATAGGTCTTTAATTGATAACTACCGTGGCATCGCAAAATTAAGCGCTTTGCCTAAACTTTTAGAGGCAATTATTACATCACGACTATCGCATAGCGTTAAATCTTTAATGTCTCCTTTCCAACATGGATTCCTTTCTGGAAAATCCACTATTACTAACCTTTTCGAATTTACATCAAAAACTATAGAAAACTTTGGAAAAGGCATACAGACTGATGTTATTTACACGTATTTTAGCAAAGCTTTTGACGTTGTAAATCACAAACTATTGATCTTAAAAATTACATCTTGTTGGCTTTCCTATACCATTGGTAAAGTGGATTGAATCTTACTTAAGCAATAGAACACAGTCTGTTATTTTTAAGCTCAAGAAATCACATGAGTTTCCTGTTACTTCAGGAGTACCTCAAGGAAGTCATCTTGGGCCCCTTCTGTTTATTTATTTTTATTTATTTATTTATTTAAATTTTCATTACAGGGAATAAATCCTTACGCTGAAGATTACTAGAATCTTATTTAAAGAGCATAAGTCACTAAAGGTGAAATTAATATCTATATATTTAAAACTAAACTCAAGTTAGATGTAATATATATTTAAAAATTAAAGTGAAATTAGATTTAAAAATTAAATTAAAAATTAAATCCAAAATTTAATTAAAACTTAAAATAAAATCTACAGAAAATTAATAGAATTTTAGAAGACTTTAATACAAATATTTAAACAAATAGATACAAACAGGTTTAATGCAGCAGATACACTAACAGAAATACTGACGATGCAAAAATTAACAATTAAAGTTCCTGAAATATTTTAAAAAGCTCTTTCTTAAAACGCGCGGCGTTGCAGATGTTTCGAAGTTGATGTGGAAGAGAATTCCAAAGACGTACTCCATAAAGAAAAAATTGTCGCTCTGATACTAAAAGATTGTGTCGTGTGTGTATTAGCTGTTTTGACCGTTGAGAGTGTGCAAATCTAAGTTTTTCAAAAAGATACGATGGCTCTTTTGTGTATATTATTTTATGTAAAAGTAGTAAAGTGCGAAAATCTAAAAGTTTATCAAAAGTCATCGAGCATATTTGTTTCGAGCGATGGGATATGTGATCGTATTTTTTCAAACAGAATATATATCGTGCAATGTTATTGTAAAGCATGTTTAATTTGCGTTTAGCAGCATAGTCGCAATTAGCGAAGATTTCGCACCCGAATAAAAGTGTTGGAAGTAAATATGTTTTGGCCAAAAGCATTCTTATGTTTTGTGGTGTAAAGTGCTGAGTTGACCAAAGTGAACGTAACATTCCGTACACTTTGCCAATAGTGAGATCAATGTGATTGTTCCACGTGAGAGTTTTATTAAATGTGATCCCTAAATTCTTTGCAGTACCAATATAGAGTATTTCAGATTTGTTTATTGTCACCTTTGGCAATTCGGAAAGATCTAGTGGCTTTTTGTATATTACCATACATTTGGACTTTGACGCATTCAGGCACAAACCATTTTTCAATGCCCAATTAGAAATATTTTCTAAATCAATATTTGTTTTTTGTATACACTGCGAAATTTCGTTTAGCGGGGAACTAGCATAAAGCTGAACGTCATCTGCATACAAGTGAATTGAAGAGTGTTTTAAAATTGTAAAGAGGTCATTAATGTAAATTGAAAATAGAAGTGGCCCAAGAACAGACCCTTGTGGGACGCCCCGTGTGAGTGGAAGGTGCCTAGATTGTGAGTTTTTGGTGCTAACTGCCTGTGTTCTTCCATCTAAATAAGTAAAAATAAGCTTTGTAGAAGTATAAGAAAAATTGTACATTTTTTGTAATTTGGTGCAAAGAATGCGATGGTTCACGCAGTCGAACGCCTTTGAGTGGTCAAGGAGAGTTAATAATGTAACTTCGTTGTTGTCTAATTTTGAGCGAATTTCCTCTGATACATTTAATAAAGCAGTAACGCAACTTCTATTTGGCCTGTATCCAGACTGAAATTCAGTTAATAAGTTTTCGTTTCTTAGAAATACATTTATTTGGTTTTTCAGAACTATCTCAAAAACTTTCGATAAGTATGGAAGTATTGCTATAGGTCTGAACTCATTATTAGATTTTGGAATAGGGATTATTTTTGCGGACTTCCAGCTGATCGGGAAGGTCGAAGTAGTTAGGATCGTGTTGAAGATATAGGTTACATACTGCAAGACCTTTGGTAGTATTATTCTGAAAAATTTAGGTTGTATGCCATCAAAGCCTGTCGCGTTAGACTTTACCTCATAAAAACTTTTTAAAACATCAGACTGATTAACACAAACAAATTCGAAGTATTTTTCCGAACAAAGAACGGAGGAAAAATTGTCATAGTGATTTGACGTTACTGTCGGAATTGATAAATCACAGAATTTCTCATTTAATAAATCAACATCAATTTCATCTACAGTGGCTGGATTGTGTTTACCTATGCCTATATCGCGTATGCGCTGCCATTTTTCTTTGCTTCCTACGGCTGTATCGAACGCCTCGGTATAAAATTCCAATTTTGCTTTCTTTATATTTTTTGCTACGACACTTTTTAGTTCGTGGTATTTTTTGTACAGATCCGGTGTTTTATATCTTTTCCAACGATTATATGCTGCATTCCTGTTTAGAATTTTACTGTGTATACTTTCGTTAAACCATGGTCGTTCTTTGCGTTTAATTGTTTTACTTCGAAGAGGAACAAATTCTTGAAAAAGATTGTAAACATTTGTTTGAAAATAAGAAACCATATCATCAACTGAAGCAATTTGGAATATAGCATTCCAATCTACATTTGATATTTGATTTTCTAGTAGCCCGTAATCAATATTTTTAAAATCGCGATAAGAAAACGTATGTGGCCTATCATTTAGATCAAAATCGTAAGAGAGAAAAATAAGATCATGTTTTGAAAAAACCGGCAAAGAAATTTGATCATAAGACTGTACTCTTGCAGATTCGTTTACAAAAAAAACATCTAAAAGTGTATCCGACGTTTGAGTAAAATGGGTTTCTACTTTTTATAAACGATTTGCCATCTGTCATAATGTACAATGCCATCTGTCATAATGTACAATATTTGAGTTTATAATAACTAAGCAAATATTTGCTTGAATTAAGTAGAAATTTGAATTAAGTAAAAATTTCCTATTCCAATTTATAATAACTAAGCAAATATTTGCTTGAATTAAGTATAGATTTGCTATTCCAATTTATAATAACTGACAAATATTTGCTTGAATTAGGTAAAAATTCGCTTTAGCAGTTTATTATAACTAAGCAAATATTTGCTTGAATTAAGTAAAAATTTCCTATTAAAATTTATTATAACTAAGCAAATATTTGCTTGAATTAAGTAGAAATTTGATATTCCAATTTATAATAACTAAGCAAATATTTGCTTGAATTAAGTAAAAATTTGCTTAAGCAGTTTATAATAACTCAGCAAAATTTTGCTTGAATTTAATCAAAATTTTGCTATTTCCTAAATACACGAGGAGTGATTGCAATTTAGCAATCTTTTTCTAAAATCACATTGTGATTGAGCAAACTTTTGCTGATTTGCTTTTAAGCAAAACATTTACTTGATTCAGGCAAATTAATTTTCTGCGTGTAATAAGTTCTTCAAGATAAGGTTCACGCTTAAATATATTATTGTACAAACCATTGAACTATGTTTTTATTTAATTAACTTCTCGCTTAAGCCGCCATATTGCAGCTTCCATTTTAAATGAAAAAAAAAACATTGCATTTAAAAGTCGACACTTTCAGAAATTTTAGAAAACCTAAATGTATCTACTCTTTTAATGCTGCCATATTGTGGCAGCCATCATGAATTTTCAGAGAACGAATAAAATTTAATAGCATATGCTTCATTAAAAACTTTTCAGCTAATAAAAGTTAGTTTTACTCAAAAATTTTAATGGCAGGTTTCGGAATGACCACTAAATTTTTTTTTTACCATAATATAAGAATTTTTCTAAAGTCACTTTGACCCCCTTTTTACCACGACATGCTGCTAAGCGTTCCTTTCTCCTACGTTGGTTGGAATTAATGTCACTCATACGTTTCGTTGATTACATTAAATATTACTCATACGCTCCGTCAATACGAAACATTTGAGCAAAACACGTACCAAACAAAGCATAAAAGAAAGCCAATTCATAAGTAATATTTAACTATCACTAAAACGGAAGAGAAAAATAACTTCGAAAAATCTTCAAAAGAATTAAATTGCATACTCACTAGAAACATATTTTCCAACACTTAATTTTCACGCATTCAAATTTACTTTTACCAACCGCAATACCACACTATTAAAGTGTGCGAGCATAACCTTCAGCTTCTCATACCGCCCACGGTAACACAACATTTATTAACACGCTGCTGCTGCTGAAATCTTTCTCACTGAGGTTGCATCGACTTGATTTCGAGTGGATTTGCCTTGAATTCATTGAAATGCTTTTTAGTAGCAAGTAGAAAGCATTTGGCATCAAGATAAAGCAATTGAAACCAAGAAAGCAGCAACAAAACCATACAACACAGCAATGGCAACACTTGTTATACAAATACTACTATGTATTATTTTTCAACATGAGGCCGCTGGCAGGACCGTATGCTGGAAGCTGGCTGACTGGTTGTAAGTTTGCATGATGATCTTTAAACATATGAATGTTTATTATTATAACTGCACACTGGTGTGTTTCGGTGTGAGTATGTTTTTGTGTGCGCGTTTGAGTGCGATAGTGTTTTAATCTTTAACATTGTACTGCTGATGCATGGCCCACATACGAATTGTTTATTTTTTCACATTGCTTTTACTGCAACTTTTTCTTTTATGTAAAAGTATGTTTTTATGCTTCATTTTTTTACACTTCTGCTGCTTTGCGTACTCTATGCGCTGTTGCAACACTGTGTGAGTTAATGCGCCCTAAAGTAGACTTCATAAATGTAAATAAAACAGAACAAAACTATAACAACAGCGCTGCTGACGGTTGTCGCCTATTCGTGCGAACTCATTTTGATGCCACCAACAAAAGCAGTGCGTACAACTTTTGTGCACCATCAACTCTGGCAGCAACTCAGGAGAACAACAACAACTCTGACAAAAACTAAAACAAAAACAATAACAATAACAAAAGTGATAAAACGACATGACCTCGAAATTCACTTAAACAATATTAAAGCATTTTGCACTTTGTAAAAAAAAAAACAAATAGAAAACAACAAAAATTGTACTTTGCCTAAGTAGTAGGCCATGGTTATGTCAGGTAGGTTGGGTGAGTGTCGCTTATAATAAGTTGTAGCATCCAGAATAAAGCTTGCTTATTGGATCTAGGTCAAGCGTAGAAATGCTTGTTTTTAAACTTGAATAGTTAAAATTTAGGAAAATTTTAATTTATGCAAGTATACGGGAGCCATTAACTTTTTAGGTAAAAGATGACTTCTATCGAAAAATAAAAATTAAAAACATTATATATCGCAACATAGTCTTTTTTAGATTAAATTCTAAAAACAATCAAAACCAATCAAAAATAATCCTTCAAAGTATTCGGACTATTTTTTTTTATTACATTTGATGCTTTTTGATTATTTTCCTCATTGCAAGTAATCATGATTATAGTTTGACTAGCTGATATACCCGGTGTTACTCGAGAGTCTATTATATAAAAATTTTAATATACACTTTTCGATTAAATGTTTTTGTAAATTTTGGAATTTTGTAAAAACGTGTTAAATTTAAGTTTGAGACCACTATAAAAATATTAGTTAAAAAAATTTACCAAGCTTTTTTAACGAAGAAATAATTTTATCACTGTTTTTTCACAATCCAAAACTGTTTTTTAGTTCTAAACTGAATTTACTGGTTACTGGTAAGCGTGTTACTTGCACTTCGCTAATGAAAATAAAATTTGTAAAAAAAAAGAAAATGGACACCAATCTTCCTAAATTTTTTAGTAGTTTTTCCAATTGGAAAATAAAAATAAGATTGTCTCTAAATTAAAAATTAATATAAATTGAGTCTGATAGTTGATGCAATTTCTTAAATCTTCTGAATTCCTTTTTTATACGAAAAATTGTACAGTCGTTTCTTAATGTAAATTAACAAGAAGGTGTAAGTTAAGAAAGCCGTCGCTTTTTAATTTTTATTATAGTATATACAGTAACCTGTTACAATATTATCGATGTAAACAGTTGATCGACATAAATCCAGCTGAAAAATCTGCAAGAACAGTGCAAGAAGTGCCATTATGGCTGTGTGCGAATTGATCTAAATGCGACCTAAACTAAATTGGGTCGATAGGGCAGTGCTTCCTAAATAATTTAGGAAATAATCGAGCTACCTAAATGCTTCCTAAATTAGGAAGCACTGCCTTATCGACACTATTTAGTTTAGGTTGCATTTAGATCAATTCGCACACAGCCTATGCTATTTGCTGCAAGTTTACGCTGTGTGCGAAAAGAACTAAATTGAATAACAGATACCGAAAAAATATTGGAACCGTGTCGGTAATGCAGTACTTACTTCCAATTTATAATATTTTCCAGCATACTTTTCAGCATACTTTCGGTTAGTACGCAATTGAACCGAAAAATTTGTTCAATGCACGAATTTTAAAACAAAACTCAGTTTTATTAATAGTCTGGTATGAAAAAATAGATTTTTAGCCATAACTTTTCATTGGAAAGAGATATTGGGGTAATTTTTTCACATAAATTATTTTTGAGACTTGAATTTTTTGTAAAAAATATAAAAACAACATTTTGGAAAAAATAAATTTCGCGAAAAAAATTAAAGGTGGTACTTGTTGTTTTGATGACAAACAGTAAAATAATTTTTGCGCTTAGCTGGAAGAATTTTTGCAAATAAATGCTATGTCATATGAAAGGTAGCCAGATGTGCAATTTTTAATTGATTTCATTTTTACAACAACAACAATTTTTGAGTCATTTTTTGAGTAAAAAGTCAATATTTTGGACCTTTTTTGACATAATCATAAAACATATATACACTGACTTAACGGTACAGTTCAACCTATTTTTGTGAAGTGATTTTATTGAACTTTTGAACAAACAAAATTTGAATGAAATATATTAATGGACAGCGGAGATATTTGCATCGAAAGACCAAACTTTGATTTTCATGTCGTTTTTTTCTCATTCTTAGGCAACGATGTTTTATGAAAAAGTCGTTGTACTGAAAATTTCTCCAATTTTGAAGATATGTCAGTGTTTTTGATGTCAAAATAACAAAAAATTTTTAAAATTAAATACACAAAATTCTGCGCTACTAAAAAGTTTTATAATAACAAAATTACCGTTAGTTGAAAAATTTCAGAGGTGGCGTGGCAAAAACTAAGTATGTAACATTTTAAGTTGGGATGCACTTAATGTGTGCACCTAGTTTGAGCGAAATCCATTGAGCCGTTTAGATTTGTATAAAGGCCAAACAAACAAACAAACAGAAAATGAGTTTTATTACTATACATTATTTGTAATCGTAATCAATAAAAAAATAAATTGGCGATTTCAGCCCTAGAAAGGACTTTGATCGAGCTTCTACAAGCAAGATATAATTTTGACGCCCTTATCAAATTATCGAAAAAATCCAAATATATTTTTAAACAATATCAAATATATATTAATTAAATCACTTATTAAATCAGTGGACTTAAATATATAACTCGTTTTTAAAATATAGTAAGTTTAAAATAAATCTCAGAAACATATATTTATTTGAGGAATATAAATAAAAACTAAAAACTCATTTAATCAAAATTGATAACAAAAAGCCACAAAAAATTAGATCACACATATAAAGGGTTATTTTTTAGCGTTTGGTATTTGAAAATTGGAAAAGAAAACAGAAAATTTGCAATAGTGAATGAAATATTTAGTTGGAGCGATACACCAATGCCTGCCATTTACTTTCTACAGATTATTTCATGTAAATGTTTCCCGCGGCTACAGCTGAGGTGGTCCATCCGTAAGCTCCTATTTTGGTATAACTTTTCCAGCATTTCGAATGGTATCTCACCAATGGCAGCTGTAATGTTGTCTTCCAGGGCTGCAATTGTGGCTGGCTTGTCGCTGTGAGCGAAAGACTTCACGTAGCCCCACAAAAATATTCTAGTGGGGTCAAACCGCATGATCTAGACGGCCAATGGACTGCACCAAAATGTGAGATTAATTGCTCACCAAACTCGCCTCTCAATAGGTCAATGGTATCGTGTGGCGTGTGGCATCAACATGTTAAAACCACTTGTCAACCAAGTCCAATTATTTTATTTTGGGCAAAAAAGGTCGCTAATCATCGCATGTTAGCTTTTTCCATTGACAGTAACGTTGCAGTTTTCATTATTTTTGAAAAAGTATGGTTCAATGATGCCGCCGACCCACAAACCGCACCAAACAGTGCATTTTTTAGGGTAAAAAAAAGTCGAGTTTGAACAGCTATAACTTTTTGATCCTAGTTTTGGTTTTTGTAATTTTTTTCACAAAATAGCTAAAGACTATGCTTTAGCACCCTATGCTATTTTTTGTATTTGTAATAAGTGTTGTTTCAGAAAATATTTCAACAGCACTTTATCGCAATTTTTTCAAATTTAGATTTCTACGATTTTTTTTTATTGAAACAAATAGCTATGAACTGTTATACTGACGAATAATCTTTTATAATTTCACAGTAAAAACTATGAATTGATATATTCAATATCAAAAAGTGATAGTGGAATGATTTCTTACAGTTGAAAGAAGATTTCTAAATTGTTGGTCGGAAAATTTTTTAATTTTTAAAAATTTACATAAAAATTTTGATAAAAAATTGGAAACTGGTAATGAAACATTTTTGTTCAAGCATTTTTCAACTGAAAATCAAGAAATATTCTTACTCCTGTATTAAAAATTAAAAACATTATATATCTCAACATAGTCTTTTTTAGATCGAATTCTAAAAACAATCACAACCAATCAAAAATAATCCTTCAAAGTATTCGGACTATTTTCAGCCCTAGAAAGGACTTTGATCGAGCTTCTATTCATCAAATGTGTTGCGCAGGGGCGTTCCAAGGTATTTTGAAAGTACAAGCAAGATATAATTTTGGCCGATTATGTTATGATATAATAAATTTGGGTATCAAACTAAATATGCTAACATTATATCGTCGTTGCGTGTGCAATACCGCGTATCCGCCACTTGCAACACCGCGTTTATTGCAAAAATTCCAAAATTGATTTCATTTCAATTTTGATCATTCCTAAATGATGCACTCATATTAATTTTTCATTAAGTGCTGATTTGAGAACAAAACAAATATCTAATTTCAATAAATGTTTAGTTCAGTTGAAAATCTATTCAATAGCTTATAATAAAATCAGTTTTTCTGCACTCCTGAAAAATTTTACTATCCCAGTCTGTGTGTATGTGCAAGTGGCGGATACGCGGTGTGCACGATCAGAACGTAGTGACGTTGATCAACTCAGGAAAAAATGTATTTAGTGTCGAGCTCTTCATTTCGATAGTCAGTTATTAAGAAGCGAGCTCTAATCATATTGTCACAAAAGTAATCCTGGCAAACAACCCATTTATGCACAAGTCTATATGCAATACGGAAACAGCCACCCGAATCTTGGAAGATTCGTAGGCAAATCGAGAATGTGACATTTGAATCATGCGTAAGCTATCAGAACACCTTTTTTTATATAAAACATGCAATAACAATAGACTTCAGCTACTACAGCTTTTTCACACTTTCTCCGCAATAGATCATTTTAAGAACCAATCCAAATATCATTGAAATATCTCAAAGATATCGATAGAAGTGGTCCAAAAAAAAACCAAAAGGGAGAAAAATTTACCCACCATAATATGGGTTGGGCTCAGGGACAAACACAAGACATAACAACTAACCATGCGTTTACATAGATCTTATCCTTCATTAGTTTTCAATCTACTTTTGAATTGACCTTTCGACAAGTTAACATCAAACACGTTACAGTTGTTAACAAAGGTACTCATGCGATTTAATGGAGCAGTTAACATATAATTTGTTCTACTAAATGGTAAATAAATCAAGTTAGAGTTTCTACTGCTTCTACGGTTAGTGTTAAAATTTAAAAGAGAAAGAAGCTCTGGAGAGTCGAATACACCAGTTATGAGTTGGTGTAAGTAGACGATATCAGCAGATTTTCTTCTCTCACTTAAAGATTGCATTTTTAATAATTTCAAACGATCCTCATATGGAGGAAGGTTAAATGAGTCAGTTCCACTCAAGCATCTTAGAGCAAACCGAACAAAACGTTTTTGAATTCTTTCTATACGATCAACATGCACATTGTAATGTGGGGACCATACTTGACTTGCGTACTCCAAGTGAGGACGCACGATTGAATAATACAGAGTTGTAGTCGTTATTAAGCTATCAAACTCTTTGGCCCACCGTTTTATAAAACCAAGCATAGAAGACGCTTTTTTACAAATTGTATCAATATGCATTTTAAACGACAATTTAGAATCCATGCATATACCAAGGTCTTTGACGGTAGTTACACGACTTAAAGCAGTATCTTTAATTTTGTAATCAAAAATAAAATTGTTCCTTTTACGCGAAAAGGTCATAGTTTGGCATTTATCTGGATTTAAAAACATGTTATTTTTAGAACACCAAACCTCAAAGGAGTTCAAGTCTAACTGGAGCAGGTCTGAATTGTCATTAGAATCAATTGTTCTGTATATTTTCATATCATCTGCATAAATAAGCAAATGAGAGTGTTTGATGACGTGGGTAACATCATTAATTGCCAAAATAAACAGAAGTGGACCCAGGTGGCTTCCTTGAGGAAAACACGATTCTGCAACAAATTCAGAAGACAACACGCCTCGGAACCGTATTTGATAAGATCGCTCCATCAAATACGATTTGATCCAGTTTACAAAATATTGTGGAAATCCCATTAATTTAAGTTTAAATAAAATTAGATTATGTGGTAATTTATCAAATGCTTTGCTAAAGTCAATGTAAATACAATCGACTTGGCTACCAGAATCAATAGATTTTAAGCAGAATGTAGTGAAATCAAGGATATTAGACACAGTGGATCTGCCAGTAACAAAACCATGCTGACGAGTTGTCATGACTTGCCCACAGTGAATTTTCACTCGATCGTACACCATTCGCTCAAAAAGTTTAGGAATCGAAGACAATTTAGCGATAGGCCTATAATTAGTGACGTCATTCCTGCAACCTTTTTTGTAAATAGAACTGATATAAGATTTTTCCAAAAAAAAGGAAAATTACTTTCATTAATTGATTTATTAAAAAGTAACGAAAGTGGCTGACATAACATGGAGCCGCATTGTATTAACACTGCGGCAGGAATTCCATCTGGTCCAGCGCTAAAATCCTCATCGATTGATTCAATATACTTAAAAATATCCTCTGAGGTAAAAGATATATGCCCCAAAGAAACTCTGGATGCGTTGTTCATATAATCAAAATACGCTAAATCAGGATTAAAAGAATCTGAACAAAATGATTCCTTAAAAAGATTGGCAAATAAGCCACAAATAATGGTGGAATCGTCAGTAAATCCATCCTGAAGTTTGAAAGAAGAAGGAAATCCATCAGTCTTCTTCTTAACATTAATAAATCCCAAAAATTTTCTTGGATCAGACAAAATACTCAGCTTCATATTATCCAAATACTCATTATATAATGCAGCTGAGCAATTCTCAAATTCCAGAAACAAACGTTTGTATGTTTCTAGGTCATTTGAGTCAAAACTACAAACATATTTCTTCCCTGCCCTATTCCTATTGTTGCGAAGAGTCTTTTAATCCTTTGTGTACCAAGGGTACGCAGAATTTTTCGCCAATTTGAGACTATATGGTACAGACTGAGAAAACATAGCAAAGAATAGTATAGAATAGTATAGAAAAAATTTATTGAACTATTAAGACTATTATTATTTATGTACTCTGTAATTATATTTAATTTACTATAAAGTAAAAATCCTTTTGCGCAAATTTTTCGCAACGTTACAACTTGCATCTGAGGTCAACTTGAGATGTCGCAACACAAAAATGTTAAGCTGATCATTTTCGCTGACTGGTCATGTAAATTTCGCTGATGAACGACATTCTAATTTGCCGTTTCATTTGTAGCTGACGTTTAATTTTAAGGAAATGATGTTGCAGCAGTTTTTAGAGCAGGCGGCGGATGTCCAGTTGGGGAGTGCGACCTAATTATACATCCTGTTGATGGAGGTTTTCGAAGCTTAGGTTGCCAGCATTCATGTGTTGATCTCATGGCATATCCTTTTATCTTTCCGCTTAGTGATGAAGGTTGGTATAGTTCATGCTGCACGCAGAGAAAAGACATGGTTGAGACATGATTACTGCAATAATAATTTTTTTACTAAAATTATTGTACTATTGCTGCAAACACAAATTCTTGCCTTAATAAAGTCATTATTTACTAATAATGGTACCAAAAATAACATTATAGTTGAAATCATAACAAAGTTGAAATCGTCAACATACTATGATTGCCTCAACTATTAGTTGCAACAAAAATGTTGTAGTTCTGTCAATCATGATAAATGTGAATATTATTATAGAGACAAACATATTAGAATTTTGAATGTTTGTCTGAACAATTCTTTGATTGTTGGCAAACGAAGCAGAACATAACCAAAAATCGAAAGAATTTATTGTGTCTAAAAAGTTTGCAGGAAAAACTTTCACTTCATTCAGACGCAATAAGTTTTATTGATTCCTGGTTATGTGCCGTTTCGTTTATCAACTGTTCAATTATTGTGTTTTGTTTTAAATCGCCTTATCCTAAAAACAGCACGCAGAAAAGTGACATTTTCGACTTTAATTGTAGCAAACATATTTCTATTTACCGTAAATATATTTCGCAATTCTGACCATATTTTGTTTTTCACACATATTGCTATTTTTATGACAATGCACTTAATGTACCATGTTTATGAATGGCATTAGTCAGGCGAACGGTAGTAGCGGCGGTGGCCTACTGGTAGTGTGCGTGGCTCGTAAGCGAAAAAGCCACGCTCGGACAGAAAATTTTACCAAATGATTTTTCAATTGAATTAATATTTCTGTTCAGCCCAGACAATGGCAAACCTCTGGAGATATATTAATAGCTGTGGAAATTGGAGTGCATGAAAATAAAAAAAATAAAATTATTGTTTCAATAATATTCTGGATCCTAAAAATAAATTCATAATATAGTTGTTGCAATCATTCTATTTTCGACCCAATAAGAGAATAATGATTGTTTCAATAATATTTATTTTGGTTCCTGCATAAAAGTTCCTTTTCTAAATATAGTTGTTGTAATCATTTTATCATGATCAAAGAAAATATTATATGTTTAAGAACATGTTAGCAATAATCATAATCCGAATCATACTATGATCCTCTTAAAGCATGGTTGTTGCAACTATGTTTATTCTCTTCGTGTGGAGACCACTCAACAGCAGTGAGAAACAATTTAACTCAACTACAATATACTTCATATCGTTTAGCTCTACAGGAAGAATTAAGTACTCTTCATGGATCCCAAAAGCTTTACTTGGCATGGGTTGTTAATATTCACAACAGCAGCTTCTTCGAGCTAAGCAGTATTAAAACCTTAATGATGATGTTAAATCGAAACTGAGGACTTCGTGTGGGTAAATAGTTCATCTTTCCAATACCATTCCAAGGCATCTATAGATATTTCCATTTCAACTATTTAAATGCGATGAGTATTGTTCGTACAATTGGAAAGCCTTATTTATTCTTCACTTTTACTTGCAATCAAAGCAAATTTGAGCCCAGGTGAAAACCCATGCTTTAAGCCTGATCTAATTTCTAGAGTTTTTCGCATAAAGTTATTGTCTCTTGGATGATATAAATTAAAACCCGTTTTAGAAAAATTAAACTCAATTTTTTTTAAGAAAGTAGTAGGCAGCGCATCCTAACTAACAATGTCGGTTTTACAACTTCTAATAAAGTTTTCACAGAAATATGTTAAGAAAAAGTAAACTGTCCTAATGAATACCAAAAAAATAAAACTAGGTATTAGGGTGGTCCTTAACTGTACGGGAATTTTTATAAATTGAATATGTGCAGTGGCCTCATTTGCCTCTTATCATGTCAAAATTATATTCGGAAAATTTCAGGAAAAAGTATTAATAATTAAACGTTTCACTTGCGACCTTAAGTTGAAAATCTGATTTATATGGGAAAAAAGTGCTATTTTTTCTAAAATATCCCAATAACTTTTTTTTTAAGTGCATAAATTTAAAAAAATTATACGCATCTCGTTTTTTATCTTATTTTTCTTTAAAATGTTATTTCAAACATGAAAACTAGACAAAAACTAACAGAAATGTTATTTTTAAATTTTCGAAAAAAATCTATTTTTTTTCCTTGTTGTATCAGAAAAAGAAACCGAATGAAACCGGAATAATCCAAATTAGCAAAAAATTTCACTGAAATTTCGAGGAAATATTTTCTTAAACTATATTTCAAACATATACAAAAAATTGTGGGATTATTTAGGGAAATTTTTTAATTGAAGTGTACCTTTTTGGAAATTTCGAGTTTGGTTATTTTTACGAAAAAAATTCCAAAAAATTTAAAAATGTAAGTTTTGAAAAAATCCCCGAGAAATAGATTAAGGGTATCTGTGAGCTGAGCTATTTTGTGCAAGAAATTAAAAAAAACCAAAATTCGGATATCAAAGTTATAGCTATTGAAACTTGTCTTTTTTTCTAAAGTGCCTGTTTCTGGCACTTCGAACACAAGAAAATTTATAAAAAATCGGAAAAACTATGTTTCTCACTTAAAATGACTTCAATAATCTTAAAAATATATAAATGCTTTTTTTTAGAAAAAAATTTGGATACCAGGGATGCCAACATATTATACCTTGATTTAAGGTAAAAAATATACAAAAAACTCCAAAAAACCAACATATTTAATTTTCACAACTTTCCAATTCTTTGTATATTGTGTTAAGCTTTCACTATCTGCCGTTTATTTGTTTTTTACTTAAGAATTTTTTTTTAATTTTTGGTGATTTAAAAAATCGAAATCAAAATTTTTTGTGTTGCACATTTTAACAAGGCATTTACATAAAAACCTATGATAAACGCACAAATTTTTCTTCTTCTGGTGAGTGAATTTTAACTGATGCCTAAATAAATAAATTTCAAGACAGTGCAGTGCCAATTTAGTTCGACATCCAACGGGCAGTGGTGAAAAATTTAATTTGTTGGTTTTTAGGGTTTTTTGCATTTTTTTTACACTAAAACCAGGGTAAGATATGTAGGCATCCCTAGAAATCCAAAAATTTTCCTAAATAAAATCATATATATTTTTAAAAAATTATTGAAGTCATTTTAAGTGAGAAACATAGTTTTTCCGACTTTGTATAAATTTTCTTGTGTTCGAAGTGCCAGAAACAGGCACTTTGAAAATTTTTGGAAAAAAAGTCAAGTTTCAATAGCTATAACTGTGATATCCGAATTTTGGTTTTTTGATTTTTTGCACAAAATAGCTCACAACTATCCTTAATCAATTTCTCGGTGATTTTTCGAAACCTGGAATTTTAAATTTTTTTGAATTTTTTTCGTAAAAATACCCAAACTCGAAATTTCCACTGAACACTTCTACCGGTACAGGTACACTTCTACCGAAAAATTTCATAACGAGCAGGTTACTTAACGTAATCTTACAATTTTTGTATCTATTTTGAATGTAGTTTAAGAAAATATTTCCACAACATTTCAATTAAATTTGGATTTTTGTGATTTTTTTTAAAACAACAAGGAAAAATATTAGATTTTTTTCGAAAAGTAAAAATCACAACTCTAGTAGTTTTTGTCTAATTTCCATGTTTGAGTGCACATTTTGAAGAAAAATTAAATCAAATACGAGACGTGTACCAGTTTTTTTTAAATATGCACTTAAAAAAAGTCATTGGGATTTTTTAGAAAAAGGAGCACTTTTTCCCCATATAAATCAGATTTTCAACTAAGGTTGCAAGCGGCACTTTTAAATATCAATATTTTTTTCTGAAAATTTCACTGCTTGCTTCTGTATAGTAAAGGAATAAAACTCTGGCCGGCAAAGTGTTACTTTCGAAAAAAAATAAGGGCCACTCTGCTAGGTATATTTGATTTTGGCGTTTTAACGAAACACGGGCTTACTAGTGTAAATACATTATTTGATTGGGCTTGTGAGCATTTAGGCATGTACATTTATTTCATTTGTTAAGAGCTTACTCTTTGCTGCAACTCTGACGTAATTTAAGTTCACTGGTAATGTAATACTATTATAAAAAGTTCTGTGAATGAGTGAACCGATTTTAATGCTTGAGCCAGTTTTGAAAAGGAAATTAAATATGGATTTTTTTTATAAATAAATGATTTTTTTCTTCACTAGATAGCGCTTTAATTTTCATGTAAAGTTAAAAAATAACCAAAAATGTACGAAATTCATTAAAAATACAATGTTGTTAATTTGAAATCCAATAACTAAAGTAAAATGTGGTTCGCTAGCAGGGAACCGCTTGATTCAGCGATATTTTTATGAATTTCGTACAATTTTGGTTATTTTTTAAATTAACATGAAAATTAAAGCGCCATCTAGAGGAGAAAAAAATTGTTTTTTAATAAAAAAAAATTCAAATTTAATTCCCTTTTCAAAACTGGCTCAAGCATTAAAATCGGTTCACCCATTCTGTTTTTATAGAACTTTTTATAATAGTATTACATTACAAGTGAACCTCCACGGTCCTTCGAAACTTAAAAATCAATTTTCTCAAAATTCTGACGTGCTACAGCAAAACGCCGAGACACGTATTTCTTTATTTTAAGCCTTTTTTTCATATTCTATTAACATTTCTCATGTGTACTCAAAAAAATTTGATTTTGTCCATTGGCGTCGGAAGCGGGGGCCAAGGTGGGCAGTTGCCCCCCACTTTTTTAGCTAGATAAACAATTTAAAAGGAAAAGTTATTCACAATATCAGTTTTTTTACAACGATAATATTTTTGTATTATATATTTTCCTCTTCTTTCTCTCTTCTTCATGTTTCATGTGAAGAAATTTTGGTGAACTTTTTTTGCACCACCATTTGTACTGCCCCCCCATTTGTACTGCCCCCCCAGATGAAATTCGCTTCCGACGCGATTGATTTTGTCGTACTGTGTTATCGACAGCTAAATTTTTTTTAAAAAAAATAAACAAGATAGCTTCACATCCATGATCATACCTATTGCATGGTTGGGAACAATAGCGATCAAAGAAAACATCTAAAAGTGCTAAAATTTCGTTCAATATTAAAGTGATTTTTAGATGTTAATAAAATCAAAACTACTTGTATTTTTCTAAATTTTCAAAAACAGACTTAAAGTTGAGGATATATATTAGGGTGGGACAAAAAACAAATCGTGTTTGATGTCCGCGGCTTTTCCACTTCCATTTGACCTTAGAAACACCCTCTGGGAAGCGCATCTCAATTGGTAAAGGTTTAGAGGTCGCGAGTTCATTTTCCACTTTTCCCATACAATTTGTATGGGGGAAAATCAGTTTTGCTAGTAAATTGAGTTTAGAGCCATTGGCCTATCATCATAGTCATAATAAAGTCGATTTTAAATTTAGTATAAGCATTTTTGACAATTTTTCAATATAATATGTTGTCAAAAAGCTTGCACTAAATTTAATGTCGACTTTATTTTGACTATGATAATGGGCCATTATCTTTTAAGCAAAATGGTTAAAAAAAAACGTGTTCCCTCAAATTTTGTCTGTTCTGGGGATCGGATTTTTATGCAAAATCATTTTTAAATCAAATCCAGTGTAAATATAGGATAGCAACAATAATTGTATTTTCTAAAAATATTGATTAAATAAACATTTTTGATCAGAATGTGTTACAGTTTTGCATAAAATTTATATATTTTCGATTTTTGACACTACTTTTTTATGTGTTTTGCATAAAAATCGGATCCCTAGTTATGACATATCCAAATTTCATTTTCATCTGATTATTATTTGTATTTTAATCATATCAAATCAACATAATAAATAGCGAAGTCATATAGAAAAGCTTTAGTTTGCTGAAATACATTTAAAATATGAATTTTAAGCTTTCTGTAGTTTAAAAAATAAGTAAATGAATTCCGAAATTTTTTATAAAATAAAAAGAATATTATAAATTTCCTTTTGTTTGTCAGCTTTTGAAAGTCCTTTCAAAACTTAATTTTATCAGTAATATGTATATGTTTTCTGTAAAAAATTTATTATTGATGTCTTGTACCAAATAATTTTTTATTTTCACAGCTTTTCCAATCACAGCTTTTTAATCAGACCAATTCTGAATGATTTTCCCGGGGAATCGGAAAAGGGAGTTTTCATTTTTAAGATAGCAGATAAAGATATCACATAATTTTTTTACACTCATGACTATTGACGGTTGATGAACAACTTGGCATTAAAAATTTTAAAAAATGTCTTTGAACTTTATCTTAAAAATAAAAAGTCCCTTTTCCGATTCCCCGGTATATAATTATTCGTGTATTTTTATTAATTTATTTTAATTGATATCCACCTAAAGACATGTTGGAATATTCTTACTCATAGATATTTACATATCACATAAGTATCTTACCCTCCGAATTGGTGTTGGTTGCACACATTATAAATGTTTAACATAAATAAACATATATTTAAAATAACATTAAATTTAAAATTTCTTTTTCTTTTCGTTTAAACACTAAAACTCTACATTTTTTCCCCTAATTTTGGAAAAATTCCTAATTTTTCGCATTCAAAAATATATCTCGCTTTAAACCTAAAGAAATACACACAAACTGATGACCTAGCTTAACAAATTTGCACTCTCCTCTAAAATTTTTGAAAAAAAAAACCTATAACCACCCTCTTTTACCACTAACATGCATGCCATTCCAAGCAGCTCGACTTGATGATGGAGCCTAAAATAGCCGATGATAATGATGAACGTGCACACCAGTCTTCTCAAGCTGTCACCGCGGTGCCTCTAAAAAAAGATAACCAACAGCTACGCTCTATGCCACATCGCAGAGCCCGACAACGTGGTATCAATGCAAATGTACGCTTTAAGGACCCACCGGTTGAGAACGCTGCCTACAAGTCCAAACCGACTTTTCTAATAGATGCTGCTGTACCAGTGTCCACAACAACTACACCAACACTTATTCCAACGCTGCAGTTTTCCACCGAAATAGCCAATGTTGCCGTTGCACCATTTGTAATGAAACCAAATCCACGAACGCAGGTTGCACCCGCCTACATCGACGAATGCCATCGACAATTTGCGAATCCAATTAGTTACCTCGGTGGTCCACAGCTGCAGGCGCGGAACCGCAACAGCATAGAGTCCATTTTGTCACTGGATTAAATTTACTTCCGGTCTCTAAGCGAAAGCAACTTGCTGAAACTTGTGTGGGTTTGTGTGTGTTTGAATGATGTGGATACGCAAAAATGCTTGCTTTTTTGTTACTTTAAAAAATTCTAGTCTGTTTTAGTTTTTTTTTTTTAGTTTGCTTACCCAACTCAATTAGTTTAACTTTAGCTTATTATGCATAAGTTAGAAATTTTATTTTTAGTTTCTAGTTAAGAAAGATAAAATGAAACCTCGCTTAATTTATCAGAGAAAAAAATTTAACAAAATAAACGTGATAAAAATTAAAAAGTTTAAATCTTTTTGAAATATTGTTTAGATAAGTATAGTTTTGATTAATGTATTAGCTAGAAGTGTTTTTAAATTTAAATAAAATTATTCAATTGCTGAAATAAATGTTTAGTATTTTATTTCTAACGTGAGTACTTTAAAGGTATGTATAACTTTTCACAAAGTCTAAATAGCATTATTTGATTTTAAAAAGATTAAAAAAAGTTTCTGCATTTAAAAAAATTGTACATTGCCAATTTATTAAAACACAAAAATAAGAAAAACTGAAATAAATTAATAAAATAGACGGAATCTAGAGGCTTGTTATAACAATATGTGGAAAAAAAAGTTCAAAGCATTTATCATTTGTTCGTAAAAAAATTTGTGAATAAAAAATGTATTTTTGTTGATAAAAGAATGTTTAGTAATATGTTTATCTAAATTCATTTTTACAGACTGTATTGATATTTTTGAATAAAATCTTTTTTATTTTTTCATAAATAATAAGCACATGATCCGTTAAACTTTTTAGGGTCATTAGGCAATGTTTTTTTCTATAAAAACTTGAAGTTTTTAAAAAAATTTTACCCAAAAAAAGATAATTTTTCAGGTGGCGAAATAATTATGGTTTTTGCAAAGCTGCAACATTTGGGCAGGTTTTTTTTTTAAAGACATATATATATCAAGTAAAATTCACTGGCACATTTTATCTCAATGTTAGATAGGGATTAAAAAATTAATTTTTTATTAAAAAGTAAAAAAGTGCTGGTTTTGAATGTTTCAAAATTAATTGCGTAAAACTGTACACCGAGAATAAAAACAACTTAAAATCAAAAATGCCGACTTTAACTCAAAAATAAGCAGTAACAAAAGAAGGGTAAATATTATTATAATATTATCGAAGGTTTTTCATCAAACAGTATTGGATCTTGAATTTAAACTTAGATTGCTTTTGTTTATTTATATTGTTATAATTATATATTTTTTATGTCGATTTCTATTCAATAGCTTTCTACAAGATTTCTATCTCTTCTACTTGATCTGTCTATTTTTCAACTTGCCTAAAACGTTCTCTCCTGTTCTTTATCCTTGTGTTTGGCTCTAGTCATTCGTCTAATGGTGATAGTGAAAACAAAAAAAAAATGATTCAGATTTTGTGTAGGCAGCACAGGGGCCTTAATGTAGTACATTTCAATGCACGCAGTTTAAATATGGCAAAACTTGACTACATAAGATATATCTTTGAAGACTCTTCGGTAGACATAGTATGCATTTCTGAGACGTGGCTATGTGATGACATAAATCAAGCAATCTACAATATAAAAATTTTTAAGCTGTTTCGAAATGATCGATTTGACAAAAAGGGTGGAGGAGTTGCAGTTTACTGTAAAAATAATTTAAAATCTGAATTTGCAAGTAAGTCTACTGGTTCAGGTATTGAGTTCTTAAATATCTGTATATCTGATCAAAATACTAAAATGCTTCTGTCATGTGTCTATAACCCAAATAAATGTCACCCTGTTGATCCATTGTTTTCTGTATTGTCCAACTGTTTTCTAGATTATGATTTAATGTTATTGTGTGGAGACTTCAATATCAATATTATCTCGAACGACCTTCCAAAACATACGTTATATGACAAAATATCGTCGTTAGGATTATCAATAGTGAATGAAAGTCTACCCACCCGATTTGCTGACAATACTAACCCAAGTCTTTTGGACTACTTTATTATTTCTGACTGTTCTGCTGTGTTGTTATTTGACCAACTGTACTTCATTTCTGATCACGACTTAATTTTTTGTTCGTTAAATATCAACTTTTCTCGTAATATTATGTCTAATACAATCTCATATCGTGATTTTAAATCTATTGATTACACGTCTCTGTTAAATGATATATCAATCACCCCCCTTAATAATTGCTGGCTTCATCCCAATATTAATGATAAACTTAGATCACTTATGGATCCAATAAAATATTTATTTGATAAACATGTCCCCCTGCGTTCGATAAATATCAAGAATACATCTTGTCCTTGGTTTTCCCAAAATGTTTTAAATGCCTTAAAAAAAGGAATAAGCTTCGAACAATATGGAGAAAAAATCCCACCTCATCCAACTGGAATATCTATAGAACTGCTAGAAATGAGTCCATTCTTATTACTAGACAAGCCAAATCACGTTATTACTCGGCAAAACTAAAACTATCGCTCCCAACCAAAACACTTTGGGAAAACATTAAAAAACTTGGAGTATGCAATAAAGATACCACTAAATGCAATATAAATCCTGAAACTCTCAATAATTTTTTTGTTGGTGCTGTTGATAACTCAAGTAGTACTATACCCCCCTATTGTTATATTACCACGCAACAATCTTTTAAGTTCACACCAGTAAATGAATTTGATGTTGGCAAGTGTGTAATGCAAGTTAAATCAAATGCTACAGGTGAGGATGGTGTTCCCATAAAGTTCATAAAACTCATACTCCTTCATATAATTAGCTCTATTACACATATAATTAATTCATGTTTTATTTCGTCATCATTTCCAAACTTGTGGAAAACTGCAATTGTTCTACATGTTGCAAAAAAACATAACCCTTCTGGTCCGAATGACTTTAGGCCAATAAGCATTTTACCGCCACTGTCAAAAGTATGTGAGAAGCTCATGGCTCAGCAAATCAATAAACACTTACTTGAAAAAAACTATTATCCCCTTTGCAATCTGGTTTTCGAGCTGAGCATGGGTGTTCTTCTGCAGTTGTAAAAGTTCTTGATGACATCCGACCAGAATATGACGCCGGGTCTATGACTTTGCTCTGCCTTCTTGACTTCTCTAAGGCTTTTGATAAAGTTAATCATCAATACTTGTGTCATAAGCTTTGTGTCATAACTTTGTTTGGGTTTTGTGATAGTGCCGTAAATAGGACTCAATAAGTCAATGTTGGTCAATTGTCTACTCAGTATAAACTAGTCTTAAATGGTGTTCCACAAGGATCCATACTAGGTCCTCTTTTGTTTTCATTGTTTATAAATGATATTTTCTGTGTGTGCAAACATGCATCTGTTCATGCTTATGCAGATGATGTACAGCTGTATTTGTCACGTCAAACTTCGCTTCTTGAAGATCTTTGCTGTAGATTGAATGAAGATCTTAGCAGTATTAATAATTGGGCCAGTAGCAATGGTCTTCAACTAAATGCATTAAAGTCGTATGTTCTTCCTATTTGTAAGAATAAAAATTGTTTAAATGATGTCCCGGATTTGTTTATTGGAACAAATAAGCTTACTGTTGTGTCAAAAATTGTAAATCTTGGTTTCCATATTAATTCGTCTCTATCATGTGTTGATCATATAAACAGTGTAGTCAAAAAAGTTTATTATGTCCTTCGTAATTTGAGAATGTCAGCTTATGTAACTCCTGTTGATATAAAACGAAAGTTGGTGATCCAACTGATCTTACCAGTTATAATGTATGCTGAAATAGTATACAGTAAACTTGACTCATCCTCCCAATTAAAACTTCAAATTGCTTTTAATTATGCCACACGCTATGTATACAGCTTGCGAAAATTTGACCATTTATCTAGTTACAGAAATGCAATACTCGGATGTGATTTAACTGCATACTTGAATGCAAGAAACTGTATATATTTGCATAAACTTATTCACGAGAAAACACCGCTTTATCTTTATTCAAAACTTCAGTTCTGTCTGTCTAGAAGAAGTCATATTTTAATTGTACCTAGGCATAACTCGCTGAACTCATCTCATTTGTTTTTCGTTAACGCCATTAGAATATGGAATGCACTGCCTCGAAGGATAAGAGAAATTACTAGGAGAGGACTTTTTGGGCAATCTATTTTATCTTTTTTTTCTACTCAAACAACTTAAATTTTTAATTTATTCTCTCTTCTCAGCTCCCTACTATATCTTGTTAATCTATAATTCTTTATATTTTTGTTTTTTCATTTACTACTCAACCACCACTGTATTAATAGAAAACTTTTTACTCTTTTTAAATAAATTTTTGGCTTACATTTTAAGTTACCTTTACCTTAAATTAATTAAGTTAAACAAAATTAAATTCAATCCAAATATTCTCAGTTAAGCCTAGTTGTTATTCAATTTTATATTATTTTGTACTATAAGAGAACATAGTTCAAAGTGTACTAATGTATAGCTTTAATAATAAAAATTCATGAAATAAAGCTAAACATTTTTAAATCAATTACGATATTTTCATTTTGAAAATGATTCTTATTTTTATTTTAAAAATGGGTCATTGTTAGTTTAATTTTGTTTTATTTTCAATCTGAAAACAGAAAATTTTGTTTTAAAGTTGATAATTTTTGATTTAAAAATTCACATTTTTGATTGATTGAAAATACACATTTATGTTTTAAAAATATTTTATTTTTATGTCAAAAACGTATAATTTAGATTTAAAATTTTCTTTCTTACCTTTTTATAGCTTTTTCTCATGATACACACATTGAAATAAGACAAAATAATTTATGAATTATTCAGTTATTAAATATAAAGTAAACAATAGCTTATCAGGCAGATCAGCATATAAATTCAACTATTTGTTAACAGCTTACACTTCAAGTACTCAATTAAACACTCCAAATTAAATACCTTTAGGAGTTCCACGAGTTTTTTTTTTTCTTCATCTTCGTTGGCATCCACTTCTTGGGATGGCTATTCTTCTGGTGGAGATCTAATTGATGAACTGAGGTGAAGACTGAAATCAGTCGTCTCACCAACCAAAGCCAGCCATTCTTCACAAAATGTGTGCTCATCACATCTATATTTATACTCTATACCAACGGTAGGCAAATGTGACTCATTTTGATATTTAAAAATATATAAAAAAAAAATTTTAAATTTTTTATTTCTGTCAAACTCCATGGAATTTAATGTTGTTCTATAGTTATTGGACCAACCGTTTGAAGAAAGATTTGATAATGTGAAACCTGTTTTTCTTTACTAGACGTTCTCTTTAAGTATGTTGTGCTTTTTCTCCATGATACAAGATTACAAGGTAAGCTCAGATTAGAGAGAAGTCACATAAAAGTTTAGCTAGATGTCAAAGTCAGCTGTTCGCATTGTTGTTTTTTTAGTTGTTGCTGTTGCGATCGGCTTTAGCCAATACAGAACCAAGTTTTCAAATATTGGCCAAAGATTTGTTTAACAGCCCTATTCTCCAGAATAGGGCTGTTAATCTCGTTTTTGTTTTGTTATGTTATTTAAGTTAAAAAATTTAAATTAATAATTTCTTTTTTTGATATTAGTGTGTTACAAAAAGATGGGTGCATATCGCACCATGTAAGCAAAAGAGCCCAAAGTGTAAATTTTTTAAATTTTTAGTAGTAGCAAAACAATTTTGTTTTTCAAGTGACTCCACACAAAACAAAGAGATAAACAATTTATTTTTTTTTATTACTTAAGAGAAAGAAAATGTATTCAAAACTTTGACAGTCGATGGAGATAAGCACTACGTATAGTTTCTATAATAGTTTCTATTTTAAAGCTTTTAGTTTAACGGCCGAAAAAAAATTCGAAATTTCTGATTTTGTATGCAAAATTTTAAGAAAAATAAAAAATTTTTTAATCACTAATAATTAATGTTTAGGAATCAATTCAAAGTTTGACAATTCAGACCGAAAAACGGCTAAACCAATCCGGACTAAAACTATTGAGGACTTTTAGGGTATGGAAAGAGCTAAAAAAAACTTAGAAACTATTGGAATTTTAGGCAATAATTGCAAAATAAGGATTGGTTTTTAAAACACATGAAAAAGTCATTTTTCTGCATTTTTTTCAAACTGAAATCAAGGAATGAAAAATTAAAAACGGATGAGTAGCTTTGATAGGAAATGTACTTTGGCCTTAAGAACCGTAATTTAATTTTCTGTGCGATCATTAGTTGCTGTGGTATCGATGATCAAAGCGAAAGTTATCCTTTTCCATTCAAAGTCAGATAGCGAAAAATTGACAGAAAAATAAAATTAAACCAAATTTTATGCTAAATAAAGAAGCTAATTAACTTTGTTTGCTGTTTTTTTTTTATGATTGTGCCATAAAATGATTTTTTTAAATCCCGGTACGATCGGTTTTTTAAGAAGTTACTTCTTTTCCAAAATGACTAAAAAAATTACAAATTTTTCTGCACCCTTAATTTTTTGCTGAGTTAATTAAAATTTGTTTAGGGTTTTTTCTTTAAGCTTAGTATGCTGTAGGAACGAAAAAAAATTTCCATTAAAAATGCATTGAAATTTTTGACAACGAACAGGCAGCGAAATTTTTTCGTCAGCACGTACGCTGTAGAAGCGAAAATTATTGCTATGTTGTCAAATTTCCATGCGTGAGTGAAGAGTTGAAATTTAAAAATTTCGCTGTAGATTATATGCCCGTACATTTAATTGGCGCGGAAATTTGGCATTCAACAATAAAAAATAAGCAGTAAGTATGTTTATGTGTTGAATTTGTTATTTAACAAATTTATTGTTGCATTTATATAGTTTGTTTATGTGTAGTCTTGCTTTTTATAGAATACAAAATTGCGGCAATAAAAATATGTATGTGTCAACCACAGAAAAATTTTGACTCTGCACCAAAATTTCGCGTTTTTTAATCTATTTTTTGAAATTCTTCCAAGGTTGCAGTCTTGAAGGCAGTGTCTAAACGAACCTTTTTGGTGCATAAATCGTCCTTTTATGGTGTATGGTTTAGGAGTTATGGGTAAAAAACGGAAAAAACTAGAAAATCACAAAAATGACGTAGAAAACTAAGATTCTTGAAAAAAAAATATTTTTTCTAAGAATGTAGTCTTCTGGGTAATTTAATTACAAATATTTTGGTGCATAAATCGTCCTTGTAGGATGTATGGTTTGGGAGTTATGACGAGAAAACCAGATGTTATATACCAAAAAATTTTCGTTTCTACAGCATACTAAGCTTTATTTGAAAGTACAGTGTGGCTCTTTGGAAGGTATTGAAAATCTTAATGTGGCACTCTACCCACTAGGCTACGGTCGACCCCTGCTCTATACTATTATATAAAAGGCTTCTCACGTATCTGTGACGACGCTAAACTTAAAAAATACTGAACCGATTTTAGTAAATCTTTCACTAATATAAAGCCAAGTGCTTAACTTAAAATCATGCATCCTTTATTTTTTAAAAAATACTCTTAAAAGTTATTTGCCCTTATTCTTGTTGTCACCTCACCTATGTGAGAGTTCTCACACTCGTGTCACGTCACTAGAAATCTGGTATTCTTGTTGTCATGTGACGTGAGTTTGTGAACACCGACATAGTTTGTGAACTCACGTCACATGACAACAAGAATACCATATTTCTAATGACGTGACACGAGTGTGAGAACTCTCACATAGGTGAGGTGACAACAAGAATAAGGGCAATTAAAATTTAAATTTAAAAAGTAGCAAAAAAAATAAAAATCATTGCTTCAATAAATTGTTAGACACACAAGCAGTGTTCGGACTTTACTGCAATTGCAGTAGATCTACTGCGCTTTTTAGCGACACTTAATGTTCTACTGCGTCACTGCGGTTTTTTCAAATCTACTGCGATTTATTCGCAACAAACACTTTTATGGTTATTTTTGGAAAATGTAAGCAATGATGTTGATTAAAAATGCGGAGTTTCAGGGGTCCATTATATCTGTATACTGTGGACTTAGGCCTTTTCCACACTTGGTCAACGCAATTCCAACGAAACATCAACGCAACAGCGAAAAAGTTGAAAAGCAATGCAACTATAAATCGAATGCTTTGAGACTTGCTTCAAAAGTCATGCAACATATATTTATTATTTAATATTTAACACTTGCTCATTCTTCCTGCAAACTATTTATTCTTCTTTAAGATTCTATTAATGAAAAAAAGAACTAATTAATTAACTTATTCACCTTGATTAATACTGCACTACAAACAATTCACAAAATAAACAAACTGATGCAACAAGTCGCCGATGAAAATTGCGGAAAACCGCGTTGCGTTGAACAGGTTGAGAACGTGTCGAGAGCTTGTTGCGTGCAAGTTGCTTAATCGGAAGGTTCCGGAATAAATACACAGGCTAGCAACTTGAGTTGGAGTTGCGTTGACCAAGTGTGGAAAAGGCCTTAGTGTTCAAACAGAAGAAAGTAAGTTGTTAGATGAAGCTGTCATTGCGACAAAATAAAATATTTTATAGTTTTACATAAGGTTTTTTGACCGAATTAAGAACTGATTTGCTTTTACGACCGTGATTGGATTTTTATAAAGAAAATATATTTAGAATCAGTAAAAAATATGTTTCTGCAACATGCAAATATATATAGTATAAAGTTATACATACACAGAGGTAAGACCTATGGACTCACTACATAAATTTATGTACTCATGACAAGTTTCTGCACACATAAATTTGGTGATTTTCTTGTACTTATTGCATATTGAAATATGTATTGACTACATAAATATTTATAAAAGTACTGCATGTAGTCAATAAAGAGTTCTATGTACTCATCACAAAATTATGTGTCGTGAATGAATAGATAGATGTTCATGGTAGGTACATTCACACTATGCTCATTAAAAAGTTATTGGTAATAATTTTATTGTATTGTATAAATATTGTTAATAATGAACATGCAACAGTTCTGATGTATGTAGTACATAGATTATTTACCAATTACATAAAATATTAAGTGACAGTATGTAGTGAGTACTTATATAATGGACCTATTACGTAAATATTAACTGAGTACATAGATTATTGACCCATTACATAAAATAATAAATAATTGTATGCAACGATTACAGTTCCGATGTACGTAGTATAAAGATTATTGACTCATTACACAAAAGTTCCGATGTACGCAGTATAAAGATTATTGACTCATGACATAAAATAAAAAATTTGTGTATGCAATGAGTAGAATTCCGATGTACCTAGTACATAGATTACTGACCCATTACAAAAATTTATGTACAGCATATTTGTGAAGTCACATATGACTTCATTTTACTAAGTGAATAAATTGATATATAACCAGTATACGCTCACTTTACCCAGTACATTTAGCTCTCGTTGCGTTCCCATACAAGATGAAGTACATAGATTTTGCATAGATGTCTCTGTACTGTCTTCATAACTTTTTCCCTTAGTGTATATTTGTATGTATATCGTCGTTGGGCGTGCAATAACGCGTATCCGCCACTTGCACATAAGTACATAAGGTAAAAGTAAAACTTTACATGAGTGCAGAAAAACTGATTTTATTTTAAGCTATTGAATGGATTTTCAACAGAACTAAAAATTTATTGACACAAGAAATTTGCTTTGTTTTCAAGTAAGCATTTAACGAAAAATCAAAATGAGTAAATAAATCATGAATGATCAAAATGAAATGAATTTTGGCCTTTTTGCAATATACGCTGTATTGCAAGTGGTGGATACGCGGTATTTCAAGCGCAACGACGATATTATGTTATTAGTAGTAAATGTACGTACATGATTGTAAATAAAAACAAAAACAAAAAAACTACTGCGAAAAAATTCGTTTTACTGCGATTTTTTTTAAATTTACTGCGATTTACGAATTTTCAAGTCCGAACCCTGCACACAAGTTATGATGCTTTATCTCTCCTTTCCTCTGCTATGGTGTTTTTCATTGTTTATATTGCGGTGTCGGGTAGCTTTCCACATTTATAGGCCTATTGCGTAGGGCAACCAAACAGAGTTGCGTAGCCAAATAAGCAACCCAACTTTAAAGCAACCAAACTGTTATCTGGTATTTCGTATCACAACCAATTTCAAGTTGCTATTTTCAGCGAGTTGCCCAAGAAAACAATAACGAGTTGTCAAAAAGAAAACGGCTCATGTTAAAATTTTATATATTCAATAAGTTTTAAATTGGAAAAAGCCATTGATAGAAAGAAAACAAATAAATATGGATATAAGTAATGATTTATATTTTGTAAAGTAAAAAAGTAATATAATACTGTAAATACAAACATTGAATAAAAATTTGCTTATTTGAATAAATTTTACAGGTTTCTGAGTTAGTTCCGATTAAGCAAAGAAGCGTTTTGTTATGTACTGGACGAAATAAAAAATTTTAAACACCGCTTTCCAGCATAAGCTCTGCCAATTGCTCGAACTGTTGCTTGTTTGTAATTTTTATGTTTCTATGAAAATAAATAATCTATGAATAATCCACATAACATAAATTTCCAAAACTTACGCTGCATCCATATCTCGCTTTTGCACAACGCCACCAGCTTGCAACAAGTAATTAGCAGTTGCTGACTTTTGACAGGTTCCGCAACCAAACCAAATAACAGTGGCTATCGGCATGGTGTAAGAAATAGAGGTGTTAGTGAGCTTGACACTTTTCTCGCAAAATGATAAAATTATGTTTCCCCGCTGTTGTCAAAAACAGCTGATGGTGAATTGCGATGAAAACAAATTTTGTTAAATTCGTGTCTTTCTACAATTTTATAAGATTTCTACTGAGGTTAAAATGAGAATAAAGTGATATGAAAAACAATAAAAAATATATGAGATGCTGTGTGTTATGCAAAAAAAAACAACTATGTGAATGCAAGACAATTTGCATGCTGGCCAAAGCTTCATGTCGGCGGCACCTTCCAGCGCACGTTTCTGATAAAATGGCCAAAACATTCAATGACAAACTTGGCAAATCGGCGAAGACAACTGCAATAACTTTTTGTCAACACAACACGGCACAATTAATTGCATTAAATATTTAGTTATACTTAATTCGCACAATAACAACTATAGCACATCATCAAGCAACTCAAACAAATAACACAATTTGACAACTATCAACAGTTCCGCTCTTTCGCTCACAATTTTTTGACAGAAGCAAAGAAATTGATGGTGTTGTCAAAAAATCACTAACACCTGGTTTTCTTACACCATGGCTATCGGTAATAACACAAAAACTTGACAAGCAACTGTGAAAGCGGCGAGTTGATCAATTGTTCTGAGTGTTGCCATCGATAATAAGAATTTGGTAACCGCAACTCAACTGAGAGTAAAGTTTCCATACACAATAGGCATATTATGCTCTTCCATACTGAGTAAGTATCAAGAATGATAGAATAAGAGATTACGCTTTGCGCAGGTCCGTTACTTCTGCTTCTGTTCAGTTGACTACGTCACAATATTTTATTTCTTTGAGAAACGTACTGCGATCGGTTGTGTTTTATTTACTTGTGTATATATCGAAGTATATTTGAGAGTTTTTAACTTCAAATTTAAAAAATGAAATGTGCAGCTGCTAATTGTGGTAACAGTAGCAAAGAAATATTTTTCAGAAACCTAATGTTTGTAATAAATACAAAAATTAAACCAAGAACTTGTAGAAAACGCACACAAATGAAAACAAAAATACAAAAATATATTAACTTAACAAAATTTGTTTCATTATTTAAAAACTTTGAACTATCATTTATTTGTCCTTTCAATTCACAGGTAAATTAATGGAAATAAAATATCTGGGAACGTTTAAACTACATCAATTAAACTCTTAATAAACATTTTTATAAAATCCAAGTCAAAAAATAACGCTCACTGAAGTTGGTTTCTCAGACAAATTTTTTTTTTTTTTACTTAGCTGCTTACTGGCTGTAATAAAATAATAGTTAAAATAATGTTTGCAAAGGAGTACTTAATAAATTAACCTCTTCTCGTTCCAATTAATTGCTTCTTACTTCTTTTATTTTAATTATACAAACTAAAATATATGCAATTTTCATTTCTGTGTAGAAATCGTATGCAGAGTGATCGCTCTCCAAAACAGCATTGATATTATGACGTACATGCGCAGAACAATTTTGTTGTACTCATTTTCTTGTCTTCGGCGCAATCTTTGTATTCTATCATTCTTGAGTAAGTATTAATAAGCGCTTTAAAGAGCACACTAAAAACGACCCAGTGGTAAATGGACGCTTGACGTAACCAAATTAACATTTGTTCGGACATGGCCGCTAAACCACTGATGACTTCTACCTTACACAGTAAACCCCTTTTTGCAGAAATTTTATAAGACTTTAGATGATTTTTTTTTTTGCTCTGATTTATATTGAAAGATTAAATAAATGTTGTGGACGGACTGTCAAAAGCAAGCATACCTACAGAAGGATAATGTGGAATTCAGGTAAAGAGACGGACATTTAAAAATGCAGACGAATAGTTAAAAAAAAAACAAATATTTTTAATCTGGAAAAAACTAACGTATAAATTTACAGTAAGGTAGAGTGAACTTTATTTGTTTTTTGCAAATTTTATTTTGCTTGGCCGCCGTACTGTTGAGAGCTAATGTAAAACTTAAAATAAAGTGTGTGCGCATTAGTTAAAAGGTATTGTTAAGAAAGTACTGCTAGAAGTGGTGTCAGGAAATCCATTAGTAAAATCTTTAAACAAAAATTATTGGAACAATGTGTAACCAAAAACTGCTTATTTTAAAACATGATTTTAGAAAATTGTAAATCTCTAAAAACTTTTTATTCGTGTTAAATAAAACAAAATTAATATTTTGTTTTTAGATGAAATGAAAATAGATTTCTGAAGGAACATATTATCGGGATATAGTATATCTATACTATTATATAAAAGGAGACTCACGAAATATTAATCCAGACAAGCTCGGTTACCGCTGAACTGATTATTTTTTTATAATCCTTTATATTAATTCTTGATTACAATTTGATAATTTCGATAAGTCTTTGTTAATTTAATTCCTATGATAATTTCCAGTTACTAAGTTTTTCAAAAAATCAATATAGTTTTGACGTCAATATAATTTGAATTTTTTTTTAACATACTATCAGTAAAAAATATTATCAAAAACATTTTCGTGTATCGTTATTTTTTTAAATCAACTTTTTATACAAAAATGCATTATACTGAGAAAATCTATAGTTTTCGGGATATCGCAATAATTTTGATGTCAAAATAACTGGAATTTTTCAACATTTACTATTTGTAAGAAATGTCACAATCACAAAATATATTAACACATTTTACATAAGAAAATGCTTATTGTAGGGTATCCGTAAGAGCTGGCGAAAAATGTTTAGATTATTTTATGCACATCTTATCAATGTCTAAAATTTACTTTTGCATCATGTTCTTCCATCTCTTATAGTTTGGCTTTTATTTAAGAACATATTTCTAGTCAAAGGTCAACAATCTAAAATCCAATTATATTGTGCATGCCTAATGCTACCAACTCATGTTATTAAAAAATAAGTATATTTGCTTCTTAGAACACTGAAAAGTAAGTATTAGTAAGTATAATTTTTTAAAATAAGTATAAATAAGTATTTTACCTTAGAAAAACAAATTGAATATTTTTATGATACAATTTACTAATTTATGTTAAAATCAATAGAACCCACAATATTCTTAGACAAATATTGTCACACCCTCTTTTTGTTTTACTTGAAAAGTTTTGTGTATACAATCTATCTAAAACCAAAAAGTCTTCAGATGAAAAATAAACAAAATATTAATTTTATATATTTGAAATTCATATATATTTCTAATATATAAAATAGTTTAAAAACAAACAAAAGCATAACAAAAAATTAAAAGTTATACGCACTTTCAAAGTAGTCAAATAAAAAAAAATAAAAAAATCACATTCAAATGTATACAGAGAACAAAGAAAAGTTTTCATTATTCGCTCTCACTGTCACTGAATTGAAGCGCTACATTAATTTGATTTTTTCTTTTTGCTTGAAATCGTATTTGTCTTGGCTGTAAATTTTATTTAAGTGTGAAGTCTAATTCGTCACTTTCGAAAGTTTTTTCTTTTTTTTTTACAATTTTTGTATATGTACTAAGAGTATTGTATTAAATTGTTATGAAATAATTTTTTCAACCCAAAACTTTCTCTACCTAAACTCATGTTAGAACGCATTTAAAAAACTTTAAATGCGTTTTTCTCAAAACTACGTTTTCACGGACGCCCCACACTATTTCTCCGGTGGGCTGATCCTTCTGAAATTTTAACCACATATTTAACAGAAAACTACTTACAAAAAAACTATAATCGTGTTAAAAAAATTGATGTTTTTATTTATTTTTTTACAAATAACAGCGAAAAAAAAATTTTTTTTTGGTTTTTGTTACTTAAATTTACCAACAATTGCTAAAAATTAATATGAATAGTCTATTTTATAGTCCTTGTCATATTGAATCTAAAACACTTTGGTTTTCTGTTTCAGATAAACAGATGCCGAGATATCGTGTGGGAGCCGACCTGCCTCCAAATTATTAAAAAACATTAATAATTTTATTTTTATTTTTATAAATTAAGACTTAATTTATCATTCCTTATTACTTATATAAACATATCTTTCATAGCAAGCTCACGAGAAATTCCCAAAAATAGCCTATTTTTTAGCCGACGAACTACAGTACACCCTTAATATTTCAGGTCTTGTCTTTAAAAAATTGTAAAATTCGACACAGCTGTATTCAATATTATTTTTTAAAAATAAAATTGACTCCAGTCTGTATTTTTAACGCTGTTGGTTACAATTTTTAAAATTTTTCCACTTTTGCAAATAAAAACGTTCAACCGGAGCTGAAAAGTAAGCATAATTAAGTATAAATCTTAAAAGTAAGTATACTTATAAGTATGGAATTTTAGTAAGTATATGAAGCTGAAAATAAGTATGATACTTACAAAGTAAGTATAGTTGGTAACATTATGCATGCCTCTTCAGCCAGACCTTTCATCCGATACCTCATTCACCATTCTACTTCCTCCTAGCCCTGAGATCCCTTACTAAAATTAATATAAACTTTCAACGTTAATATTTCGGGTCAGATATCATCAATTAAAAATCGAGCATGATTCGGCACTGCTACGGTGCAGTACCTTTCGAATGATATACGTTTCATTGCCCTTATTCTAAAGTAAATATAAAAAAAGTAGATAACATTTAATGTTTGCGTATTAGTTAACCTAAAATTAATTAATTGCATTACGTTAATCATTGATTTTTTTTAAATTACCGCCAATAACATGCCCATGTTAAAGTAATACTTTTTGTAACCCAAATAGTAATCGATTGCAAGAGTTTTCTGCAATATTTTATTCATTGTCTGTAAGCGAAGTTTTTACTGGTTAGTTTTCCTTAAACATTTATCGCTCAACATTTGGCCTTCCAAAAATTTACTGAATTTACTCATCAAAATATTTTATTGATTTGCATTGAGTTTCTTTATAAATTAGCTACGAAAATAATTTGCCTAACTTCTAGTTTTCCTCAAAATTTTTCAGTCCTCAAAATTTTTTCACCCCTAAGCCCGGGTCACACGCATTTTGAAGAAGAGGCCGAAGTTACTGCCATTTAGTATTCTTATATCATGTATTTACATGATATGATTTTGTATTCGAATCTCATTTGCTTTTCGGACCGCATTACAGAGTAAGGCCCTAGATCAACAACTTATTAGTATATAGTCACCTCAAAGCTACATTTTCACTGTAGCACTGTGTTATTTAGTACATCCAAGCTTCGGTTGAAGTACAAATTACTTCAGCATTTTACAAAACAATATTTTCTTTAAATGCTAAAGAAAACAATATTACATTTTCAACAATAGTTGACTTTGAAAAAAACAATCTTGCCACTCAGCTAATTTGATCGACAAATAAAAGTAAGTTCCTTTAAAGTTTAAAGTTTTTAATCCTAAAAGAGTCCGAAATATTTTTTTTAAGATTTACACAATATGCAGCAACATTTTTACACACATTTAATTGTGACAAAGAATCTAATAAATAAAATCGCATATTTTTTTAAAATACAGCCAATGAAGATGTTTTTTTTAAGTTTAACAGTTAAATAAATGATTGTTTGAGACGAACTTTTTGCTGCATTTGCAGCATACAGACAGTAAATGCAGCTGGGAGTGAGAGTCAAATGTAAAAACAGAAAACTACAACTAAACCTAGATATTTTTAAAAAGTTTGCGATGCTCATTGTTTTGGCTCTTAAACAACCAGCGACCACTGCCACGTCATATGGTTGTGTCTTTTTTGGTGTCATCAGTTTTAACCGGCTCCTCGCTCTCATTTGTATCCACTGAAGAAAAGACATGAAGAATATTTTTGATGCAGACAAAGATTTGGGAATTAGACGAAGTGAAGAAATACTCACTTTTATTATCCTTTTCCTCTTTCACATCCATATTTTCCGTTGTTACCTTGGCTTCTTTTTCCAGTCGCGGTCGCTTGCGTTGACCCTTAAATGAACGATTATCGCGCCGGCCACCCTCGCCTTCATCTTCAGAATCGGAGAACTCATTGTCAGGAACTATGCGTTTGTCCTTGTCGCTTTGCGGCAAGCGTTCATCTTTATCTATCTTCTCATCATCGTCCGATTCGTCGTTGATGGCATCCTCGGGAATAGCTTGGATTTGCACACCAGGTGCGTGTGGCAGCATGCGCAGATTTTCAAATAGTCTAAAAATGAGCATGAAAGTTTAAACATTGATATTTTATGTCGCAAGTTCGCATTCGTTGTCTTCAACTAACCTATTTTTAATCTTTTCTAAATACTCGGAAGTGTTCTGATTCGTCATATTACTCGGACTGATGTGTAGCTTAAAGTCAGGTCCAAAGTACTCGAAATAATCGTTGTAGGGCAACTCGTTAGCAATTTCAACATTTAATGCCACCGAAGTCTCGTAGGTCCAGCAACGCGAAACATTGCGTATTGTATAGCCACCGCCACCAACCATCAGGAATGGTAAATTGTACTTCTTTACAAATTCCACACACTTGCCGTGACCCTTGACCGTCAGATTAAAGCAGCCCAAACGATCTCCAGTCAACGAGTCGGCGCCACATTGAAGCACCACTGCCGCAGGCTGGAACGTCTCCATAACTTTGGATATGATGGGCACGAATATTGACTCGTATGCCTCGTCATCCATACCATCACGTAACGGTATATTTACAGCATAATATTTACCCTTGCCAGCGCCGATGTCACGCAGGTCCCCTGTCCCCGGGAAATATTCACCATACTTGTGGAAGCTAACAGTCATGACGCGATCCGTGGTATAGAAGGCTTCCTCAACACCATCTCCATGATGCACATCAATGTCAATGTAAAGCACGCGTTGATGGTACTTCAGCAGCTCGAGTATGCCCAAAACAATGTCGTTAACATAGCAAAAGCCGGAAGCTTCAGACTTTTTAGCATGATGCAGACCACCACCCCAATTAATGCAAATCTCGGAGGCCTGTTTGTTAAGCTTGACAGCAGCAGCAACAGAACCACCGGCTGAGAGTTGACAAAACTCGTAGAGACCATCGAAGACGGGACAATCTTCGCCAACGTTGAAGCGCTGCATTTGTTTGTTGTACTCAGTCATGTTGTCCGGACGTATGGAACGCAGGAAGCGCACGTATTCGTCAGAGTGGAACTTGGTCATCTCATCGGCAGTGGCTTTGTGTGGACGCTACGCGGAAAGAAAGGGTTCCATTAATAAGAAACTCTTGATTGCTTACGTTTAACTCACATAGATTTCCATTTTGCGATAGAGTCCATAGTTTAGGAGTAGATTGTGTGTCATGCGTATGCGGTGCGGTTTCATGGGGTGTCCCTGGCCATAGTAGTAGTTGCCAATGTCGCCTGTAAACATGTGAAAAAATTATTAATAAATGAATTCCATTAAAAATTCACACATTTCTTAAAATAAAATTTTTAATGCCAGTGTCTGGCAGGCAACTGCACAAACAGAACACTACAAAAACCATCGACAACCATAGCGAATGAAGTGCCCAAGACATAATCACCAAAGGCGGCGACTGCGTTTTGATAGACAAGACAGCAAAGAACTACGGTCGTTGAAGTGTGCTGTCGCAAAGCAATGGTGGACACTCAGCACAAAATTGCCGATTTACAAAAGCAAACTTTTACAAGCTTTTCAGCAAATTGGCAATTAAATAGAAAATATATTATTTTATGCCGCCACATTCTACTAAATATTTAACTAATTCAAGCACGGAATTGTTTCATTTTTATATTTATTTAAATTGATTTCCTCCAACTCACTGTCGTAGTAGTAGCAGACGCGTTTTTTACTGTGCGACTGCATTATTGTTTTAGCGCAGTTTATTTATTAATCCTTTAATCCGCACTTTTTTGTTGTCAATTAAATTTAGACTTATTAACAAAAGTTTCCAACCAACCGACAGACACGCACAAAAGAATTTACAATAAATAACCGCGTCTTAATCTAACTTCCTAAAAAAAGTGACAGCAAATGCGTACGAGTACAAAAAGAACTGTGAAAATTAAATAAACTGTGAAGCTGGTTGTGTTTTGTGATTGTGCAAAGTGCAAAGTAGTTTATGTCCAAGACAACCAAGTAGCAAAGACACTTGAAATAATTTCGCCGTAATTTTGTTATGAGGGCTGTGTATCCCAAGGGCAGAGCTTATACATCATTCAAAATGAGTGATTGAGTGCTTCTAACTGTAGGTTTAGACCGCCTGAACGAACGAAAAATTTATCGCGAACAATTTATTGCAATAAATTCTTATTTCGTAGTACTGTTTAGACCGCACTAACATAATTCGCGAACAAACATTGGCCGCCATCTTGTACGTTCAGGCGGTGTAAACAGCAATTTGTGCATTTGGCCGAACATCAATAAATGCAGGGTTGATAACTCCTTATTTTTATATTAGTACTAAAACTTATGCTCCATTTCTCAACAACAAATGGTTTGCCACTCCATAACAATATATTAATCTATTAGTTATTATAGAAAAGACGTGTGTTTAACTTTAGGGCCCATTTAAGTATTTCAACGAACAAAAAAAAGGGATGTTTGCACATTTTTCGTGTGTCAATAAATTTCGTAAATTTTAAGACAAATTAATAAAAATTGCTACCAAATTGTATGCACTTATTAAGCAAATACAATTGGTACTTTTAGTCGTTCGATTTTTATTTTAGAGAAATGCTTTTTATGTTATAAATTTAAAGAATTGCTTTTAGTCACAAATCTACTTTTCAACTACCATTTTGGTTAATATCCACATTTTTCTAAAATCTTCGATTAAAAATTCAAAAAATTTCAGCAGAACCTAAAATATTTTTTTTATTTTATTTGAAGAAGCTCTATTGTGGACTCCTGCTATACTAAATAATATTTGCTATCCATAAACTCAAAATTTTCATTAAAAGTTATATAGTTATTATTAAAAAAAATTACCTCAAATAAACTGTCGCTTTAAAATGAAACTTTAAATATAGGGGTTTTTCCGCTTAAAAAACTTAATTTGGCCCTTTACACAACACAATTATATTGCAGCGAAAATTAACAGAACACTTTAAAACACATAAAACATAAATTACTACATACTTTAGTACTTTTCACACATTATTCTCTTAAGCTACTCCTATTTGCTACTTTTCTGTTTTTAAACACAGCGCAACACCGGATTCGCCCAAAAAGATCGAAGCTTGTTCGATCAGAGCGAACGAAGGAATCTTCGTTCGTTCGCCCTAATTTACTGTTTACACCGGGCAAACATCGTTCGCGATAAATTTATAGCGAACACTGTTCGTTCGGGCAAAGTGTTTATACCGAGCGAACGAACGAGGTTTCTTTCGTTCGTTCAGGCGGTCTAAGCACACAGTAATCTCTGCTACACTCTCAAAGCTATTTAATTGTATGGCTGATCATACGTAATTTTTTGATTAAATAGCTGATGCGAGCATTAACGGCAGGTACTCATTAAAGTCAACCTCAAAACTCAATTATTTTTTACTTTTTCGATAGCTTACGATGTGTAGAATACGTTCCCAAAGTGATTTGGCCGATAACGATTGCATAAAAAAGTTATCGCATACGAAAGGAACCCAAGTTGTCATAAATGCACTAAAAAAAAGAAAACCAAATCTAAGAACGCGTTTTCTAAAAAATCATGTTTTCAAACTGGTCTCCACGATATCTCAAGAACTACTCTGTAGATTGACTTGGTTCTTTTATTTATTTTAAAGTAGATAACATTTATTGGATCCTCAACAATAACCTAAATTCAGATAATATTAAATCTTTAAAAAGTATTGTAGATGTTTTTGACCAGTACTTTTTAATTTCAATTTTTAAATATAAATATATAAATTTTTTTCACTACTTTCGTCACTTGTTTGGCGACATCTTCAGGGGAGTTTTTCATATTTTTCCCAAAAAACACAGTATTTTAACCATTTTTACCAAAAATAATTAATAAACACCTAAATTACATTAAACTTGACTTTAAAATTTAAAATAACACAAACTAAACGTTACATTACATAAACTTAATGGCAAACAAAATATTTACTTAAACAATTATTTAAAACTAACTTTCATAACCTATACGTCAATTGCTATTGAATAATTGTTATTTATGTTGTCAGTGTCTTCTTTATAATTTACTGCTATTTCCCCTTTTCGTTGAATTCTTAAACTTTTCAATGTCATTCTTTTATTTGTTTTGTTTTCGACGTCTAAAATTTTTACATCCTCAAAGTCAGTTATGTGGCCTGTCGTCAATATATGAGTGCCATAGTAAAATAAGACAAGAAAGTGTTAGGGCGGAGAGCCTGTGACCGAAACTGTCAAAAGGAAGCTGACAGCTCATACCAAATCTGCAGCCGATGAAAATTCAATAAGAAACCAAAAATAGGCAAGAACAGCAAAATGGTTGAATTTAACAGTTATGGTCACTGAGAAAGAGAGCTCATTGAATATTTTGTTTAAGGTGGCATTTGATCTGTAAATAATATTGGCCGGTTGTTTTATAGAGCACTTTAAATTTTTTAAATTTTATTAAAAAATAATGTTAGCATACAAGAAAAAGCTCTTTTAAATGCAACGATTTAGAAATTCTAAATAAAAATTACAAAAAACATTTGGCATAACAACAGCTCAAGAAGAAAAAAATAGTTAACAAATTTTATGCATATGATTATGTGACTAAAGTTAAAAATTATTTTCATTTAAACGGAAGGTATCCGTTAAACAAGAAAAATAAATAAAATGGTTTGAATTAGGGAATTAAAAAAAAAATAAAGATAAGAAAGAGTTAAGAAAAGTATGCAAGAACTAATTGCTTAAAGTTTGTTTTGTTGTCAACGCGTTTTAAGTTATTTGGTAGGGAATTCCAAAGTCTTATTGCGTTAATGAAAAACAGCCGACTAGATTCATTGTATCTAAACTGGGGAACTAGGAAGAAAACATTTCTGAGGGATCTGCAGAATTGAAGTTTTTCAAATAAGTAAATAGGACTTTTCGAAGTGATAACTCTGTGCAGAAAAATGCAGTTTCTTGTCCTAAGAAAATTTATGATATTGCAACCAAGTATGCGAATAATGTATGCTGATATATGATCAAACCTACTAATACCGTAAACATATCGAGCTGCATTGCTATATGCCACTAATAGTTTATATGATGACCTTAAGTCTAGCTTGCTTTATACTACTTCGGAATAAGTTATTATTGGCACGACTAATTGTATCACAAATTTTCGCCTTGTTTCAGTAGAAACAAAAGAAGCAGTTTTTCTCAAATTTCTTAAGGAATAATAAACTTTGCTAACAACGCTATTAATATGGTCTTCACACGTGAGTGAAGAGTTCATAACAAATTCTAAATTAATGACTTTGTGAACAAATCCAAGTTTTGTTCCACTAAGAAAGATAGGAGACAGATCATTAAACGGGTTTCTTGATTTTACAACTGGTAGAACATACGATTTATTAGGATTCAACCTCAGTTTATTTTCTGTTGCCCATCTGCTGATTTAAGTCAAGTCTTCATTTACCCTGGCACATAGGTCCTCGATAAGACATGTTGGTCAAGAGAGATAGAGTTTAAGATCATCTGCATATGCATGCATTGTAACATTATAACATACTGAAAAAATGTCATTAAGAAACATTGTGATCATAAGCGGCCCAAGGATAGAGCCCTGAGGTACCCCACTACAAATAAATCGGAATCCCGAGCATCTGCTTCCTACCTTAAACCTTTGAGTCCTTCCGTCTAAATAGCTTTTCAGGAGTGGAACAGCAGTATGTGAGAAGCTGAAGTATGTATTTAACTTTTTATAAAGCAAAGGGTGGCTTAAACTGTCGAAGGCTTTCGAGAAATCTAAGAGACTGACTAAAGTGATATGACCCTTATATGATATGTTCTCATGTCATCTAAAATTTTCACAACAGCAGTGGTACAACTGGGTCCGGTGAAATCCTAACTGAAGGGGAGACAAAAGGTTTTTTGCATTAAGATGGTAAGAAATCTGCTCAGCCATAAGAGATTCAAGTACTTTTGAGAGTGATGAGAGAAGACTTATTGGGCGGAAATCGCTAGGTACAGCTGCCATAGGTTTATTGGCAATAGGTATTTTCGTCGCAATCTTCCAAATTGATGGAAATTTAGAACTTGTTAGGCAGTGATTAAATATATGCAATTTAGAACTTGTTACCTTTTTTTCAACGTTAAGTTTGACGGCATTTTGCCACTTCACATCACTCTTTTATGCACCATAAAACATATTTTTCTAAACTTTAAGAGTCAACTAATAACTGCCAACAAACTCAAGGTATTCATTTACTTGAAAAAAATTAAGCACATCACCGTGTTTTTGGACCTGTCCTTAAGTACTTTTCTGTTACCTGCTGTATAGTTCAGTAGTGTCATTTAAATGTGTCTTATGTGTGAATGCATATAAATTTAGGATAGAGAAAATTATATTGTAAATAATATTAATTTATACGGATTAAAATAAAAAACAACTGCAAATCAATCAACCTGAAACTTGAAATATTTATTTGCATGATATTTACTTACTTACTTAGTTGGCGCTAGAACCGTATGTCGGTCTTGGCCTCATCTAAGAATGTGTGCCAGCCATTTCTGTCTCTCGCTTGATGGCACCAGTTGGAAACTCCAAGCTTGAAGATGTTGAAGATGCGGTCGTCTGCTTCTGCGTTGATTGCCGCTGGGTACCGAAACGAATATTTTTTTTACTAGAGCATCGTCTTTCATGCACTGAACATGACCTAGCTAGCGAAGCCACTCGATTTTAATGCGCTTGACTATGTCGATGTCAGCGTACAGCTCGTACAGTTTATCATTCCACCTTATTCGGTACTCGCCATTGAAGCAGATTGGTTCGAACATCTTACGAAGAATATTTCTGTCGAAGACTCCTAAAGTCTTTTCATCTGAATTGCTTCTTAATTGCCTACTGAGCCCAAAGTAACACCTGTTGGCAAGAGTTATTCTTCGTTTGATCTCAATCCTGATGTCGTTGGTTGAGTTTATGCTGGATCCCAGATAAACGAAGTCCTTCACAACCTCGAAGGAGGTATTGTCAGCTGTAAAGTGGGTTCCAAGACGCTGCGACTGTTTGTTTGTTGACACCAAGTATTTCGTCTTATCTACATTCACTGCCAGACCCATTCGACTTCACTCTCTTTCTATTCTGGAAAATGCTGCACTGACTTCGCGCGTATTATGGCCAATGATATCGATGTCATCAGCATACGCAAGCAGTATAACACTCTTGAAGAATATTGTGCCACTACGTCTCAGATCAGCAGCTCGGATGATCTTCTCCATCATTAGGTTGAAAAAATCGCACGATAAGGAATAACCTTGTCTGAAACCTCGTTTGGTAACAAATGGTGGCTCAGTGTCATCCTGCAAAGTCGTATTAGTTTTGCAGGAATAGCAATCTCAGACATGGTGGAGTACAGGTGCTTATTGGGCTGTCAAAGGCGACAGTGTAGTCTACAAAAAGATGGTGGGTGTCGACATGTTTTTCTTGGGTCTTCTCCAAGATTTGTCGTAGTGTTAAGATCTGGTCGATGGTGGACTTTCCAGGTCTGAAACCACATTGATAAGCTCATATCAGTTGGCTTACAATGGGCTTTTATCTTTCACATAAAACTCTCGAAAGGACCTTATATGCGATATTAAGAAGGCCTATCCCACGGTAGTTGACACAAATAGAGGGATCACCTTTCTGGTGATCATCAGCTCCCGTAGCTTTGTACTTCCTAAGCAGAGCTATAGCTGTCAGAATTTCCATCTAACCATCGAATAATCATGTTATCTCGGAGTATAACTATGCTCCTATTACGGATCTAGGATCCATTACCTTGTTTGGAGAAGAGATGTATCGCGAATTATCTGGCTTAGATCAAAAGAAAAAATGTGGCCCTGATAGTATTCCAGCAATTTACCTGAAATATTGTGCTTTGGCACTAACTCAGCCATACATCTCTCTGTTTAATCAATCCCTTCAGAAAGGGAAATTTTTAGATACATGGAAAGTTTCGGATATCACTCCAATTTATAAACCACGATCGATGCAAAATATTTAAAACTATCGACCAATATCAAAATGTTCCCCTTATTCCAAAAATATTCGAATCTCTGGTACAAAAGAAGATTTATGCATGCATTAAAAATGGTATATCAGAGGACCAACATGATTTTGTTTCGGCAAATCTACTTCAATTAATCTTACGCTGTTTATTCATTTCTTAGCCAGTTAAATGGAGAGAGGCCAACGAATTGATGCAGTTTTCACAGATTTTGCCAAAGCGTTCGATAAAGTCCAGCACACTGTTTTACTAAAAAAACTAAGCAATAAAGGATTTCACTCTTCATTGTTATCTTGGTTTGAAAATTACCTGGTTGGTCACAGACAAGCGGTTAAGATAGGGAATAAATTCTCCAAACATTTAGATAATTTTTCTGTGGTCCCCGAACCCAAGAAACAATTTCATATTTTGTGTCGATAAAGTAGCTGATATATGTCCGGTGCCCGCGTCGGTAACTGCCCGACCTCTGCACCGAAAGAAGTGCTAGTTTTGGAACACCTTGGACAGGCACAGTGTATGAACGAAGACCGAATCGGACGCTCGTCAGATTATTGTGTCCTTCTATCGTTTTTGTATACTTTATTGACATAATACAGACTTACTACGGTACCATTTCAGGTGACTTTCGAGGTCCTTCTTGGGTATGTTTCTAGTACATTAAAGTTACAGCTCAGGCCAGTTTCGATACATATCAGCTACTTTATTGGCACAATATATGAATTTTTTCTCGTATCCTGTTCGCTGATATCAATGTGCGATTATTTTTTTTCATAAACTCGTAGCTTTTAAAAATAAAATTGAGTCTGATAATCGGGACTTATATCCAGTTTTCCAATTGCCTCATGTACGTTTATGATTTAAGGCTGTTAATTCCTTAAATGACTGTTTACTTATTCATTAAGGCTTAGATGGCTTGCAGAAGTGGTGTGAAACTAACAGATTATATTTTAATGTGGCGAAATGTAATGTTATATCTTTTACCATTAAGAAGTAATTAATTACAGAAAATTATATTATAAACAGCGAATGCCTTTTAAGAGTAAAATTTAAAATAGATTTTGGAGTTTTGTTTGACAATAAACTAGCCTTTACAAATCAATACGATGCTATCAGTTGTAAGGCGAATGCAATAATATAGTTCCTTATGCGTTATACACAGGAGTTCTCAGACTCTTTATTCTAAATCCATTTTCTTCTCTTTAGTTAGATCATGCTTGGAGTACGGATGAGTTTTGAGACATCCCATTGTCCTTCATAACGTCAGTGTACTTAAAATATCCGTTACTAGATTCTCGTTTTCATCCTTGCAGGAAGAGGTCCCAGTTTTAAAACCATCGGAAAGGCGTATTATTTTTTTAAAAAAACGTTCGGTCCTCATTCGTGTCGCCATAAATCTCAATTTTCTTATGCGCACGCTTTTCTTCCTCTCTTTTTTCCGCATGAAAATACGTTTCTCTTCCCTCCTCTTCTCTTTGTATTGCTCCTTAGCAGCGCGCGTTACAACCGATTGCAGAGTGGCTTTGTAGGCGGCGTCTTTCTCTGCAAGGGCATAGCGAACTGTATGATACACAAAGAGTTATTATAAAATAAATTTATGGAATTAATGAAATTATGGCAAAGTTAAAAATCCATAATTGCAAAATTTTTCGATATTCCATACCCTGAAGACCAAACACATATATAAAGCCCAAAAAAATTTGAATCCTTGAAAATTCGTTTATTTGTGAATGACACAGTTTGTATTGATACCTGAAAAATTAATTTTGCGGAGTTTGTGATGTTTAGTTTCTTCAAAATCATATTTATTTTTATCACTTTACATAGTTTTAAATAAAAAATTAAATAAAATCTTCAAAAATTCATTAACTATTAATATAAAATAGCTAATATAAAATTGAGTAGATGTATTATTAAATGTAAAAAATTATTGGATTCCATTAGAGTTTGAAATTCATACAAAACTCTGACTGGAATTTAATTTCAAGGTAAAATTTTATCTCAAGGTTATTTTATATCAAGATTTAAAACAAATAACGTTTAATTTTTCAGTAAAAACTACAGAATAGAATAAATTTTTTTTTAAAGCAGCAATATAATTCAACTGAACAGCACTCGGTGGCAAAAAGCAAGAAACAAATATGACATTAAAATCCACACACATTGGAACATTTTTGACAGCAACAGCAATAACACAGTATAGTCTACTATACTCTACACAACCCCAGTTTAGTTGAATTTAAATTTTAATCTGAACTTGAATCTATTGAACCCCTTTTATATTGGTCAAGACTTGAAGTCAAGTTTCAGAGTTTGTAGGCAATTCGCCGCACATCGGAAGCGACGGAAGGGAAAAAGAAACTTGAAGCTGTACCGGCAATTTTTCGTGTTTCTTCGTGTTCCTTTTGCTATTTTCGCGTTGTTGACAGTGCTTTTTATTTTATTTTTCGCATATCAATGTGAGTTTGCTAGACTTCGGTTGCATTAAATTTTTTTTGCATTTAATATAATTTAATTTTGCATTAAATTTTTAAGCAAAAACGTTTTGTTAACTCCCATCGTGGTAAAAAAATAAAATTCAGTTTGCAAATTTCTATAAACTATAATTCATTTGCTTGCTACCTATCTCGTTTTATTTTTAGAAAACAAGGAAAGAAGACAAGAACTTGAATTCAAGTCTTGACCAATGTGAAAGCTTTCGTCAAGTTCAAAAGAGAACGTCAAAAAAACTTGACTTCAAGTCTTGATCAATGTAAAAGGGGTCTAAGAACAAATAAAAACACAGTGACAGTTCGAGTAAAGGCGGAAAAGAGTGCATTTCTCTTAAGGCCCCTATAGACGAGCAACTAATCGCACAACTGGTTGATAAAATGGTTGCTGGTTGATGAAAATAAGCAGTGTGTAGGTGGGTTTTTGGGTTTTTGGTTTTTTCAGTTTTTCAACCAGTTTTCCAACCAGTTGCTGAAAATAAAAAAGTTTTGATTTTTTCGGCTGAAGCTCATCGAGTTGATCAACTATTTGTCGTGTTTTTAGCAAACTTAGCAACTAAACGGAAAACTGAATTTTTTCTTCGGTTTTTGTTGAAGTTCTGCTATGGGCATTTTATAAATAAAATGTTTTGAACAGAATTTTAACATCTGCCATCAATTGAAAGTTGTGTCTGTAGGAAAAAACACAAACCAGTTGATCAACCAGTTGTTCGATTAGTTGCTCGTCTATAGGGGCCTTTATGCTGTGGTTATGCTAGCCAAACATGATTGCCGAACATTTTTTATTGTTATTGTTTCACGTATAAAATGAAAAAATTAACTTTTTCTCATATTCATTTTCTCGGACCCAACATTTTGATTGCTGATTGAAACGCCAAACATGGCGAACTTTCCAGTGTTGGCTGTAGTCATTTTGTATAATAGCATCAAAAAAGTAGGTAAGAGTATTAAAAAGTGAAGTTGATTGTGTCTTCAACTAACCCTTAACATAAACAGCTAGCTAGCATGTCAGATATATGCAAACCATTTTGTTTAAGATATTATAATAAAAATTCAGAGTAAGTAATATTAGTTCGTATATTTTAATTCGTTAATTTTATTTTCAATTCTATAACAAATATGTATAATAAGTACAAAAATGCAAATTAGGGTTGTGCTTTTTTGTGTTTTGACATACTATTACATATAATGCAACTGTGCCACCAATCATAGCATAACCACCAAACAAACATTTCAGCGAAGAGAATAAATTAACAAAAATGAACACCAAACTTGTTTGGCTAGCATAACCACGGCATTAAGTGCAACAACCTTATAAATGAAGCTTGAGTGAAGCCATAATATAACCAGTGATGTTCCTCGACGCGTCGTCTTTAATTGTCGACATTTTGGTGACGACAATGCAGAATGTGTCGACAATGTAGACAATGTCGAGAATTGTGTGAACAATGTCAACAAAATGCAACACTGCGAAATTGAAAGTTCCATTTAGATTATGCTGATTCTTAAAACCTTTTGAAAAGTCGTTTAATTAACAAATTTTACAATTAAACAAACAAAAGCATGCCCAGAAGGCGTAACAATAAGGAATACTTCGAACTTGGACTCAATTTAATTAAATATTACAATAAACATGCAGCCTTTTACATTAATTATCTACACGTCGTTAAAAGCAATTGTCTACACGACATTCTCGACACCGTCGACAATAGTATTGTCGACATCATGTTCTCTACGCCGCACATCACTGAATATAACTAACCAAGTAGCCGCACAACTTTAGCTGCGGATGACGAATGTCAAACAAAAGAAAATCCAAACGAGAGCGTGATAGACCCCTTTTACATTGATCAAGACTTGAAGTCAAGTTTTTTTGACGTTCTCTTTTGAACTTGACGAAAGCTTTCACACTGGTCAAGACTTGAACTCAATTCCTTGTCCTCTTTCCTTGTTTTCTAAAAATAAAACGAGATAGGTAGCAAGCAAATGAATTATAGTTTATAGAAATTTGCAAACTGAATTTTATTTTTTACCACGATGGAAGTTAACAAGATGTTTTTGCTTAAAAATTTAATGCAAAATTAGATTATATTAAATGCAAAAGAATTTTAATGCAACCGAAGTCTAACAAACTCACATTGATATGCGAAAAATAATATAAAAAGCATTGTCAACAACGCGAAAATAACAAAAGGAATACGAAAAATTGCCGGTACAGCTTCAAGTTTCTTTTTCCCTTCCGTCGCTTCCGATGTGCGGCGAATTGGCAACAAACTCTGAAATTTGACTTCAAGTCTTGATCAATATAAAGGGGTCCTATGGTTGCTATGGCAGCTGATAAAAAATGGAGCTACCAAAAATGTTTTTTGTCAAAATATTAAGTTATTCTTAAGTTCTTTCCTATATTTTTTTTATTTTAAAAAAACACAATATTGAAACAGAAAAATTTTGCTTAACAGTCGTTTAAAAAAAGTTCGTTTTATGTTTTCTTTTGTTTGACGTTCGTCATCCGCAGCTCATGAGAAAATAGGTTGTGTGCGTGGCTACCTGATACATAGTTGTATCATGATTGAAGCTAATTAAATTTTTGCTCTCGCAGAGAGTTAATTTTCTTTTTGCTAAACAACAAAAAATTTGAATTCATTCATGGTATAATAAGATAAGGTAATCGCATAGTTTAGAGGCTGTTCAGACTTGCCTCAAAAGAGGCGACTCACTGGCCTCATTTTGGCATATGCTAGCTATCAGGTGTTCACACACAAATTATTGCCTCACTTTGAGGCAGCCTTATTTCGACGTTTATTGTTTTTTTTCCCTGTTGTTTTCTTTTGAATTATTAAACACAGAAATATTCATAATTTAAACAATATTAATTTGCGAACAACTATGAATAAACAAAATTAATTCGCGCCAGTACTGCGCCTGAATAGCCTCAAAAAGAGGAAAATAAATCAACAGAACAAACTTTACTCTGACGTACGTCAAAATGAGTCGCAAAATTTTTAAAATTTTTAAAATTCTTGCCTCACGTAACATGTCACCTTCCCGCTTCCCGCTTTGCCTGTAGATGTCAAAATGAGGCAAGTGAGTCGCCTCATTTGAGGCAAGTCTGAACAGCCTCTTAGAGCGAGCTATAAGAACTGTCAAAAGGAAACTGACAGCACATACAAAATCTGCAACCCGATTCCGTTACAGAGAATTAAGCGGCGAATTTGTTTAATTCGCTTGGAAACTATGTAGGGTTCAGACTTCAGACTGTTGTTTGAGGAACAAGTTCGCTAATGCTGAGGTCAGACGATGCTCGTTTGCTCGGCGAACACATGGCCGAGCAATATGGTTGTTGTTGTATTCTCCAAAATTTTTGACAGTTTCGCATTGGAAGCAACAACAAAATTATCTGCTCGCCGAGCAAACGAGCATCGTCTGACCACAGCATAATGTGTAACCCCTTATAGCGAAATTGTTTTTAGTGGGTTTCGGATGATCCGACATGTCCGTCGACAAATTAACAGGGAAAGTGTATTATGTAATTAAAGAAAATGTATTATGTAGGAAAGAAAATGTAAATGTATGTATGTAGCTTTCGAACAGTCCGACATGTACGACTACTTCATTTTCTTGCAGGCTCTCAAATAAAACATCGGCGTAATAGCTAAAGGCCACTTTACATTGTCCTACTGTGTGTTACCACATGTGAGATAGAAAGTATTATTGAATTTCATCATGCTGTCATTTTTAATTTGTGTATGAAGAAATTAATTTTTCGCTATTAGACTATCTCACAGAGTCGCACCGCATTTTTATACTTTACACTATACTAAAACGTGAAAATTTGAGTAATGAATCGGTTTTTAATCAATTTAAAGCCCCTACAAAGTTCAATAAGATTTAAAACTGCTTCCTTCTGTTATTCCATTTGAAAATACATTACGAGCTTAAAATTTTCTCACCTAAATAATAAATTTCAAGTATGTTTATGGTAAAATGCATCTCTGGTGGGATAGAATGTGTGATGAAATTAGAAACAAACCAAAAAATAAAATGTGGTACGACATGCCAAAAAAATCAGAACACACATTGCTTTCCGTTGTTTACACCATCTCACTTTCTATCACACATGAAAATTTTGACATGTGTTAACACACAGTGGGATAATGTAAAGCGGCCTTAAGCAATGCCCTTATAATTGACCGATGCCCTTATAATTGACCAGTAATTTTCCATACTTTTGAGAAATTTTCATTGAGAATTCATTTTAATTAATTATATCCATATTTCAATGTTTCTAACGTTGTTCATATTATTTTTCTATAATATTTTTCCGCTTCGTCGCTGTTCACGACGCTTTTATTAATATTAAAAAATGCAGCAAGTCGTACCGACTTGCGTTCACATGCCCAACATGTCGGTCCGACCGGCAGAAATATCAAAATTTTTTGATTTTCGTCCGAAATTTCGGCCCGACTGTCTTATTTGCTTTCGAATGATCCGAGGTGTCGTCAAGCATGCCATATTTGTCCGATATGTCGGATCGTCCGAAACTCCCTAATCAAACAAAATGGAGGATCTAACTTGTTCGAATGAGCTACCGTTAAAATTAAAGCAACGTGTTTGTCAAACAAGCGAAGAATTTTTGTTGTTTGTCGCCATCTAGTTTTGCCAAATCAAAAATTTTTGTATTCTCCAAAATTTTTTACAGTTTCGCATTGGAAGCAACAACAAAATTATCTGCTCGCCAAGCAAACGAGCATCGTGTAATATGGGCATAACAGGTTCGACAAACCGTCAAATTTGCTTCTTAACTATCAAATTGGTTTGAACATGGCCGACGTATGGCAAACAGGTTCGCTAATGTGTAATCCCTTTTAAGCTCACGGCAATATGCAAAAGCAGCAACAACAAAGTGCAACGAAACAGACGACATAAGCAAATACGAAGAATAGTTTTTTGTTTATGCGCTTTATGCATCGAAAAACCAAAATTTTCTTAGCGCAAAAGGGGAGGAAAACCAAAACACAAAATGGCCGAGCGGCTGCTTTTGCTGCTAAAATTCTTCTCCTCTTTAGTTCGCTCCGTTTTTTCCTTCAACGTTTCTCTTCTTCTTCTATGATGGCTCTTTTGACATTTTCGCCGTGTGTTCGCCTCAGTCTAGTTCTGCGGTCGCTGCGTTTCTGTTGTGATATAAAGAAAAATTAATTTTTCCTATCGCCTGCGCTGAAAAGTTGTCTTGTTTTTTGAGTTTCAAGTTTTTCCACTGCAATTACTAAAAAAAACAAACAGCGAAAAATTAAAAACCGCAGAAAAGTGTAGTTAAAGGAACTCAATTCGAAAAACAAAGAATGTAGAGTGAGTGCTAAAAATTTCCAAATTTCTATGCAGAAAATGTGTTAAAATTAAAAGTTTTTCTATTGGAATAAAAAGGAATAGAGATGAATGAATGAAGGAGAACGAAAAAAAAAGAAAAAGTGCAAATAAAAAAATCCTTATGGTCTCGCCCCTTTGAGTGCAACTAATGTGCTGCGGCAGCAGCGGCGTCGTGTTTTTACTGAAAAAAGCTTAATAACTATAAATTATTTAATTTATTTGGAAAATGAAATGTGGAAAACACAGTGGCTTGAAATGGAAAAATGCCTAAATAACAGGGAAACATAAAATAAATCTTTAAAGCTGACAGCCCAACGTGCGCTCTGCCAGCTCCAGTGTCGCTGTAGCAGCACTGTCTGTCTGTTCGTCCGTTCTACCGCTATAGTCCCCTGCGTTGAGTGCGTGTGTTTGTACGTCTGTGTCCTGTTTTCCATCAATTTCCGAATTAGCAACACCGAAAACTGCAAGACAGAAAATGAGCAAATAGGAATTAAAGAAGCTTTTCGCCGACTCCTTTAACGACCCACCGCCTTAACCCCACTCCCCTCCTCCCTAGACTGTTTCCCAAACATTCGGCATGGGCATTTTTCTATTTCCTGCAAAAATTCATACATCTTTTTATTCGTACTTACATATGTCAATAATTTATTTGTGTATTTGTAGAAAATAAACTTGAAATCCTTTCACAAACATTGGATTAAAACTTATATGCTTATACAAACAGTTAATAAGCTCATTTAAAGGAATACTTAAACGCAGCAGGAGGTAATTTTTATTCTGATTAGACTTATGAATGTTGTACAATTAAAACTAAATACATGTTTTTATCAAATAATGTGATAAATAATTTGTAAACAAAGCACTGTTTCAATTTTTGTTTAGCCGAGACCCAAACCGCTGATTAAGCAGTTTACACACGAGCACACTTGGTTATTATTTTATCGCTAAAAAATTAAATCATGCTGTCTGTTTAAATAGAGATCAGCTGTGGAGGAATTGATTTTATTTCCGAAAAAATGAATCAGTAAATAACGAGTTAAGTAAATAACTTTTCAATGAATTAAAATTTGATTCATAAATAAAATTTTTAATTCACAATCAATTTTAGAAAATTGATTTATTAATTTTAGCTATTAATTTTCGTTATTGAGAAAAATGAATAAATTTTTTTATTCATGTGAATGCTATTCACAAATATTTTTAATTATTAGTTTTTTATTAATTATTTATACGGTATCCATAATTAACTTTGTTTCTTTATTAATTTTTAATTTGTATTAATTTGTTATTCATTCATAACTTTTGATTCATTTCCAATTCATGGCTTAGGACTGGGCTACGTTTTTTTTTATTAATGTGACGATATTGACTCAAGGCATAAAGTAAAAATATATCCCGAAACCTTAGCCATGAATTAAAAATTTAGAATGAATAAAAATTGATAATGAATAAAAAATTAATAATGAATAACAAATGAAAAATGAATAAAAATAGATAATTGTTAAAAAAAAATATAACATAGAAATTAGGGTTTTCAATTACCTTAATTTCTATGTGAACTGTATTTTTTGTATAAATGAATGCTATTCAAATGAACAAAAAAGAAATTACTTTATTTTTTAAATAACGAAAATCAATAGTTGAAATTAATAATTCATTTTTTTTAAACTGAATGTCAATTAAAAATATAATTTATGAATCAATTTTGCATTCATTGAACCAAGCTCGTAGACAAGGGGATTTTATTGGGTTAAAACTCTCCCTTAGGGTCCAGAAAGTATCAAAATCTTATATATTAGCATTAAGGCAACTACAACGCACGATGGGGCGGCTGTTATGATGGTACACTAAAAGGAGCACAAGCGAATGTAGCGGAAAAATAGCTACAGGATGCTGTTATTAACTGTCTGACCAGAATCATGTCGTTGTCGTGTAGGCAGGCAGAGACAATGCAAACCTTATGGAAGAAAATTGCGGCAGAATACGACAACGAAAACGCCAAGATAGAAATGTTTCTATTTCTATTTTGACTTTGTCGTTTATTTGATAGCTCTCTCAGTTTCTCTCTAAAAATATTGCCATATTTTAACAAAATTTTAAGAATCTGTCAACCAATGTAGCGACTAAACAGTGCTCCTATTTGCTCTAATAATGATAGGAGTAGCCTTCAGTTGAAAATGCAGTAGATTTATATGAAGAGTATTGCAAAAAGTAGTGTAATAAATGGAAGTGTAGTGATTATTAGTTCAATCGGAGTACGATGAGAACACTGAAGTAAGTTCAAAAAAATCAACAATGGCATATTGAATGGCCGCATTCTAGCCGAAAAAGTGTTTAAGTAGCGAAGTAGCATAAAATATTTTCGCTATATAAATTGTGACTTGAGATGTTCTGTGAGAGCATGTGAACATGTTCTGTGAGAGCATACCATTCAGCCCGAAAGTTGTGGAACAGTTCTTTCCGCTGAATGCAGGCAATATAAGCAAAACGACAAAGCCAACGCTACAATTCTGTTCCAACTCTTAGCGATTCTCTCTCATCGACACGACAACGACATGATTCTGGTCAGACAGTAAAGCTTAAAGCGGGGTACGCATTAGCGATCATGAGTGACACTCATGCTCATATTCTCTCTTTTTACGCAGGTTCGCATGTGTGTACCTTCGTCATTCAACAGTCAACCACAGAAATTTTTGTGGTTGAATTTTGAGTGTCACTCAGGAGTGTTAATGTGTACCACGCTTAAGACATCACAACTGAATATCGTTTAAAAAAATTTAGAAGGCCCGTTTGATTAAATATTTTACAAAAATTAAAACCTTGTATGGAAATTAGTCCTTTTTGTTCAAAGTTCTTCAAAAGAAATTTTTCAGTACGCATATTTAGGCTCTTTTGAATAGAAACATTAACTTTGAAGCACAAAATATTGGAAAAATTTACGATTTTCTTAATATTTTATTTGTTCAAATGATAGGATTAAATATTCTAAGTGCCAAACCATAGTAACAGCTTTTTCAAAAATAATAAATAGGACCTTTTAAACAGATACTCCTCATTTGTATTAAGTGTTGTTTCAGAAAATATTTCAACAACATTTCTGTCTCGACAAGGAATAACAGTTAAAGTGTAATTTCAATGTTTCGAGAAATTTTGCTTTAAAGTTTTCGATCTCCATATTACTTCTATGAAAGGCAGTTAGCTTTTTGTGTGATAATTTTGGCTGGAATCTCGCTATAATCTCCCGATTTTGTGTGTGTACAGAACTATATGCGTGGAACACATCAGCATCATTAGCTCAACTTTGACTTAAATCGATTGCAAAGATTTCATTGCAATTTCTCAAATTTGGACTTTTACGAATTTTTTTATTACAACAAGAAATAAAATTACATTTTTTCGAAAACTAAAATATCAGAACTTTGTTACTTTTAATCCAATTTTTATGTTTGTTAACTCATTTTAAAAAACAATTACATCAAAAACTAAATGCCTACTAGTTTATTAAAAAATTAAGTTAAAATGTTTTGAACTCTTGTAAAACGCTTCTCCATTTATTAGGCACGAAACTTTATAGTTTTTAGTTTTATATCAAATCGACTATTTTTAGTCTATGGCATCAACAATTTGGTCTATGATGGAGCAAACATTTATAAACAAAAATATCTTTTGATTTATCGATATCAAAAACTATCAATATTTGTTTTAATCAAAATCCTTTGCGTAAATTCTGGCTACGGACCTGTATTGAAAGTATTCGTTGTTCGTTATTCAGTTATACATAAAATTCTGAATTTGTATGCAGATTTGACAGCTCTGATAGGTATTTAAAATGTATTGAAACCATGGCAGAATTAACCAGGTAGTGTTGACAACTGCTTATTTTCTCTTCAAAAGGAAAACATAGCCTGTCAAAAACATCTGTTAGGGAAAGAAAGTGAAGTAAGCGTTGAAAACTAAAATCATAAAAATTAAATAAGAATTTTTGTGCGCTTAAATAAACAAATGAAAATTTAAAACCATGAAAGTTGTAAAAAAATCGCGTGTGATTTGTGCGAAAAGCTTATTTATTATTATATTTATTTTATTTAGGCCATAGTGCTCGGGCAAATGTGTCATTCTACAAGGACACTACCACTGCAGCTCTGGTATAGTTCCATTTTTGAGCATTGTGTACAAACTTTCTAGATTCTCAGCTGTTGGTTCATATTCTTCATCATCCGGCACACATGAATAGCTCCAGATTCTTTGACAAATAATCGACCGCTATCTCCACTATAGCTGCACAACTGCCCGCTTAAGCTAAGTCACTCAAACTCACCGTAAAATAAGATAAAATGTAATAAATATATCATGGCACAAAACATACTCTTTTCCTTCCGAAAATACTCCACTTTTAATGAATATTTATTTTATTTTTAACATACGCATCTGCAGCTGCTTGGGTTGTTATATTTTTTCACTTCAACATTTTTAGCATTGGTTATGTTTTCACTTATTGACAATGTCCGATTGAAAGCGCTCTCTTTTTGAGTAGATTTTTTGACAGCTTGTGTTTTCCATAAAAACTGTCAACACTACCTGGGTAATTCTGCTATGATTGAAACTTGTTTTCTAATAGAGATGAAAAAATATCAGCCAACTGATGGAAGAAAATCTTGGGTTGGGCACTTGAAAGTCTGACATTTGTGCTAACAAATATTTAAATAACTACGTATATTTATCCCTTCGAATAATAATAATAATTGTTTTTACAAAAAAGGCTTTAAAGTTATAACCGATGAATACTGTTCCTTTCAAAAATCTTTTTGACCCAGCGTCTCTAGTTACTGAAAAATTTTTCATACAATCTTATTTCAAACATTCTTGAAATAAATTTTGATTTTTATATACATTATGCATTTTTATATACATTAAAAAAATCTAAGCTTGATTTGTTAACGCTATAAAAATATTCGATTTGATATAAAACTAAATCTTTAAAGTTTCGTGCCGATTGATGAACTTTTATAATTCTCTCAAAAGCCCTAAAGTTGTAAAAGCGTTTTACAGGATTTTTTATTAATATTTAATCAAAAAATTAATAAACTACTTCGTTTGACCAATATCTATTTAAAAAAAACATATATGCACTTCGTTTTTTATTCAATTGTTCTTTAAAATGAGCTATCAGGCATAAAAATTGGATAAAAAGCGTTGTGATATTTTAATTTTCGTAAAGAAATTAATTTTCTTTGTTGCAAAATAAAAATTCATATGCAATAAATATGAAGTTTGTATTTTTGATAAATGGATTTCTTCATCAGAACTTAGTACCATAAATATATTCTGTTAATTAAGTTGTGATCTATTAAATTATTACATGAATTTAATTGCGAGCTTTAGATCAAGTAAGTTTTTAAGCAGCCAACAACAACAACTCTGTATAGAGTCAATAATGAAATAAATAAGAAGCAACTAGAACAGATGGCAACCTTGGTAGAGTTTGAACGTTTAATTTCTTCATATAGTTCAGATGAATGGGTTTCAAAATGTGTAAACAGATTTGTTGTTGTTGCCTTCTTAAAAACTTACTTGATCTAAAGCTCGCAATTAAATTCATGTCATCAGCATATTCTCGTACCAAACACTACTTTTAAAATTTTTTTTTAAATCGTTGGGAAAGTGCTTTAATTACATTGGCTTGCAGCCAGAATATGTACATTAAATGCCAATATCAATTTCTAATGTAAAATTGGTCGGTGCTTCCGAAAATGTCATTATTTTTTTTCTGTCACTCGGTTTTCAAGATATTGCGAGATATCGAAAAAAATAAGTTGGTACCACATAATAGCATATATCTCCAGGACCAACTACAATTATCAAACAAATAATATATCAATTTAAAGCTAGTAAAATTCCCTTCAAACAATGCCTAAGTTATTTTTTGATTCAACGTTTAGTTTCGGTGAAATAAATGAAATTTTTTAAGATTTTTCGTGTTTTTCAGAAAAATTAAAAAAAAAAAACTAATTGCAAATTTTGTTAAGAAATCAATATATTTTTTTAGTTTTGATATTTTTTACTTAAAGCCTGTACTTTTCAGAAAAAAAATAAGATATTGTTGTAGAAAATCTATTGAGAAAAGGAAAAGCTGTGTTTAATTGAACGAAAGTACCCAAACTGAGTTATTGTCTAAGATGCATTTAGTCTTATTTTATGGTCATATAAATAAATATAAGAGCGTGAAGCTAAATTCGTCAATCCGACGCTAACTTAGCAAAGACTCAAACCAAATTTTTTGTTCCGCAAAAAGTTAAATTCGTACTTTTTGCTGAGGACGATTTTCATTTTGGGAGGAAATTTTTTGCAAAGTACGAAATTTACTTTTGGTAGAAAATTAAATTCGTTCTTTTTACAAAGTACGAATTTAACTTTTAGGAGGAAATTAAATTCGTTTTATTTGCAAAGTACGAGTTTTACTTTTGATTTGAAGTACTAGTAATACTAATTTTCAAATCAAAAATTCTCAAAATCTGATCAATTAAAAGTCTTAACTGTGCCCCTATAAGCTATATATCGTTACAAAGGTGGTTTAATCACCTTTCATTTGATATGCTTAACAAAAAATCGTAACGCACAGATTTTCAGAATTTTTGATTTGAAAATTAGTATCATGAGCAGGGTTGCCAGTTTGGTAATTAATTACCAAATTTGGTAGATAATTTTTGACTTGGTAGTTTGCTAATTTTTTTATAGTTTTGGTAACTTTTTTCTTTAGTTTTTCCAAACAATTCAAAATAATCAGTTTGCAAGGTTTACATAAAAAATTGAATTTAATATTACATTAAACATTTTTTAGTGCAGCATAAACTTTATGTTTTGTATTGAACATTTCTCTAAGTTTTCCGAACGCATCATCTGAAAATATTGCGAATCATGTCAAAATATTCCAATTTTGAAATTTAACGTTAACAAAGAAGTCTCTTATAAAAACGAAGCTACAAAAAAAGTTGGGTTTTAATACAATAAATAGCATAATGATTTCAAAGGAACTCTACGAAATGAGAGACAAACCTCATTATATGTGGTCACCAGAAGGAGATTTTTAGATTTAAAATTGAGATTTTTTTCGCCATCAGCTCTAGTTAGGAGTTACAGAATAATATCTTTAAACTGCATCAGTCAATTTCGATCGTATTTGACAGCTTTGATTAAGAAATATTCAGCCCTATCATGCTTAATTTTTCACGCGTAATCGAAAAAGGGAGTTTTGGTTTTTAAGATAAAGCTCTAGAACATTTTGGACATTTTTAAGTTATTTTTTCCTGAATATTTTTCTTCTTGTTAAGTTTCGTGAATGTTCTTGAGGTTTATGTTAATAATGAAAACTCTCTTTTTCAATTCCACTTGAAAAGTTATTCATAATACGGCTGATTAGGTCTAAACATTTTTGTAAACAATTTTTTTCAGCTTTTGTTTTGAAGATAATGGCCTTGAAAATCATAAATTTTAAAACTTTTTTATAATAAACATATTTGCTACAGTGAAATGTCTCAATCTTAAAAATATCTTTTGTCTTTGAAGTTTAAGCATTCATTTGACCTTTGCAGATATTGTGGATAATTCCAGATATATACACGAAAATTGATTACATGAAAAATTTATAGAAAAAATTTCTAAAGTAACTTACTGAAAAATTAGGGTTTTCCAGCCGTTTAAAATTGCTTTGAATAAATTTAATAAAATTTTCGTTTCCTTCACAATATGTTTTTCTAAAACGTAAAAAGATACCAGCAAAAGCTTTAAATACTTTGCAAGAGTTTGCGCTTAGGAGCAGTTATTGGAAAAAGAATTGTATATCATATTTTTTCATAACTCCTTAACTAGAGGTGATGGTGAAAAAGTTTCCTTTTATTTAAAATCAGTGCCCGTAGTTAGAATTGATATCCTATAAAACAAACGAACTGTGTAGTTTCTAATTTTTAGTTATTAAAAAATGATTAAAATTTAAACTTGAGGAAACCGATCATTTTTTAAAGCATTAAATGCCATATATTTGTATTTATTCATTTACTTTCTTAAAATCAATATTCATTGCCAATAAAAGATAAGGATCTCATTTTTATACTATTAATTTACAATTTTTTTTGTTTTGTTTTGTGACAAAAAAATTACGTTTACCTGAATTTATTACTAATTTGTGGTTTTTATATTAATATAATAAATAAATTTTAAACAAGAAAAAAGTTGTACTTTGTCTATATATGTTTTTATCTAATTCAAATAAAAAAGATATACGTCTCATTTCTATAAGTATATGAGTTTATGAATTTTACTTATTTTTTGATTTTTAGTTATTAAAAATAAGAAATTTTAAACAAGAAAATTGTAATACTTAATAATATTACTAAATTTATTTTACCACTATTTCTGTTTATTAATTTTAAGTATTTTAATGTTGAATACATTTTTTTATTAACAAAAATTATAATTTTATTGATTTTCTTACTTTAAAAAATGTTTGTTTATTTAATTAATTTTTATTTAATTTTGGTAACTTTTTGATCAAATTTTGGTAACTAAATTATTTTACAAGTGGCAACCCTGATCATGAGCGCCAATTTCACTACTTTTAAAAAATGTTTAAGAAGGGGTCACCGAGTTTCACTTTTGCAAAAAAAAAGGTAGTGAAAACTTCAACGAAAGCGTCTTAAGAGCATGTTTTAATTCCGATCGATGGTCCAAACTGGTTATTCCAACTTACCCATATCGAAATGATAAGTCTTTATTTCGTTTGAAAATTAAAAAAAAATATATCGTAACGATTATTATAAAGATATTTGCCTAATTATTGAACTATTGGCAGTTTTCTTGCAAGTCTTTCAATTTATCCAATATTGGCAATGCAAAACTAAAATATGGCAACGCTACTTCAAGGTTTTCAATTTAAAAGGATTCTAACTGTCGCCTCTTTGAAATGGTTTCCAGTTAGTTCTAATTGCATTTCAGAACTTGATTGAATGACTTCTATTTTTGGAAAATAATAAAAATGAAAAAAAAAACCACAGCAGCTCCTTTTAATACATCGAGCAAGCAGCAGCAAAACCAACAACAGCAACAGCAGTAAATCCGTATCGTACATATTTTTACTTTTACTTACAACAATTGCTGACTTTGAAAAAGCAACATAAACAGAAACACCACCAACAACAACAACAAAGCAAAGGGTAACATTTCAAAGATCTCGTGACGGGTTCTGGTTATGTTTAGCTTGCGTTCTACGTTCGGTGCAGCACCACCACGTTGAGGTTTTGGTTATGTTTCGTTGCGAGATGGTTTTTCCTCTTATCATGTGTTTTTGTTTATATTGCTTTCTTGTTGTTGTTATTGGTGTTGTAACTATGTTTGTTTATTTGTCCGTCTGTCTGCTTGTTTGTTAGTCTGTTTGTGTGTGTGTTTATTCTTAGATAGAACCAAAAGTGGAGATTATTTTTGTTATGACTTAATTTCAGGACAATTTTATGATTCGTTATTTTTGTTGTTGGTTATATGTTTCTGCTGCTGCTTTTGCAATTACATATTTTTTTAGTTTTGTGCAGCTTTATTTTCTTACCTTATCAGCAAAGGCTGCAGTCAATAAAATGAAAAAAAAAATTAATAAAAATGAGGTTGCCACCCTGCGCCACTGTCGTTGAAATTTTTTAAATTTTATACGCACTTTTGTTGTTTTTTTATCATTTGTTGTTCTATTGCTTCCCATCATTCAATTGAAGTTTTTAGTTATTCTTACAACCTCGTCAAAGATGTTCTATTTTTATATTTATTGTTGATTGGTAAATAAAATTACAACCACAATGCTTAAAAGCGTGTCTCCTCAAAATTGTAAAGCTACTTGTTTTTTTTTAAAATTTTATTGTTAGGGTCGCACAGTGATTCATTCCATCCCATATAACGTTTGGGATAAAATAGAAAAAGTCGTAGTAAAGCACTGAAATGTGGTATGTATATAGGTTGGAATTAGCTCTATAAAAACACATTAAACAAATTTCTAAATCTGCTCTCAACTTGCCTACCTCCCTCACAAATACAACACACACATTTAAAACGCTGAATGTTTTTTGTATTGAAGTTGTATTTGTATATTAAAACGACTCAAGAAACTGAAATATATGTGTAAATAAAAAAAATTTGTTGCCACTTCCACCTCCCATACGAAAGTTGCATTAAATATTAAAGCTCTATGTTTTTTTTTGTATTGCAGCTATGAAAATTCCGCCAAAAGTCTGAAATATGTGTCTGGAATAACAAAATGTTTGCCACACCTACTTTTTATATAATGATCAGTGTCCTTAAAACAAATCCTGACCATCTCTTTCCAAAACCTCACGTGAAACAATAAAGAAGTTATTTCAAAAAGAAATCTCAAGTAAACACATTAACGGCCCTATTCTGGCAAAGTGACAATTGTTACCCAGTATTTTTAAAATTTCTATATGTTTGTTGGAATTTTTTGATTTTAAAACAAAATTTGAAGCTCAAAACTAATAAATTTTGATGAAAATTGTCACCTGCGTTTTAGATAGTGACAATTTCATTAAAAATTTAGTGTTTTGAACATCAAATTTCGTTTTGAAATCAAAAAATTACAACAAAAACATGAAAATTTTAAAAATACTGGGTAACAATTGTCACTTTGCCAGAATAGGGCTGTAATTTTTTTTTAGAAAGGTTGGTTTGGTTTTCATTTGATTTGGCTTAATTTTGGACTTGACCTTAATATTTCAGATAGAAGCTTGTGCATCGAATTATAACCAGAATTGAATAGACAGACACACAGATAGAGAGGCGGACTTGACTAAATTGACTCAAGTAATGATTGTGATCAAGAATATATACACCGTATATCTGCTACGCCTCTGTATGGGCGTTACAAACAGAATGACAAATATATAAGGTATATAATCTGAACGTAGTACGCGTAGGAGTATAAATGTGCATTCAATCTTTTGTTTGTTAAAATCAGGTCTGTAGGTAACGCAGCCAATTTTTTAAAATTCTTATTAACCCTTAGCGTCCACAAGGGGTGAATATGTACCCCAGGCCAAATTAAATTTAATTAAAGTTATTAAAAACTACGAAAAACATATTTTTCGCACCATTAATAGGTTGTAGAGAAATGTATGTTACTTGCATGGTACTTAGAAGAAAGAAAAAAGTATGACTAAGTAGAGGTACGAACGATGAATTTTTGAAGTTGGGATACTTAATCTACTCAGAGTGGCCGCAACAGCCAATTAGTGAAGTTTTTTTTTTTGTATCAACGGATTTTTCGTATCAGGAGATCAAAATGGCAAGTAAATAATATTGTAATATATTTCATATAATTTTTCAACAATATTTATGAAGGAACCGTATTTTTTTTATGTAGAATAAAATAATGTATAATAGTAAGCACCAATTTTTCAGTACGAGTTTAAACTTTAGTCAAATTAAACCTAGCTTAACTCACCAAAATTGGACGTTTAAGAAATCTTGACTAGATATTTTAGCATTCGTTGATGGTAAATTTGTCTTAAATTATCATATAATGTGTTTCTTTTTTGCCTAAACCGAGTTTAAACGTCTGATTTTGGTAAGTTAAGCTCGGTTTAATTTAACTAGACTTCAAGCATGCACTGAAAAATTGGCCCTTAATGTATCTCATGCGTATATTTTTTACGCACGTAGTCAATTTATATTATTCAAATCATTAGATAATTTTATCCTATAAGTAATTATAATTTAACAAAATTTTGACAAAATAAAGAAACAAATTTTACCATTACTTTAGACGGTATTTCAAGTTTTGTTATTTTTAATTTTTTGTCATTTTCATTCTGCAAAATAAATATAGTTATTTAAAAAAGCAGCTACAGCATAGTATTTTTATTCTTGTGCTATGTATTGAGCGCCTCATCCTAAATTGTTAGCCCTTTAATTTGAATACTGATCGAGTAATGATTTGTTTTTCTAAAAACATATTTTCCCATGACTTTACGCATGTATAACTTTTTGTTGTTTATCTTGATATTGGCTCTTGTAAACCATACCAGAAGTTGAAAAACATGTCTCAGAATGTCCATGAATTTTTTGGAGTTAAAAATCACTTGTGTGGCCGTTAAGGGTTAAAAGCCTAAAGTTGAATACTTTTATGGCTAGAAACCAGCGATAAGTGTCCATAACTTCGTTGTGATCCACCAAACTTTAGACACTGAAAAAATGGTCTTAATAATATATTAAAAACAAAATAAAAAGTATTTATCATTTTAAAATGTGTTTTAGATAAATCACAAGATTGTATTTAAAAAAATTAGTTAAATACAAGCAACCATGTCAAAGCAGTATCTACTGAAAAATTTCTTAAAATTATTACTTGTTTTGAGAGCAAAAAGTTTAGCTACGTGAGAAGATTTATCTTACAAGTTCTTGTGTAAATATGCGGATTGAAACATTTCTAAACTTAAATTGAAAAGATTAAACATAAATTACAACATCAACAAAATTGACTACAGCAACTCTAACAGATTTATCGGTAGATAACTAATATGTGACTTTTAAAATTCTTGCAAAATTTTGGTGCGATAGGGAAAGTAGGCGTAGCACCTCCCATGTACGTATGTGAAATATATTTTTGCCCATAACTAATAAATAAGAAAAGCTGCGTTAACGAAATTTAAAGTGAAAAATTTCTAACTTTATAAAATTATTTTATTTTTTCATATCTTAACAATATTATTGATGTGATTTTTAACTTAAATACGATGACAAAGAATCACTCTCGGGATCGGATCATTCTTCACTAGTTGAACCATCATTCATAAGATGAAAGCTAGAATGTCACACTGCTGTTCTTTCTGATGCATAGCAGGAACAAGAAAAACTAATACTACTAGATGCATTTCTCCAACATTAGTAAAGGGCTTTTCTAGGTAGGAATCAACCTAAGGGTCAGAACTGATAAAAAGCATATTCAATAAATCCTTATTTGTATTTACTCTTGAGCCTCAAAATTATCTCAAGATCAATTTCTCAACATCACAACTATAAAAAAACAGTCGAAATCTGGTTTTGAAATTAACATAAAAATAATTTTTAGGACCGTCAACCAGGTTAAAAAACAAGTTTGCACATTTTAGCATTCTTAGGCCGCGTTCATAGTGAACGCTTTTTGCTGAGATGAGAGGTTTAGCTGAAAAACGCTTTGTGTATAATCATATGGAAAAAGCTCAAAGTGTTCATAGTGTAAGCTGACTCCGAGTATAAAGCTACTTCTTTAATGTTTTTCAGCGCTTATATCTCCATTTCGCTTGCTTACACTATAAACACCAATAAGCATGAGAAGCTTCTTTGTGAAGCGTTGAATAAGCGTACACTATGAGCTCGACAAAGCAGCTTTATGAATCAGCTTCTTCCAAAGCGTCCTTAGGCCGGGTTCATTGTGAACGCTTTTTGCTGAGCTGAGAGGTTTAGCTGAAAAACGCTTTGTGTATAATTATATGGAAAAAGCTCAAAGTGTTCATAGTGTAAGTTGAAACCGAGTATAAAGCTACTTTTTTAATGTTTTTCAGCGCTTGTATCTCCATCTCGCTTGCTTACACTATAAACACCAATAAGCACAAGAAGGTACTTTGTGAAACGTTGAATAAGCTTACACTATGATCAAAAAAATTAGCTTCAGCCAAAGAGTCCTTAGGCCGCGTTCATTGTGAACGCTTTTTGCTGAGCTGAGCTGAAAACACATTGGAGCAATAGAGAACGCAAGTCTTGCATCTCTTTTACCCCTATGCATTTTTCAGCTCGGCTCAGCGAAAAGCGTTCAATTTGAACGCGGCCTTAGACTGTAAGTAGACATAATAATGATTAAACAAAAAAGTATGGTGAAAATTAACCAAATGTTTTACCAAATTTTTTTCGTTTTTACAAAAAAAAACCTCCAATAAAATATTTTTTTTTTATTTAATACTTCCATATTGAAATTTATTTTTTTTTCAGTGTAATAATATGTGTGTCGTGTTGAGAATATTCTTATCCCGCACACAGTTTCATCGACCTCAAATTCAATAACTTTCATAAAAAACGGTCAGAGCCTGCTGTAACAGGCAGTTTTAGGACCATCATATATTAGGAAAAAAATTAAAAAAAAAGTTGTGCACCTTGGCACTCCCGGGCTTTAAATAAAAGTAATAAGTTATTCAATAAAAAAAATTTTGCAAAATGTTTTACCAAATTTTCCATTTTACGCACACTAAATACAGTTTTATAGCGGCAACCTTTTAAAATATACCTTAAAGAAAAGAATTTATTTCAAAAGTTCATATCATAGGGCCGTTCATAGTGGCGACTTGTTGCTTTGCCGAGCCGAACCGAAAGTGCTTCAAGTTAAAAACAGCTGGTAGCGCGTATATTGCGCTCTTATCGACGCTGAATTGTTGCAGATGATTTTTTGACTACTGTGGGTTTGTTTGTATATATTCAGGTAGGTTCTGCATTTCACTTCCGAGTGAAAGTGAAATTGAATCATAATTGATTACGATACATATTTGATTGTCTAAATTTCACTTTTTTTGTTAATACAGTTATATTGATAAATTAAATACATCAATTAATACAAAACGAAAAATGTGATATCGGATTCAATTATGACTAAATTTCACTTTAACTCGGAAGTGAAATGCAGAACCTGCTTGATTAAGTTTATTTTTGTTTATTTTTGCAATTGAAGCATCAGAAAAGTCATGTGATTTCGTGTGTGCTTCTTGCTTTCCTCAAACCAGCGGACAACAAGTCAAGAGACGAAAACGTAAAAAAGTATGCTGGAACGCACTTTAAGCCACTGTAAGTAGCCTTAAGTCACTTGCTGTTCCAGCTTGTTTCAACTTTTTCGCAATTGTTTTGTGCTGTTTTTTTGTTGCCTTGATGCTTAGGGTGGGTCAAAAAATCAATTATTTTTGTGAGACGGAAAAATGGTTGCTACCTTAAAAAATCTCACCGAATATGAGCTCTTAATTTTAATAGGAAGATGCTCCGCATCGCAGTTTTTTTTTCTCAGTCCAATAGAAAAAAATTCATTCCTCATCCATCATTAATTGATTGTACAGAAAAATGTTTTCCAAGAATTTTGTAGGAAATTTAATGCTCTACAAAAAAGTAATCCCATATTTTTTCCGTAAACTTCACCATTTGAATGATATTGAATATTTAAGTTTGATTATTTTAAGACATATTTAATTTTTGTTTATGAATTATATAACTCGACAATTATTGAACCTTACTCCTTACACGGACCTTACACGGTCAATCATTGAACATCAATAAATTATACATGTGTGTTAGTAAATGTTTGTTTGTATGCAGGACACAGACTCGTTCATGGCTTTATTGACCAACATCTAATTATTTTGATATTTTGCATACACATAAAAGAGATTGATGTCAAATGATTGATTTTTGCACAACAAATTTAGAATAAAACAAAAGCTACTGATCGCTAATTTTGATTTTTTCACCCACTTGCATTTGATACCACGAAAATTATTTAATGAAAATAATAAGTAACTATCGTGTAAAATAATACTTAACACATGCAAACCGTGCGAGCGAGCGAGAAAGCTACAATCGGCACTCTGAATACCAGCGCACAAGTTGCTTTAAGCTGCTTGTTCGGCTGGCACTATACGCATTTTGAGCTTATTTCATATGATAGTATGTGCAGCGTTTTTCAGCTTTCCCTTTCGGTTCGGTTCGGCAAAGCAACAGGTTGCCACTATAAACGACCGAACCGAGCTGAGCTGAAACTCAAACATGGATTGGAACAAAAAAGATGCATGACTTGCGTTCTCTTTCACTCCCATACGTTTTTGAGTTTCAACTTGGCTCGGCAAAGCAATAAGTCGCCACTAGAAACGCACCCTTAGGGCGCATTTTGCCGAGCCGAGCTGAAAGCGCGCCAAGCTAAAAGCATCTGGTAGTGCGTATAGTGCGCGCTTTCAGCCACTGACTTGTTGCAGCTGGTTTTTCACTATTTTGGGTTTGTTTGTATACATTACTTTTTATTGTTGTTTATTTTTGCAATCGAAGCATTAAAAAAGCCGCGTGATTTTCGTGTATGCTTTTCACTTTCCTCACACCAGAGGACAAGAAGTGAAGATACGAAAATTCTTAACGATGCTGAAACGCACTTTAAGTAACTTGGTATTCCAGCTTTTTTCGACTTTTTTGCAATTGTTTTCTGCTGTTTTTTGTTGCCTTGTTCATTATTTTTTAGTAGAAAGGCAAATTCTTTGCGTTTCGCCAACGTGTGTTGGAGTTCGAGGAATTCAGTTTGTTTCGCTTCATATTATATTGTAATTGTGTTCCACGCACAATCGATCGCGACCGTTGCAGCTCAAGTGTGCTTTATACATATGTTGTTTTAAGCGTGTACTTTTTGCGTGGGTCTTTAAAGTACTACTTAAAATCGAAATTATTTCATCTGAAGAAAAATTTTTTTGCCAAGAAGACCTTTTGTCTTCTGGTAACAAACGGAAAAGCGCAAATGATAACAAACGGAAAAGATCTTTTGCACTAAGTGATCAGAAGAAAAATTTTTGTTGTTTTTTAATCTTACTTAATCTTACAATCTTTTTTTTGCGCATAGATACAAAAAGTATACAAAACTGCGTTATCGTGCGCTCATTATACACACTTGCTTTTGCACACAAGAAAAAACAAAAAGAGATGTTTGTATTTTATTGGTGTTTTCCTTGTTGCTTTTTCTTTTTTTTGTTATTTAATAAAAGTACTAAGTAAGCATCATATAAAAAAACTAAACACATGCAAACGTGCGATCGAGCGCGAAAGCCACAGTCGGTATTCCAAATACCAGCGCACAAGTCGCTTTAAAGTGCTTGTTCGGCTGGCACTATATGCACTTTGAGCTTATTTCACATGATTGTATGTGCAGCATTTTTCAACTTTTCCTCTCGGTTCGGTTCGGCAAAGCAACAAGTTGCCAATATAAAAGCGCCCTTAGTCATGAAGTATGCCGATTTTCAACTCTTTTGGACATAAGGAAATATTTCAAAAATATAATTAAGTAAAGCTAGCATATGTATGTACAAAAATATCAAAAATATCACTTCTAAAGAAAGCGCAGGCATGTAAAAAATTATTTCTGAGATCAGTGCATATTTACTAAGAGTTTTACATATCCAGAATGTGAAAATTCGATTTCGAATTTTTTCCGTCTAGCATGCCTTTTCGCATCACAGTGCGTCGTTGTTGTTCATAATGTTTTCTGAAATAGATTTTTAGCTGCAAGCGTGCAGTCATAAATTGATAGTATATGTAACCAAAACTGAAACAACAAAAACAACAACAAATTTGTTGCCTTGGTTGCCTCATTTTATTATCATTTATTTTCTCGTTAAATATTTTAAATTAATAATGATTTACAATCGACCGTTTAAAATGATAACGCGGTTAGTCGCTTTCTAGCTAATGGCGCAGACGGTAGGGAGTAGTTAGGAGAAAAATGTGGGCTTGAGTTTCCCGAAAAGCATGCATTTAACGCAAAACGCTGTGTTTTTTACACTTAATCTTCTATCAAGTAAGGCTCCGAAAAACTTCTTTGTTTCTTAAAGATAAGAACTGTGCTGCTACTTTGTCGCAAAACAAAAACAACTATTAAGTTTTATAGTCGATCGATTATAACAGTATTTTTCTTTAATTTGTTGTAGCATAGCATTTGGTCATAGCTTTTGGCAATAACTGCTTAAAGTTAAATTTATCAACATTAATATTCATATCATTTGATTTACTTAACTCATATCAACGATTTTTGTTGAAGTTGAACTTGGTGTGGAGGCTCGTTTGCGATGAATTTGACATGGATTATTTTAATGTAAACACTAAAAAGAAAGAGCTAGTTTATGATTTCTTAAATCAATTTGAACGTGTTTTTAAAATTATTTCAAATGTTTTTAATCCTAGGATCCTACATTGGGGCTCTCCAAAACACACCAATTTTTTCCCTAGCGTTTCGACTGTAGTATTGGTTGTATGCAATCATTTTTTGTATTAGGAAGAAGGAACTGCCTACACTCAGAGAAAAGACATGGTTGAGACATGATTACTGCAATAATATTTTTCTTACTAAAATTATTGTACTATTGCTGCAAACACAAATTTTTGCCTTAAAGTCATTTTTTACTAATGGTGGTATCAAAAATAACATTAAAGTTGAAATCATAACATCATTGAAATCGTCAACACACTATGATTGCCTCAACTATTAGTTGCAACAAAAATGTTGTGGTTCTGTCAATCATGATAAATGAGATTATTATAGAGACAAACATATTAGAATTTTGAATTTTTGTCTGAACTATTCTTTGATTGTGGGCAAACGAAGCTGAACATAACCAAAAATCGAAAGAACTTATTGTGTCTGAACAGTTTGCAGGAAAACCTTTCACTTCATTCAGACACAACAAGTTTTATCGATTCCTGGCTATGAGCCGTTTCGTTTGTCAACTGTTCATTTATTGTGCTTTGCTTTTAATCGCCTTATCCTAAAAGCAGCACGCAGAAAAGTGATATTTTCGACTTTAATTGTAGCAAACATATTTTTATTTGCCGTAAATATATTTCGCAATTCTGACCATATTTTGTTTATCCCACATATTGCTATTTTTGTGACAATGCACTTAATGTATCATGTTTATGAATAACATTAGTCAGGCGAGCTATAGTGACGGCTGTGGCCTACTGGTTGTGTCCGTGGCTCGTAAGCGAAAAAGCCGCGGTTCAAAGATTTTTCAATTGAATTAATGTTTCTGTTCAGCCCAGACAATGGCAAACCTCTGGAGATATCTTAGTTAATTGTTGTGAAAATGTGAATGCATTAAAATAAAAAAAAATTATTGCTTCAATAATATTCTGGATCCAAAAAATAAATTCATAATATAGTTGTTGCAATCATTCTATTTTCGACCCAATAAGAGAATAATGATTGTTTCAATATTATTTATTTTGGATCCTACAAAAAAGTTCCTTTTCTAAATATAGTTGTGCTAATGATTTTATTATGATCAAAAAAAATATATGTTTAAGAACATGTTAGCAACAATCATAATCGAAATCATACTATGATCCTCTTAAAACATGTTTATTGCAACTATGTATTTTCTCTGCGTGTATGTCATATAGTTTGTGAACTGGGCTCGCTGTTGCAGTTCTTCTCAAGTGTATTTAGCGATTTTAACAATAGATAAAAAAAAATTGGTAGAATTTGTCTCAAATTTTGCATTCCAAATGAAACTTCGTGTACCGAATCGCTAAAAATGTTACAGAAGGTGGCAGCAGGTCTTTAGACTTATCCCTGGGCGTGAACGTGTCACCGTTCGACTAGATCTGAATTCTCTTAAAAAATAAAGAACGAGTCCATTACGATCCCTTATTCATAAAACTTATTGTAACTGTTGGTAAAACATAGATTAACGAGTCAAAAAGCTTCGGAATGGCACTTTAAAACTGAGTCGCAACCGAAAAAACCACGTCAAATGTTTCAAAAAGAATCAAACAATTTAATTCTTCTCATGAGTTTTTCATTAAAAATAGTAGCAATTTTGCTGTATTTTATCTTAACACAGGCAGTCACAACAATTCAAGCATGACTTTGTGATCTCTGACACCACCTTCATTTTTATCGCGACATTTTTTGTGTAAACAAAAATTCTAGTGATTGTTTGTACCTTTTTCTAATTTCTATCTTTTAAGTTATCAAACAATTTTTATTTACATGATATATTTTTTTTTCTGTCGGTTTAGATTGCGACTTCGACTCACCGACACTAACAATAACTCTGATTGTTCACCTTGTATGAATTTCAAAGCTTGTTGTTGTTATTGTGTAGCAATTAATTGTTTGTTGTTATGATTGTTGTAAACTTTAAATTGTTGCTAAATGTATGTGAATTCGTCTGTTGCTTGCTATCTCAATGTTTTCTTCGTTGTTGTTGTCGTTAACAACAACAACTATTTAGGCGCCAGCTAATCGATAACTACGTGCTTTTAACCCAGTTTGAAAAGATTTTTATACCCTTAGGTTTTATGTTTTCGCTTCATTTTTTTATTTCACATTCATTCCATTCATTCTTGTATGTTCCTGCAGTTTTAAATAGAGGTTTGCAGGATATAAATACTGGCTGTTGTTCGACTGTGTTGGCTTCTATTGCTGCAATAAATTTGAATTTATTGCATTTCCACTACTTTGACTTTCAGTCGAAGTCTTTCATTCAATAAGCAAAATGAAAATAACAAAAAAAAGAAATCCTTTTCAACCTTTAATATTATTATCTAGCAGAAATCACGAGCTTAGCGTACAGTAGAACAGCATTAAAGAAATTAAAAATGCAAAACATATTTTCCAAAGTATGTTCTACCTTTAAGTAGCATTTGCCTTGGTAACGACTAGACGGCGTCCAACATTACTTGAGAATTTATGGACAAACATGGGCAACTTTATTTGTCACTTACTCGAGATTGTGTAAATTTTTTGATTCTTTTTCTTTGTAGCATAATTTTAAAAATGTAATAAAAAAAAATAAAAAACTGTCGCATTAAACGCCCATTTTTAAAGGCTCGACACACATGTAAAAAGCACTTAAATACACTTAAACATTGAACAGAGAGAGAAAAGCGAATCAATAATATATGTATGCAAATTGGCAGCCTTAAGTGGGCGACGATATTCAAAAGGACAACCACAGCGGAAGTGGATTTTGTCCCTTTAATTTTGTTTTAAATCTCGTTATGTTTGCATTTTAAACGCTTGAAGTTGAGGAAAACTCTGCTGCAAAATAAGGCAAAAAAAAAATTGAATTAACTTGATCAGTGGCTGGTTGAGCTCACAAATAGCAACAATAACCATTTATTTAGGCCGTTTACGACAGGAGCCGCATCGTCGTCGTCGTCGTCGTTGAACAGAATAGGGAAAGGAAAGGGAAAAAAAACAAACAATGTCAGCTATACGCGCCTAAAGTGCCTCCTCACACTCACACTAACACTATTCTTTCTCTTCTCCTTCCGGTGTGTTGAGGTAAGAAGGCTGTTTGTTCAGCACAAAAAAGGGGTCAATTTTGTGCAGTTAAATTGACCACATTTGCTTTATCTCCCAAGTTGGTGCTGCCATTGTTCTAGCCACAACGCACAAGTAGTTATTCGTTGTGTCAGTTTTTTTATTCTCATTTCGTTTGCTTTTTGCTATCGCATTAACCCAGTTGTAAACCATACAAAAGGTGCTTCTCAAATAAATAAATTTTTAAAAACTATTGGTAAAAATAAAAAAATAAATAAATAAAAAACCTAAAAATAAAAAAATAAATAAATAAAAAACCTAAAAATAAAAAAAGAACTTAATAAAAAAATTAATATAAAAAATATATGTATATTAGGGCGGGTCAATTTGTATGGACGAATTTTTTGGAGGTCTGGCTCAGCGAAATTCGTAAAATACATGTAATTTCAAGACTTTTTCTCCACTACAGCATATACAAATTCTGAAAAAAAGCTGTGCGGACTTTCGTAAATAGATTTTGTTCTCAATTATAAAATATGAATGTATCAATGTATGTGTATGAATCTATTTACGAAAGTCCGCACAGCTTTTTTCAGAATTTGTATATGCTGTAGTGGAGAAAAAGTCTTGAAATTACATGTATTTTACGAATTTCGCTGAGCCAGAATTTGACCCGCCCTAATGTATATATATATATATATAAAAATATTAAAAATAATATATATTCCTCTTAATCTCTAAAAAAATTTTCAATGCCTATTTTGTTTACGGAAACATAAAGGTTGTCTAGAATGTTTTTGAAAAATTGTCTTTAACACTAAACGTACTTTTTATCATATGTTTTGAAAAATTTTCTTTAACACTAAACGTACTTTGCATTATATGGTTTCATTTTTCCTCTGGCTACTACTATGCATTTCTTATTATACATAATAGTGATAGAATCTTAATAATATGATATTCTTGATATTCAAAACGTCATAAGTTGAGCTGGTGAAACCAAAATCAATATATTTGTATTTTTAAAAGCTTGAATCCGGTCAAATGACAGGGGTCGGTCCGTTTAACGTGAAATATAAGCATTGCTAAACTTTCTACAAACCATGGTTTTGAATACAAATGGTAAAAAATCATATACAGGGCTCAGATTTTGATGACCTAACAAACTGCAAAAAGCTACCTACAAAAATTACATAAAAATTGCAGAAAACTACCTAAAACCTGCAGAAAATTACATAAAAACTGACAAAAATTACCTAAAAAGCGCAAAGAATTACATAAAAAATAAAGAAAATTTTTTTTAAAAATAAAACATTACTAAACTTATAACATATAACATAAGCATAGAGACTAAAGTAAAACAGAAATACAACAAAAAAATGTGAAATTTTGAAATTGAGAAAAAACTGAGAAATTGACACTTCAAATCTCATCGCCCCGGTGGTGCAGTGCGTTAATGCGCGCTTGCACGGGTATCACAAAGATTTCTGATGACGCTTTTAGCAGGGCAGAAATTGTGCAATAAAATCAGCTAGTGATTTTTTCCTTTTCATATTGAAAAAACTTTGTTGTTGTTGTTGTTGTTTCTTTGGAAAAATTCGTTAGAACAATTAATTGTTCTAACTTTGACCTTAAGCTCAATAAACGATTTTAAACTATCAAACAACTAGAATTTGTATTTAAAATCAAGTATGATTTAAACTATCAAACATTTAGAATTTGTATTTAAATCATATAAAGTCAACATAATATTTTATAAAAATTTTATGTATAGCGTTACAGTATATTACAAAGTACATTTTTGAGTCATTAAAGGAACGTCGTCGATTGTCTGACGAAATTTAAACAGAAAAACTCCCTTGTATTCTGCACTGACGAGAGGAACATATTTAAAAGGCGATGTGGCATCGGATGTAAGTTCCTCTTCTAATTTCAAAGTATTATATGTATTGCGTTTTGATTTTAAATTTACAAAATTTAATAAATTATGTTGAAAGTAGACATGGCCATAATCCTCAATCAAAATCTTCGTATGTAATTTCAATGTTCTAAAATTGTCAAAATTTGTTTATTTTTTGTATTTTTGAGAGTAACCTTCCTCAAAAACATATTGAAAAAATTCCAAAAAACTAGAAAATATAAAAACGAATAATAAAAAAAGTAAAAAATATTAATAAATATAAAAACGAATAATAAAAAAAGTAAGAAATATTAAAAAATAATATAAAAAAACAATATAAAAAAATAATAGCTGCGTTCCTTTCGCCTTAATATAATCGCGATAACAAATTTTCTCAAAGGAACGACAAGAAAAACGACTCGTAGAGGGCACTACCGTTGCAGTCAAAATTAAATTCAAACAAGCAATCATGATATAATAACTATTAGGTGTCATGAGATCGTGTGTCGTTCAAAATTGTTGCGAACTGTTATGGTAGCGAGACCTTAGTGAACTGTGTTTTTCTCTGTATGTGTTTTACTCTAAACGTCAGAAAAATTGTAAATTATTTAATTTAATTAATAATATTATGCAATTATATAAATAATTTAAGTGCAATTGTTGGCTCCGCTGAATGCATCCAATGTGTGTGACACACGCGGTTTGTTTTGTTTTCTTTTGTTTAACTTTCGATGGTCGCAGCTCGTGAAAAAACAGGTAGCTGTCATGGCTAACTAATAGTCATTGTATCAAACAAACAAATAATTCATAAAATGAAATGACAACTCATAAAAATATACAGGTGCTGCACCTGTGTTTCACATTTTTTAAAGGCTATATCACAATTTTATATGGATAGCAAAAATAATCCTATTTGCTATAGGATTACTATTTTTGTTTTTGCTTTGCATGTAAAAAAAATAATCTGGATTATTTTGAAGCGAATGGAACGCAGCTTATAAAAAAGTAATAAAAAATAATACAAATATAATTCTAAAATGATACAAAAGTATTAAAAAAATAACAGACAAAAATAAAAAAAAAAATTAAAAAAAATTAAAAAAAATTAAAAAAAATTAAAAAAAATTAAAAAAAATTAAAAAAAATTAAAAAAAATTAAAAAAAATTAAAATTAATATAAATAAGCAAAAAATAGTACAAAATAATAAAAAATAATAAAAAATAATAAAAAATAATAAAAAATAATAAAAAATAATAAAAAATAATAAAAAATAATAAAAAATAATAAAAAATAATAAAAAATAATAAAAAATAATAAAAAATAATAAAAAATAATAAAAAATAATAAAAAATAATAAAAAATAATAAAAAATAATAAAAAATAATAAAAAATAATAAAAAATAATAAAAAATAATAAAAAATAATACAAAATAATAAAAAATAATAAAAAATAATAAAAAATAATAAAAAATAATAAAAAATAATAAAAAATAATAAAAAATAATAAAAAATAATAAAAAATAATAAAAAATAATAAAAAATAATAAAAAATGATAAAAAACGATAAAAAATTCCAGTTTTTTCTAAATGACCTTGTTATTTATTATGTTGATTTTATATGATTTAAATACAAATTCTAAATGTTTGATAGTTTAAATCATACTTGATTTTAAATACAAATTCTATTTGTTCGATAGTTTAAAATCGTTTTTTTAGCTTTAGGTCAAAGTTAGAACAATTAATTGTTCTAACGAATCTTTTCAACGAAATAACAACAATAACAACGTTTTTCAATATGAAAAGGAAAACATCACTAACTGATTTTATTGCAATTTCGGCCCTGCCAAAGGCTTCATCAGAAATCTTTTTAATACCCCATGCAAGCGCGCATTAGCGCACTGCATTACAAAGGCGATGAGATTTGAAGTGTCAATTTCTAAGTTTTTTCCCATTTCATATTTTCATGTTTGTTGTTGTATTTTTTTGCTTTACTGTAGTCTTTATGCTTATGTTATTAGTATGGAGTTCAACAGTCTATCAGTAAACTATCAAACATTTAGAATTTGTATTTAAATCATATAAAATCAAAATAATAAAAAATAATAAAAAAATAAAAAATTATAAAAATAATATAAATAATATAAATAATAAAAATAATAAAAATAAGAAAAAACTATTAAAAAAATAATACAAAAATAGTAAAAATAAAAAATAGTAAAAATAAAAGCTAACAATTTAATTCATGTAATAAAAAAAAAAATAATAAAAAATATTAAAAAATAATATGTAATAAAAAAATATTAAAAAATTGTAAACAATAAATGTAAGGAAAAACTAATAAAAAATAATAAAATTTATTTAAATTTCTTCCTCAACATTTCTTCTGAACACACCTACACTCCATCTGCCACCCTTCTTCGGGTCCCAATACAAATCTACAAAATTTTTCGTGACGAGAAATTTAAGAAGTTTCACTTTAAAATAGAAAAAAATGTCTATTTTAGTTCTTTTAAAAAAAATCGATGACCCCTAGGTGGGTCAAATGTATCAGCTGGTCATATATTCCCCCCTCAACATTTCTTCTGCACACACCTATTCTGGCGTACACCCATACAAAAAACACAAAAAAAAAGAAAACATAATTGCTCGTGTACACAAAAACGTGACGAGACTCGAAATATTTTTCATTGCGAAAGTTTTTCGTGACGAGACTCGAAAATATCAAATCGCCGCCTAAGAAGTTTCACTTCAAAAATAATTAAAAAAGTATAAAAAAAATATAATAAAAAATATTTTGCACAAAAAGTACGAAGAAATATATGGGGCTTTCCACAGTGACTGGTGGGACAGTTTACTCCAGAATCACAGAATTTTGATGTAATATAATGATCAAATAGGTATTTTACAATAGATTATAAACCGACTAAATAACCGACTAAATACCGAAAAAATGACTCATATAAATATTTTGGTGACATTTCATTGGTTAAAGGAGTGTGACTGGTGGGACAGTCAAAAATACCTCACCTCTGCCTTCTGCACTGTCAACCGAGATTGTAGCCCAAATACTATACATAGCAGGATGTCTTTTGCTATGCTATGAAATGATTAAATAGACTTAAACACAAACTTAAAGTAAGCATCAAGTTTAGTTTTTACAAGAAAATATAGAAAGTAGAAATTGTGACTGGTGGGACATCGTGGGACTGGTGGGAAAAAATCGTACGACTCGTTCACAATAAACAACAACTTGTCATAGTAGAAGAAATATTTAATCTTGTTTTTTCTAAATAATTTTTACAGATCATGTAAATTTAACTTTTATACATTGCATTAAGAATAAATTGGTTATAATTATATCAATTTAAGAAAATGACTCATTTTCCCATTTCCCGTGGAATGCTCCCTATTCAAGGCATAAAAAAATTAACATATTTAAAAAATAAATGTTTTTACTGCAAATTTTTTAAAATAAGTACTTTTTATGCATGCATGAAACTTTTTCAAATGATGGAACTAATATAAAATTTAAAGTTTTTGATGTATTGCGAATTTATATCGCTTCAAAGAAACTACAGAATTCTTTGTCCAAAATAAATGATATAATTTTTATTTTCGCTAATCTATCAATTAGACTTACTCTTATGCTTAGTTGTTATTCATAAAAAAATTTAAATTATAAATATGTTACTTTAATTCATATTCTGGCATTGAACCGACCTAGATTTTCGTTCTCCGCTGTGGTTCGTTAGGTGAAGTAGCTCGCAACAATAGTGTGCAGCTATTTCTGTACAAGTGTTCGCTTTTATCACGAGATACGTGAAGCACACGTTGAACTACTTATCAACGAAGTTAAGGGCTGTTTTTGAAGTTTTGTTTCTTATACTTTTTTATCCTCATGTGTTTTTATAGTAAAGTTCAGCAAAAAGACTTGGAATAACTTTAACTCTTGATGCTTGAATACATCTTGCTTTGAGCTTTTAATTAAGTAAAGTTTTAAATTCCTTACTTTAGATTTTAATTAGGTTTTGTGGTTTTATGTGGCAAAAGCTATGTCATGTTTTGTAATGTTATGTTGTGCTCTGGATCTTACATGTTTTGTGGAACTCTTAAATTTGTTTTTTTAACCATCACATATTCTCAATTGTTTTTAAAAATATTTTGTGGTCGAGATAAGCTGAATGCTGGTTGCTTTGATTCATCAGTTGCATACTTTCAGATACAGACAATTTTGCTTTTTCATATTCACAGCACTGAGCATCGTGACGTCGCCAAACGGGGGTTTTCGTGGTTCAAACCCCCATAGTATATAAGGAAAAAATAAATACAATTACAAGACTATAAAAGGAAACAAAAATTTTAATTTTTAATAAATCGTTGAGTATAGAAGTCCTGAAAAAATGGAAATTTTGTATTGTACTCGTATTTGTCAATTCGAAATGTGTAAGGAGCTATCGTTGTACTTTCAGTTAGCTATAGTTTTGCCAACCTGAAATAATTTTATCCTATCCTACTCCAAAATGTAGCGATAACGGACCTTTTACCAGTGTTTTTTTAATATATTTCTTAGAAGTTGTTATCAATTCTTATGAAAATATTACCACTAAAATTTAGTGGTAATTTAAAATTTTAATGGTAATGGAAAAAATTGTACTACCACTGAATTTTTAAAGGTAATGGCAGAAATTTATATTAACACTAACAATTTAAAATTCTGTTAATGACGTAGTTTCTTTGCAATTAAAAATTTACAGATCAAGGAAACTCTTTGATTGAATGGTTAACTAGAATATACAGTAATAATATAGATTGCAATGATATTATTTTTAATTTGTCAAATAAAAATTATAAAATAGCATTTATATTTGATTGTGATTTTTTTTTTACTAAAAAGGAAACAAAATTATTTAATTTGGTATTTAAAGTAATAAAACAGTTATTTCCAATAGTATTTAAAATTTAGTGGTAATGCAAATTGTAAAATTTTATACTTAAGTGAATGGGCGTAGCCAGTATTTTACTCAGGGGGACGGCCAATTATTGTTTCATGTAGCTGATAAAGAAAATAAATTTGTATTTATTCAAGTTATCGGGCTCAAGGTCTTATTTTTAAATAAATAATTAAAAACTTGTCATGTTTTTTATTAATTTATTGTTTTTCCAATATTTTGACTTTCATCGGAAGTCATCCTCAGGAAAAACTGTTGGAGTAAACATGTATACATTAGAAAATATACAATTTTTTTCACATTAAAGTTTATTTTACATAAATATTTTTTGAAACGTTACATTAAACAACTTTTAAACGCGATTACATATAATTAATGAATTAAGCACATATAAATATAAAACATTAAACATTGAAAAACGGTTACTACAATAAACACTTACTTCACATCCGGCACTTAGTTTCTGACTGTGTTGCATTTTTCTACATATCGTCTGTAAATGTGAGCGCATTTGTCCGTATCCATTTTAAAATTGAGTCGTTTTTGAGGGGGTAAATTTATGGTGTGGAGCATCTCTAGAGTGTAGCGTTTCGCGTAATTATTTTTCTGTTGAAGAATTCTCGTACTTTCCAAGTCCGGTGTGTGCTTACGTTTAATGCAGTGGGCCGCTAATGCTGTTTTTTGCTCTATTGGTCCGTTGAGTAATCTCTGGTTTGATTTGTGCGAAACTATTCTTATCCGTAGTTTATTTCTTGTTGTCCTCACATATGCTTGGTCACATATGTTGGACCCGTCTCCATTGCATATTATTTTATAAATAACATTTGCCTTGTCAAATTTATCCACTTTTGATTTCGTGTTGCTGTAAAGTTGTTTTAAAGTGTTGTCAGTCTTCATCGCAATTTGATACTTGTTCTTATTGTAAATGTCCGATTTTGTGAGTCTCTCTGAAAGACTAGGGATATATGTGAGAGCTTTTTATATTTTTTTAAGTTTTTCATCTCGTTGATGTGTTCCTTCATTTTTATACTTTCTGATTAAATTATTCGTTGTTTTTACTGGAAATTCATTGTCATGTAGAATTGTTTTTATTCTTTTTATATTGCTTTGATGGAATTCCTAGTCGCTTGTGTCTAATATTTTTTTAATAAAATTGTTTGCTGTGTTGATTATTGTCCGCTTTGGGTGTTTTGAATAAAAGTTTATAAGTCGTCCAGTGGCCATAGGTTTTTGATACCAGTCTATTTTTAATTTATTTCCGTTTCTTATAACTAGTGTGTCCAGATATGGTAATCTTCCATCGTTTGCTTCTTCCTTTTTGTAAATTTTATATTTTTATGGAATTTATTTAGTGCATTTAATGGCTCATTGATGTTGATTTTTATTATAGCGAGTAAGTCATCTACGTATTTCGTTACTAGTCTTGGTTTTGACTCCAATGTCTCCAATGCTTTGTCCAATAGTTCTTCCATTAAGATGTCCGCTATAACCGGTGATGCCGGGGAACCCATCGACATACCTCTGAGTTGTGAGTAAATCTTGTCATATTGGCTTTATTGAGAAAAATATAAAATTAAATTGGTAACGATATTGAAATAAACGCGATTTCACAAATTCTTTTACATCAATTTTCGGTACACGCTTTAAAGGAAGAAAAACACCGTTGTAAAGATGATTTTAATCAGTCGAGATATGGTTTGAACAGCGACACCTTCCCATATTCAAAAGGTAATGTTGCTGGATGATTGGTAAGCTGATTTTAGTCTTTGCGTGAAGAAGTATATAATCAACTGGACGATTGGAGGATTGATCTTTTTCACGAACCGCCAAGTCGTGAGATCCACAAATAACTGTATGAAAGACTGGCTTCTGCAATACTCATGCACATTTTTATATTTTGTGAAAAGCTTTGTAACAAGTGATCCTAAAACGGCTTGTACGAAAGAGGACAAGTGTATAAGCAAAGTGCACCTTTTAATTTTTTTGAGTACATTAACCACGGTGCATAGATTTGTAGCCAATTGTGACAAAATTAAAGTTTGGGTCCAATCCACTTGTCCAAATCCTTTTCGAAAAAACTGTCACTATTGCATGTGCTAGCAGAAGCAGACGTAGGTATATTCTTTTGCAATTAAAACCTCGGAAGCGGGTGCAAGGAACTCATATTCTTCTTCCATTCTGCTCTCGTTGCCACCCAATTTTCTTTTCTTGACTGTAAAGCAAATTGATTAGAAAATATACATAGACCTTATAATTTGCTGTAATGTTATATCACCTTTCTAACAAAATACATTCTTATATATCAGTTGATAAAAACCATTATAAATTAAAAAATGCACAAATAAATCCAATCAGAAATTTCAATTTGAACAGCTAATTTGGTTTCGTTAGTTACGACAACGAACGTTAGTGTTGCTGAAAAATTGACTATCGATTTGTGCAGCTTAGATTGCAATATACATATATGTCAGAGTTACCAATAAATTTAAATGAAAGCTGTTCATAAACTTTTTTATTAAATAATAACTGTGTCTCAGCCCTAAACTTGTAATAAAAAACAAATTAAGCTTTAATAAATACTAGTATCGGCTGCGGTTGAAATTCGACCAACTGTCGTTAAAGAAGTGAGCAAAAATGAACACTAACTTAAGTTAAGCTTAAAAAGACCGCTTAAGGCCCTCTAGCGTAGATTTGAGAAAACAGAACATTAAAGATGAATAGTGAAAATGACAGCAGTCGTTTGTCATTTCTGTAGCGTTGAAGTTTGTGTACCTTACATAACATAAACATTTTAATAAAATCGCATAAAAATGAATACAATCTTTATCACTCCGTACCTTCACTAAAGGGAACCGCTTAGCAAAAATGTTTTCAACAGAATTCGCTCCCGAATTAACCTCTAAAGAAGTAAAGTGTATGAGCTGGTTCTATTATTAATCCTTCCAACATTTCTTTCAAACATATTTATTTATTTATTTTCTTTTCATATAGCATTAGTACAAATAAAAACTAAGTTCTTGTACAGTACAACATATAAGTATAAATTAACAACATTATTTATATATGTATATTTAGTGCGAACGTTTATGAATTTCGTTTAAAATTAATTTTTTTATTTTAAAACCAATTTTTATTTCATAATTTTTTTTATTCGAACAATTTTCTTTGAACAAATTTTTAATACTGAAATTTTCAAAATGAAAATTTCTGAAATTATAATAACTGAATACAATTCAAAATGTTTTTTTATAACAAGTGTTTTATAGGCAAGTGTAAGTATAATACGTTATTAATGAAACTAAAGGTAAGTACAATTAATGTAACTAAAGGCAAGTACAATATAACAAAAGGCAAGTATTAATGTAACGAACAGGTAAAATAGGCTGTAGAGATTTACTCTATGTGGTGATGTAATAGAGCACCACATATATATTTGGATATAACAACAAGTTAATAAACATTAGAATTAAACAAAATTAAATAATTGTTAAAAAAAAAAACAAATTTATCAAATTAATTAGTTGTTTAAAAATCTTAAAATATTAAAACTTAAACACAAAAAAGGTAATATTGAAGAAGAAAACAAGGAGAGAAACAGAATTTAAGGAGTAGAAAAGTGAGCCATAATAGATTGCCTAAATTTTTTTCGCCCGAGTTATTTCTATAGTTCCTAGGAACAATAAGAACGTTACATCTTCTAGAAAGGCTGAATTGCAGTTTTTCATAGAGGTAATGTGGTGTTTTTTATGTATAATTTTATGAAGAAAGATGCAGTTTCTAGCATTAAGAAAGTCAATCAAGTTGCACCCAAGTATTGCATTTCTGAAAGTTGAGAGGCGGTCAAATTTTTTTAAGCCAAATACAAAACGCGTGGCATAGTTATAAGCAATATTTAGTTTTAGTTGAGAAGACGAGTCGAGTCTACTGTAAACTACTTCCGAATAAGTAATAACTGGTAAAACTAGTTGCTTCACTAGCATTCGCTTAAGATCAATAGTACAAAGATTTGCAGACATTCTTAAATTTCGAAGGATGTAATAAACTTTACGGACAACACTATTTATATGATCAATACATGATAGGGACGAATTCATACAAAAACCAAGATTTACGATTTTCGATACGACACTAAGCTTATTTGTACCAATGTAGAGGTCAGGTATTTTATATAGAAAATGTTTGTTTTTTCAAATAAGTAGTACATATGACTTGGTAGAATTTAATTGTAGTCCATTACTAATAGCCTATTGATTAATGCTTCTTAAATCCTCATTAAGTCTGTGGCAGAGGTCAGTACTACTTGATAGATAGATTTGAATATCATCCGCATACGCATGCACAGAAGAATGTTTGCAAACATCAAATACGTCATTTATAAAAATAGAAAATAAAAGAGGGCCAAGAATTGAACCTTGTGGAACACCACTTAACACAGATTTATGGTTAGAGAACGCAAGTCCAACTTGAGTTCTTTGCAATCTATTTGACAAGTAACTTGCTATTAAATTCACTGCACTTTCACTAAACCCGAACAAAGTCCTGAGTTTCTGGCATAAGTATTGGTGACTAACCTTGTCAAATGCTTTCGAAAAATCTAATAAGCAGAGTAATGACACATAACCAGTATCAAATGCAGGCCGTAGGTCATCCATAACTTTAACTACCGCTGAAGCACACCCATGCCCTGCTCGAAACCCAGATTGAAATGGATACAGAAGGCTATTTTGTTTTAGGAAATTATTTATTTGTTGGCTGATTATTTTTTCGCAGACTTTAGATAGGGGGGGCAATATGCTTATTGGCCTAAAATCGCTAAGTCCAGAAGGGTTAGACTTTAGCAACAGGTAAAACAATTGCAGATTTCCAAGTTGCCGGAAATGAAGAAGATATAAGGCAGTGATTAATAATATGTGTTAATGGACAGATTATGTGTGGTAGTAGTAATTTAATAAACTTAATTGGAATACCATCTTCGCCAATTGCATTTGATTTTATCTGCATAATACACTTTCCAATATCAAGCTCACTTACAGGGATAAATTCAAAAGTTTGGTTAACATAGTTATTTGTAAGGGAAATACTATTATTGTTCAACAAGTCCGGATAAATTTGGCACTCTGAGGCTGTCTTTTTAATTTTCCAGTCAGCTTTTTGGGACCACCCACAAAAAAAAACTCAATAAATGAAGAAAACTGCCGAAAATAGTTCGTTGCTGTTATTACCCCTAAGGACGCGTTTATAGTGGCGACTTGTTGCTGGACCGAACCGAATCGAGAAGGAAAGCTGGAAAACGCTGCACATACAATCATAGGAAACAAGCTCAATTTGCTTATAGTGCCGGCAACTTCAAGTGACTTGTGCGCTGGTTTCCATTTTCCTGAATGTTGCTTTCTCGCTCGCTCGCACGGTTTGCATGTGTTTTGATTAATTTTACACGTTGCTTGCTTATTACTTTCGTTAAATAACATGAAATGGAAAAAGAAACAAGGAAAACGGTCAGCACACTTGACGGCCATCTTCGCGATCGATTCTGTATTTCCTTGAATTCATTCATTCAAGGAAACAAAGAACACATGATAGTAACAAAGAAGAACAACAAGAAAAGTAATAAGCACACAAGAACACGAAATTGCGCTTCGAAACAGCATTATAAAGAAGCAACGAAGATAAATTTCTATCAACTGTTGCACACAGAAAACAAAAAGAGAAATGGTGAAAAAAACTAAACAAGCCGGTGAAGCAATTCGTCGATTAGCGGCTGCAAGTGCGTTTCATCTAAAATAGAGAATCGAAGATTATCAAATTTTCTTATGTACGCTCTTCCTTTCCAATTGATTTTGTGCACAAAAGTAAACAAACAAAAATAGCACCAACAAGATAACAACTTTGTTTAGATTAGTTTTGTATTGCTAAATTTGTTTTATACAAAAACAAAACCTAAAGAATGAAGTTAAAACCAGTTGGATGATCAAGTTGCTTCATGCGGCTTGAAGTGCGTTTTAGCTGAGTCATAGCATCAAAAAATTTTGGGCCAGCAGCTGAAGTAGGTTTTTTTAATGTGCGTTCTTTCTACGATCTTCTTTTTTGTTTAAAAAATTTTTAAATAAAAATACAACAAGAAGGCAACAAAAACCAGCAGAAAACGCTTGCGAAAAAAGTCGAAACAAGCTGGTACCTCAAGTGACTTGAAACGACTTGCAGTTGCAGGAAGTGCGTTTCAGCAGTGTTTTTCGCATTTTCGTCTCTGCACTTGTTGTCCGCTGGTTTGAGGAAAGCAAAATGAATGAACGAAATCATGTGGCTTTTTTGATACTTTGGTTGCAAAAATAAACAACAACAAAAAAAACTAATATATACAAACAAACCCAAAATAGTCAAAAATCAGCTGAAACAAGTCACCAGCGACAAGCGCGCACTATACGCACTTCCAGCTGCTTTTAGCAAGACGCGTTTCCAGCTAAATCCGGCCCAGCAACCAGCTGCCAGCCACTATAAACGCGCCCTAAGGTAATTCTTATATGAGTCAAATGTCCTCCAAAAGATGTTCCTATTATGTTTTCAACCTCAACATTTCTTTTAAACACCATCTGGCTCTCATGGTTTCTCTCATGACTTCGAAAAGCAGAATTTAATTCTCTTTCTGAGTTCATGAGATATGGTAGCTTTAAAATCTAAACAAAAATATTTAATTAATTTAAATTTTTGTTAAGATGTTACAATTTTCAAATATCATGAACCTATTGAATCCCCACCCTTATTTTCGTATTGTTAAAAAGTTTCTTTTGTCAGCTTTACCTTTTACTTTTAATTTATTTTATTTTTAATTTTTAAATTATGTACTTCAAACCCCTACTCTGAAATCAATTACCTTGCCAAAAGGGATAAAACTCTCTTATACCTTATTATTTTTAGATATAAGTCCCTTCAATTACCTTTCCAACGGTTGCCCAAAATTAAAATTCGGTTAAGAAACTTCTTTGTTAATCAAAGAAATACTTGTGTTTAGATGTTAAAATGATAATTTCTCATTAGCCCATAAAGTCCTTACCTTAAAGGGTAATTTAACCAGCTTTAAGAAAAAACTTATTAAAATGTTTAATTGGTATTCTTTGAACCCCCTACTTTGAAATCAATTACCCTACCGCAAGAAATGGAACCTCTAATCACCAAAATGCCCCATAATAACCTTTTGAACTATAGTTCAGACTTAACATTCGGTTGAGAAATTTTTGAGATATGAATTTTCGTAAAAATCAATTTTTGACGTTTTTGTCGATTTTTGTAAATTTTTTGCACTCTTCAACTCCGCCAAAATTCACGTCAAACTTTTTCATCCAAATTCAGTTTTTAATTTCAGTCGGTAATGCTCCATGTAAAATTTCACTCAAATCGGAGATGTCATTTCGTAATTATTATTTTTACGGTACGTTTAAAATGAAATTGCTGTTCACCGTTATTTTTCTTAATCAACGACTTTTCATACAAACATACGTTTTACTGTGAAAATCTATAGTTTTCGCGATTTCAAATGATTTTGCTATCACAATAACAGGAATTTTTCATAATTTACTATTTGTAACAAATTTCACCATCACAATATGTACTCACCTATGTTACATAAAATAAATTCTTATTCTAGGGTATTCGTAAGAGATGGCGAAAAATGCCTGCATAATTTTTTGCACATATCAATGTGTCAACTTCTTCCATTTCTTACAGCTTAGCTTTCATTCAAGAAACGCTCTTTTTACGATTATGTTTCAGGTCAAAGGTCACCAATCTAAACTCTAATTATATTGTGTCAGCCTTCTCATCCAGACTGGAATTCCTTACTAAAACGAAAATATACTTTCAAAGCTCATATTTCAGGTCATGTTTTTGCACTTCTGTTGGGCAGTACCTTTTAAATGATATACGTTTCATTATCCCTTTTCTAAAATAAATATTAAAAAAGCCTAACCCTTTTGATCCTCACGTATTTATAAATAAGATTAAAGCTTTTGTTTTATCAGTAGTGTCCGACCGAATATTCGGTTTCGGTTACGGCCAGTTTCAGCTAGTTTCGGCCATATTGAGGCCTCTGAGCAAGGCTGGTCCATTGCAATCTAATGACGCAAAAAGCGACAAACGAGTGAGGGAGACTGCAGACAGAAAGATAAGGAAAAGAGGGAGGAAGAAGAAGAAGGGGATAAGGCTGAACCGTCCCAATCCAATGTTGCTATAGGGACAAACAGGGTTGCGGTACCGGTGCTAGCAAGGGTAGGAACGAATGGAAACGACAGTCAAGGCAGGTCCTTCCTACTCTAATGTCGTCAAAAGCGGCAAACAAGAGTTTGGAAAAGGTGGAACCACAGCCACAAGGAGAAGGTACGGCGAGACAAGGTGAACAAGGGACCAACAAGGGACCAACCGGGGGTTGACCACGGCCTCGAAGATAGAACCTCCGCGTACAGCTGGTTCACTGCTAAACGAAAAAGATCTGTGGATGAGGTCGTTGCGAGTTGCTCGAAGCGTAGCAAAGTCGGGGGAGCTTCGATAACTCTCCAGAATAACTGCAAGTAGCCATTATAGACGAGACGGACCCGGAAGGAATGTTGATGGGGGACATATGGCTGCTTATGGAAAATGAAATTCTGAAAGCGATGATGGCTAGCGTCGACCACGGTGATCCAGAAGATTACAAGTTAGATGGTGCTGGCTGGCAACAAGGAGTCAAAGTCGTCGGATGTGGATCGAAGAAAGCCGGGAGTTCCTGACCAAACCCATCGCCAACATAGGCTAAATTTGGAAGGGAGCTCTCAAGAGGTTATCTTAAAATCTACGCTTCCGCTCCGCCACAGGGTGTCAGTATGAATACCACCTCCTGCTTTTCCTGAGGATGTATTCATTCAGAAACTTTTGGTGGCGCAGAATAAAAACGACAGAATTCAAGAGTGGAAGCTAGTCAGGTCGCTTAAGCGATCGTGAGACCCATTCTTAACTACGGCTCTCTTGTATGGTGGACGATAGCGCACAAATAGAGCTACCTTAGCTCCCTAACAGGAGTCCAAAAGTTAGCATGCATAGGAGTAACACGAGCCATGAGATCAACGCCACAGGCGGGTCTGGAAATGATGCTAAATCTTCTCCTCATAGAAGAGGTAATTATGTGTCCAAAAGCGCGATTCGCCTCAACGAATCACAAGCCTGGAAAAACAACACTTTCGGACATGTATCTATTCTGAATCTCTTTGGAACCGAGGAATCAAAAAGAGCAACCGACTATATCATACCCAGTGTGAGATTCGGCACAGAATACACCACATCTATCCCCAACAGACAAGAATGGGAAGAAACGGCCATAGAATTCAATGGCAATCTCCAATTATATACCGATGGTGTTGCAAAATGGAAAACGGAACCGGATCAGGTGTATTCTGTGAAACGCTACAAATCAAAGAGTCCTACAAACTCCCCGACTACTGTAGGGGTTTTCAGGAAGAAATAAATGCTATTGAAAAAGATGCACAGGCCATTCATAGGAAAAATCTTACCCCCACAAGGTTAGTAATTTTTGTGGATAGCCAAGCGGCCATCAAAGCGCTGAATAGTAAAACGACGAAGACTCGCACGGTACAAAATTTTAAACTGGCACTGAACAGTATCTGCAATACCCACTGGAAGGGAACGACGCAGCAGATGAACTGGATAGGCGTGCAGTAACCGTAAGTACAAACAGCTGATACAGATGTGCACATTCCAATAGGCGTCGTCAAAAAGAGTATATACCTTAAAGCCAGAGATAATGCTAACACTAACTGGGCTTCCAGAGGTGACTGCAACATATCTCGAAGGCTCTGGCGGGAGCTAAATGAGAAGAGAACCGAAAGCTTCTTGCTTTTGGCCAAACGAGAAATTGGGATTCGTGTTGGAGTTCTAACAGCTCATTGACCCATTGGGGTCAATAGAATAGAATTAACATAACAGCCCCAAACTTCTGTCGGAGCTGCAAGGATCCGGGAAAAACAGACACAATAACTTACCTCTTATGTGAATGTCCAAGTCTACAGAACCGTCGACTCTGATCGGTGGGGAACAGAGTTTTCAAAGACTTGGAAGATTTAGCGAACACACTACTGCTAGACATCTTTAGGTTCATGATGGTTAACATTATTAGCATGGTACTCGCAATGGACCTATAGGCAACCGCGGATGCACCTGTAACGGTGCATGACCCTATTTACCTAACCTAACTTAACCTAAATATGCGTTTATATCTTAATGGGTCACGTGCCGCCACTTTATATTGTGGTTCAGGGTTGGAAAAGTGATTTTTCTCACACTACTTTTGTAACTTTTTATTCACGTCTACACTACAAAGATATAACTTTTTGTGCTTTTTTTTACGTATAACCTACAATAATAGTTATTTTTCGCCAATGAGTTTAGTTTTTGAGCGTTCAATATGTCTTAAAAGTTGCCCGCCTATGTTCAAGTAGATAAAATCTACAATTTATGCAAGAACAATTTTTGGTCTGACTAACTGGAATTTTTTCTTTTTCAATAGCACTCTACCTTTATAACATATGTATATTCACTCAAGTACCTAATATGAATATTTTCCAAAAAAGTTGTTTTGACTTTTTGATTGCTTTAGTTTTATAATCTTTTTTTTTATATTTTTTTGATAGCTCATTCATTTTTATACTAATTAAGAGTATAGTTTGCAGTTGGAACTCTAGCTTGTGGGTGTCTAAACACAAACACTTACACACACTCACACATTAAACTTTATGTTATTGATACGAATTTCCAGCTGCTACTTGAAATTTGAAGCACTTTCAATAGTTAGTGTTGGTTGCTTTTCTTGCTGTTGTTGTTTTTGTTGTTGTTGATGCATCCGACAAATGCCTTTTGTTTTTATGCACAGTTGTTACTCGAATATATGACATGGGAATGACTGCTTCACAGACACCGGCATGTCGAGCTCAGATTGCAAGCAAAACGAATGCGGATTTTCACTATTTCTGCTTTTAAAATAGTTTTATTTACACGTTCAACAAATTGAATCAATATTTGTGTGCATTATTCAAAGTTGTTGTAATTAATACCCACCCACCCACATTGCCACGCTTTTAGGATACAGCTCAGTTAAACACTTTTTTCAATTTTATTCATGGAAATGCATTGCTTTTGTAGCAAATTAAAAAGTATGAACTTTAGAGGGATAAGAAAAGGGAGGAAAATCTGTTTTGCCCTAATTAATGCACTTGAATGGCAAAAGCTTTAATGGAAATACAAATTTTTCTTTCTCCATAAATAGAAGCTTTGTTAGTTTGGAATCTTTTATTCAAACATTTGTATATCATAGCAATACTATAATTAGAAACTGGAATTTATTACACACAAAAGTAGAAATTTTATAATTGAGCTAGTTATTTTGAAAGTGGTCTAAGGCCATTTATGCTCGAATAGAGATAATTAAAAGTTTACGTCTTAATAAATTTAAAATATTGGCCATGTTTAACATAATAGTATAACGGGTTTCTAAGGATATAAAATTTATCAACCCAATTAGCGTAATAACAATTATTTCAAAAAATGCAATTTTTTTTTTCGTGAACTTTTAAAATCAATGAAATAAATTTTAGTAACTATACTATACTATACTATAGTATACTATACTATACTATACTATACTATACTATACTATACTATACTATACTATACTATACTATACTATACTATACTATACTATACTATACTATACTATACTATACTATACTATACTATACTATACTATACTATACTATACTATACTATACTATACTATACTATACTATACTATACTATACTATACTATACTATACTATACTATACTATACTATACTATACTATACTATACTATACTATACTATACTATACTATACTATACTATACTATACTATACTATACTATACTATACTATACTATACTATACTATACTATACTATACTATACTATACTATACTATACTATACTATACTATACTATACTATACTATACTATACTATACTATACTATACTATACTATACTATACTATACTATACTATACTATACTATACTATACTATACTATACTATACTATACTATACTATACTATACTATACTATACTATACTATACTATACTATACTATACTATACTATACCATACTATACTATACTATACTATACTATACTATACTATACTATACTATACTATACTATACTATACTATACTAGTATACTATACTTTACACTTTTTTCAATTTTATTCATGGAAATGCATTGCTTTTGTAGCAAATTAAAAAGTATGAACTTTAGAGAGATAAGAACAGGGAGGAAAATCTGTTTTGCCCTAATTAATGCACTTGAATGGCAAAAGCTTTAATGGAAATACAAATTTTTCTTTCTCCATAAATAGAAGCTTTGTTAGTTTGGAATCTTTTATTCAAACATTTGTATATCATAGCAATACTATAATTAGAAACTGGAATTTATTTCACACAAAAGTAGACATTTTATAATAGAGCTAGTTATTTTGAAAGTGGTCTAAGGCCATTTATGCTCGAATAGAGATAATTAAAAGTTTACGTCTTAATAAATTTAAAATATTGGCCATGTTTAACATAATAGTATAACGGGTTTCTAAGGATATAAAATTTATCAACCCAATTAGCGTAATAACAATTATTTAAAAAAATGCCATGTTTTTTTTTCGTGAACTTTTAAAAATCAGTGAAATAAATTTTACTAAACAACAAAAATCCAATGAAAAAGTAAATTTCCCTGGAAAAAGATATTTTGTATACACTTTCATGTTATGAAATTGGAAAATATTAATCTTTAATTAACCAATACAAATTGAACAGAAATTTCTGTTCAATGCTCTCATCTACCATGTTTATACGACGCTTCAAGTCGATTTGAACGAAGTCGATTTGATTCAAACCTTTGTATAAATTGAACTTCAAATTGTCTTGAAAATTTTAAAGCGATTTTTTAAAATCAAATTTCAATTCTGTTCTTAAATTTTCAAGCCGCTTAGAAAGTGTGCATAAACATAAATTGATTTTAAAACCGTTCAAAAAATTAGCTTTTTGGTTTTATTCTCAAACTTTATTTAAGTTGCTGATTTGAGCTGTCAAATTTTCAAAACGATTCAGTGCTTGGGTATAAACACACTAAATTAAACTGTACTGAGTCAAAATGATGTAAAAATATGCGCTTTAATGTGGCGGATGGACGTGATAATAGTCACAATAAATTTTTTATGTGTTAAAATCCACGTAAAAATTTCTCCAAAATTTTAACTAAAAAAACATGTCAATAAAATTAATTATGGCATATTTTTATTACTATATTGTTTTTTTTAAATTCTTCAAAAACTATTTTTTTAGAATTATTTTTGAGCTTAATGCCAAATAAGTTTAAGAAGCAACAGGTTGCAACAACTATAGTATATTATAGTATAGTATAGTATAGTATAGTATAGTATAGTATAGTATAGTATAGTATAGTATAGTATAGTATAGTATAGTATAGTATAGTATAGTATAGTATAGTATAGTATAGTATAGTATAGTATAGTATAGTATAGTATAGTATAGTATAGTATAGTATAGTATAGTATAGTATAGTATAGTATAGTATAGTATAGTATAGTATAGTATAGTATAGTATAGTATAGTATAGTATAGTATAGTATAGTATAGTATAGTATAGTATAGTATAGTATAGTATAGTATAGTATAGTATAGTATAGTATAGTATAGTATAGTATAGTATAGTATAGTATAGTATAGTATAGTATAGTATAGTATAGTATAGTATAGTATAGTATAGTATAGTATAGTATAGTATAGTATAGTATAGTATAGTATAGTATAGTATACTATAGTATAGTATAATTTCTTCCCAGAAATTTATGCATTGTTTAAATCGTTTAATAAAAAATTGTTAGACGGCATTAGCTTTTATTTCTAATTTTGTATTTCTATTTAAAATAGAGAGAGGCAGAGATACATATATAGAGAGACAGAGAAAGTTGAAAGTATAGAATTGGCTTACATAAGTCATTGCCTTTCTATAATATCAAAATATGTTTGCAATTTTTAAAAGCATTTATCGCTGTTAATTGCAGCATTGTTACAACAAATATAAAAAAATAAAATGTTTACGTATTGTGTGCAAAGCCGCGGAGAGTTGCTAGTAATAATATAAAATTTTCCATAAAACCTTTGGGCGGTATTTTATTTTGAAATAAGATTTAAAATATTTCGAATCATTTAATTCTAAAAGTATTTTTAATATTATTTAATTTAAGATTGCGTGTTATTGTTTTTTATAGGAGCATTATTTAATTTCTTTTTTGGGATTTACAAATTTTTTTCGAAATGTTTATTTTGAGCGTTATCTCGTTTCGCGTTCTTTCACAGAACCTTTATTGATTTTTTTTTGTTATGTTTTGCGAAGCAAAATGTTTTTATAACAAATTAATAAATATTAATAAATTAACTATTCTAAAATTTAACCCAACAAGAAACTTTTTAATAAACAGTTTAAAGTTTGGAAAAATTCGGAGGAAAACTTTTTGCAAAACCTTTAATAAATAAAAGTTATCGATGCATGTACATATAATTAAAGCAGGAAATCACTCTTCATCGCACACACTCACTCATGCAATCGATAGTCTAAAAGTTGAGTATGCAAGTGTGTTTGTGAGTGTGTGTTTTGTAAAGTGTGAGTGTGTGCATTGACTAAAAGTTTACACGCATACTGTAAAGTTTAATGCACTTGTTGGAAAGTTTATTAAAGTTTGTAAAGTGCCAGTGCGTGGGTGACGATGAAATAAAGGACGACGAAAAGCCAACAATTGTGACAACATCAAAACCTTAAAGGTAATTAAAAGTATCAACAGGGGTATTAAATAATATTATGTGTACTTAAATCATTGGATTTACAAGAAAACCATCTAGAATGCAAGCGATCCTATTTTAAAATGTCTTTAAAAACATATACATATGAAGGTTTATTTACTTGAAAGATCAATTGACGCGCTCAGAGCAAAAAGGAATCGTACCAGTAAAACACTTCTACTGGTACGTTTCCTTTTTGCTCTGAGCACGTCAATTGAAAGTTATTGCAAGAACATGATATGACACAAGAAAAATATTTTAAAATTATCGGCCTCAAAGTTATGAAAAAATGAAAAAGAACAAGCAAAATTCTACAAATAGGTCAAGAATTTGAAAATTAGCCAAACCAAGGAAAGGCTTGATAAATACTATGGGGACTCTGCACCATCGATTGGAATGATTTACAAGTGGTTTACTGAATTCCGATGTGGTCGTACAAGCACAAGTGAGGTCAAATATTCTAGACACCCAAATAAGGGTATAACCACACCATAAATGGTCACTAAAATTCACGATATCGTGTTGGCCGATCGCAGAGTTAAAGTGCGCGAGATTGTCGAGGCCAATTATTTGGGCCTCACGTTCGTTGATGGGCAACTCAAACGAACGGGTGTGGAACATTTTGCGAAATCATTTGGATTTGAAGAAATTGTTCGCAAGATGGGTACCGCGTTTGCTCACTCTCGACCATAAACGCGATCGTGTGACTGATTCAAAGGCGTGTTTGGCGATGTTGAACTAAGATAAGAAGTATTTTTTCCGTCGATTAGTAACCGTGGACGAAACATGGAACGATCACTACACACCAAGGAACAGTGGAAACAGTGGACTTCACCGATCGAACGTGCTCCGAAGAAGGCGAAGACGGTGCTATCGGCCGGAAAGGTTATGGCGTCAGTATTTTGTGATAAACGCGGTATAATCTGCATCGATTACCTTCCACCGAAAAGAACGATCAATGGCTAATGTACCGTTTGTACCATTTTAACGACGGTTGAAAAGAGAAACGTCCCCATTTGGCGAGGAAGAAGGTACCCTTCCATCAAAACAATGCTCGCGTTCACAGATGCCCAGCTCCTATAGCTAAATTTCATCAATTCAAGTACAAACTGTTTCCTATAGTCGCCCCTGCGACTATTTGGCGTAAAGAGATTCCCCACCAGAGATTAGATCATCACCGAAACAGAGGCCTGTCTTGAGGACCTTCCGAAAACGTATTTTTCGGATTGGATAAAAAAAATTGGAGGAACCTTGGACGAAGTGTATAGAGCTAAAAGGCGACTTTATTGAGAAATAAAACTTTTTTGCTGTAAAAATTATTCCTTGTATCATTTTAACGGAATTATCAAACGACTCTCGTATATTATGTATTGAGCCAAAAAATCTACTTTTTGATAATGTGACTTAGTTATCATGTTATTGCAATAAGCCCTTTAATTATTAAAGAAAAGATCATTATTATTTAATTTTTTTAAAACGGCCGCTGTTTGACCCTTGTTCGACCGCTGTTTGGTGTAAGTTAATAGATTTAAATTTTACTTTGGTAATCAGAAAATACAAATTTTGACTTTTTATTCTTTCGACTTCTCTGCTGTTATTGAAAATATTTCATTAAATTTTTGTTTATTTCAAAGCACTTGATGAAATTCATATGAGCTGTACCGTTACATAGAAATTGTACATAACACTATTTGATGCCAGGTATTCGCGATCACATTCATAAATAACTCGGTAGCAAGATATGGAGCAAGTCGGTAGCAAAATTTTAACGGTATTTTGTGACCCTATTGTTGTAACCATAGATTAGCATTTTCCATTACCATTATATTTCCATTACCACTTACCACCTCGTGGTAATGCAAATTTATTTTGCATTACCATTAATATGTCATTGTAATAGAAAAAATGGCATTACCATTAGTAGATCTGTAATGGTAATGAAAAAAAATTGCATTACCACTACAATTTAGTGGTAATGGAAAATTTTAATGGTAATGGAAAAAATGTGCATTGTCACAAAATTTTTAATGGTAATAGAAAATTTTAATGTTAATGCATATTTTTTGTACCACTCATTTTTTAATGGTAATGAAATAAATTCACATTACCACTAAAATTGCAAAAAAACTCCCCAGCACAAATTTTGTAACTATAAAATTCGGCGATTTACACTAACACAAAATTTTTTTTGGAAATGAGTTTTTCATTACTTTTTAATAAGAACCAAAATTAAATAAATCCTCCAAGATCATTTTTATAATAAAGATCACAATCAAACATAAATGTTGTTTTATGATTTTTATTTTAAAAATAAAAAATAATATCATTTCTTCATCAGTTCCCATGCTCCAAAGAGGGCCCTGTGTGTCAAGTGTCCCGCAGGAGTTCGCATTTGTTAGACCTATTTTTTTATCGCCAAAATTGAATTAAAAAGGCCCACAAAAAAATCTCGCCTCAGGGCTTTTGTGAATACTCAAGTGGCCCTGATACTTATATATTTATATATATTTAAAGTATTTATAACCTAGAGAGCGTCTGAAGACGCAGTTTTTATGTTTATGCTTTGTGATTTCGTTTTACACTTCGGCTTCTAAAGGGTCCGCCAAATAACTTTTTTTTTTTTGAAAATTCTATAAAAAAAAACTACTAGATATTTTCTCAAATTTCTTTTTTTATTTGAACGTACAATCCTTCCGGTTAATAATGGAAAATAATTTCATTCAAATGGCTGCCTCGGCTGGCCATGCAGTAGCCTACACGATCGGCCCAATTTTGAAGCACATTATCGATTGTGTGCAGCTGTATTTCACCAATGGCTTCACGAATATTGTCCTTTAAAGCGTCAATTGTCTCTGACTTGTCGGCGTAACACTTATCTTTGAGGGCACCCCACAAATAATAGTCCAACGGTGTCAAATCGCAGCTCCGAGGTGGCCAAACGACATCAGCTCTGCGGCTGATAATGCGATCTTCAAAAGCACGGCGCAAAACATCGAGTGTAGCTTCGGCTGTGTGGCACGTAGTGTCGTCCTGTTGTACCAAATGTTGCCAATATCTTCCTCTTCAATTTTTGTGAACAAAAATTTGTTCAACATGGCCCGATAGCGATCGCCATTGACTGTAACGGCCACTCCTTGCTCATTTTCGAAGAAAAATGGCCCAATTATGCCTCTGGACCAAAATCCGCACCAAACAGTGACTCGTTTTGGGTGCAGCGGCTTTTCAATGTATGCGTGCGGGTTTTTTGTGCCCCAATGCGACAATTTTGCTTGTTTACATACCCGCCAAGATCAAAATGAGCTTCATCTGAAAAGATGATTTTTTTGGCAAAATCGGCATCTTCTGTAAGTCGATCGCAGTCCCACTTAGCGAAGCGAAAACGCATTGGATGGTCAGTTGGCTTCAACTCCTGAACCAATTGGACTTTGTATGGCGTCATATTAAGGTCTTTATGCAAAATTCGTCTCAATGATGTCTCCGAAATGTTCAATTGTTGAGAACGACGGTGAATTGATGTTGATGGCGCTTTACGCACACTTTCTGCCACAGCAGCAATATTCTCGGGTGTACGCACTGCTTTTGGCTTTTCACGCTTTGATTTATCGATGAGGATGCCAGTTTCTTTCACTTTTTTCACAAGATAACGAACATACGGAGCTGACGGTGCTTCTCTTCTTCCAAAATCTGTACACAATTTTCGCACACATTCTGCAACATAATTTTCAAAGTAATGTCGCAATATTTCCCAGCGTTATTCAAGCGTAAACACAACCATATTCGTTCAGCGGAAGGATACAACTAATTATCTGTCGAATCAGACATGAGCTAAGTGTTACCATTCACGAAATAAGCACTAGTTGAAAAAAAACGTTAGATGGCGGACTCTGTATTTTACTTAAGGCCCTATTCTCCTTCAGCTTGCTGTTTTTGGACCCTTTTTGAAAAAATTCTCATTTGAAAACGCAAAAAGATATTTGAATTTTGTTTTTTTTATTGAATTAGTATTGAATGAAAGAAAATAAAAAAATTTTTTTCGCCGCGATATAGGGGCTGTCCATAGATGATGGCACCGTCAAAGTTGGCCCTCAAAAAAAAAAGGCATGGTGCTGGCGGCCACGATTCCGGCCCTCAGGAGCGTCTGAAAAAAAAAATATAGGGTTATGATCAGCATAGATGTAATTCTGGCCCGTAGTAAAACAAAAATTTTGCGATTTTTTTTGACAAAATGGCGGTCACTTGAAATTGACAAATCGAATTTGGACCCATTTTTTTGTAGTTTAGTGTAAAAAAAAAATAGTAAAAAAAATCGCAAAATTTTTATTTTACTACGGGCCAGGATGGTGACAATTCTACGTCGATTAAACTTTGTTTCATCCAAATCGGTTCAGTAGAACTGGCGGAATCGTGGCCGCCAGCTCGAAAAACGTGGTTTCGAGATAAACGCGTTCAAAGTTCAAAGCAACATAAAAACTACCCATTTTAGCGAAGACATGATCCCACAAAAATGGCCATATCTTCTAAAGTATTTCGAATTTCAAAAAACCCTTTTAGGGTTATATTCTTGAATGTCCAAGCTATAAAAAAATGCAAAAAAAAAGTCGAAAAATTTTCTGCTGAAAGAGAATAGGGCCTTAATTCTTTATATTTTTATAACCCCACGCTTAAAAAATTTAAAAAGGGTACATGCTGGCTGCAAACCAAAATTTGTTTTTGATTTCGCAGTTGCTTCCTCAGACAATAATTTTTCCATTATCATTATATTTTGTATAGGTATTTTATTTACCCTTTCAATCAATGAGTTTCCTTGCTCAGCAAATTTTTAATTAAAAAGAAACCACGTCACTTTCAGAATTGTATACAGTATAGTCTCGCTAATCCGGACACATATAGTTTCGGTGTATGTCCGTATCACTGGATGTGTCCGGAATACAGAAAGCTGAAGAATTTGTTAAACAAATTTTAGCATATTTGAATGAATAGTTGAGCCTTATTAATTAATTCAAACGCTTTTACTATGAAATTTTTGTAAAAAAATTGGCACCACGAAATAGACCTCAATTGTAATAAGCCCCAATGCAATAACACCCAATGAAATAAGTCCCAACGAAAATTAAATAAACCCCAAACGAAAAAATTGTAAGAATTCCCCAACGCAATGAAATAATTCCCAAATTGAAAATGAAATAGGTCCCAACATTTTGGGTTTATTTCATTATGAAATAACACCGAACGAAACAAATTATATAAGCTCCAATTTAATACCCCCCAAAGAAATTAAATAGGTCCCAATTAAAAGATTTCTAAACTTTAAATTAAATTATCCCCAAAACTTATGAAGTAGCACCCAATGAATAGGCGCTACTGTACTTCAGTTATAAACTGGATGATTTTTTGAAAAGTTTGGCTAGTACAAATTATAGAAAAATTATAAACCAACAGGAAATAAATCAACGCATGAAAAATACAATAGAAGCCCGAATGCGACTACTTAATTCGGAGGATATAATTAATTTTCATGCCGTTCCAGAATTTATAGTTAATTTCTTTTTCGTAGAGGGAACCTACAAGTCACGATTAATTACAAGTACTTTTGGCTTTGTGAGTGGTTTAAGTACAATTCAGTTATTTTCTTTGATACGATGATGTACAAAATGCGAAAAATCTTTTATTAAAGTTTCAAACAAATTCATTTTACCCACTTCGACCGTACAGTTGCTTTCATATGCGCCTTTTAAAAAAGGAATAATTTGAAAAGGCGCAACCACACAAAAAAAAAATGCAAAACTTGATCAAAAATTGCAAAATGTGAAAAAAATTAAAATGAATTTTACTGTAAACAACTCTTCGATAACCTAAATTAAGCAAAATGAAAAATCCCCCAAATAAAATTAAATAACCCCAAAATTTAAGAAATGAAATAACCCCCAAACCGAATCAAATAACGCAAAAAAAATCAAAATTAAATAAACCCCAACTAAAATTTCATTGTGGCTTATTTTATTGGATCTTATTTTTATTTCATAGTGAAATAAGGCCCAAACAAAAAAATGAAATATTTCCCAAAATTTATGAAATAGCCCCCGAAAATGGAGAGTTATTTCGTATGAAGTAACACCCAAAAATGTATGAACTTTTTTCGGGGCTTACTTCATTATTTTTTTGGGGCTTATTTTATTTTGGGGTCTGTTTCGTGGTGCCAAAGAAATAACATATAAGAACATTAATAATGAACAATAATAAATTAACATTCTTTCACATAAATACATTTACATAATGCCTTGCCCGATATTTTTTCTTTTCCCTGGACCAAATTTGGTTCAATCATTTTGCCTTTTCTTTGCTTAAATTTCATTTTACCTGATCCTTGGAATGTTTTCTACACATATTTCTGAATTTGTCTTTATTTTCCTTTATATCAATAATTTTAAATTTTGATTATTTGAATTTTTCATCTGAACATCTTATTGATTTTCACAGTTTCAATAAAATCTAAAATTTGAAACCTCTGAAAGATATATCGTTTTATGTTGCCTTATTGTCGCATTCTAACAATCTGCTTAATCTTTTTAAATTTTAATATTTACAATATTATTAACGTATAGACAAAAACTCGCGGTGTGAAGCCTTGTTCTCACAAAAAACCACGTTTACTTAACGAAATTCATTTGGAAAGAAAACGTTGATTTGATGTACATAGCGACAGTCAATTTGTAAACCACACATGTTCGATTTTCTTTTCTGTCCAAACTATAGAGGTAATATATCAAAAATGTCCGAAGTGTAGAGATGTCCGTATTACTGGGAAGTCCGGTATTGCGAGTGTCCGGATTAGCGAAACTATACTGTACTTGAAAAATTTTGTACTGGTAGAAATTTTTTGAAATTCTAGTGGTAATTTAAGTTTCTTCCATTATCATTAAAAATTAAGTGATAATTAATTTTTTCCATTACCATTGACATTTTCTTTTACCACTGAATTTTAGTGGTAATGCAATTTTTTCCCATTACCATTACATACGAATCCATACTAATTTATTTTGCATTACCACCAGATAATCAGTGGTAATGGAAATTCGATTTGCATCACCACTAAGTGCATAGTGCTAATGATATTTTTAATGCACTAATAATTCAATGCATTATGTCCAACTATGATTGTAACTAAAATGCAGTAGGATTTCTACTGTCCACCACACAGAGGTGACGATGTTTTTTGTAGTTTTTATTAATTATTTATAATCTATCGAATCTAATAAAAAAATTACACAAAATTTTCCTAAATTAAGCACATTCATTTAATGCCGAGTGTCTAAAATAGGATGATTGCCTGTGAATAAATTTTGAATCTAGTGCAATTTTACACTCGGACCAGTCAGAGCAGCAAGTCAGCAGCCATGAACTCATGCCAATAGAAAACAATTTCCATCAATCTAAAGAACACGATGACATTATTTGTTGTTGCCATTCTCATGCGTCCGCCTACGTCCCGCTGTTATCCATTCATTCAACGTTCCTTGATCTACTTGCTGCTGCTGCAGACCAAATACAGTGCCGGGATTTTGCTGCAGTAACAGCCAGCCACACTTGAGACTGCAGCACAGCACAATGATGCGACGAAGTTGGAGTGTGGCACAGGATGTCATCAAGCAGTTTAGAGCTGCGTTGCACTACTTAAGACATTCCTGCAGTTGAGGCTGTGGTTTGGGTACAAAATATTGACGTTGTGGGGTGTAGCGACATACACGTGTCTGGCTACAAGAGACGGAATATTTGTGAAATTCTTGTAAGAGTGTTGTTATTATTATTGTTGTTCTTGTTGTTTGCTATTGCAGTTAACACATTGCAACAACAATGTCGAATAAAGTGGGTTGTATTAAGCATGTACAAGTTTTTATGTATTTTTTGTACTGCGCATAAATGTAGGGAAAAAAGAAAAAAAAAACACAACACAAAGTTAGAATCGTTTAAAGTTTTCAATTGTTAGCAAGCGTTGAATTGTCTGGCGCACAATTTTTCGGTACACAAAGGCAACATTTTGTCGCTATGTTTATGCCACTTGGTTGCAGCAATCAACTATTTATGCTTTGCAAAACTTTAGTGCTCTATATGCGTTTGTGTGTGTGAGAGAGGGTAGTGAGTGGGGTGGTTTAACTAGAACTAGACAATAATTTTCTGATTTTTTTTATGTTTTTGAAAATTAGCTGAACATGTCAACAAAATTTTTATTAATTTTTGTCAAAACTTTATAACTTTCTCAAGACTAACAGAAAAATTCATAGTCAACACTGTGCAATAATTTTTAAACTATTTTCAAAATTACGGGTTTTGGTTAACCAACAAAATACTAAAAAAATTACACGTGTAAATTGCATGAGTGCTAGGGACAAGGTTGCCAGTATTGTGGAAAAATACCATTCGTGGTAATTTTTAATTGATCTTGGGAATTTTTTTTTTTGGAATTCCCATGGTGTTTTTTAATTTAGAGTGGTATTTTTTAATTGGCATGGGAGTTCATCGTGGTATTTTTTAATTGTTTCGGAATTTGGGAATTTTTTAAAATTTTTTTTTTACTTTTATTAAGCAAAATCTTAATCATAGTATTCGATGATCGACGTATATGTACAGAAAAGTAAAGCTATAAGTTTAAGCTGTACATTTCTTCGAACTTACTCTTAATATAAACGATTAAATTGCATATTTGTTTTAACAACAAGTTGACATCACAAAATTGCATAAAAACTAATAGCGCATTCTTTTCTGAACAAAATTCTGACCTTAAAATTCTAACCTTTTCTGAAAATTCTACGTTTCTGCATGCAAGCGTTAAGCTAACAAAAATTATTTTAAAATTCCAAAAAAAATAGAAAAAATATTTTGATTGATTTTTCGTGGTATTTTTTAATACGTATGGGGTTTTTGTGGGATTTTTGGTGTTTTTTTAAAACGCGTGGTATTTTTAAAAAATGCCACCTTTTTGTTTACCTTTAGCATGCGAATTTTGGTGATATTTAATTTATGTTACTTTGGGAAAAAGGAAATTTTCGTGGGAATTGTCCCGAATTTTGGCTGGCAACCTTGACTAGGGAAGTTAATCTCTATCGCGGGATTCCGGGATCCCGGACGATTTAAGCCCCTTTAAATTCTGGGATTGTCTTTCCGGGATCCCGGGGTTTTTAATAAAAAATTTCTATAACAAATATTCATGTAAATGTACCATTTCAATTTAAGTTGATATGAGTAAAGAATAAGAAAAACCTTTTATTAAGGCGGAAAAAGATTGTTGGGAAGATGAGTGTGAATCACTGTAGCAAAGATTTGGTTAAGTTTTAGAAGAGTTTGCAACATCGGGAAGTCAGCTATGTATATAAAAATTGTCAGATATTAGGAAAGATTTTGTTTTGTGATGAAGCCAATCGTGATCGAATTTACAAATTTCTTGCGATTATCGTACAACTATTTCTCAGACTAGCATAGAATCAGAACGGTGCTCCTCATCAGCGGGTTATATTTGTAATAATGTCCGAACAAAACTCTTCAATGAAAAATAAGACACGTTGATCAGCTTAATGTACTACTTTAAAAACAATTAAAACAACAAATTTAACTTTGAAAAGCCTTTTCCAACCTTTATTTGGCTTGAACACAAAAAAACATGAAGACGGTGTCTAAAATAAAAATGTTTTACATTTATATAGTAATTCCTTAAACTGCTCTTTATATGATTTTTTTATATTTTTCGTTTTTTAAATTAATACAATTTGCTAGTCATTAATATAATTTAAGTTGTTTTGTGTTTATTAACAATAAGGATATTCACAATTGTGTGGTATCGTGGTATTGTAGTTTTTTTTTGCCATAGTTAAAAACCACAATTATAAGCACCCTTTAAAATAGAATTTGTGGTTGAAAACCTCCTACTATAGCTTTTTGTTACTATGCAAAAAAAATTAACTATCCAATTTGATATATTTTATTAATATATGGCATAAAAAATTTTAACTTGCATTTTGAGTTTCTTTCATTTTTGCAATTAGAAAATAACTGGCAGCCGATGTTTAAAAACCATGTTTGTTAAACATATCATTGGTCTACTTCAAATTACCACGCTTTTGGTTTTTAGCGTTTTCATGTAAAACAACAAAAAATATAGAAACCACTCGGTAAAGTATGGCATCAATACCATGGGTTTTTTAATAACACTGAAAACAACGCAATTGTGAATACCCTTAATGTGTTTTGATTTTGTTGCTTTATAAATGAATTAATTTATATATTTGTAATTTCAAGTAATAAATAATAAAGAAAATGTGTTAAAAACGTTTTGAATTCTTAAAGTTTTCAATCCCGAACTAATCCCGGGATCGAGCCGGGATCGAGAAAAGCTTCCGTGTTTGGACTCCCTAACGAGTACGTACTATTTTAAATACGTTTTTGAAGTGAAAACTTCTTTAGGCGCGTTGAACGATTTTGGTAGAGGGTAAATCAGTGGTTTGCATCATCGCATTTTTCCAAGGAAATCGTCCAAAATACAGACAGCAAAGATAACAAGATAGGAAAATTACAAAAAATAACCTCAAAAATGTTTGCATGTATTTGTGCATAAAAAAAATCAACAGTGATCGTCACTCTTGTTCTTAATCGGCCGCAAGCTCATAAAGAAATCACTTGGCAACTCCTGAAATTAATGCATATAATCTGTTTGTTAGTATATAAATACTTAAGTTAGGTTGCAATAAGATGTTTGCAACCAAAACTTATTATTAATTGGGTTTATATTGGTATATATGCCTTTAAAGTTTGGCAATTTCTTCAGTTGTTGTATTTGTCAACATTTTTGAAAAATTTGCTTTTACTCAAACAGCTGCTATTCATGGTGAGATTTAAAAATGGATCGATCTTTTTATTTTTCTGCTTTTTTCTGCTGGAACTTCGTTTGTAAACAAGAAAAATAATGTATGGATTGAGTGTTTTAACATTTTAATCTTTAAGTTGTGATAAAGGAATATGTTGAACATTCAAATAATTACATGCATGCTCTTATTTTATTACATATCGTCAAACAAAGTTTGACAATTTTTACACTTGTTCTATTTGTCAGTGGCTTTTTATTTTCACCACTGCGCCATTTTATTTTCAGAGTTGCCAACTATCATTGTTTTATTAATAAATTTTTTCATAAAGAGTGTGTGTCAAAAGGAAACTTTTCAGTCGTGGTAGAATAGAAAATATCAGGTTGAATAAAATTTGTGTGTGTTGAAATAAATTTGTCTCTTTTGCAGTGTCAAATGGACGATGAAATTTTGACAGTTGCAAATTTTGACGTTTCACATTTCGGTCGTGTTTTAATGCAAATATTTTATTTTATTTGCATTTTATCAATTTGCGACATATTCAATTTGAGAGCTTGTACTTGCAACATATTACGTAAACTTGTAATATTGTAAACTTAAAAAATAACAAATTAATGAAAAAAATGAACGAAAGTGCTTGAGTTTGTGTGTGCGTGTGTGTGGGCCAACGGTCTCCAACATCAGCAAGTGCAGCAAAGTTAAATAGGCTTTCTTTGCTGGCGAGCGTCCTCCAAGTGCCACCACCAGCAAGTGCAGTGCAAAATTTGTTGCTAGCCAACATCCTCTAAGTGCCATCACCAGTAGCACAAGCAAGTGCTAAGTGCTTGCTAGCAGGCAAACAGAAAATATAGCATGCAAAGTGCTGTATATTTTACGCCGCCAATTCGGTTCATCCCCTCTAACGCTGCGCAACCGCTGGGATCTTGTCATTCTCTTTGCGTTGTTGTTGTAAATTTGCTAATTAGTTATTGTAAGCTTTAATTTTTTTGTGGATGTTTATTTGTAGCTACAGTCAGCATATGACATCGAACTAATTTAGAAAACAGTTTATACATATGAATAAAAGAGTATATATAATATTGGTAAATCTATTTGTTTTTAGTAAAAGTGTTACCGTATCGGAAATGCATATAAATAGTTCATATATATGAACAATTTAGCTCATTGAGGAAAATTTAAAGAATATTTATGTATATTTATATAATAACAATTACGTATTAAACCTGCAAAATAATTAATATTTTCAGTAGTAATTGAATAACTAAAGTCTGCTTATCCTAAGCATTCTATTTTGTAAAACTGTTTAGCTTTAATTTCTTATATGAATTATATATAATTTATAAGCTATAGATATTTCTTAATTTTATAATATTCTATTTTTAATACACAACGCAATATAGAAATGGTGTACATGTATATTGTGTTAGTGTTATGATATAAATAGATATAAATAAGCTTTAATTTTTTATATTTATTCAGTAATGAAATAATTTAAATAAATTACTTTAATGATATGTATTTTTAATATGGTAACACTTTTGCTTAAAAGAAATAGTTTCAGTAATATATAAAAAATTTAATAAATTGTTATAAGCTCTTAACAAAAATAATACTAATTTCATATGCCGACTGTAGCTATACGATTAGAATTCACGCCTACAAAAAATTTCCGGCTAACTGCGCCAACAACAATTACCAAGGAAATCCACTAACAAGGACGCACAGAGAAGAACAAGATCAGAGCGGAACTTTTAAAACTTTTTGATTTCATCCTACATGTAGGACGGGCTGCAGTATGCGCTTTCGCACATCCTACATGTCCGTCCGACCTGTCAAATCCATCCTACATGTAGGATAGTCCGAAACCCTCTATTAGCATGAAAATTCTTATATAGCAGTAAGGCGGTCCGTGGCAGGACAACGTCTTCCAGGGAATACTAATATTTTATATATAGGTTTTCGCTTCGGTCGGCAGTCCTCTCACTGCTATACTTTTTTATTTTATATGTACGAAGCACCTAATTTTTTGTACAAGTATAATCTTATTTTACTAGTTTTTTGTTCTTGTGTATTTTTTCTGGGTGTTGACCATCGCGTTTGGTTTTACCTTTATTATACTCATATGGCAGCACTTATTTAGCGTTCACAATTTTGTTTTTGTATAGAATTCACAGAATACAAAAGATATCATTTTCAAAGTGGAACTGTGATGAATACGACATATAATGAAGAGTACACAGTCCAAAACTTTGCATTTATTTTTAATCGAATAATAAGAATCGTGCATATTTTAGTAGTTACTAGAGAATTGCATCGGGTTATTGCAAAACGATCATACGAGTACGTAATCAATATTGCAAACACATGTTTCTGCATTCAAGCGATCAAACTTGCTCAAACACACATATTCGCTGTTTAGTTTTAATCAATCAAACCATGTGCTTCTTGTTGATTCTGTAATTTAAATCGTCGATCGTATTCAAACGAATCATTTCGTATTTGTTCGTTCGGCTCAACAATGTTTACTTTGATCAAGAATAAAACGCAAAAAGCAAAAATCAACGCGTATGAGTTTTTGCATAGCCTGGCAAAGAGAGAGAGAGAGAGAGAGAGAGAGAAAGAGGGAGACCAAATAGAAGCATAAGCAAAAGCAAAATTATTTCTTAACAACGAAACAAACACTTGTTTGTTGTTAACACTTTTCTATGCTCTATCACAAAAGCTTGGTCGTCTGACAGTTTTTTTTAAGCGGTGAAGTCAGTTGGTCTTTTTCCGTACTAACTTCAAATAAAGTTCGTGTAAAGTTCAAGCTGTGAGAGTAATGTTATTATCTGTCAAAATGTGAGAATTTGCAAAAAAGTACGGAAACGACATCAAGCAAGTTTCGAGCAGAACAGTTGCTGTTGACAGCTGACTGACAATAAATTGAAGCAATTGGAAGAAGAAGACTCGTGCCCGAATAATTTGTAAAGTAAAGTTCAAGCTAGTTTCGGGTAATTGCCCCAGTGACAAATAGACACATGACGTAACCAGGTAATTCTTAAATACAATGTAGCTGCGAGGCCTGCAAAGCTTGTGTACAATTCTCAATTACATTTTTTCGGGCATGGCCGCTAAAACACTGATTACATCTACCTTACCCAGTAAGCGACAATGGGAGTAAGTATGCAGAAGATAGCAGAGAACAAAAATGACGCACAAAATAAGAGAGAACACAAATAAATTGAGTGATAATCCTCTGTAAGTCAAAAACACAACGAAAAGGAAAGAGAACACACAAAAAAAAAGCAAACAAAAGCAAATGATGCCACAACTTTTCTCTACAATAATTTTTACAATTTATTGTACGAATTTATTACCTTTTATCTACCTTTTCAGAGTTAATGTGTAGTATTACTTTGTTATTTATATATAAAAGTTTGCTCTGGCTTAAACATAAAGATTAATAGTCTTAACAAACACTTCACTCCAAAATTCCTGTCAGCAAACGCGATGTTACTTCACAGACGAATAAAGTCAAACTGTTGTTTTGACAATGAAAAGAAAATTATGTGAACAAAAACAAGATTTCGTTTCCGTTTACAGTTCTGCATTACAATGTCATCACCAACAAATTTTTACAAGCGGGAAGAAACGTTTTCTAGCAATTTTAGGTAACTTGAAGTGCGTACGAAAACAGACGTTTTGTTACGAATTTTTAAAACGACTAAACCTGTCTATCATCTTGATTCATCATCTTTTAGAAATACAAACATACAATCAAACATATGACTAAATCATGATCGATCAGAAAACCCATACTCGTCAGCGCGATGCTGATTTTATTCAACGTCGAGTTTTTCGAGTGATTAAATGTGAATGAAAAATTTTCGATTCGCCAACTCACACTGACCCGAACGACGTGTTCTTCAGCACGATACTAATTTCATTCAAAGCTGAGTTTTGTTGAGTGATTAAGGGGGGAAACCTAAGTAACTCATGAAAAATAGGCGTTTTTTCAGGAATTTTTTTGCTCAAACAAAAATCTGTAAAGTACGTTTTATAATATAAGTATTGAGATACTTAGAAATTAGAATGTATTTTTTTTTAAATTTCAATACAAAATGTCGGATGTGATGTGCTGCGTTTGGTGGCGCCTATTTTCTTGTCGGAGTCCATGGCCGGCCACCTAACGTCCTTAATATTTGATCTGAAACAAAAAACAAAATTTTGGTCAGTTTCTATACATCAACAGCTATCGACACATGCAGGCGTAGATACAGGGGAGGATGTGGGGGCTGAAGCCCCCCAGACGCTTAATTTCATTTTTTAAATAAATACTAATAGTTACCCGCGGCTTTTTCCGCAGTAGGTTCGAGTCATTTCAGCATTTATATTTTTGGAAAGGAGCAAGAAGGAACGAAAAGCTTAAAATTGTTAAAATAGTAAGTGGCTCATATATAAGTGTGTACTATAAAATATTAAAATATAAATAAGCAAATTATTTTTGAAGGTCTTTCTTTTTCATAAAAACAAAAGTAATTTTGTCCTAAATGTAATGAAAGTGTTTGATTTTCTCGGTTGGCTCTTAAATTTCGATAACGTTGAGTATGTCTGCCTGTATTCGGTTGTGACGGTGGCGTTTTTCTTTAATTGAATTGAAAAAAAAAAATATTAAATACCTACAGTCATTCAGCTTATGTAATCAGTGTTTCCAAATAACCAATGTTCATCTTTCTTTCAATGTGATCGATGCACTAATTCCTACGCGATAAAATTATAAAAAATCATCGGTTATGGACACAAATTTATATTGATTTGTTTTTTTCAATTAGTTATAATTTCAATTCACTTACATAAAATTTAGCATATAAAAAACAATTTATCGTTGTTATTTGTTATTTTTAATTTTTTAGTGAAAACCGTGTTGAAATTATCGAATTAAAAAACTCCACGCTTCCCCATATTGAATTGATTATTTGGGTGTTGTTCAGAAATATATGAAGAATCTAATTAAGGAAATTATCTTCTGTACCACTTCTAGTGCCCGATATATAAAACCTTATATTAAGTTTTTTGGAAAAGTTCAAAAGTTGCATTCAAGTATACATTTCTTCAAAACAATAAAATGCATATGCAAAAAATACACAAATTATTAGTTCGCCATATTTAAAGAAAGCCTAAAAACTGTAATCAATATCACCAACATTTAGACAGTCAGAAAACAATTAAAAATTCTGTGTTATCTTGAGTGTACCTTTAGATTCGAATATCCTTCACACAGGACCTTTTGGGTAAAAACCAAGAGTAGCATCGTGTTTGCCAAAATATTGTTAGTTAAAGTTTATATTTACTTTGCTTTAACACATATGTATTTTTTCTAACAAAAATTAAAGCATTTTGAGGTCGTGATTTTTTACTGTTTTTCTCAAAAAACAACTTTGTCCTTGCGGGAGAGGAATATATCCTTATTTTTTCTAAATTTGTCAGGATTTTTGGGAGATCCTGACCACACAATGCAACTTTTGAGACCTCTTAGAATATGAAATTCGAAAAAAATTGTAATCCGATACGCCCTACTATCCATACCTGGACCATTTCCTCCTTGAAACTTAAATTTAAGGGCAAGTTTCAGGATATACTACCTTTGGAGGGCTTAGTACCGAGCAATCAAGGCAAATTTTCAATAAATGAAATTATAAAGGCAGCCTTCATATATAATAATAGTTTGAACGTGTTAACAGAAGCAGAGCTGAATACCGAAATAGTTCTTTGGCAACGATATTGTTCTAAAACAGATTTAAAAACAGCAACAACATTTTTTCCCTAACATATTGTTACTTTTAACTCTTAGGCAAACACATGGTTCTGGCCAGGCATATTTCATTTTTGAGCGTTAATTAAACATACTTCTAGTTTAGGTAGATACCTGTATTTCCCGGTAGCCGCCTAAAATATTGTTGGCTTTCTATTTAAAAAAAATTCTAAAATATCGTTCCAACGCGAAGAAAATTGCAAAAAAGTCCCTCCCTCGAACAAACACGTATGCCTGGCCAGACCACTATACAATTTGTATGAAATAAATTATTGTTTTACACATTTTGGGTTACTTTTCTGCAAATACAATGCAGATTGTTGTTTCCAGGTATTTATTTTATATTTTGGGTTGTTTTTATGTGAATTCAATGCAGATGTTTGCTTCCAGGTAGTTTTTGTGTTCATTTTTCTCTTATTTCATTCTTTCGTTTGTGATTTTGGTTTTAAGTTCAGTTAGTTTATTATTGAATGCTGAACATACAACATCGACAGTCCGAAATATAAATTTTTTGTGCGGAAACTAAAGTGAAATTATTACTATTGTTATGGCAGAGGATTTAGAATTTGTGTATAATACGCGCTGGCCAGCCTTACAGCGTGATTTCGCACTTCACACAGAAGCAGACGAAAAACTAGATTTATTTGAAGTCCAAAGCGGTGAAAACACAGATTTTGTGCCCGAAGATGACGCCTCGGACATTGAATATGAATTGGAAATTGAAGCAAATGAAATATTCGACAGCGATGAAGAATCCGAAGAAGAAAGTGAGAATGCACCAACTCAAGCTGCAGACGGTTTTTTGCTTGGAAAAGATGGTAACAAGTGGAGTACAGCTGAACCCGCTACAGTGAGATTCCGCCAGCACAACATCATGCGTTTCAGAGGTGGACCAAAAACAAACCTGACCACTCTGAACATGCAAACTGCACACCACGAGTATGGGCTGATATGACAAGTGTTGAGCTTGACGCTTTTATTGGGATACTATTGGTTTTTGGTGTCAGTCATAATACTATGCAGCTCTCAAGATTGATGTGGCAAACTGATGCACTTCCAATATTCCGTGCAGCCATGTCATATACATGATTTGTTACTTTGATGCGCTGTATTTGATTTAACGATAGTCGTACGTGCGCATTAAAAAAACCGACGAAGCTGCTCCCATTCGCGACATATGGAACTTCTTGAATAACAATCTTGCCAGTAATTTTGTACCATACGAAAGTGTAACCATCGATGAGCAGCTATTTCCATACCGTGGGCGCACAAAGTTCACTCAATACATCCCATCAAAGCAAAGTATGACATAAAAGTATGGTGGGCATGCGATGTGAAAACCAAATATCCGTAGCAAGGAAAACTGTACGCTGGTAAAGAGGGAGAACAACGAGAGACAAACCAAGGCGAAAATGTGCTCATGAGTTTGGCTAATCGATACGCCAACAGCGGCAGAACTATTATTGCTGGTAACTTCTTTACAACATTAGACACAGCTAAACGTCTTTCGTCGATTGGACTAGCATACGTTGGCACCATTAGATCCAACAAAAGTTGTCTTCCCAAAGAAGTGAAAAAAACAGCAAACGGCCAGTGCTTTCATCTGTGTTCGGTTTCTATGATAACCTTGTATCAATGTGCAGCTACGTTCCAAAGAAGAACAAAGCAGTAAATCTACTTTCCACTGTGCACTACACCCAGAAAGTTGAAGGCGTAGCAAAAAACCGGAAGCTATATTATTTTACAATTCAACAAAGGCCGGCGTTGATACAATGGACCAAATGGTAACGCATTACTCCACAAAACAGTCAACCAGACGTTGGCCATTAGCACTTTTTAGCAACATGATAGACGTCATGGGATTAAACGCTTACATCATATGCAATGAAAATACAGAAGGAACCAGAAAAGAGAAGCGATGAATGTTCTTGAACACGCTGAGTAAACAATTGTTGCTTGCTAATACTGAAAATCGCATGAACAACAACCATATTTTGGGACAATATTCAACCCGTTTGGTCATTAAATCTTTCTTTGGAAGGCCGTTGAATATTCCCAGAAACATGCTGCCTAACCAACAAAGCGGCCCTAATACGCTGAATTCCAGAAAAGATTACAGAATTTGTGCCACGCAAGACAAAAAGCTGCGTAGGAAGACACGTTTTTACTGCACCAAATGCACTAATCCTATGTGCCAACAACATTCTAAAGTTGATTATACTTGTTTTTCATGCATTCCACAAAACGAATAAAATTTTTTTTACATTTAGGTAGCTACATATATCAACAAATAAAAAAAAAGTCTAAAGACAAACATAATAAACGAGCATACTTAGAAACTCAAAGTTCGGTACCCTTTTTGCCATACAAATGCATAAAAACGTATAGGGGTCTGGCCAGGCATGTGTGTTTGTTCGAAGGTTTCAGAATATGTGTTTGACGGGGGGTTAAAAACGATAGCAGTTATCCCAGTGACTTCAGCTACTGCTGAAAGAAGTTTTCCAGTATTGAGAAGACTGAAAACCTACTCAAGATCCACAATGGCACAAAATCGCCTAAATGGTTTAGCCCTATCAAACATTTACAAAGAAATTAATATTAACCTAGAGGAAATCGCTGAATTTTTTTGTAAATTAAGAAATCGACGCATGAGTAACGCGAATTGGGATGTTAAATTTTAAGTTAAATATAATCGTTAGCTTCATCTTTTCTCTTTCAATTCTTACAAATTATATAAATTTTAAACTATTGATATGCTTTTGAATTATATACTCATGATATTTAAAACGTAAATCTATATATATAAAATGGAATGTGTGTTTGTTTATTTGTTTGTTTGTTTGTACCTTTTAGGAGACCAAACCTCTGGACCGATCTTCCTGAAATTTTCACAGCATTTAACTGGGACTCTGGCATGATTAATAGGGTACTTTTTTAGACCACGCCCACTTTAACGCCCACTTTTTAAAAATTATGTAACTGCTCCCATATAGTTATTAACAGATTTACTTCAAATTGTGTACACATTATACTCCAGGCGAGGTAGAAATAAACATTTCTTACTCCACGCCCCCTTTCACGCCCCTTTTCACGCCAAATTTAAGTTTTAAACTTTTTGTTCTCTGTACAAATTTGTCCCTTCCAACGGATTATTTTTTATTTGGTAGTATATTGCTCTTAATACTGTTAACGTCGCCATATTACTATGAACCACGCTCACTTCATCGCCCCCTTTTTTAATTCAGATACTTATTTATACCACTAACAATGTTTGCTATACAAAATACTTTTTTTGTAATAAGTATTTACCTAAAATTTTATATAGTTTTTATCTACAGGTAAGGTAGCCATAGATTTTTTTAACTACCAAATCCCCCTTTTTCGCCCCATTTTACTTTAATTATAATTAATCTGCTTTCAATCTATATATATAAAAATGAATGTCTGTCTGTCTGTTTGTTTGTTTGTTTGTGCTTTATAGGAGGCCAAACCCTTGGACCGATCTTCCTGAAACTTTCACAGCATTTTACTATGAATCTGAAAAGAATAATAGGCTATATGAAGTTTTTATTGGGCAAAGGGGCGTGGCACTTCCCATATAACCCAAAAATTTAAATCGCCATATTTTGGGCATTTTTTGACCTACGTTGATGCTATTTGATACATATGGTATTGGCATAATTAGGAATACCAGGAGAAAAGTGGGTGGGACCACGCCCCTTTTTAGGAAAATTAAAAATCGCAATATAGTCTTAACTACTGGACCGATCGTCATTAAATTTTCACAATAAGATATTCTTACGAAATAATAAATTCTTGACTATATAAAGTTGTGAGTGGACGAAAGGGCGTGGCCTCGCCCATATAACCCAAAATTTAAAATCGTCATATCTTGGGCATTTTTTGACCAACGGCGGCAGTATTTTATATATGGTATTGGCATGAATAGAAATACGTACCAAAAGAAAAGTGGGCGGAGCACGCCCCTTTGTTTGCGATATATTGGAGGCTGGACCTGATAGCCGATCTTAAATTTTCACAGCGTTCAGCTTTGACTCAGGAATACTTATAACATGATAATATTTTTCGACCATGCACACTTCTGCACCTACTGTTTTACTACGTTTATTAACGGCTTTACCACAAATTTAAAATACATATTAATTAAAATAGTGGGGTAGCCCCATTCTCTTTCTTCCACCACTGTCTTGAAAACAGCTGATTTTATAATACGTGTTAATTAAAATAGAGAGTGGGGTAACCCCATTCTCATTCTCCCACAACTGACTGCGAAACAGCTGATTGTGTAATTGCTGCTTTTTGATTGGTCTAAAAATAAAAAGGGGAGCATGAAGCAAATTACATGCGATTCAGTGCTGAATTCTAATTGGTTTACAACAAAAAAAGAGGCGAAGCATTGCAATAATTAAATTAAATAAATAAATTTTTGTAAATATATAAATACTTTTAATTTTATTTTATACGAAGGGAGTAGCGAAGCACACCGGGTTCAGCTAGTATAATTTATAAAAATACGTTTACTATGTAATACATCAATAAATACAATGAATAAAAAAAAAACTAATTTGCTTATTTAGCCCCCACTCCCCCCCACGAGCAATTTCTAGATCCGTCACTGGACACACGTACACTCCGCGACAAAAAGATAGCACATTGGCATTTTTTAAATTTTATTGAAATTTATTAAAATAAAAAATTTGTATTTACTATAATTAGTTTTAAAAACAAAATGAAAATATATAGAATTAAAGTTTTTTCTAAATGACCTCTATATTAATTATGTTGACTTTATATGATTTAAATACAAAAATTAAATGTTTGATAGGTTAAATCATACTTGATTTTAAATACAAATTCTAGTTGTTTGATAGTTTAAAATCGTTTATTGAGCTTAAGGTCAAAGTTAGAACAATTAATTGTTCTAACCAATTTTTCCAAAGAAACAACAACAACAACGCTTCAAATCTCATCGCCCCGATGGTGCAGTGCGTTAGCGCGCGCTTGCACGGGTATCACAAAGATTTCTGATGACGCTCTTAGCAGAGTAGAAATTGCAATCAGATCAGCTAGTGATTTTTTCCTTTTCATATTGAAAAAACGTTGTTGTTGTTGTTGTTTCTTTGGAAAAATTGGTTAGAACAATTAATTGTTCTAACTTTGACCTTAAGCTCAATAAACGATTTTAAACTATCAAACAACTAGAATTTGTATTTAAAATCAAGTATGATTTAAACTATCAAACATTTAGAATTTGTATTTAAATCATATAAAGTTAACATAATATATAGAATTTTAATTTTAAAATCGAACTTGTTATTCATAAAAAAAAAAACAAAAGCCTATTCAGTAGTAGCACAATTTTATTCAAAAGCATATAAGATATCAATTTTTAATTTTTAAAATAAAAGTATTTAGTATTGAGTGGAGCCTACATTTGTTTTTTAAAATTTCAGTACCTCAATTTGGTAGGGATTAAAAAAGTTTTTTGATGTTTTATCTCGGTATCGCTTTCCAATTCGAAATTATGCTACTTTTAAGTTCCTGAATGGCATTATATTGTATATTGCCTATTATCGGCATAAACTTCCCTTGCAAAGCAACACCAACAGTTTTCAATAATATTCAGGTGATCGTGCGGGCCACTCCAACATGTCAGCATCCTGTTCTCGAAAGAAGTTTTTTACAATTCTTGCTGTATGCACAGTAGACCGGAGAAAAAAAAAGTCAGCCGGACACCGACTCAAAAGTAGATTCTTAAAAACTATTTCTGCATAATTTTTTTTTTGATCGGTGAAATCATCATGGAGCGGTTTTGGTCCTTCTTAACCCCTTTTTCGGTCAAAAAATAATGTGTTTTGCATGTAATTTTTTTTTCTTCAGAATACATACTCAAGATATAAAATAAAATGAAGATTTTGATTGTATACAAATTTTGGTTAAAAAAAATGTTGAAATTTGTATTCCTTTCAAACTCTTTTGAAACCCCAAAAAATCGATATTTTCGAAAATATTTTTTTAAATGCTTATAAAATATGTATTTCTCATTATATTCATATAAATTTTACCTCATTGGAAAGGTATTGAGTTTTTCTTTCCTTTGGTATATCGTTTAGTGTGGTATATGCAACACTGAGTATCACAAATATATAAAACATAAGAGCCTGAAGATAAATTCGTCAATCCGACGCTAACTTAGCGAAGCCTCAAACCAATACTTTTGATCCGCAAAAGGTTAAATTCGTACATTTTGCAAAGTACGATTTTAATTTTTGGGAGGAAATTAAATTCGTTCAAAGTGCAAAGTACGAGTTTAATTTTTGATTCGAATAAAGCTATACTTTCTTTTTCAGCATTTAGATCATATCTTGAAAAAGAAAGGCTTAAAAATTACAAGGTTTCCATGATTATAATCTCCTCTCATGCGTCTTAAATCTGGCTTATTTGAATTGGTCGAAAAAAATTTCGGCCTTTTAACTGTCGAGCATTGAATGTGAAAATTCAAAATTTTTTTTGTCAATTTTGTGTTTTTGCTCTAATTTTAATAGAAACCTTGATCGGATAAAACCAAAAATAGTCCCATCGTGTTCAGCGATTTCGAATACATAACGTTAGATCATGAAATAAACCATCGATCATCACATACCCTATCGATATATTTTTGAAAAATAACTTTATTTATGTGGCGAAAATTTTCGAAAATTGGAGACTAGCAGTGTCTAAGGGTTAATATTTTGGGACAAAAATTTCAGTGAGTGCTTTTGAGATGTCATTGAAGCTTTTTTTCAACATGCCTCAAAAATAAAAAACCTTTGCTTTTTTGGGTTCGTTTAGTTAGTAATCATTACTAAAAGACCGTTTCAGCTATATGCAAAACTAAAATTTACTCGATCCAATCGCAATAATGCCTTAATTCCGCTGAAGCACCCGTACTTTTGTCAGAACACAGTTTTTTGCCACTTTTTTGGCAATTCAGACGGCTTTGGAATCAATTACCATACAACTTACAGATCCTAAGCAACGCAAAGCAATTTAAAGCACAACTATTAGTTCTGCTTTCTCAACCGGTTTTTTCTCTCTTTTAATTTTTTAATTTTTATTGAAAATCTATATCTGATATTGTTAAGTTTTGTGTTATAAATAATTAAAGGTATGCATATTAATTATGACTAACATTTTAAATGTACAAAGGTTTACTCCTTTAAATGCTAGGATGTTCACAAATAAATAAATAAATAATAATAATAATAATAACAATAACATATTTTTATTGTTTTTTCACCAGAAATTCTTGGATTGTGCAATTTTATCAAACATTATTTTTTACTTGAACACGCACATATATTTATTTTAATTTTTTGCCAATTCGGTAAAAATTCCTGATTTCAGAAGTGTCGTTGAAACTACCTCTCGCCTTTGTCTAACTTTGCTTATCTCCTTATTTGAAAATTTTATGCTATCGATTGAATGGATAAACGAAAAAAATACACCACGAAAAGCTGACATTGATTGAAAAAAAATTGTTCACACATTGTTAAAATTTCAATTTTCACAGAAGAAATTGAAACAGCGGAAAATTGTGTTCTTCCACCACTACCACCACCACCATCACCACCTCCTTTAGCAGAAGTGAGAGGACTATACAATAAAATAAGCAATACAAGAATTTGGCTTGCTTCGAGCTTTGGTTATCCTCAATAGTTTGCTTTGGTTTGTTCGCGTTATTGTGTGAATGTAATGCTCTGAATGCACTATAAAAGCAGAGCAAAGCAACATGTTTGTTTAAAGATTTATTCAAATACTACTTTGCAAGTAATTGAAATGAAAAAAGAAAAAATAAATACAAAACTAAATATACATAAGTACATATCGAGAACGTTGAACCTTCTTCGCTTAGTGATGTAGACATCTAGCAGACAGACATTCTAGAGTCACAGATGCACCAATAAAGTGTATATGTGTGTGTGTGTGTGTGTGTGTGTCCACTTTATGCATATATGTTGCAATGAAATATTGCTTCGGACAAGTGCCGACCTCAATTCATAGAGAGACAAAGCGAAATAAATACCAAATAAAGTGTAATAAATTCCGCCACCAGCAGAATTCAACGTTACGTTGAAAAAAAATCTGCATTAATGCATGAGCGGAAATTAAGATTGAAGGACAGTGTATGTGAGGCAGTGATATTTTGGTAGAGTTGCAAAGCGATTTCAAAATTAACATTAAGGCAGGTTTTAGGCAAAAGCCATTGAATATTTTAGAATGTTTTCTAAAAAAGTATATCATACAGACAAAAAATTTCATTTCCATGTTAATTTAACATGATCAGTGACCTTAACGGTTATGATTTTTTTCAAAAGAGTCAACAAACAATCGTTAGTTCTTGACTGATTTCATTTCTTGACTGATCAAAAATAAAAGTTAAAATTTGACTGTTATTTTTCCGATCAAAAATATAGATCAAAAATTTGACAGATCTAATCCTTATTAACTATTATAAAAGTTAAAATTTTCAAAACAATTAATATAGTGCATTTTTTATTCTTTTACACCCATATTCGTAACATTTTTTTGCACAGGGATAAAAACATTGCTATCGATATTCATATCGTTGCATTGCATCGCTTAGTTGCTTATCATTGCACATTCTGTTTTCATTTATTTCGCAAACGACTGCAAGCAAATGATATAGGAATTAAAATATGGCTTTTACTTTTGATTGAAAAAAATCAAAGTAAAGTTTAAACTGTTATTTTTGATCGCAAAAATAAAAGTCAAATTTTAACTTTTATTTTTGATCGAAATGAAATTGGTAAAAAATAACTATTATTTATTGACTTTTTTTAAAAAAAAAATCAGATAAATTAAAATCATTAAAGATTACACAGTGCGACAAATTGGAATGCAGTTAAAATACCTTGGAAGATAATGCTATTTTTCTGGTAGGTCTTATCGAGTTAAAGAATGTTCTGTACTTGGAATTTGCCGGACACCCCCAAAATCTTACGGTAAAAAAACCGATTTTGCCTACCTTTGCCCACTTATTAGCCTACAACTTACCTGACTGTCAACAGACTTTAAAAATTTAACCGGATCCTGAAAGACGATACTTAAACCTTTTCAACGATATATATACTGCTTAAGACAACTTGAGAAAGCTGTGTGTATTTACTCTGCAAATACAACTTTTTTTAAATTTTTTTGGCTTTTTCAACTTTGACGATTTTTCTATTTACTAAATTATATAACGGATACACTAGACCTGTATGGATTCATAAATAATATTTATTAACAATTTAAACGCAATTTAGTTTTTAAAAATCGGTCAATAATTGACAAAGTTATTAATTTTTCATGAAAATCGATTTTTTTTTAAAAATCCGTTTTCAGTATGACAACTCAAAAATGTTTGCTTGACCGTTTCTTTTTATGTCGGCATCATTAGTTTCGTATTGTAATGACCACTAATACTCCGAAATCATTTTAATTTTATTTTTTCCTTCAAAATGTTTTTCTATTGTTGCCATTTCTTGGTGAAAATGTTCTCCTTGCTCATCGCTGAACTGGCCTAAGTTTTTATATAAAATATTTCAAAGTTATAAAGACGTGAAAAACAAAGAAACACACCATTGTTTTGCATAAGAAAAGCTCTCATTGTACAGGTTGGTACAAAATTTCTGAAAGCGACACCTATGAACCAGTAGAATAATTAAAATTAATGCGCCATTTTAATATTTCATCTCTCATTTGAAAACAAAAAAAAAATTTAATTTCGATCTCTCTATTCATTCTTTGTTTACTAGTCATTTGAAGTTTACATGACAGAATATTTTTTTGCAATGGAAATTCATACAAAATTTGTGAACGTGTTTAGGGAATCTGATCCTTCATTTCCAACTGTGCACCGATTAGTTTTAAAGTTTAAACGTGGTCGTACAAGCGTTGAATATGAACCACGTAGTGTACGTCCAAAAAGTGCAACAACACCAAAAATCATTGAGAAAGTGTATGCAATTGTTTGTGAAGATCCAAGTTTGACTAAGCGTGAAATTGCTGATACCATTGGCATCTCAGACGAACGAGTACTCCACATTTTACGCGAAGAATTGCATATGAAAAAGCTTTTCGGGAAGTTGGTGCCGCATTCGTTAACAATTCAACAAAAACTGAATCGAAAACAAATTTGACAGGATAATTTGGATTGTTTTAAGCAGAATAAAACAGATTTTGTGTGTCGTTTTATAACTATGGATGCGACTTGGATCTACCAACATGATCCTAAACTGAAACAAGAACGTTTACTGTGGACAAAAGCTGGTTTTTCAGCTCCAAAACAGGTGAAGTCAGAAAGATCAGCAAAAAAGGTTATGGCATCAGTTTTTTGGGATGCAAAAGGGATTTTGTTGATTGATTATCTCGAAAAAGGCAAAACAATTAACTCCGAATATTATTGTAACCTTTTGAATCAGCTGAATGTAAAAATTTGTGAGAAAAGACCAGCTCTACTGAAGAAAAAAAAAACCTTTTTCATCAAGACAATGCACGTGTTCACACAAGTGTTTTGACGATGGCTAAATTAAACGAATTAAAGTACAGCTTGCTTCAATACCCACCGTATACACCTGATTTGAAGAAGCTATTGAATGAAGAAGCTATTGCCGCTGTGGTACAATATTTTGCAGAGCTTCCGGAAAACCATTTCAGAGATGGTATAAAATTATTAGAGGATCATTAGAATAAGTGTATTGAATTCGAGGGAGAATATATTGAATAAAAAAATAATATCCTTAACAAATTCATAGTAATTCATTTTTGCTTTCAATACTTTTCAACCAACCTGTATATTGTTGTAATTTTTACTTCTTCCACTTCCTCTTATTTTTTTAAATGTTCCGATTTTTTTGAAGCTTAACTTAAGAGCATGCAAAGAGCATAGAAAGCAAAGAGATTGTAGTTAAAGTGTTCGTTAGCGCAACCTGCTGTTTGATGATTCGCGAGAGAAAAAGTCCACAAAAACAAAATGCATCTTTTAAGTAAAGCTTTTAAAAATTTTGCATTTAAAAAAAAATGAGAACAAGTTAGAATTGCAACCACAATATGCAATGAGAGCTTAACTTATATCAGGAATATGTAATTTTGTTTCTTCATTTGACGTTTTGTATCTGCTTTATCATTTTGAAAACCATTTCATATAAAAAATTGACTATTTAATAAAAAATAGTGTGAAACTAATATTAAATGTGCGAAAATAAATTTGCTAATAACCTAATAAATTTGCTACATTTATGACTTTTCAATAGATATCAGTCATCGGTATAGTTTTAAAGATATCATATTAAGTTATCTGTGCTCTTATAAAAAATGTGCAAAAGAACACGAAAAACGTTATGCAGGCATTTTTGCAAAAAATTTTGTTTTCATCTATAACTCAGTCAATTACTAGCTGATTCTTAAAAACTAAATTGCGTCGTAATTGTTAATAAACGTGTTTGCTTAGTGGATTAACAGATAGTGTGGTTTCTATATAAAATAGTGTGTACAAAAATCGTGAAAGTTGGACAATATTAAAAAAATTTAGTTTTCCGGACACACATAGAAAATACACATAGATTTGTCAAGTTTTTGTAATTAATATGCATATCATTGGAAAGGTCTAAGTTTTTTCTTCTGGAATCCGGTAAGAACTCGGTGCAACATTGGCTAAGCTACAGCTTTATAAGTGCGCAAGGGTACAAAAACTAGTTTTTTAACGGTAAGTCAAGATTATGGGGGTGCTTGGCGAATTTCTGGTATACAGTCTTGTTATACTCAACAAGACCTACAAAAAAATGGTAACACTTCCCAGGTATTTTGGACTGTCACACCGTGTTATTATTCCTTAGTGAACAAGCATCGCATTGCTGTATTCAAATATCGAATGAACTTACTCTATCCATTTGACTTTTTGGATAGAAATTTCGGAAATAACTTTTATTTTCGGTCCCTGGCTTAAATAAATATTTTTTTTTGTAACATATTGTATATATATTAGACCGGACTTAAAAATTTTTTTTTTGCAAAAAGAGTATACCGCCCCCTCAAATTGTTCCTTTTTACGCCAATAGTGAAATTCCAAAATCTTAGACTGATTACCCTAGGTTAAGGCGTGGCACATGCCCACTAAAATGGCTAAAACTGGTTTATATGGACTTTTCAAGAGACAAGGCACGAAAATATAAGTAAAATGTTTCATATATGTTTGTAATATATTATTTTTGAAATTAACTTACGTTTTATGATTACTATTCTTGACAAACATTTGAACTTAATCGCAATTCCACATAGCATAACCCATACTTGTCATTGATAGCTGATGTTGTCATCTCGCAAAACAGAATTGAAGAAATTTTATGAAATGGAGTCGTCAACATACAATCATAATTGCAGTGTGCAGCATTACTACTGCGATTGCAGTTGATATAATAAAACAATTTGATATTTTAGAGTTGATAAAGTGACAAAGCATATTCAAAATAGATGTCGTGTAAAAGGATCTTAAGCTTTTAAAAAAAAATCGCACAAATACAACTCTGTAAACAAATATTTAATTGCTATTATAAATAAAATGTTGGCAACAACAGAATAAAGTCAATCACGTGGCAAATAAAATTTTATTTTGTGTGTAAAATTAAACTAAAAAAATTATAAGTGTTTAAAAAGTGAAGTGTAGCTATTTTGAGCTTTAAATCATAGAAACATTATTGCTATAAAGAGAATTGATATTGATGGTATTTGCAAAATGGACACAAGAGCTAGTGGAAAAATTTATTTATTAGAATATGACGAAAGCCAAATTGTTGGATCTAAGCTGCCTTCCAATGGACAAGTTTTGAAAGTGTTGTTTTATAACATGCGCAAAGTGAAATTGGATCTTCGTTCAAGTGCGTATCTGGTTATCAAAGAGGCCGAAATTATTTGGAATAAAGCCCGTATCCCAGTTCGTCAAATTGATAGAAGTGTTCAAAAAGTTGATGCTTTATATCAACAATGGAAAAATCTGCAAAAAACGTGGCAAACGCAGCACACCACTTCAAAAAAGGCGAGAAGATGAGTTTATTAAAAATATGAATAACTTATTTGACATTGCACACGGAAATGCGTTAGATTTAATTAAAATAGAAGAAGATAAAGAGTTTTTGAAGAATCAACGTAAAGAAGGTAGACCTGGTGCAATGGTGGGATGCGATCGTTCATTACTTGAAAAAGAAAAGCGAAGAAATATTCGTATTGAGAAAGAGGTAATGCGAAAAAAAATACTGATCAAACTAATCAAGCTAACTGTAACTCTCAACAAAAAAACACAAAACGAGGAATGAAACATTTTATCACTTCAAAGCTTGTTGCGACCTTAGACAAGTGCAAGGTAAGTGACAGGGAACCAGTACGTATTCTGATAGCTGCGGCTGAAGCATTGGAACATGATATCAGTACATTAGTAATCAGTAAGACATCGATTCGGCTTTGCCGTAAAAAATTTCGTTCGGAAACTGATGCAAATCTGATGATGGATTTTAAAAACAAAACTTTAAATCAAATAACGGTACATTGGGATGGAAAAATTTTACCATCGATCACAGGAAATGCAAAAGTGGACAGATTACCAGTTGTGATAACAACAAATGGCATTGAACATCTACTTGCAGTTCCTGCCCTGTCAGCTGGTACTGGAAAAGAACAGACAGACGCCATACTCAAACTATTGAATGAATGGAATCTAACAGAAAAGGTATTTAAAAATCAATTTCTTATAACAGTAAATATAACTAACATTCTTTCCAAACAAGGTACAAGCTTTATGTTTTGATACAACAGCGACAAATACAGGTAGATTACAAGGTACTTGTATTTTATTGGAACAACACCTCCAAAGAGAATTGTTATATCTCCTTTGCCGTCATCACATATATGAACTCTTGCTGAAAAGTGCTTTCGTGAAATATGATTTAAAATTAAGTGGACCATCATTAGATATTTTCCAGCGTTTTAAAAAAAATTGGCCCAAAATCAATCAACAAACATTTGCAAGTGGAATGGTGGATAAAAAAATAAATCTTGCTCTTAACAAAACTGAACAAGACCAATTAGCTCAATTTGCTCATAACTATGTCACTATATAACATCCCATGGCAGACTACAAGGAGTTATTCAAATTGAGTCTTATATTTCTTGGTCGAAACACAGAGCCTGTAAGATTTAAATCACCTGGAGCGATGCATCATGCCCGATGGATGGCTAAAGCGATATATACGCTTAAGATTTTTCTTTTCCGCCACCAATTCTCAATGTCATCAGATAAGGCAAATGCTATCCAAGATATAAGTGTGTTCATTTTGAAAATTTATTTGAGACCGTGGATTGAAGCGCCAATTGCCGCGAAAGCACCCTTAAATGATTTAAATTTTATTAAAAATATTATTAAATTCAATGAATTGAATGAAATAATAAGCCATGAAGTAACGCGCAATTTTTCGAATCACTTGTGGTACCTGACACCAGAAACACCAGGTCTTTCATTTTTTGATAATGCTGTAGACGTTGGAGAAAAGAGAAAAATAGTTGAAAATCTCAAAGAAGAACAAAATAATGAGAATAAAAGAATAGTAACCAACATGAATGAATTAAACCAAAAAAATATTTCAGATTTTGTAAATAAAAAAACATTGAGCTTTTTCGAAAGATTTAATATTGAAACTACCTTTCTAAAACTTGACCCTTCCAAGTGGCACAATGAATCCGAATTTCAAAAGGGAATGAATATTGCAAAAAACTTACATGTTGTTAATGATACTGCAGAGCGTTTTGTAAAACTAATGGAAGAATATAATGCAGCTTTAACAAAAAACGAAGAAGAGAAACAATATATCTTGCAAACAGTATCTGATTATAGGAAAAAGTACGGTAGCATTAATAAATCAGAACTTTGCGATTAAGTTTAAATGTTTATCAAGAATAGTTATCATTTAACGTAAGTTAATTTCAATAAAATAATATATTACAAACATATATTAAACATTTTACTTATATTTTCGTGCCTTGTCTCTTGAAAAGTCCATATAAACCAGTTTTAGCCATTTTAGTGGGCATGTGCCACGCCTTAACCTGGGGCAATCAGTCTAAGATTTTTGAATTTCACTATTGGCGTAAAAAGGAACAATTTGAGGGGGCGGTACACTCTTTTTGCAGAAAAAAAATTTTCCCATACAAAAAAAGTTCAGTCTAATATATAAAGACGGCGCTGTAGTTAATGTGCTTATACCCTTGAATATGAATCATATACCAAAATGGAATGGAAATATGGAATATGAAGAAAATTATGAAGCGTGGAAGAGAAAACCAAATAATTTACATTATTTTTGACCACATTGTTGCGTGTAAAAACTAGACAAATTTTTCAAAGATGCTAATTTTGTTAAATGGGATGTGGAATGACTAATGAATAAAAAGTTTCCTTAGTCCCTCTTAATAAATACTTATTTAATTTATTTGCAATAAAACACAATTGCGAGTACTTTTCTTTATAAGTGGTTTCACAAAAATAACTCTTGCATCACGATTAAAGTTTTGTTTGTTCTACATAAAATTATTAAAATCTAAAATTGTGTATTCTACAATAAATTATAATTCTAAATAAAAAATATCACAAAAACTTCAAATTGAGTGTATTAAATATTTTAAATTAGCTATAGATGTAATAGTTTATTTAATCTTAAAATTGTGTTCAAAAAGTCTAGCAGTAACAGTTATTCAATACCTAAACAATGGGATGGACTTTTTTCGTAATAAGAAAATATGTATATCTTGGGGACATATGGGTAAGGGAGCAAAGTTGCCAAATGGTCAGTCATATCAGATGATCCCATTGCTTAAAATTCTTTAAAATGTGACGATTTCTTAAAATATTTATATGATCCGATTTCATTCATAGTAAGGATTTTTCATACTATAGATTATAGTTGAAACCCGGCGCTTTGCAGACACGCCCCTTTGTCCAAAGCCCATAAAATGTTAACAGTGAAACTGCATGTGTAAATTGTGCGACCTAAAACTCCAAAGTAAATGGATATCGCAAATTTGGGGTGTATGGAAGGTGCCACGCCCCTTTTTACAATGTCAAAACCATCCTTGGTATGTGTTTGGTAACCATATGAACTAAATTACTAAATTTTGGTCTTCTGCGTTAAAACCTGTCTGACATATATGTAGTAATTTTGCTGATTTTTGGGCGGTAAAAGTAGGCGTAGCAGTTAGTTAGTTTATAGTGGGCCCATGTGCACCGCGACCCATAGGATCTATTGTGCATGCCTTTAATTAACACTCCAGATTTAGGCTTTTCATATATTTTAGCACTGTCTCTGGCTTGGTGTTCCAAATTGTGGACGGGGGCACTACTTCCCCTCCAAAATGGAGGCGAATTAGGCTATGGGTTGCCGGACATTCACATAGAATGTGTTCGGGGGTTTCTTCTTCCTCCTCGCATAGTCTGCAGACGTCTGATTCAGAAAGACCCATCATTTTAAGATAGTATCTGAGTGAGCAGTGACCTGTGAAGAAACTGGTGAGAATTCTCAGGTCTGCTTTGGTAAGCTTGAGTAAATCATTGAATTTTGCTTTGCTTGGAGTTAAAAATTTCTTAGATTGACTTTGTCCATTGGTGTTGTTCTAGTGTCACTAAAATTTCTTATCTTCCCATATTCTAATTTTTTCTAGAATGTGGCCTTTTGCTAAGCTACAGAATGGTTCAGGTCCTATAAGAGTTCGAGACGCTCCTCTTTTGGCCAGGCAGTCCGCCCTTTCGTTGCCCTCGAATCCTTCGTGACCTGGAACCCACCTTAATTCTAATTTGTTGATTTGTCCCAGCGTATTAAATAGCTCTACGCAGGTGGAGACTAGTCTTGATTCAAGTTCGTAGCCTTGAAGGGCTTTTAAAGCCGCTTGATTATCTAAAAGTATGTAGATGTGAGCCCCCTTTGAATTCCTGCGGAGACATTCTCTGAAGCAAACTTCAATGGCATATACCTCCGCCTGGAAAATTGTCGGCGTGTATCTCATTGGAAGAGCTTTTTGGAACTTGGGACCATATATCCCCGTTACTCCATTTTCGAATTTTGACCCATCAGTGTACCATATCTGTGAGCCAGGATCAACTGTGAAGCTATCATTCCTCCAAAGTTGCCTATTAGGTATAACGACCTTGTAGCGTTTTGTGAAGTTTACCTTCGGCACCATCTTGTCGGGGATTTTTAAAAAATGGTCATTTTCGAATTTTTTTAGTATCTTCATGTGACCCGTAAAATTCCCTGCATGGCGTGGCAACATTTATATATAAATTGACCGCCACTTGACCCATAGCACTTGACCCATAGTGAGATAGTTTACTCCAGAATCCCTAATGTTTAGACCTGTAACTTTGTTTTTTGATGTAATACAATGATCAAATAGATATTTTACAATTATATACCGACTTATAAAACTTTTACCGAAAAAAAGAACTCATATAAATATTTTGGTGATATTTCATTGGTTAAAGGAGTGTGACTACTGGGACAGTCAAAAATACCTCTTATACTATGTACCTCTAATACTATGCATAGCCAGATGTCTTTTACTATGCTATGAAATGATTAAATAGATTAAACACAAACTAAAAATTATCACATTTTAGTTTTTACAAGAAAATATAGAAAGTAGAAATGGTGACTGGTGGGACATCATGGGACTGGTGGGCAAAAATCATACGACTCGTTCACAATAAACAACAATTTGTCATAGTGAAAAAAAATACTTAATCTTGTTTTTTCTAAACAATTTTTATAGATCATGCAAATTTAACTACTCTGCCGTGCTAAAGCCATATTTGAAAAAAAGGAGTTAAGTATGCCAATCTACCAATGCGATGGTCCCCTATGATTCTGCATCAAAAATTGGCCACATTTTTCAATTTAACCACCATTTTTCTATCATTAGAACTACCGTATATGAAAGAAATCAGCTTGAGCTAAGGTAAACTGCCGTAAATGCCGTTTTCTCAGGCAAACTTCTGTATTTGAAGCAAATACGGTGTTTTGCCTTTGTACAGATTATTAAAAAATTTAAAAAAATGCTAAGCAAAACTACCGTATCTCACATGGATCTCGCATTTACGTTAGTTTGCTGTTGTATGGTCACTCTAAAAGCATGAATGACTCTAAAGCAGACCTGGGATGTATTTAAATACAACGTATTTAAAATACTATTTAAATACTTCTTAAATACTGGTCCAAGTAATTGAAAAATAAATACCAAATACAAATACTACGTATTGGTATTTGAAAAAAAAAATACATAAATACTTGGTATTTGAAAAAGTAAATACAAATACCAATACTTGAGTATTTGCAAGGCTGAATTTTCAAATACTTGCAAATACTATTTAAAAGTATTTAGTAAATACTTTCAAATACTTCAGTAAATACTTAGTCAACATTGAATGTAACGTAACTTTTTTATGTGCCAGTAATATTATTTATTAAAACACATTTTGTAATACTTCCAATCAAGTACAATTCTATTTATATTTATTAACTTATTTAATAATAAGCGATCTTTACCGATCTCACATGCATATAAAAATAAAAATTTACGTTACATTCAATGTTGACAAAGTATTTACTGAAGTATTTGAAAGTATTTACTAAATACTTTTAAATAGTATTTGCAAGTATTTGAAAATTCAGCTCTGTAAATACTCAAGTATTGGTATTTGTATTTACTTTTTCAAATACCAAGTATTTATGTATTTTTTTTTTCAAATACCAATACGTAGTATTTGTATTTGGTATTTACTTTTCAATTACTTAGGTATTTCTATTTGGATTTGTATTTGTATTTGAAAATCACTGGTCTGCTCTAAAGTTGCAAAAAATATTGCAATTAAGCCAGGTTAAGTTATTTCCAGTTGAAGGTTAGTGTTTCCAGTGATGAAAGAGGTGATCTTGGACCCAACAATTTCTTTGTGACCAAGGTTTCTTACTTTATTGGCACTTTTGTAGGTTTGAAGTGTATTAATTGATTTATGAGTTCATCAGACAAAATAAAGGGATCGTATGTGTATTTATTGGTTATATAAGTTCCTTGACTATTAAAAAATCATTGAAGAAACTATTTCAATTTCAGTGCGGCATTGGAATTTTTAAAGTTGTTTGAAATTCTAGTCATGGGGCCCAACTATTGCAAGAGGCTTATTTATTTAAGCTTATAAGTTCGTCATTGGATCTTTTTGGGTTTCCTGAGTTCTTAGCCTAATTTGGAAGGTTTCTATGGCCATACTCTTCCAATGGGATTATTCACGCACTCATACAAATGATACAACCAACGCCGCAGATAGGCGTTTTATAAGGGGGGAGTTTAAGCTAGGTTAAAGTGGCTGTCACTTTTTAGAGACACACTTAAGCCAATGAGGCCCATTGTTGTGTTATTTAGAAAAAGTAAAATGATCTGTAATATTATTCTTGAAAAAGTTCTCCCAATCCGCATCAAAAAATTTAAAATTTTGCATTCGAATTAAAAATAATGATGTTTTTCGTGCACTTTTATGGTTTTTTTTCAGTTATTTTCACTAAAGTTTAAAATACCTATTTATTTCTAATGAAATCCTCACTGGTCAGAATTGCTGGTCAGAATTGCTTAAACTGAAAAAAGTTGAAACTAAAATATTAATTTTAGTTATTTAAATTTTTAAAGTTTTTGTATGGAAATAAAATAAAAAGATTTTGATGCAGATTAGAGGAGTGTCTTCCGGCCTATAATTTCTGATAGTTTTTTTTCTACTATTTTCAACTATTACGCCAGCCAATATTTTTACACAATAATCGATTTTTAGAGGGTAGTTCAAACCATTCCAGCTCACGGATGGCTATTTGTAGAGTCGAAATATTTGGGGAATCATCACAACTCATAACCCATCATAAGCCTAGGCTTATTTTGAAGGAAAGATTCGATCAGCTTTTTTATTTTCTATGGAGAATTAGGTGCCTTAATATACATATTTGTAGATACATACAAAGTTAGTTCATTAACTTTTTTGGAACGCGAAGCCAATTTAACGATGACAGTTTCCTCGTTCATAGAAATATCCTTATGAATATTTGATAGCGCTAAACCATAACATCGTTTTTATCATTTTTTTTGCAACAGTATAGTCAAAGCTGACGTAAATTAATATATTTTATGTATTGGGGGTTGGAATTAATTTTAAAGGTTTTTTTTCGGTTTTTGAGCATTTATTTAGAAACAACGGTACAATGTATATTATTCAAAGTAGTGTCCATCGTTAGCTACAACATTTTTCCATCTTTCTGGCAACATATGGATTCCGCGCCGGAAGAACGATTCGTGAAGAAGAAGAAGTGAAGCGCTGCTCAGCCAAGCCATGCGTCATCGATCTGAATAGGTGGTAGTCGGAAGGGGCTATGTCTGGGCTATAAGGCGGGTGGGGTAGCACATCCCAATTCAGCGCCTCCAACGTTTCCTTGACGGTTCTTGCAACATGTGGCCGTGCGTTGTCATGTTGAAAAACCACTTTGTCGTGTCTTTTGGCATATTCCGGCCGTTTAACCTTTAATGCTCGGCTCAATTGCATCAATTGTTGTTGGTAGCGTTCCCCAGTGATGGTTTCGTTAGGTTTTAGCAGCTCATAGTACACGACACCCTTCTGATCCCACCAAATACACAGCATAAGCTTGGCGCCATGAATATTCGGCTTGGCCCTCGATGTTGATGCATGGCCGGGTGGTCCCCACGATTTTTTTCGCTTAGGATTATCGTAATGGATCCAGTTTTCATCGCCAGTGACAATACGATGCAAAAAACTCTTCCTTTTATGCCGTTGAAGCAGTTGTTCGCACATGCAAAATCGCCGTTCAACGTCTCTCGGCTTCAACTGGTACGGCACCCAATTTCCTTGCTTTTGAATCATTCCCATGGCCTTCAAGCGTTTGCCGACCGTTGATAAGTCGACTCCCAATGATTCTGACAATTCTTGAAGGGTTTGACACGGGTCTTCATCGAGCAAAGCCTCCAATTCCTCATCTTCAAACTTTTTCGGCTGGCCCGGACGCTCTTTGTCTTCCGTATCAAAATCACCACTTTTAAACCGACGGAACCAGTACTCTCAAGTAGAAATCAATGGAGCAGAGTCCCCGTAAGCCTCAGTAAGCGTGCGTTGTGCTTCAACCGCTTTTTTCTTCAAATGAAAGCACAAAAGTAAACCTTCCCGCAAATTGAGTTTTGTTGGAACGAAAGTCGACATGTTCACAGAGAAAAAAATATATGTTGTTTACACTTCAGTGGAATGACACATACTAAAAAATGAAGCTTAGACAATGTGCTTTGAAATGAATATAGTCACAGGTGTGCCCGATGCGATCTATTGATAGTTACGCCATCTCTTAGAAAACCTTTAAAACTAATTCCAACCCCCAATATTATATGAATTGCAACGAAAAATTCTGGACTCGTAACTGCATGCATTAATTGGTGTGCTTGAGACGAAATGTCACCGCTAGAATTTGAGGAGAACATTTATTTAAAACCACATTGCGATAGTTACACACAGCTTAAAAATCGTGAAACTGACAAATGTACAAATGAAATTCACTTTTACGTTCATTTAATAACACTGTAGGGACGTCAGAGAGACAAACGAAGATGCCGATGATTTAGTGGCATACTCAGTTTTTCCAAATCATATCAAAATCTCGAGATATTTGCGATTGAAATTTAATCACTTTTAGACCCATTTTTAGATATATTTTCCTTATTTTTGGAGAACAAAAATTTTGACCACCTCCGATTTTGCTTGAAATTTTAGAATTTAATCTACTTATAAAAATGCTTATTTGAGTAAAAAAATTTTAAGATTTTTTCAAAGATTTTACGTTTAACATTCAAATTTGGTCAAAATGGAGAGAAATGCAATATTGCTAAACCTTTGAAAAATCATAGATTACACAAGGATAACTTGATTTTCACATTGGAGATATTTTCGAAAATATAATAAAAAGTAATTGTTAAAATACTATAAAAAATTTTTTAAATGAAGTCCAAATGATGGTCAAGTAGCAAAAATCTGAATATCTCGAGAGTTTGATCTGATTTGGAAAACTGTGCCAATATTCTACGACCGAAAATTAAGTTTACATGTCTCGGCGTTTTTTTTGTGTCTTTTCAAAAGTTGAAAATTTACCTACAGTGTAATTTAACGAACAATGTAGCATTGCTTATCATCGCACCGTCAACATGCTAGTACGTTAGCAACAATTCATAGGCAAACAATTAAGAAAACCATTTATATTGTATTATATTTAATTTAATGTCTGCTTAAGAAACTAAGCATGTAAATTGTACAATTTTCAATTTATCTTCATGTTATGGTAATTAAATAAGTGGGAATATCTATGCTTTTATTTAATATATAAAAAAATGTTTAATTGCTAAGGGGGGAGGGGTTTGAACCCCTGAACCCCCCATATCCACGGCGTTGGCTGCAACTGACGTAATTTTACACAAATCACACTCTCTGCTGTCCTAAAAATGACTACAAAACGTCATTTTCAAGAGTATTTTCAGACTTCTTTTCTGCCTTTTTTCTACCTGTTCCGTGACAAAAATTGTGTTTGGGGTAAAATATTCTTTTTTATTTAGGTAAAATAATAAAAAATGTGTATAAATTGTTTTGAAAATTTCAAATATTATAATAGTTAATAAGAAATTGATCTGTCAAATTTTTAATCTCTATTTTTGATCGGAAAAATAAAAGTCAAATTTTAACTTTTATTTTTGATCAAAAAAATAAAAGTCAAACTTTAACTTTTATTTTTAATCGAAAAAATAAAACTCAAATTTTGACTGTTATTTTTGATCGAAAATTAAATGTAAATTTTAACATTCATTTTTGATCAAAAAAATTAAAATGAAATTTTAACTTATATTTTTGTTCGAAAAAATAAAGTCATATTTTAACTTTCATTTTTGTAAAAAAAATAAAAGTAAAATTTTAACTTTTATTTTTGATCGAAGTGAAATTAGTCTTTAAACTATATTTGAGGAAAATAAATTCATCATAGCTACATGCTTCTGAAGAGAATTTTCTCAGAATTTATCATCAAATCATGGCAGAATAACCAGGTAGATGCAATTCGGAGAGCAAAAAACGAGAGCAAAACATTGGCGTAGCTATAATGTCACTATTGACAATTTATTTTTATTCGTTCAGCCATATGGATGTATAATTTACTCGTAACCGTATAAATAAAGCGAGTACCCAGATTTTTTGTGTGAAAATATAAGAAATATTATTAAAATCATCCAAATTTAATAAAATGAGCTGTGTTTATAGTTATAATACAGAATTAATTGTATTTTGGCTGTAAACAAAGCAAATAAAAATTAAATTTTAATAAAATTTTCATTTGACTACTAGTTAGAATGTTCAGTAACCAATTTGTTTGTATCGCTATGTACGGCTGCTTTGAATTGACAAAATATATTTTGACATTATAGCTACGCATTTGTTATTGTTTTATTTGTCGTAGAGAGCATGTTTCTAGTGAGCCTACCTGGTTATTCTGCCGTGCATCAAATAGGAAAATCAATGATTCTTGAATCAAAATTTTGTCTCAAACAAAGTAATCCGCTCTAATAAACAAGTTTCAAAAACAACAAAATTATTATAGTTATGACAGAAAGAGAAAATAAAAAAAAATATTGATAAGATAACTCTACCCAGGTTTCTATTTTATTAAAAAAAATAGTTTTATTTGAACTATAATATTTAAATATTCGCCTAGAAAAGCAATGTGGCAAATTAATGCATAAACATCTAGTTCATAATAAAACATTTAATTTATTTGAAGTTAAAACATTCTTCTAGTTGTGGGTTAAAAAAGGTTAAATCGCAAAGTAAAAAAAAAGCTTAAAAATATTTGTAAACAATAAAGTGTATTTTTTGTCTCTTTCCATAAAAATCAAAAGTCAACACTTTCTTCTTCCTTCTTTAAACCGCTATACATTTTATGTGACAAAAAGTGATGTTTTTCTTCTTTTTTTACTTCTGTCATTCTAGTTTACTCGTTTTTTGTTGCACTGACTGACATGCTCGTGACTCTTGTTGAATAACTTGTCAAAAGCTTGTTCAAAAAATCAACTGAAAAATGTTGCTCTTTGAAGTTGTAACGCAAAAACAACAGCAAAAAATGAAAATATATACTTGTATTCTTGCTCGCTTTTGGTCCTACTCAATATTTTGTGATTTTTGAAATAAAAGCAATATTTTTCATACTGCATGCTTGCTTTTCCCACTGTATTTATTTTGTTAAATGTGGTAAAAAATTGAGCTACATTCGAGTCACGAAATTTTTGTCACTTAATGCATTTTTAATGGCATACTCAAAAAATGTAAGTATATATATTTTGTATTTTTCTCTTTTTTGTTTTCGAACTTAACAAAATATAAAACAAATCCTGGTGATTTTCTTTTCTTGGAGTATTCGTGGTTGTCATACTTCACATTTTTTGTGTGTGGCTTTTGTCTGTCAGTGTAGCATACGTTGTTCCAGTCATGCATATCTTTAATTTTTGTTGTTGTTTCTTGTATCTTCTCAGTTTGTGTTATTTAAATTAGCCGCTATTTTCATGCCATACAACATATTGCAACATATGTCGAAAAACGATTTTCTTACAGCGTGCTGAGGTTTAAGTTGCAGGGAAAAATCAATACTTTGTACACTTTGAGTAGACATTTTCTGAACTTTATTGCCAAATCTTACGATTTGTGGCAAGAATTTTATTTCTTTCTAAAACATAAGTCGTAAAAAGTTTTCCACACAGCTGCAGATACTTAAAAGAATCTTTATTAAAACAAATTATATTGTTTTTACCACCCCAATACTTGTTTTTATTTCTTTTAAATTAAGTAACATGTTGATCTTTTCCTTTTCTTATTCTACTTTCAGAGTTGAAAACAAAGCTGCTTTGAATGTTCAGAATTAAGGTAATTATGACACATTTGTTGTTTTCTTTCAAATTTTTCAATATATTTAAATTAATCAATGTGTAGAAAGAGAGTAGAGAAGAATGCGGTTCCCTTCAGAGCCGTTTCGAATCGAAATGATTTTCAACCGTTATGTTTTTATTTATAAAATATATACTTTATTGCATTAAAATATTGTCTTTGTCATTGTTCTTCTCTATTTATAATAAATTCGTTTTTTATATGAATGAAAAGATTATCATACAAAATAGCTAAACATCGTGTTGTTGGTTCTAACCAGTTTTTGTTGTTGTTTTCTTGCTAAAACACCACCATAAAATAATTTCAGTCATTTTATCAAACGCAACATTTAAGTATAAAGAGCGGTATTTAGTTTGTTTTAGTTTTTTCGTTTTTATCGTTATTTTTTTTATTTTACCTAGCAGCAGTTCACTCAACCTGAACGAAAAAAAAACACTCATCAAATTAACTCGAAGAACTAGTTCTTCGATTCTCGAATAACAATCTTAAGAATAGTTATTTTTAAACACGCACTACAGCAACATTGCATGTGGTTTTTCGACTCTCAGCTGTTCCAGCTGTCCCAGCTGCTCCTCTGCTGTTACCATTTCAATGCTCTAGTTGTTGTAATGAGCTATAAAATAAAACATGATTAAGTTTAGCGTTAAAAGATGAGGCATCTTTAAAAGCAACTTTTTATATAAAAAATAATGTCTAGAAGGAACGCTTCAAAGAATAGTGTAACCATGTGTTAAAATTCTTAAAAATGACTTCTATAAAGGAGATCATAAGAATCTTCAAAATAGTTTCTGAAGTAGTCTTTATTACTTTTTTTTTAGGATATTTGAAACCTGGTGCTACATTCTCAGCGATCTGCCATTTTTTGTTCTGAATTTCAATTGATTTTTTTTTATTTCAATTGCAATTTCTGAATTTAAAAATTTAAAAAAAACATACTGAAATTTTGCACAAGATTTGTTAAAAATGCAAGCCATTTTGAGTTCAGTTTTAATAGAAAATATTAATGTTTTAAACTGGTTTTTATATTTTAGTTTTGTTTGATTTATTAAATACTAGCGGACCCTGCAAATGTTTTACTGTCTGTAAGTTACCTGCATTTTACTTATTAAAATGCAAATTTAAACGATTTTGATATTCATTTAATAAAAGCTAACAATGGAAAAAGTGATAGCAATCTAATAAACATGATAGTTTAATATGGATTTAACAAAAGTTGACAAAGGAAAAACTGATTGTGAATCAATTAACATCTTCATTCTTAAGAAGAGTAAAAAAACTAAAGTATTGAAAAATATTGCATTTTAATACTAAAACAACCAAAATAAATTTTCGTTTTTTTCTCAATGCAAGTTGATGTACAATGTTTTTTGTCAATCCTTGAGGAGCATAAATGAACAGACTTGATGGCCAACCCGAGAACACGCAACATATAATTGGGTCAAAGAGGGATAAGGACAATATCACTGTCCTTATGACCATATTTGCAAATGTATTTGATGGACTTTACTGAACTGCAAAACTCAACGTTGATATGGGCTTTGTAGGTTTTAGACAGCAATAGCGGATAAGGAACCAACCATCGATTATCAATGTCAACCGAATTTTCATTATTTGACATGCGCAATTTATATGATTGGGCACCATTGTTTGTGTCAAATACCCCGGTTTATCACCTCCTTCGGCGCCAAAGCCATTCACTTGTACTTTGTGCCTCGGCCGCCACGTTTTCATAATTAACCATTTATATCCAAATTTTTGACCCTTTTTGTCATCGCCAAATATACTAAGGTCCTGAGAATCATCAAACACCTTAAATGTTTAAGGTAAATAATCTGCCATGCAAGAATTTTCAAAGTTACATTATTGCAATTCTATAGGAACAATCAATTTGCTAAAAATTTCCAAGAAATTGACACCACAAAAACTTTTGTACCTAAAACACACAAAAAGTTTTTAGTACTAATATTATTTTTTGGTGAAATAGAAAAATAAATCAATCAAAAATGAAAGTGCTGGCTTTGAAAGTTAATAACTCGGTCATGTTACAAAGGATTGCATTAATTTTTTGTTTGTTTTAAATTTTGATTAATTGTCCGTCCAATCGTGTTTTAATCGTGTTTCATTTTCGTTATCCTAATTTTTACAATTTTTAGAAAAAACCTTAACGAATTTCTTTATTTCGCAAAAAACTTTGGTAAAAATATTTGTTGTTGAAAAAAATATTCTAAACCCAAAAATGGTTTGTTTAATGTGCTATCATATAATATGCATAAATGTAGGGTATATTTACAGTTTCAATCGTAAAAATTTAAAAACGTTTTATACGATCGAAAAATCAAGCCTCACTATCATAAAAATTAAAATTTTTTTGTCTGTTTGTATTTATTTTGTATTTCTGTAATTTTTCTTGCAAAAAAAAATAGTCTAGTGAAAGAATCATGACAATAGCTCAATTCGTTTCTGAGTTTTACTCTCAAATAAACCTTTAAATACTACCACAGCAACAATAACGCCACCTACCGGGTCAAACTGTAAAACAAAACCATCTACTGACCCGCCGGACACACACCAAATTTCATCAAAATCGGTCCAGCAGTTTAGGAGGAGTTCAGTGACAAAGTCAGTTACAAAAGAATTTTATATATAAAGACTGGCAGGCTGCAGTTGTGGCTTCGCCACGGACGTTTTTTTTATCAATCTTCATAAGACAATACATGTCAAAAGAAAGAAAAAAGTTTTATCTTTTGTTTTATTTTGCTTTAGAGTGCCAAAAAAAACGCATCACCTAGAAATTATTTGGAAGTGGTAAACATTTGCTTAAATTGGCTTTTCTACTAAAAATGTTGATAAGAATGTATTTATTGACATCTTCTTTCCAATTGTGCTAAAAAATGTATATCAAAGGCAAATGGTGCTCAGTAGGTTGCTTTATATAAAAATAGTAAAAAATTATTAATATTTTGAACAAGGTTTTTAATTAATAAATGTCAAGAGAATAGTCCAAACATAACAGTTTTGTATTTTTGTTTTATTGCAGACTTTTTTTAACTTTAAAAAAGCAATACCGAAATTTAGTCTTTAATAAAAAATTAACGTCCATTTTTGAAATAATCGCAGTTTTAAGTTTTTGCCATATTAACAAATTTTTTCGCATAAGTCGCGACATTTTTTTAACTTTCTAACTCTTACTCAATATTTCCTAACGGGAACTTAAAGATATAAAGAGTGATTTTTAAGCGTTTGGTTTTTACCTATTTACTTTTTAAGGATTATTTCATGTAAATGTTGCCAGCTTCCAATTTGGCCGGTATCTCACCAATGGCAGCTGTAATGTTGTCTTCCAGGGCTGCAATTGTGACTGGTTTGTCCCTGTATACGAGAGAATTCACGTAGCCCCACAAAAAATAGTCTCGTCGGGTCAAATCGCATGATCTTGGCGGCCAAACTTGCCGCGAATGGGTCCATGGTATCGCGTGCTATGTGGGCATGTGGGACCGTTATGTTGAAAACACATGTCAACCAAGTCGAATTCTTCCATTTTGGGCAAAAAAAAGTAGGCCATTATCGCAGGGTACCTTGCTCCATTGACTGTAACGTACGTTGGCAGCATTTTTTGTTGTTTTTTTTCGGGAAAACTGTCTGTTGACGTACCCATTGAGCCAAAAATGAGCTTCGTTGCTGAAGACAATTTTTCGATAGAAAGACATTTTTCGCAGAGAACGAATTTTGTCAAAAAAAAATTCAAGGATTTGCAAGCGCTGTTCGTTTGTTACTCAATTCATGGTGAAATACCAAACCTCACTGCGCATTTTTGGCTTGGCCACATGTTACGAATCACGCGTGAGGTGTCAAACATTTAGACTGAAAAAACAAAAAGCAAAAAAATTAAACCTGATTTTCAGCTTAAGCCCAAATTTTACAAAAAAGTCAAAAAACTATGTGAGTACCTTGTAAATAAAAGGATTGTATAGTAGGGCGGGTCGATTTAAAAATCGCCCATTGCTCAGTGAAAATCGTATTTTAGGGATCAAAATAAGAAACTTTGCCCGAGGAACTATACCTCTGAAACGAATTCTAATGCCCCAACTTTTGACTTTTGTCCCGTAGGGTCAAATTTTGAAAAATCACTCTTTGACCCATTTAGAGTGCCCCAATCGAGTCCGAATCTATGACCGACCCCCACTAACTTTGGAGGGCCGATCCACCCATGCCAGTGGCACACCCCTGGAACCCCCTGGGGTTCCCCATACAAACATTTCAAAAAATCACCATTTCAAATCAAAACCCCCAGGGGCATACATTTGGACTCAATTGGGGCACTCTAAATGGGTCAAAGAGGGATTTTTCAAAATTTGACCCTACGGAACAAAAGTCAAAAGTTGGGGCATTAGAATTCGTTTTAGAGGTATAGTTCTTCGGGCAAAGTTTCTTATTTTGATCCCTAGAATACGACTTTCACTGAGCAATGGGCGATTTTTTTTTGCCTCCCCACAAATCGACCCGGCCTAATATATATATATATAATTCTAAAGAAATTATATTTTTTACAATTATAAAAAACAATACTGGTTTTAAATGTTTAAGATAATAATATTTAATTGGTTGTATGCTTCTTTCAATTTATATATTCCTAATAATTGATTTTGTTTTGATTTCTAGCATTGAAAAAACAAATTAAAAATGATTACAATTACAATAATCTTAAGTGTATTTTTTTTATTGATAAAGATTACTAAAATCATAAAAATAAAAAATTATGAATACAATTACAGTAATCGTAATTGTAGTTTTTACAAACGATTATTGTAGTAAGTAAATTCTTCTATTACAATAACAGTAAACGCCACTGTAATTTGTGTGTATACAATTACAGTCATCGTAATAGTAAATATTTACAGATTACGTTTACTGTAATTGTAATCACAAAGTAATTGTAATCGCAAAATGTCCAATTCTGACCAATACGCAGGTTTACATATGCAAAGACTGCGCAGGGTCGTTGTGCTCCAGTTATTTTTTAAATATCATTAAAAACAGCAAATTTTGGATGAGCTGTCAACTTCGTTCTGACAATTTTGGTCACTGGTTTGGTTTTCAGTCCTAACGCTACCTTGCCTAATTATACCATGGTCTTGCTTTCACATCGTTTCTAACGAGAACGCTAACTAACGGCAAAATAACAGAAAGAATCTGAACACGTGTTGAAAAGAAATTGCGTAATGTAAAATAAATATATATATATATGTATGAGATGTATAAATATATATGTATGTACAATTTTATACTTTTCAATCATGGCACAATTACTGACAAGCTAGTAGCGTAGACTGAATTTTTTCTCACGAGCGGCGATGGGTAGTTGTCAAAATTAGTTGTTTATGCAATTAATCAAAGAAATGTGAAAAAATAAGCAACGACTTAAACATAGCTAGTCAATCACAGCAAACTAAAAACATTCCAATAAACTTCGCGAACAAATTAAATGAATAAGCACATAGCTAATCAACAGCATCAAAATACAACTCCTTTAGCTGTTTTTGACAACTACCAATCGCCAAAAAACTGTCACGGCTACCTTGTCAAATAATTGTACCATGCTTTTCAGTAATGATTTCGTACGTTGTCATAAAGAATGCTCATTGAAAGCAGAACATTGTTGTTCTTTAACCGACAAACTTTCAATAATAGTTTGTTTACCATTTAGGTCGCGTTTAAAATCAACTTTCATGAACTCTAGGTAAAAGATTTTACTCAGATTATTTTAAAAATTTTACTGTCATAAAATTCACCCCTGGCAATACTGATCGCGTCACAGCAGAGAAAAGAAAATAATGAACTAAAAGGAAACAAACAGCACAAAGAAGAACGCGCTGCCAGAGAGGGTCAGAGAAGTATGAACACAACAAAAATTCATGCAGCAGCTGACACTCGACTTCTAAGCAAAGCATCCGAATGATCTCGTTTTCTGGAGGCTGCCTTTGCAGCAATTCGCAATCGTGACAAACTGTGCTTTGCAGCAGTCGTTGTTTACGAACTCGAGCGGTATTTATGCATTTTTTTTGTGTGCGATTTCGGCTGACGACGATTGTTACTCGAGTGGCAAAAAGTGACGAATGGTCTCATGCAAATCTCTGATACACATAGCGTGTGGCGTAATTAAATGCTATTTGAAGATTAAACTGGGAGGAAGAGTCAAGTTTACTATATACCACCTCAGAGTCGGTTATCACAGGTAGAATAAGTTGTATAACCAACTTACGCCTAATACTAAGTGGAGTCATGCTTGCAGACATTCTTAAATTACGTAATACATAATAAACTTTTTTGACAATACTATTAACAGTCAAACCTAAATCAGCGCGTTAGCGTTTTTTATCTGTCAAAAATTTCTCATGCCCATACGATTTATGTGTAGCAAACCATAATAACGCGGCGGCAACGCTGAGCGGTTGGAAAATCCAATTTTGACAGAGCGTTAAGAAGTGAAGTTGCACACATCAAAAGCAAAAGTGAAAGCAAAGTAATTTTAAAGTGACAACAATTGTTTATTTTTTACTCTTTTTCGAACGTTTATTGAATTTGCAATATGGAGGTAAGAATTTTGTTGATAATTATAATTTAAGTATAGTTTTAATGCTTGTGAAAATTATAGCACCTAATAGAATTAGTGCAAAGAAACCCATGTCTTTATAATAAGAGGGAACCTAAATACAAAGATGTTAAATTTAAAGAAAAAATTTGGGAAGAAATTGGCACAGAATTAAATCTGCCGGAGAGCATAACAATTCGCTTAATATACTATAAAATTTCTAATTGCAAAATATTTCTTTTATCTTAAGATTGACATTTGCTTGCCGCCTACCGCTTTTATTTAGGTATGGTACTTAAGCGTTAACGTAAAGCGGCTATCAACGCTCCGCTCAACGCGCTGATTTAGGTTTGACTGTAACACATGATCAGCACATGAAAGCAAAGAATTAATGTAGAAACCAAGATTTACAATTTTCGACACAACAGTTAGCTTGTTAGGACCAATCAACAAATCAGGGAAATCATTAATACAAGTTTTACCTCTACAGATAGGAAGTACATATGATTTGGAAGAGTTTAGAAGAAAACCATTGCTATTTGCCCACTCATTAATGCTGTTGAGGTCCTCATTCATTCTGCAACACAAGTCATCAACCAGTCCAGTTCTTCTAGTTAAATACATTTGAACATCATCAGCATATGCATGGATAGAGGCATGACTGCAAACAGGAAATATGTCATTTAGAAATATAGAGAATAGGAGAGGGCCAAGTATAGACCCTTGTGGTACGCCACAGATAATACAGATTTATACCCTGAGGACAATTGACCAACTTTAACTTTTGAGACCTATCACACAAATAACTGGACATAAGATTTACAGCACTATCACAAAAACCAAATAGATACTTAATCTTACTACACAAATGTTGATGATTTACTTTATCGAAAGCTTTTGAAAAGTCAAGCAGACAAAGTGAAGTCAAATTGCCAGCATCATATTCCGGTCGTATATCGTCAATGACCTTAACAACACTCGTGTCCATACCTAAAACCTGATTGAAAAGGGGATAGCAGATTTTTATCAACTAAATGATTAGTTATTTGTTGAGCCATGAGTTTCTTACAGACTTTAGCTAATGGCGATAATATACTTATGGGCCTAAAGTCGTTGACATTTATTGGCTTTTGCTTTTTTGCTACAGGAAGAACGATGGCAACTTTCCATAAGTCAGGGAATACAGAACAGACGACATAAAACAAAAATTAATTATATGCGTTAGAGCACCAATAATGTGTGGCAACATTAATTTTATAAACTTGATGGGAATGCCATCTTCAGAAATAGCATTAGATTTAATCTTCGATATGCTATTACTTACCTAGTATTACTTACCGGAGAGAAGCTAAAAGTTTGTTCCATGGAGTGACCGCAAAGGGTTGAAATATGAGAATTAGAAGAAGCATCATTATCAACAAAAAACGAGAAAAGAATGTTACCAATGAAAGTGCATGTGGAAATTTTAATAGAATACTATAATTCCAAAGCTATTCAATAGCACAAATCTGGGTTGTATGGAAAGTGCCACTCCCCCTTGTCCTACGCTCATAAAATGTCATTAATGAAACTGCATGTATAAATTGAGGTCGAGTACTGAATTCTGACGCTGTGCGATCTTTAACTTGAAAGCTATTCGATATCACAAATTTGAGTTGTATGGGAGGTGCCACGCCCCATAGGTCAACGCTCATTAAATGTAATCAATAAAACGGCATGTGTACATTTAGGTCGAATACTGAATTCCGACGCTGTGCGACAAATAACTCAAAAGCTTTTCGATATCGCTATTTTGGGTTGTATGGGAGGTGCCACTCCCCCTTCACCTACGCCCATAAAATGTCGTTAACGAAACTGTATGTATAAATCTAGGTCGAATACTGAATTCTGACGCTAAATATTTTGATGAAATATTGTAAATATTTTTTTGCTTCAGTAAAAATCACCTCCCTTTATCAAATACTTATCTAAGGCGTTGTCTGAAACATAATATTTTCACTTCTATAATATTTACAATAGTATAGATATAGATAAAAACATATTTATTATTATCAAATCTCAAAGACAGATTTATGTGCAAAACAAAATTTTTTTGATTATTTGTCATTTTAAGAAATACTAAGAGTGACTTTCTTTTTTGTTTATTAAAAAAAAATGGCATTGTATACCATTATATTTATGCTAAAAAGAAAAAGGTATTTATAAAAAATATTTAACTTAACGAGTTAAGTTGCTGCATTTCTGTTTTTTTCATCTAAAATTCGATTTTCCTTAAGATATCAGAATTCAATTCGTTTACGTTATATTTTTAGTATCGCAACTTGTTTTTCTTAATTTAGTATTTTATTTTTCCAGGACCTTTTTAGGAGTTATAAGTTCAAAGCGCTTAATAAAGCTGCACATAAAAGATTATTATATACAGGTGTTTCACTCCAAATTCAAACTTTTGCTATACAAAATAAACTTTTTACAAATAAAGTTAAACACTATACCCCAGAATTGTTGCTGTTTACTCTTAAAATTTAAGGCTTTTACTAGTATTTTCACTTTTGAGCTTCATATTTCAGACCCCACTATTCATATCTCAGATTTGATTTCGAATTTTTTTACAGGAGTCCAATAAAGTCTAATCCATACAATAAAAAGATTTAGAAACAAGCAGTATTTGTCAGAGATATCAATATTAAATTTCGTTTCTACGCACATCCAACTATTTAAATCTTATCAAATAACTACACTACGTCGACAAATAGTGATATACATCAAAGCTTCTTTTATGACTTTTTCTTGTATGCTCAGTTTATTTATGACTTCACACTTTGACTGACCTAAAAGCCTTAATCGATTCGAATTGAACTGTGTACAAAACCATTCGATAAATAACTACACTCAACCGGGGGACTTTTATTTACCATAATTCAAAGTGATAAGCAAAACTATTGTCGTCGTAAAAAAGAAGTATTAAATCAATACTACTTTTTCCTTCGGCTAGAAATGTTCGATTTCGAGTACCCAAACACTCATATCAGCTTGCTGTTCGTTCGACCAATTGGCCTGATTTGGATTTTCTAATCATGCCGAGAACACAATTCGGTGACTGCTTCGAAGGGTACTTCGTTTTATTATTGGACACAGTTTGTGCCAGTTTCGTTGCATCAGAGTAATAACGACATTTGAACACATGGAGGTGACATTAAAACAACAGAGAGACCGAGAATTTTTTTCTGAATGACATTTTTTATATTGTCAACTGAATTTTTTGTTCAGCTGAAATATATTTTGGTGCCACACATTTATGTTTATGTATATGGTATCTTCCGCTTAACGTTAATACGATTTTTAACAAATTGTTTGACATAAAATGAGTTATTTTTAACCAGTATTTATGCAAAACTACTGGCTGGATTCATCATTCATTCGAAATGCTTCCTGTAGAATTAAACCATCAGCAGCACCATTTTTCTTTGTATCGTATGCGTCGTCAACTTCCGTTAGTGGAAATTAAAATTTTCCCACATCCTGTGAGTATAACAACTTCACAACAGTTTTTTTTTATAAATATTTATATATGCAACATGAAAAATCCTGCATATTATTTCCACCTTCTGCTGTATAGCTGCTGCATCAGGCTTGTGATGTATACATGTAAGTTTGTCTCTATGCTTATATGTACGTATGTAATTTACAGCATAATCTCAGGAAATATAACACCCACATAGATAATCACAGACACACACAAACACATGCTCACACAAACACATGCTCACACACATACTTACCTCCAAGTGTGGAAAATTATGAATGAAGAATTTTATCGCATTTCTTTTATTTTCAAGTGCAAAAAAGGTATTTGATATCCTCTCGTCTTCTTTTTTTTATATTTTTACGCTTCACTGCGCAGACATTGCAAAACCGACAAAAACAACAACACCGAGGAAAACAGTTTACAGAATATTATTCAAAATGTTGACGTAACTGTTAAAGAGTGTAATTGCACATTTTCTTTATTTCTTTAACTCTCCCACTCAACAAAAAATATATTACCACATAAAGTTAAAAAACGAAAAAATTAAGTAAAATTATAATTTTTCAAAACTCAAAAAGTGACAAACAATTTTTAAAAAAAAATTATTTAATAAATTATTATATCTAAAGACTAAAAAGTTAAAAAATTTTCAAAATATATTTAAGAGTTAAAAGAGCAAAAAAAAAAAATTGGTTAAAATAAAAAGTTAAATTAAAACAAAATAATAAATAAAAAATGTATAAAAATACTAGTAAGAGATTAACTTCGACTAAACCTAAATTCCAAAATGTTGTGCATAGCAAAAATTAAAACTTATTTGCATAATTTAAAAGCATTGTATTAATTTTTATGAAGTTTAAAAATGTTTTACTGTTTTTATAAAGCCACTTTGTATGAGAGGTAGGCGTGGTTTTAATTCGATTTTGATAAATAGCATACGTGCATATTTGAAGTTAAAGCTTATGAGCAAAATTTGATGTTATGATTAATTCTTGTTAAGTTTATTGAGATTTACCGTTTTGATAAAGTCACTTTGCACGAGGGGTAGGCGTGCTTTTTACCATTTAACTCACGGCTTGAGCCATTTTCGAACTTATCGGCTGTTATCACCCACAGACAGACTGACATGGGGGTATAAAAAGTAATTAAAGTAAAAAATGGAAAGAGCCAAATGTTATAAATAAAATAGAGAAAGTAAAAGACTAAAAAAATACAATAATAAATGGACAAAAGTCAATAAAGTAAACCAAAATTAAAATAAAATGGGAAATGACAAGTTGTTCTTTATTGTGAACGAGTCGTACAATTTTATCCCACCAGTCCCACGATGTCCCACCAGTCACAATTTCTACTTTCTATATTTTCTTGTAAAAATTAAACTTGGTGCTAATTTTAAGTTTGTGTTTAAGTCTATTTAAAGGTATTTTTGACTGTCCCACCAGTCACTCCTTTAACCAATGAAATATCACCAAAATATTTATATGAGTTATTTTTTTCTGTAAAAGTTTTATAAGTCGGTTTATAATCTATTGTAAAATATCTATTTGATCATCATTTATATTACATCAAAATACAAATTTACAGGTCTAAGCATTAGGGATTCTGGAGTAAAGTGTCCCACCACTGTTTGGAAAGCCCCAAATAAAAAATAAAATGGAAGTAAAGTAAAATAATAAACTGGGGTAAATAAAAATAGAAAAAGTCAAAAACTATAAAAAAGTAAAATAAATAAAATAACAAACAAGTAAATAAAATAAAAAATAAAATAACAAAAAAGTAAATAAAATAAAAAATAAAAAAAATTAAAAAATAAGAGCTTAACAAAGATTTTGAATTGAAACAATGTTTTAGGCATTTATTTTACTATGTAAGATTGTAAAAAAAGAAAAAAATAGGAATTACCAAAGTCAAAGAAGGAAAAGAATAAAAGCAGTAAAATCAATTTAAAATAAAACAATTTTTAAAATAAAAAATTAATAAATTACAAAAAATTACAAAAAAATTTTAAAAAATTTTAAAAATACAAAATGTGTTTAAATGTTAAAATTGAAAAGAATTAAAAAAATAAAAAAAATAATAAAAAACTTAATCCTCTACTGGACACGATGTCATATATGGCTTTTAATTTTAAATTTGAATTTCGAACGGATATTAAAATTTACGACAAAGAACAGTTATTAAAATGCATTAGTAGACGCTTTTTAATGTGTGGTGAATGCTTAGAAAATGCTTAGAAAATCTCAGTTTAGTTTATCAGTGCTGTGTTCGATCTTCGACTGTAGTCGAATTTCCTGATCGAACGAATTTGCATTTGGTATTATAACGTGCTTTCGACAAAGAGTAGCGCTATTGTGAATTTCGTTCATTTGGTTTGTTTACGGTAGTATACGAATCAGCTGATCGTAATAATTACATTTAAAAAATTATTGCTCAGCACGCATCGCATCGAAAGCAAAATTCTATTCGACTAAAAATTCGATGAACAACAAATATTTCGATAGGGTTGAACTGCTCATAATAAGAATTTAACGTTCGATACTCGTTGTTTGATAACCAGCGAAGATCGAACGTCGAAAGCAACTCATAATAAGGGCCTAAGTTTACTTATATATATATTTTTTTTTATTTTCCGGAAACGGAACTACTCTTTTAAAAAAGAATTTTGTTTGCGTATCTAAGTATTCCATTTCAAATATAAATTCAACAAAAAATGATTTATTTTGCTGCATCATAGTTCGTGCAGAAGAGGGTTAAGAAAAATTAAAAAAATAAAAAGAAAAATTAAAAAAATAAAAACTTTAAAAAATAAAACGAATAAAAAATAAACGAATGAAAAAGAAAAAAGAAATACAAAAACATATAAAACTAATAAAAATAAAAGAATGACAAAAAAAAAAATAAAAATACAAAAACAAATAAAAAAACTTAAGAATGCTGATATAAACTGGGCTGGGCAGAAACACCGACAGAAGGCCCAAAAACATCAACAAAGTTTAAAAATTTAGTAAATTAAAAATAAATAAAAAATTTAAAAACATTTCCGAATTGAAATATAATTAAAGTAAACTAAAAAATCATCTTCAATCAAAAATAATTAGAAAAAAAAATTAAAAAAACAAAAACTGAGGAAATTACAAAAAAATTGAAATGATGACAAAATTGTTCAAATTGAAATATAATTAAAGTAAACTAAAAAGTCATCTTCAATCAAAAATAATTAGAAAAAAAAATTAAAAAAACAAAAACTGAGAAAATTACAAAAAATTCAAATGATGACAAAATTGTTCAAATTTAACTAAACACTTTTTTCTAATTCATAGTTAGAATGAACATCATTATGAAAGTTTTGACCAAAAATCACATTTTTCGCTTACGAACTTGTCGGAACGGATTTTTTTCAGAAACTAGAAAGCAAATTATAAATTATGTAGATACATATGATAATACGAAGTTGTACATATTGTTATTTTCTTATATAAATTCTACTCCGCGTACCAAAAGTATTTAATTTTAAGGCACTGATGAATATTTTCGATTGGTTATGAATTTATTAGAGTTAATTGAGTAATAGTGAAAAATATTTATAAACAAAGCTTTTTGATTTTCTTTTTGTTATGTGTATGTCGGTCCGATAGAGAAACCTTGTAGGTTAAGCGCTTTAAACTTAAGCCCTTCTTACTCAAGTTTGTGTCTAGAAAATTTTTCAAATATGCAAATTTTTTAACCCCAAAGATTGTGTTTAATATAAATATGGTGAACAGGATTATATTTTCTGCTTGACATAAACACTCACATATACAAACAAATCTGCACCTGTCTACAATGCACATCACTCAACACATACAAACACACACATTTATCCTTGTCTCGTGGGTAAATATTTATTATCAAAGGCTTGCAGTTGCTTGGATCGTATTTCATTTTAACTTGCAGGTGTTGTGCAGTCTTACTTTACAAAACTAAACAAACCCCCCCTCTTAAGTCAAATTAAATCTTTTAACCCATTGCCGTTTTGTGAGAAACTGTGTTTTTAGCAATTATTTGTTAAAACTAGGCTTCTTTGTTATTCGTGAATCTTTTGTCTCAACTTGAAATTTTTTTTAATAATATTTATATTTTATGGGTATTAATGCTACTCTTAACCCTTTATAAGGCAGAACTGATATTTTACCACCAATATTTTCGGTGAAATACGATGTGAAAATATATTACTTATATTGTATATTTGATGTTTACCACTTATGTTGGTGGGAAAAATATTCCCTCTGCCTTATAAAGGGTTAAATGCCGTTGGTATCGCTTTAAGCTATTAAGTCGTTTTAAGTATATAATAATAGTTGCTCGTTACAAAACACTCCTTGCAAAAAATTAATCAATACTCGTAAACAGTGCGTATCTTATGCATAAGACAATAACAAAATTGGTCGAAACATATTTTTAATTATAAAAAACAGAAAGGTTGCAATGCAGATAATTAATCGATACATAATAAATTAAACATTTTAATAAGAAAAAAATAAGGAAAATTTAATAATTTAGAAAAACTCCTAAATTAAATATAAGACATTTAGGGGAAAGTGGGGTATATTTGATTTTGGGTCACATCTGACTTTAACTTTTTCGGTGTGAACGCACCATAGCATTAATAAATTTTATTTGTGCAATTTGACAGCATGTGATTTCACGAAGTGTCACAAAGTTTGACACTTTTTACATAAGTCGAAAAAACGTAACTCGTGTTTTTGTGTTATATCAAAGTGTTTTATTAAAAAAGGTAAGAATAAATCTTTATTTATTTACATATTCAGATGAATATTAATATAACTAAATAAAAAGGGAAAATATATATAAAAAGTCACCGAGAGCGTGACATGGGGCACAATTGACGTTTTTAAAAGGGACACTTTTGACAAAGTTGTTGAAAATATCACTCTGACTTTACGCAACGAAATTGAATTAAAGTTGCCGTGTCCTGAAAATTCATCTTCCACATCACGAAGCTTTTACTTTTTTTACTTCTATTACATTTTTTTATTACTAACAATATACAAATACACAAATGTACATACACATGACTAATTTCACGCCAAAAAGAAATGATACCGTTATGGAAAAAAATTATATATTTTGAAAGTATCCAGGAGGTGCATCAAAATTCGTATTGTTGTTGTGGTAACGCAATGTTTTTTATTGTATAGAATAGAGATAATTTTTTTTTAAAAAAACTGTTTTTTTAAAATGTGTAAGAAAAAAATTTAATGTATGAACTTTTATGAAAAAGTTGCCATTTTTGGTTCAAAAGTTCTCCCTCTCGGAGCCTAATAAGCGGTAAACCAAAAAAATTTATATGTTTTTCACTTTTCAGAATCAGTAAAAAAAAATTAGTATTTTGAAGTATTAACAGAGATATTGCATTTTCTGTAATTACACCTTTTGCATTTTGCATTTTGCAAAACTTAAGTCCACTGTTATTCGTTGCATTGATTTTGTGGTTTTGCTTGTGCGCTACGTATAAATAATATTATGTAGTTTCAGTATAAACATTTTATAAGCTGGTATTTCGAGTTCTTAATGAGAAACATACTTGTCAAATGCTTCTCTTCAAAAGTCATGGGTGCCCCTTCCACGGGACACATTTGACAAATTTACTTTTTCTTAAAAAAAGGGTTGAATAAGGTAGATACACTTTTTATTATAGGTTATTGGTTACTCAATTACTGAGATCAATAATGAATGTTTGCGACCAATCACTAAACTCTAAATTTTTGCCCAAAATATACGAGAAATATGACCCCGTAAAAAGGTGTCAAATCTGCACCACTTTCCCCTACATTTTTCTTAATTTTAATCATTTATTAGTGCTCCCTTAGCCTTGATACATTCAAATATTCTTTTTTTTTAGGTTTATCAAATTATTAATGATATAAATATCCCACACGTACGTCGAAGAGGTATATTAACTTTGTCACTCCGTTTGGAATTACCATAAATAGGCGTGTCGGATATATCAAAGTATATCAGTATCGCGTCCTGAGTCCATTAGGACATATCCGTCTGTGAGATTAAGTATGAAATTTATTAAAATATATTGAAATTCAAGTCCGCTTCCCGTACAAAGTCACCTTATGAAAACGGTTTAGTTTTATTTAACCTTTAAATTCTACTAAAACCAATACAATGCCTTCAAATTTCGCAAATAACTGCGCCTACCTTCTATATAAGAATTCATCACAATTTCAAAACCTTTCAAAAAAATTCCATAAAAATTACTATATTGACTTGATGTTTTTATACATACGCTTTGATATTAAAAATGTACTTTGAGTTAAAACTAAAAAATACGCCCCATTAAAAGTGATGCATTAAAAGTGGCCGAAAAACGACCAACTATCTGTAAAGCAGTAAACCAAAGTTAACACTAATGTAGCGTATGTTAAGGCACTGTACCGTAGATTTGAGAAAACCTACGTTAAAGATGCATAGCGTAGATGATAATACTCGTTTGCTATTTTTGTAGCGGTGAAGATTGTGTAAGTAAATGCAAACACAAACATACACTTTGCTGCTATCGCATTAAAATTAACACAAACTTTGTCATTCCGTAGCTTCACTGGAAGAACTGCTTTGCAAAACTTTCTCCAACAGAGTTTATGAATTCCGAATTAACATCGAGAGGAGTAAAATGTATGAGATGGCTCTGTTATTATTCCTATCAACATTTCTTCCAAACATATCTACCCCTTTCAGTAAGTCTTTTGGGACATCTACAAAAAACTCTATAAATGAAGAAAATTGCCGAAAACAGTTCATAGCTGTTATTACACTTGAGGTGATTTTTAGAGGAGCCAAATGTATAATTATGTTTGCGTCTTCAACATTTCCTTTAAACACATCATAGTTTCTCTCATGGTTAAAGATTTTTCGTAAAGCAAAATTAATTTTTTTTAACGCTCATATTTTGGATCACAGGTCACCAGTCCAATTTTGTTCATTGTCAGCAATACCTTTTGAATGCTAAATGATTTCTTCCCCTCCATTTATAATAAATACTAAAAAATCTACGACCGCTTTCGTACTTCACGGTACAAAAATATACATTTTGCTTTAGCTTTTGATTAATAAGAGATATTAAGAAAATTTCTTCACCAAAATTATTTTGGAAGCTGTATTACTTTAGAAAAAATATTAAAACAACATTTTGGAAAAATTCATTTTCGCCAAAGAAATCCAGGCCAATGCCCATTATTTTTAATGAGTTTTTTGTCAAAGCGAAGTTATTTTTGCGGATAAATGATATGTCATATGAAAGAGTGAGAAATTAAAATTTAAAAAAAAAAATAAAACAAAACCAACTTTTGACCTATTTTTGGAGCGAATATTGAATATTTTAGTGACTTTTTGAAAACAATATATAACAAAGAATTGGTGAGGTAGCGCTAAATATGCAAAATATTGCAAAATCAAAACTTGAAACTTCAATAGTTTTTTTTTATCATTCTGAGGCCTTGCTGTAAGAAAATGTGTTGTACTAAGAAAATCTGAAATTTTCATATTATCGCAATAGTTTTGATGTAAATAAAGGAAATTTCTTTTGAACACATTATCTGTAAAAAATAATAATACCCAAAAGCTTTCCGTACAGCGGTATTTTTTTAATCAACGACTTTCGAGATATCGGAATAATATTGATGTCAAAATAATGGGAATTTTTCAAATTTACTATTCGTAAGAATTTTCACTATCACAATATATATTCACACATTTCACATAAAAAGGTGCTTATTGTAGGGTATCCGTAAGAGTTGGCGAAAAATGTCTGAATTATTTTTGCATATATTACCAATGTCTAAAATTTGTTCTTATATCATGTTCTACCATCTCTTAGTTTAGCTATTATTAAAGAAATTTTCTTTTTACGCTCATATTTCATGTCAAAGGCCACCAATCTAAAATCTAATCATATTGTGCAAGCCTCCTCATTTACACCTACATCCGATACATCATTTACCATTCTACCTCTTTCGAGCCCTGAGATCCCTTATTTAAATTAATATAAACTTTCAACATTAATATTTCGGATCAGAGGTCATAAATTTAAAATCTAACATGATTCGGCACATCTACGGTGCCCTACCTTTCGAATGATATACGTTCTATTGTCCATATTCCATATTGTGTACGACAATATTCGATGTTTGCGTATTAATAATATATAAGATGAAAGCCCTGCAAACCATATGAGTCTTTTAAGACTCTTTTATGACTCATTTGTTGGAGCCTGAGCCTTCATAATGAGTTCTGTAAGTTTCATAAAAGAGCAGTTTTTCCTTTGAAAGTGATCACTCTTTAAGAGCTCTAATAAGAGTACAAAATGATACTTTTTTGACTCAAAAGTAATTTTTTCGGACTCTTTTATGAGTCTTATATTGACATTTTAAAACTCATAATAGACTCTTAAAAGTTTAAAAATGTGCTAGATTTCTTTTGAAACTGGCCGCTTTTAAGAGGCATCAATGTGACTCTCAATATACTCTTTTAAGATTCCTCTTTTTGCCCTCTTCTTCTTAATAAAATAATCATAAGCATCAATTATGAGCATCAATAAGAATCGTAAAAGACTCTTTAATGACACTTATTAGAATTTTATGGTTTCATAAAAGACTCCTAAAAGTGGCAAAAAACAGCAAAGTTTTCTTTAAAACAAGCCACTCTTCACGTGCTGGAATAAAGCTGAATTTTTCAATTGTTATGTTAAAATTTTATTTTTGAAAACAGTGTCAGAAAAAGCTGATTGCTCCTTAAAAATCACCGCTATTCCTTTGCTGAAATATAAAGTTTTACGCATATTTAAAAACACCTTATGTAAACACGATGACAAAACCGAATAAAATTTCAAGTGAATGAACAGTATTTAAAAGCATGCTTTTTTTTCTTTAAATTTCTACTCCGAAAATGCTCCCAATTTGAATGTTTTTAGAAGCTCGTATATTGTAAATACAGAAAATACACATAAGAAACTCATATTCAGGAGTCTTTACACAAAATAATCTTAAATTCGAGTTTTTTCAGAGCCCTTAACTGAAGTAATCCAAAAACTGTCCGAAATGTGTTCTTTTCAGGAGTGTACTTTATGAAAAAACAAAAGATACTCTCTTTGAAAACTCATAAATATTAGGAAACTCATAAAATCCTCTTCAATAAGGCTCTTTTCAGAGTCCGAATTATGAGCGCTACACTTAAACACGGCTATGGGGGTACATTTTGGATTATTTGCATATATCCGTCAAACTAAAATTGCCCAGATTTTCTCGATAAGACTAAGATCGGGCGAACACGTAGACCAATCGTTCCTATCAACATTTTTGACTTTCATCCACGCCTTTGTCTCTTTACTGATGTGAATACGACTAATGCGCCCATAAGGTAGGGTGGCAGTTATGAAAAAGTAAGTATATACTTGATCGGCATCCTCTCCTTAGTCGATTTAATGTCTATTTCAGAGATCTGCAACAAGCGCTTCGCTTCATAACTCACTCTCCTTCTGCACTACATTTTCTGTTCTCTCAGGCATTCGCATTCCTCAAATAATTTTGTTTGCTTCGCATTAACTCACTCTCTTTTTTAATGTTGAGTGCAAATTATGCTCTCACTCTTTGCTCTACAATATGTGCTTGCCTCGATCCTCACGTTGAGGGTTGGGCGAATTAACGAACAAACATAGTGAATATAATGATCATTATGCCTGCTTCGCGATTCAGCTGAGAGTTGTGAGAGTCTACGAACAAACATTGCGAATATAGTGAAAATTCTGCCTGCTTCGAGATAGAGCTACGTTGTTAATGGGACTCGCCAAATGCTTTGAGTTGCGCAATTTGCCTTGTAACAAAAAAATTTGCATGGTGCTCTGTATTTCATTGTCGCCGCATGTCTTATTGGGAAAAAATTTGAAAAAACCTTTTATATGCAGGCAAATCTATTCTAGCTGGTGTTCATGATCTTTGTAATTGAATCCTGCGACATTCATCTTGCAGTCATTCCTTTTTATTTCCTCTGCAGGATAAACATCAGCGTAGTTGAAATCAGCGCAGTAGCTAACTGCGTAGATGACTCGCTGTGATTCGCTCAAGCATTGAGAGTCATGCGAATAGGGCGAGTGAGGAGCTTTGAGAGGCTGAGTGTTTGTAGCTTTATCTATTCGTTACAGCGAGTTTCTTAAGCAATACAGTGGTTGAATAGCAAGCTTAGCGAAGTTTACTTTTGAGCGAGTCCACATTTTGCATATTCGTTGAAAGAGAATGCAATGCATGATAGCTACTCTCATGGGTGTTTTTTATAGAGTGATACAAGTTTAAATCATAATACAACATAGTAATATATTTTTAATATCAATGAATATCAGGCTTTATTGGATAGAAAATTTTTTGACATTAATGTTTAAATATGATTTCGGTCAGGTGGCCGCTACGGCTGGCGCGTACAAGGTGCAATCTGGAACACCAATTTTCACAAACTTTTCGCAGCATTCGCGGCCGTATCTCGCCGATAACTCTTCGAATGTTGATTTCCAGAATGATGGTCAGAATGTTACTGTCAATGGTGAACGGTATAGGAACATGATTCGAAGTTTTTTCGTACCTCAATTAGCTGGCATTAATCTTGCTGATATGTGGATCCAACAGGACGGAGCCACATGCCACACAGCGGGCGCTACAATTGATTTACTCAAGGAAACTTTTGACAAAAAAATAATTTCACGAAATGGCCCAATTAGTTGGCCCCCAAGATCGTGTGATTTAACCCCATTGGATTATTTTCTTTGCGGTTATGAAAAGTCACTTGTCTACGTCGATAAACCACAAGCAATTGAACACCTGGAAATCAACATTCGAAGAGTTATCGGCGAGATACGGCCGCAAATGCTGCGAAAAGTTTGTGAAAATTGGTGTTCCAGATTGTGCCTTGTACGCGCTAGCCGTAGCGGCCACATGGCCGAAATCATATTTAAACATTAATGTCATAAAATTTTCTATCCAATAAAGCCCGTTTCATTGATATTAAAAATATATTACTACACTGAAGGAAATATGTGTTAAAATTAAATGAAATTGTGTTCATATTAAACGAATTCGTTTTTGAAATAGAGCTTGAAACAATTTTATTTAAGTTAAACACAAATGTTTTTAAAGTTTAATTTAAAACATCAGTTTTTGTTTTCAAAACAATGTTTTTAAATATCCTTTGAGTGTAAAAATTTTAAGTTTAAACACATTTATTTAAACAAAACATTTAATGCAAAACCTTTAACATTTAAAACAAACATTTTAAAACATAATTTAAAAATATTGTTATTAAATTTAAAACAAATAAATTAAACCGCCACTTTTGCGATGTAATTTTTTAAAATTTTTCGAGTTTTCGAAGTCGGATTCGTGATCAGCGACCCATGGGACCCCCGAATAACAAATTTTTTGGCATAATTTGATGAAGTTTTCGTTTTATTGCGGCTTGAAATATTTTAAATATCAAAATAATTAATGAGTTTCTATTTCATCTTATGTTCAATATTTGTAAGACTAATTCAAAAGTATTTTCAAACAATCAAATGTATAATCGTGGTCTCATGTGTCTGGCAATAATTTTCAATGATTCTACTATGCATAATTTTTTCAATTCAATCTCTGAAAGCGACGTATTTTTTGTTATTGGAAGGCAATAATAACAGAATATTATACAAAAAACAGAAATGAATTTATAGTTGAAAATTTAACACGCTTGTTTTAAATTTTGTTTTGTAGAAACGTAAATGAATTAAATTTCTATTTTAAAATTTTTTGTTTAATTTTAAAGTATGTTATTTTTCAGCGTATGTTTTATTATGATTTAAACTTGTATCACTCTATAAAAAACACCCTTTATATGGAGTCAATCGTTATGACCATATTTCTCTGAGAAGTAAAGGCATTCTTGGCTATGGACTGGTTGAGTATTTATTTGAACATCCGCAACATTTTATTTCTTCTCAATATTGTCCGCACCCAAACCTTTATATAAAACTGCAGTTTGCCCAATCTCAACGGTCAACAAACTGTGTTGTTCCTAGGTGTAATTACCTTAACAGTAGCAGATTTTTTCATCAGTACCATGAAACTTTGGAATGCATTAATGCATCTTTAACTACTTCAAATCCTTAAATCAAAAAAATATGTCTGTTTTATTCTTTCTTCTTTATCTGTGCCTTACTTCTCTATCTAGTATAACTTTGCTATACCGTATAACTTTATTTATGTTTGTTACCTAATTTAATTAATAATTTAATTAAGTTATTTAATTCCTAGATGTTTCTTTTGTTTCATATAGTTTATCATTTTGTATTGAGTTCGTTTTTTGATATTGTTATTTTAAATAGTTCTAAACGAATTGTTACACTCCAATGAAGTACTAAGAAAGTCTAAGTCTTGTTGTACACCATCATAATTCAATAAATAAAAATAATAATAAATAATAAAAAATAAAATAGTTTACATTACAAGATATAATGATTTTTAAATATTCAGTTTTATATAAAATCATTTTTAAAATTTTACCCCAAGCATAAGGTTATGCCAGACAACAACCACTTGTCGCAGATCGATAAAACTCATAGTCGTCAGACCAATTTTCTCCCCATTCTGAATTCTTGCCAGACTGAATATGCCTAAAATATTATTAATTTTATTTTACCCCTCTACATCTCCCCTATTTGCATTACACATGTCTATATCTATATACAAATTCCTTATCCAAAATCTAGACAACTCATTCCTTTTCACCGTAACTCGCCCGTTCTCACTTATGCTCAAGTCTAACGACAATTGGCAAAATATCCTGCAGGAATGGTGTGTGTGTGTGTGTGAGTGTGGTAGATATGGGTTGGTTGATTTTCACCATCAAATACCAGAAATAAAGTTATCTTAGTTTAATGCATACGCCAACCACCCCGCCGCCGCATCTCTCTGAGTTACAGCGGAAATTGCTTTCGTCATGTTTACGCGTTACACTTACATTTATCACGTTGTATTTTTCTTCTTTTTTATTTTATTTTTTCTTTCTTGCTATATGCAAAAGAAGACAAACTCATGCCAATTTTGACTGCTCGGCGCCGGTGGCGATGTTTTTTGCGTGTTTAAAATAGGCGGTTTGTCGGTCGGTTGATTGGTTAGTTGGTCGACTCAGCAGGAGGGCGCCATGAGATAAATTTGAGTAAAACTGTTATTAATTAATTTAAATTTTATGGTTGGCAAAATTTAATATACATTATAGTGCAAAATTTTATATTCATTATTGTATTTTATTAAATACACCAAAATAAAAAATACTTGTTTACATGCTGGTTTGCTGTAAAGAAAAAGGTTTGGTTTTTGATGACTTCATTTTAAATGATGTCGTCCAGATGCCGTCATTCATTCCAGTCATGTTGTTGAGGAGATTGTTTGGTTTAGTTGAATTTAATCTGTAACATATTGATGCTCATTTGAGAGTCGTCAAACACACTTTTATACACTCATGCATATAAAGGTCAGATGTCATTTTGATGTTCGGCAGGGATACAATTTAAAACACTTCCATTATTAGTAATATTTCATGAACTTTTTTAAAGCTATTCCTTGTATAAGCTACAAAAGAATTAATTTTCAAATATTTTGAGATAAAGTGTTCGAGTTTGCAAAAAAAAAAAACAACAAAATATTTTCTAATCGTCAAATGATTTAAAAATAAATAAATTAATAATAAATAATTAAAAATAAATTAAAAATAAAATTTAAAAAACAATATGAATTACTTAGAATATGTGTTTAAAAATGTTGTTACTTGTTCTTTCATGAATGAGTTCGTTAATGTAACCAAACATGTACGTTTTTTCGTAATTTGAAGATTTTAGTTAATAAGCGAGATACGCTGATTAATTTCAGTAATTTTTATGTAGTCAAGTGGAAGTAACATTTGACAGGTCGTGATACCATTGTCTTGCATCGACCAAATTTTTTTTTGTTATCTACAGCTAATATTTTATAAATAAATTATATATTGGTGTATATTTGTATATAAGCGTTCGATAGTTTTAATAAATCATATTTGCAAATGAATGTTTTCTAAATTATATTTTTTAATACTTAAGTAAACACATTTAAGAAAAAAATTTTAATTTTTATGAGACCTTTTAATCTGATGAATTAATAATTCCAATAAAGTTAATAAAGTTAAATTGTTCATAAATAACTTAAAAAAAAAGATTTGGTTCACGGGCTTAATAATTTATAAAAAATAAAACATATAAAATTATTAAAATAGTATTTTATGTTAATGCTAACGTTAACGTTAACGTTATTGCTAATGGTTATGTTTATGTGAATGTTGTTGTTAATGTTTAATAAACATTGTTTATGTGTATGTTAATGTTGATGTTAATTTATTTAGTTATTAATGTTAGTACACTAAGAACTAACTTCTTTAACTTTAACCCTGCCTTGATAACCTACGTCTGCGAGACTTATGCTTCTTAAATTGTTTGCTCTCTCTCTCTCTCTCTCTCTTTCTCTCTCTTGTGGAATGTCTTTCATTGTTAGTTTTTATTCTAATTTTTCAATAAAAAAATTATATTTAAATGTGTTTGAACAACAAGGGAATAAGTAATAAAGCCATGTACATGAGTACAAAAGAAAATTTTTTGATTGCTATTTACATAACATTAAGACACGAAAACTTTTATAGTTAACTTTTAGCGACTTCTAATAAGGTTATCAAAGCAGGATTAAAGGTAAAAAGTAACAAAGATTTTTCATATTGAATACATAAACTATAACTATTTAAAAAGCTTAGATATATATATATATACATTAGAGGTGTTCTTATTTGTATGGCGAAATTTCAAAGTGTTCTGAATTCATTTCGCCGGGCAGATTTTTGTTCCTTTATATTAAAAAATGATATAACTTAAATATTGAACGAATCCGATAACTTTTAGTGGACCCGGAAACGACTTCAATATGCCTCTATGCGAATAAATAAAACAACATGGGCAATTTTGAAAATTTTTTTCGAAAAATATTTTTATAATTTTGGTAAACATAAAAAAATCAAAATGAAGTAGGGAATAGTTTTCTGGATATATACACCTTGATATTATGGGATGTATTATTAGATCCGATTTTTTATACGATGGATATTTGTGTCTATATGCCTCAACAACCTGGAGCAGCAGTTGTTTTTCCTCTTCATCATTTGTTAATATTCTATTAAAATCTTGAATGAATTTAACTCCTCTCTCTGCTGTATCATTTACAACACATGTTAATCCTTACAGAATGTCCAGCCTTCCTCAAATTCAAACGACGTTTCCCAAGTTGAAGGATCAAACTCTAGAAATTCCAGGGATAAATTAAATCGACTGAAGAAACACTTTGTTTTCTCTGATACAAAATCACTTATGGAGTATCTTTCGAAGTCTTTTAAGTTGAAATAGGATCGCCCATTTTTTAATTTCACCGTTGGTTCTTTTAATTTAAGTTTTTCAACCATGTTACGTTTTTCTTCAAAAGATATATTTGAATCGAAAAAGGCTAGAGCTATTGTTTCCTCAGAAATATACCATAAATGGTGGCTAAATTTTTTAAGTATTACTGCTGAGATTTCTGTGCTGGTTTCAGAATACTTTATAGCACCTTGAATGAAGGTCAAATCTTGAAGCGCTGCGTCTATGGCATTCGTACATCTGAACCAGGTTTTAATATAAAGTTTTACTAGAAAAATACATATATCACGTAATCCATTTGATTCATTTTTCGTAAGTGAGAATTGGTCACGGAATAGAAATATTTTTAAAGAATATATTGCTTTTGACATCCAGCGTGCATGACTAGTTGGACCTGGCGTTCGAAAATTATACCGTTCTGCGCCAAGAAAGATTAAGACCAACTGTAACAGTTCTGTATAGTCTTCTCGATTTTGAGATTTAGTCAGTTGATCAAAACAAAACTTTACACAATTTTCACGTTCAGATGGACTTATTTGTAGACAAACAGTTGTATCTTCATTGCCACTTCTGAATAATTCTTTCTTAAAACCTGGCCATGATTTTGCAAATCTTTCAAATATTGAAACTTCTGGAGCAGAGGTTGAATATAATTTGGTTTCGAAAACGCTGCGCAATATAATCTCATACACATGGTGGCGGCAAGGTAGGTTGATTACACTACGTCCAATTTTTTTTTCCAAGAGAACAGCAGCGCCTGTGTTGATACCAGTATTTGTAGACGTTGTATCGTATGAGAAGCCGCTTACTCGATAAACAATATTCCATTTAACTAGAACTTCATAAACTGCGTCTGCAATATTTTTGCCAGTTGAAGATTCCACTTTTGGTGCACCAAGAAACTTTGATGTGCCGTTGTAGCTAACCAAAATTGCAATCCGCTCAACTTTTGTGGATCCAATCAAATCTTTCATAAACTTTCCGTCGAAATGAGCTACCAGTGAACCAATTTTACTAAACTATAAATAGTAATGAGATTCTGCTAAAAATCCTTTTTTTGAAACATTTTTAAAAATCAACTTACATTGTCTTTAAATCCAGTCGTAATTTCATTAGATTCTTTTATACGATTTTCTTGGTGTAAACGATGAATAGTTGAACGATTAATGACAAGGTCCTCTACATGATGTCCTAATGCCTCTGCTGCTGCTATAAGGATGTGAACTGCCATTCCATCAGACACTTTGGCATTGTCTAGCGCTGCTACTAACCGAGCTGTAATAAAACTTTTGCGACCCCGTTTTTGGCCTAACACAGAGTTTGAGCTTAGGTTTTCCTTGTCAATAGATGTGTCGTTAACCGGTAAGTTGACAACACTATCTTCATCAGACCACTCCATAAGTTGAGAAACGTCTATAGAAAACTGGACGGTCAAATCTAAAATGTATTAATATAAAAAACATACCTGCTTGACTCGATTTTTCTTCTTCGTACTTCCTTTTTCGCGCAGCTTTTTTATCTTTTCGTTCCTGTGCTTTTCTTTCTCGGTCTCATAAAGCCATATCCACGCCAGCCATGCAACCAGGGCGTCCTTTTTGTCTTTGCATTTCTAGAAACTGCCTATCTTCCACAATAACAATTTGGACTAGTGCATCGGCGGCGGCAATATCAAATAACTCATCCAGATGTTCAACAAATGTTTCAACGGCTTGTTTTTGGGCATTTGATCTTTTCCCAGAGATTGTTTTTTGAAAATTTTTCCACTTTTCATATAATTTTAGTAATTTTTCAATACACTTATGCCCTTCTCGAATCGGTATACGTGCTTGATGCCAAAATATTTGAACTGCATCGATTGCCAATTTTGCACTTTGCTTTGCTGAAAGATTTACAAAACGCATATTGTAGAATAGGACTTGCAAGACCTGACGATTTGACGGAAGCTTTGCGCCAGTAATTTGGTGAGAAACATTCCCTATTAAGTCGATTTTCTGTAAATTTTCAATGGATTTACGTGTTGTAACGATTGAAGTGCTTGGTGCTTCTTCAGTAGTAGATTTCGATGATATTTTGGACATATTAATTGTTATACATGTATACTGAAAACACCACTTGAATTACAAATTAATTAATTTCACTGTTTAGAACTCATTACACTCCGATCAACACTCACATTACAAATGAAAAAATCAACTGAACTACGGATTTTTCAACAATGACATTTGCCGTTTTCCTGATAATGTTAGGAAATGCCAGTGCATGCATATGTACGACAGATGCAGCGACTGACAAGACAACGAAACGCCAGTTGGGACCGCCAACTGATGAACCAAAACAACAACAATAACAGTAGTAGCGGACCGGCAACTGATCGAGACAAACCAAACGATAGTTGGGACCGACGAATGATGAGACAAAACAACAACAACAGCATTATCGGACCGGTGACTGTTGGAGCCAAACGACAAGAAACATCATTACTTGATGTTGTTGTTGTGGTGTCGTAGAACAATATATTTCTATGTTAGGGTGATTCCCTCTTTTACAGTTTTAAGATAAAATACTTAAATAAATGAAAATGATGGTAAATACTACCGTAAATAAAATGAAATTAATGAAATAAAATAAAATTAGTAAAATAATTAAAAATATTATCTATACTATTATATAAAATTGAAGTGAACATTTAAAGTTACGACTTTACTCCAAAGGTACTGGTCCGATTTTAATGAAAATTTTTTTAAAATATCATATTTGTGCTACAGATTTAGATAGGGGTATTTTTCTTTCGAAATTTTAATATTAAGTATATTTATTTAAGTTATTAAGTTTTTTATGAAATCATCCCAGCTGCGACGCATTGCTTATTCGTTGGCTCTTGACGCGTTTGTGTTGCGAGAGTTTCAATAAACTCCATGTTGCTCTCTATTTTTCTCTTTCTCTTCGTGCTCAGCTAGCACAGCGCAACAAAAAAAAAATGATGAGCCTCGAACAAAGCATAAAGTGAGATACATATAAATGCAGAGCGGCGCTCCTAAACAAAACAAAACAAAACAAAACAAAACGAGATGCCATATCGCATCACTAAGTCGGATGTCGCAAAACTAACCGTAGCACATAAAAATTAGTCAAAACCAAAATTAGGTAAAAATTAGCACATGTGTGAAAAAATTGTCCCGTCTTTAAGGAGTTAAGGAGATTGATAAAAAAACGTCCGTGGCGAAGCCGCGGACAACAGTGACCTGCTAGTAAATAAATAAAATAAATCTCCAACACCCGTTATCACCAGCAGGGGCTGATCTATTTTTTTGAGGGGGAGGGGGTCGCAGGATTGAAAAAAAAATCAAAAATAAAAAAACTAACCAAATAATCAAAGCAAACTGGGCTGTTTTTTTGCGGGGGGGAGGGTTATGAACCCCCTGACCCCCTCTGGATCCGCGCCTGATCATCAGCGTCTCTCGTTGAGAAATAGATAATTTCCAGGAAAAGTCTACGCAAACAGTAGTGTTCCAAACAATACATTCTTTTTCGAATCGCATATACTTTTAAAGCTTCAATAATAACTACTATAGTTGGTAGAGTGATAAAGTGGATTGCGGTTTAGGTTAGCCACCTATATTTTTTAACTTAAAAAAGGTCTATTTTATGGAGTGGACTTTTTGCATAACAGAAAACATTTATTTTGGCTTATAATTGATATTTCACATACCTCATTTGGGGTAACGTGCCACATTTTATATTTGAAAAATTCCAATATTTGATGTCGTTTCCGGGTCCACTAAAACATATCGGATTTACTCCAGATTTGTTTTATTCACCATTTTAATATAAAAGGAACAAGAATCTGCCCGGCGGTTTATAAAAATCCGATATTTCAAAATAAGAACACCCCTAATATACATATTTGCTAATGGCACACCCCCCGAAACCCCCCTGGGGGTTCCCCATACAAACATTTAAAAAATCACAATTTTTGGCACTTTACATGAAAATATCAGCGAAATGGGGTTGCCACTGGCATGGGTGGATCGGCCCTCCAAAGCTAGTGGGGGTCGGTCATACATTTGGAGTCGATTGGGGCACTCTAAATGGGTCAAAGAGGGGTTTTTCAAAATTTGATCCTACGGGACAAAAGTCATAAGTTGGGGCATTAGAATTCGTTTTAGAGGTATAGTTCCTCGGGCAAAGTTTCTTATTTTGATCCCTAGAATACGATTTTCACTGAGCAATGGGCGATTTTTAAATCGACCCGCCCTAATATATATATATTTATATATATAAATGCCTTAGTAATGCTAATTGCGAAGATAACAGCAGCTTGGGAGGCCAAGGACTTCTGGCCTGTAAGCATTCTGCCGTGTCTATTCGAGTCCAAATGTGTGACCTACCCCGACTTACTTTGGAGGGCCGATCCACCCATGCCAGTATATATATGCCAGTATATATATGACAAAAGTCATAAGTTTGGGCATTAGAATTCGTTTTAGAGGTATAGTTCCTCGGGCAAAGTTTCTTATTTTGATCCCTAGAATACGATTTTCACTGAGCAATGGGCGATTTTTAAATCGACCCGCCCTAATATATGTATATTTATATATATAAATGCCTTAGTAATGCCAATTGCGAAGATAACAGCAGCTTCGGAGGCCAAGGACTTCTGGCCTGTAAGCATTCTGCCGTGTCTATTCGAGTCCAAATGTATGACCGACTTACTTTGGAGGGCCGATCCACCCATGCCAGTATATATATGGGTGGATCGGCCCTCCAAAGTAAGTGAGGGTGGGTCATACATTTGGACTCGAATAGACACGGCAGAATGCTTACAGGCCAGAAGTCCTTGGCCTCCCAAGCTGCTGTTATCTTCGCAATTGGCATTACTAAGGCATTTATATATAAATATATATATACTAGGGCGAGTCGATTTAAAAATCGCCCATTGCTCAGTGAAAATCGTATTCAAGAGATCAAAATAAGAAACTTTGCCCGAGGAACTATACCTCTAAAACGAATTCTAATATCCAAACTTATGACTTTTGTCCCGTAGGATCAAATTTTGAAAAACCCCTCTTTGACCCATTTAGAGTGCCCCAATCGACTCCAAATGTATGACCGACCCCCACTAGCTTTGGATGCCAGTATATATATGGGTGGATCGGCCCTCCAAAGTAAGTGGGGGTCGGTCATACATTTGGACTCGAATAGACACGGCAGAATGCTTACAGGCCTGAAGTCCTTGGCCTCCCAAGCTGCTGTTATCTTCGCAATTGGTATTACTAAGGCATTTTTCTATGATGCTGGAAACGAAGATACAGCAAAGCAGTGGTTAATTATGTGCTCTAAAGAGATAAGGATATGAGATAATATAATTTTTATGAATTTTATATTTATACCGTCTTCACCAACAGAATTGAATTTAATGCTCATTACTTTCTTTGCTACCTGTTATTCCGTGACCGTAGAAAACTGAAACGTTGGCTGAAAATGAAGGTCTCCAAAATCAAAGGAACTAAGCGAACTATTTGAAAAAAGTTGGTGTTAGCAAGCAAATTTTAAGAATTTTGAATCCACTAACCAGCAGTTTGCTTTCCACCGTTGCTAAATTTTTTTTAATTATTCCAGAAATTATTCCATCGGCGAAAGAGATGTTTTTAGTTTGGTAAAACAGTAAGAATATTCACTGTTTTTATGCATATTTAAAAAAAATGCAATGTAGAAAAAAAAATGCAAAGCAAAGACAAAGTTTCAATGCAAGGAATCTTAAAAATGTTAAAAAAATAATTATTATGTTGATTTTACATGATTTAAATACAAATTTTAAATGTTTGATAGCTTAAATCATACTTGATTTTAAATACAAATTGTAGTTGTTTGATAGTTTAAAATCGTTTATTGAGCTTTAGATCAAAGTTAGAACAATAAATTGTTTTAACGAATCTTTCTAAAGAAACAACAACAACAACAACTTTTTCAATATGAAAAGGAAAAAATCACTAGCTGATTTTATTACAATTTCGGCCCTGCTAAAGGCTTCATCAGAAATCTTTGTGATACGCCATTCCTAAAGCTAAATTGACCTAAAGATCAATAAACGACTTTAAACTATCAAACAACTAGAATTTGTGTTTAAAATCAAGCATGATTTAAACTATCAAACATTTAGAATTTGTATTTAAATCATATAAAATCAACATAATAAATAACAAGGTCATTTAGAAAAAACTTTCAAAATAATTATTTTTAAAGTAATTTTTATAAATGCGTTTTATGTTAATATTAACGTTAACGTTAATGTTAATTTTAATTTTAATTTTAATGTTAATTTTAATGTTAATGTTAATGTTAATGTTAATGTTAATGTTAATGTTAATGTTAATGTTAATGTTAATGTTAATGTTAATGTTAACGTTAAAGTTAACGTTAATGTATACATTAATGTTGTGTTTACATAAATGTTAACTTTTAAGCTTATGTTAAAGTTAATGAAGTAACTGCTAATATTAATGTTATTATATTATATTGTTGTACTTAATATCTATGTTAATGTTTATGTTAAATAACACGGTGTGACCACCAAAAAGTTTTAGCCAAAATTCTTAGAAATTTCGGCAGGGGACATCTTGTGATTATATCGCGACTAGTCCAACCTCTCACTTCCATCTATTTATTTATGTATTTGAAAAATTTTAAAAGTTAAAAAGTAGCAATTCTGCTATTCCGTCATTTAACAATTTCTTACATGTGCTAAGGTTGTGAGAGTTTAAAAACAAAATGCATTTTCAATTACATAATTACTTGAAATCTATTCTTTGAATTTTTATATGTTTTTAATTGTGAGCTTTTTAGATCAAGTAAATTTGAAGAAGGCATTCACAACAACAATGGAGGCTTTGCAGCCTCCGAAACAGTTCTGTCAAGTCTGCTGTGTGATCGACTTTGTACAGAGTTGCAGTCTTTGTTGATGCCTTCTTTAAACTTACTTGATCTAAAAAGCTCACAATTAAAATCAAATTGCATTTTTGTTCTACAGAATTAAACGTAGTATTTACTGTGGCAAAAGATTTTTTTTTAAAAATGTACAAATTGTGTAAAACGATTCCTCTAAAAAAATTAAGGATTTTCGTTGCTTACTATTTTTAAAAAATAAAGAAACACATTTGTGCAAAATTTATTAAAAATTAATTTCTTCATTGCGGGAAACAATTTTTATATATTTTTTCAAAAATTGTTTGGCACATTCTACATTTACTCTATTGAACAAAAGTACATTTTGTTATTTAATTCTCACAACCTATTAAAAATTTAAAAAAAATAAAATTGTGATGGAATTGAGAGGTCGGGCTAGTCGCGATAAATTACAGGATGTCCCCCTCTCGGAATTTGGCAGAAACTTTTTTAAAGGCCGAATCGGTGACACAGTGTAATTAAGTTAAACTTTCAAACCATTTGTTCACTTTTTATTGCAAATAAAATGGTTTAACACAACTTCATTAAATTTTCTACAGTTGTGTGTCAGCCCTGTTGACCATATTAACTATATAATTTAGGTGTTTATCGTTTTAAGCTGTTGTACACAAAACATGCCATCACACACCGCAACTTCTTCTTGTCTTTGCCTCTGCAAGCCTCCGCTTACTACTTGATGATTATTTGATGTCCTTTGGGCATTTTTACAACATATAAACAAACGGAAACACGCACGCGTGCTCATATATTTTGTTGTAACTATTCCTCCGACATGACAACTTATATTATATCACTTTTCATGTTGTTGTGGTGTTAGTTGATGGGAGTTTTTTTCAACTTTTTGCAATACTAGGCTTAGAGTAATGGCAACAACAATAGCAAAACAACACCAACAACATCATAACAGCACTAGTTATATTAAAAAAAACACCAACAACAAACAATATCAACAATTTCACTGCGTCAGTTAAAATAGCACGGGCGACGTGTCGGCAAAATGGCGCTATTATCTAGACATATGAACTAACTATATGTTATAAATATACATCTCTGTGTGAATGTGTGTGTGCATATATGTGTATATGTGTCTTTTATGGTCGTTATTTCTGTGGGCCTTTGTGCTTGTTTGCTTGTGTTTTATTTCGCCTCTTGACTGACGTTGCACACAGTAATTAGATTTCTAGGTTAATCTTTTGAATTTGTGTGGTTTTCGAATATGACAAAAATTCGCTAAAGGCAACGCCTCTGGCGTTGACTTGCAAACCGTTTTGCAACGTTGACATATTTTACCGTATCCTTAAAGCTAAAAATAACCACCATCGCACATCAAAAATATAATATTTGTATGTGCGTTGTTTTGAGGTAAAAACTATGCTTTGACATTATGTGCTGCTGCTGAAACTCTTTGCTGCGAATGCTTACGTCAATTTTTTCTAGTGTGGAGCGTCTTTAAATATATCCTTAGTTTTGTATTCCATCTGTACATTCATTTATCAAGCATTTGATGCATACTTTGAATAGACTTCTGCTTGTAATCATCAAAATCTTCAGAGTAACCGCTGAAAAAGATTGAAATATTGATCAAGGATAAATTTTGATAGATCAAGAGATAATTGATCTTGATTAACTTTTAGACAATTCTTTTCAGATTGAAGGTTTTTCGCACAAACTTTGCGATAAAATACTTTATGTATTTTAAACAGTGTCCAGTGACCTTAAATTTTTTTCATTTCTGAAAGATCATACGTTTATTTTAAAGTCTGATAAAGTAATTGTCTTCTTTAATCTTTGGACCCACAGATCAAGCGAAATATAAGTTTTTGTGACAATTTTTAGCAATATCTTCGTTACTACTATTGCGTGTCATTGAGCTATGAGTTCGAGTGTGAATTGTGTGGAGAAAGCAAGTTTTTTGCAATGAAAATTAATATGCATACCAACTGTAAAAGAAATTTAAATAACTATATATACAAAATTGACTCCGACAATACCATATCTCTCAATGCAATGCATTGCACTCTCACTACCGGACGAGTAAAAGGAAGTATAGAGGGAAGGTATGAAAGTTTCATTGACAAACGTAATAAAATAAACAATGTAATCAAAAAATCAATCAACCATAAAAATTCACAGAAGTAACAGCAATCGAAGTACAACTGATTACAACGCAGATGGATGCACACACGCATGACAATTAAAAATTGTCACGTATCAACAGCAGAAGCCGTAACGCCAGCAATGGCAACACTTGCGACTAGAGCGCAAAACACGACACGAACAGCAACAATCAGGGGGCAAGCCAACAATGACTCGAGCCACCAAATAGCGATAGCGATCGTTCGGTTCAGCACAATTAAACGCGGAAGAAAAATGCCAAGGGATAAGGATATATTAAAGTTATTCAGTGTTGGTGTGAGATAGCTTGATATTGCTTTAAACAAAGATGGCATTTTAATGCATTCCATCAATGCAAATGAGAGGAACGCAATTTCATTAACATCATCAAGAAAATGTTCACATGTAAGGGACTAGTTACCAGGAAAAAGTATATATATTTAGGAGCATAAAGAGTGGGTAATTAAGAGTAAAAATAGAGAGGAGCATTTGAGGAAGCGCGAAAACTGGTGATGAACTGAGGGCGTAATTTAAGCAATTGGAGCAGAAATATTGCACAGATTTAAAATTAAGGATACATTTTAACAAATCAATATATAGAGTAAATTTATTCAATAAATGAACTACTGTTGTAATATTTATATAAGTCGGAAAAAGTCGCAGATTTAATAAAAAAATAGTAAAAAAATTTTTTGAAAATAAGCTTTTATTTAAAAAAGACGAACTAAACAGAAATTTAAGTGACATGTGTCATATATGTATTTAGTAGGTATGTTTTAGGTGCAGAAAAACCCCTCTCTTGGTTTCTCATCATCATAATATAAGCGTATGTTAATTGGTAAGTTCTAAGGACTTATATAAATTTAGAATTTTTCAAATACAATTATATTTAAAAGCTTGAGGCACCGATGTCCGCGATCTGTTATACAGGTTTTCTACACATTATCAGAGGCATTGAATCTTTTAGTAAGGTTACCTGTACATAAACTGCGATCCATTATACAGGTTTACTACACGATAGCTGCGTTCCATTCGCCTCAAAATAATCCAGATTATTTTTTTTTATACATGTAAAGCAAAACAAAAATAATAATCCTATTACAAATAGGATTATTATTGCTATCCATATAAAATTGTGATATAGCCTTTAAAAAATTTCAAACACAAGTGCCGCACCTGTATATTTTTATGAGCTGTCATTTAATTCTCTGAATTATTTGTTTGTTTGGTACAATGACTATTAGCTATGACAGCTACCTATTTTCTCACGAGCTGCGACCATCGAATGTTAAACAAAAGAAAACAAAACAAACCGCGTGTGTCACACACATTGGACGCATTCAGCGGAGCCAACAATTGCATTTAAATTATATATATAATTGCATAATATTAATAATTAAATTAAATAATTTACAATTTTTCTGACGTTTAGAGTAAAACACTTTCAGAGAAAAACATCGTTTGCTAAGGTATCGCTACCATAACAGTTCACAACAGTTTTGAACGACACACGTTCTCATGACACCTAATAGTTATTGTATCATGATCGTTTGTTTGAATTTAATTTTGACTGCAACGGTAGTGCCCTCTAATTGTCATTTTTCTTGCCGGTTCGTCTTTTTTAAATAAAAGCTTATTTCTTAAATTTTTTTTTACTATTTATTTAAAAATTTTTTATTTTTTAGTCTTAAAGGTTTATTATTAACATCTTTTATTTTCGAAACTAAGCAAGTACTACAGCATTTTAATCTTTGGGTGTGGCCGAATTTTTTTTCTTACCCCCATCTATTACTTCAAAAAAATTGCCACCAAAATTTTAGCTGAATCAGCTCCGTAGTTTCAGAGATATAGCATTTTAATAGATTTTTGGACGGTAAAAGGGGGTGTGACAAAAATTTTATCATAATATTGCATTATCACCAGACTTACATATGTATGCTAAATTTCAGCTTAATCGGATACCAACAAGTTGTAGAAAAATGCCTTGCAAGTTTTGAGGACATACATACATACATACATACGAACGAAGCAAGTTAAATAAAAGCTTATAAAAAATAAGGAAATTTAGTAAAAATAACAAAAGTTTTCGTTAATCGATTACGAATATAGGTTAAAAAACAAATTTTAGTTTTAGAACTTTAAAGTTTTAAAAAAATGTTTTTTTGTATGTAGAAACAGAATTGAAAAAGTAAACTTTTATTAATGGGTTCAACACTTGGCATAATTTTTCTTTAGGGCCCGGACCCAAATATTTTTGTACCCCACTCTTACTGCGTGAGGGTTATATTAACAATGTCACTCCGTTTGCAACGCTGAGGAGGCGCGGCAGGTATAGAAAAGTATATATATTCTTGATCAGCATCACCTCCTGAGTAGATTTCGGCATGTTTGTCCGTCTGTCGGTCGATACGATTACAGCTGCGATTTCAAAGCTATCGTATTAAAATTGTACATTTTTGGATTTTATTTTTCACGCTTCATAATTTTCTTAATTTTCCATATTTTCATTTCATTGTTGTAAATAAAGTATATATTTAAAGGTCTAATTTAGAAATAATTTTTTTCAGACGATCAGGAGCCGAGCTATAATTTGGCCTGATTTTCACCTTTTTTTAAGTACACCAGCTTTAGCGCCATCTTTATATATAAAAAGAACCCATGTTCGGTTGCCATAAGAACCCATGTTCGGGTTTCAGCCGACCTCATCAGCTCTCGCCAGGTGCCTCTGCTTTGCGCGTGCCTTCTCCAATCAGATACACCAAGTGCGGTTAGGGCTTCCTCTGTCTGGTCCATCCATCGGAGGCATGATCTCCTTCTTGGGTGTCGACCAACGGCTCTCGCCTCGAACGCCGTTTTCGCTGGAGCTTCGTCGTCCATACGATGGACATGACCCAGTCAGCGTAGTCGCTGCACAGTTATACGCTGAACTACGTCAATGTCTTCGTAGAGCTCATACAGTTCGTGGTACATTCGAATGCGAGAGTCATCGCCAACTCTAACAGGACCGAAGATTTTGCGAATAACTTTTCTCTCGAACACTCCCAGAGCAACTGCGTCAGTTTGCGAAACTACCCATGTTTCAGCGCCATAAAGAAGCACAGGTAGGACGAGCGTTTTGTAGAGTGTTAGTTTTGTCGATCGAGAGAGGGCTCTGGAACTTAGTTGCTTACTGAGCCCGTAGTAGCACCTATTAGCAATTGTTATTCTTCGCTTTATCTCCAGGCTGACATCATTGTTGTTGTTTATGTCGGTTCCAAGGAATATAAATTCCTTGTCTACTTTTAAGTAATATCTGCCGGATGAAGCGTGGGAGTCTCGACACCACGCTCACCTGCTTGTAGACAGCATATACTTTGTTTTGCCCTCGTTTACTGTCAAACCCACTTTGGCTGATTATTTTTCGATAGCGGTGAAAGCAGCGGTATTTCTATTGGTTCTGCTGACAATATCAATATCATCAGCGTACGCAAGGAGCTGGACACAAGGAATGGAAAATGGTGACATTGCGATGCACACCGGCCTTTCGTACGATCCCTTCTATGATGATGTTGAAGAGATCGCAAGATAGCGGATTGCAAGATAGCGGATCGCAAGATAGCGGATCGCCTTGTCTGGAACCTCTTTCGGTGTTGAAGGTTTCGGAGAGGTCATTTCCTATCTTGACGGAGCTGCATGTGTTGCTCATCGTCATACTGCAAAGTCTTAACAACTTTGCATTTATACCGAACTCAGACATTGTTGCGTATAGGCAATCCCTTCTCGGGCTATCGAACGCAGCTTTATAATCGACAAAGAAATGATGGGTGTCAATTTGGTTTTCGTGGGTTTGTTCCCAGGATTTGTCGTAGTGTGAAAATCTGGTCTATTATGGATTTTCGAAAGCCACACCGATAAGGTCAAATCAGTGTTTTTTGATCGGTTTTAACCTTTCACACAGTACGCTTGAGAGAACCTTATATCCGATGGATATAAGACTGATACCTCGATAGGTGGCGCAGATTGTTCGGTCTCTTTTCTTCAATAAAGGTCAAAGTACGCTAAGATTCCAATCATCGGGCATACTTTCCTCTAGCCATATTTTGCTGATGAGCTGATGCATGCGCCTTACCAATTCATTACCGCCGGTTTTAAACAATTCAGCTGGCAGGCCGTCAGCACCCGCTGCTTTATGGTTTTTGAGTCGCTGGATAGCAACTCGAACCTCTTCATGGCTAGGTGGCTAGAAGTACTGTCTCCACAATCTCAGCACACATAGCTTATCCGTAACTAGATCTCCATTTTCATCTCTACAAGAGGATGCTGCGGGCTTGAAACCTTGGGTTAGACGCTTAAACTGTTGATAAAATTTTCGTGCATGCTCTTGCCCTGGTACAGCTCTAGGTCCTCACGCTCGCGCTTTTCCTGCTCTCTTTTTTTGCGTCTGAAAAGGCGCCTCTCTTCCTTCCTCCTTTTGCGTCAGTTTTCTCGCACTGCTCGCGTTACAGCTGATTGCAGCGTTTTTCTGTATGCGGCGTTCTTTACTGCTGTCGCGATGCGACACTCCTGATCGTACAATTGGTTCTGAGGTTGCGGGCGCCAGAAACCAAGAACTTCCTCAGCGGCAGCGCGCATGGAGTGGGATATGTGCGCCCAAAGTCCGCCGGCGTCGTCGGGTTCAGAGGTTGTTTGGTTGAGCTTAACCGAGAGTTGAGCGGAGTAGGCATCGGCAGTCCGTTGAAATTGCACAATCGCATGCGGATCTTGGCTGCAACAAGATTGTGGTCGGAGTCAATGTTGACCCTCCGACACGTACGCACATCTAGAACACTGGAGGCGTGCCTTCCGTCGATTACAACGTGATCAATTTGGTTTCGCGTTTTTTGATCCGGGGACAGCCAGGTGGCTTTGTGGATGTCGAGGTGCTTAAATCTGGTGTTACTAACTACCATGTTTCGTGCCACGGCGAAGTCGATCAGTCTTAGACCGTTATTCGTGGAGGTCTAATTAAGACCGAACTGATCGACAGTGGGGCCAAAGATGCTTCCGACTTTCGCGTTAAAATCGACTGTTTTCCCGTCAAAGACCGAAAGGTGATCGTATACGTCCTCAAGACTAGTGTAGAAAGCGTCTTTGAAGGCTTCGTACTTTTCCTCCGTCGGGGCGTGCGCGCAAATTAGGCTAATATAGAAATATTTCGCCTTAATGCGGATCGTGGCCAGTCTTTCGCTCACGGGTGTGAACCAGGAAACAAAGTAGCGTAGTTTCCGGCTTATGACGAATCCACATCCGAATTCGCGCTTCTCCGCATGGCAGCTGTAGTAGATAACGCAGTCTTTTCGTTTAAAGCAGCCTTGCCCTTTCCATAGCATTTCCTGGATGGCGGTGATGTCAGCCTTTATTGTTTTGAGGGCTTCCACCAGTTGGATAGTGGCACCTTCCCTATAAAGGGTCCGGACATTCCAGGTGCATATCCGTAAATCATTGTCCGTTTTACGTTTGCGGTGGTCGTCAACGTAATTAGGGTTCTTATCTGAGACTGGTCTGGTTTTCATTGGGCAGTTATAATGTGGCGGGACCAAAACCCTGCGCTCATTCAATACATAAGGTCCACGGAACGACCCCTCAAGTTTAACGTCAAGAGGACGACTAGGCAGTTTTGGACAGAGGTGCTTTTTTGGGCGACACCGACTCGCCTTGACAGTGCCATGTTATCGGGCTGTGTGGATTTTTCGTTCAAACCGAAGCGCTTGTCTGACGCTACGCCCTACCACTCCCTCGCTGGTCACCCGCTGTATTGTCAGGGACCGCTTATTTGTTAAACTTGTTCGCGGCTAACCTTCATATCTGGAGGCCGTCCACTTCCCGCAGCCTGTGACCCGTGCGGTGGCGTACACCTAAGCCCCCGCAGAATTCCCTTATTTTCCACGGAACGGAAAAAACGATATGTAACAAAATTGAAACAAATATTTTTATTTAAATTGCAAAAAAACTTTTTTGTCTACATAATATACTTTTTTAGAAAACATCTAAAACATGTCTTAAACTTCCCTAAAAAAAATAAAATCAAGTTCGAGAAAGAGAAATTCGGATAAAAACCACGCCTACCGCCCATACAAAGATACTTTATCAAAACAATAAAATCTCTAAAAATGTATTGAACGAATTTCGTTTTGGGCTAGTTCTATATCTATTCTACATAAATAATATTTATAAATCGATGTATTAAAATAAAATTTATTTTAAATTATTTTAATGTGAAATTTAAATAATAGACCAATTTAATTTATCTATAAATTAATTTCAAGATACAAATAAATAAAATATCTCAAAAATTTATTATGTCAATAAAATCAAAGTATCATAATATATAAAAATAGATTGATTTGAAAAATCAATAGTACTGCAATATAAAAAGATCATATCTTCCCCTTTCCGCGAAATTATCGTATGTGCCATTTTTTCGAAATTGACTTTTTGATGCAAATTGGTTCTAAACTCCACAACGCATCTCCAGTTAAAATATTGTTATTCTAAATTAATTCTTGTTATTCTAAATAAATATTGAAATTCTTATAGTAAATTAGTTAAGTATCTAAGAATATGTAAAATTTGGTGTTGATATTGCAAGATAAAGCACAAAAAAATAGAAAAAAGCTCTTCTGGTTTTTGACACATACGATAATTGCAAATTCAAAGCGCAAATAGGTCAATATATGAATAACTTTCAAAAAAAATTAGTTCTAAATATTATTTTATGCCCGTATTTTTAAAACAAATTAAGTAGGATTTTTCAAATGCAGATAATAACGGTACGACGGTAAAAGAAAAAAAAAATAATTTCAAAAAATTAAAAAATCATTTAGAAAAATTAAATAAAACTACGCTCATGCTTAATGTATAAGCAAGAGTGGTTTTACGTATGCACATTAGAGTGGGTCGAAAAAAAAAGGTTTGAAAAAACCACCCTCTATATCATAGCTGACCTCGTGAGGATAAAAAACAGCCCAAATGGTATTTTTTTTTTATAACTTTCAGTATAACAATTCGGATCTTAAAAATTGTATTTCGTTAAAAAAGGTTTAAAAAAGATTACATTTCCTCTTCAGAGCGTTTTCACTTCCGAAGTGACATTGACTAGTAAGCCCCGTTAACCCGATTTACACCCCTTAATTTTTTTTTATTCATTAAATTAAAAACTGTTTAATTTTTTACTTTTTGCAAAAAAATAATTTAATAAGTTATGTCTATGTGAGAAGTCGATTTCGATAAATCGATTTACCGAAGCACATGAGGGGTGAACAGCACCTTGGGTTTTTCCAAAAAAATGTTTAACCATTTTCAAGAATTGAAGTCCGTTATTCTATCATATCACTATTTTTATGATATTATTGAAAAAATGTAAGTATTCAATTAATAGACCAATATCAGTCTTCACTGTTATTTTAATATCTTTCTCTTGTTTTTGTTAATATTGTTGCAAACAAACTGTTTTTAAAGTTTGAATCAAATCGTTAATGAACTAAAAGAGATCTTAATTTTCCTATTGAATAAAAATATCTATCTACTGATTTGAAAAAAATATTTGAAATAAAAAACAATCTATTTGCACCTAAACGAATAAAATAAATTTTTTATTGCTTATAGAAGCTTGTTATCCTTTTAATACAATCTGTTACTTTCATTGGTGAATATTTGAGCACTGAATCGAGCACTTGAAATTTTAACGTTTTTTAGCTATCCTGAGAAAGTTTTTTTTTTTTTTAGATAGATCATATTGAATATAAGATCTCGATATCAAATTAGATAGTTAATTTATTTGCATAGTAACAGAAAGCTGTAGTGGATGGTTCCCAACCACAAATTCTATTTTAAAGGGTGCTGATAATTGTGGTTTTTAACTATGGCAAAAAACCACAATGCCACGATACTTCACAATTGTGAATAACCTTATTGTTAATAAACCAAAAAACTTAAATAATATTAATGACTAGCAAATTGTATTATTTAAAAGAATAAAAAATATAAAAAATAAAATGCAGAAGAGTTTAAGGGATTATTATGAAAATGTTAAATATATTTTTTTAGACACCATCTTCTTGTTTTTTTTTGTGTTAAAGGCAAATTAAGGTTGGAAAACACTTTTCAAAATTAAATTTTTTGTTTTAGTTATTTTTAAAGTAGTACATTAAGTTGATCAACGTGTCTTATTTTTCATTGAAGAGTTTTGTTCGGATATTAAAGTCTTTGCTCCAGTGATTTACACTCATCGTCTTAACAATTTTTTCAGTCTCAATAAAAAATTTTTTTTTAATTCTATATTCATATCAAATAAAATTTAAATGATAGCATTTACATGAATATTGGTAATATAAATTTTTTATTTAAATATCCCGGGATCCCGGAATGAAAATCCCTGGATTTAAAGTGGCTTAAATAGTCAGGATTTCGGGATCTCGGGATTGACTTCCCTAGTATGTAGGAACAGCAGAGAAAATTTTTTAACAATATTCCATGAAACCAAAAAAATTTTGTATGAGCACATGAAAGTAGGCCTCAAGACTTGCATATTATGTGAATAATATTACGTGTTCGAGTTTGGAGTAGAGCAATAAGTCAGCAATAAAGGAGCTCTCTCCTTTAATACTCCATTTGGAGCAATAAAGAACAGTTTTATTCATTCAAAAGAGCAATGTGATGTATTCCTCATTTATTGATGCATTTGAAGAAGCATAAAAGAGATTTTTATACTGTTTTTTTTTAAATAATTTTTGGGTTTTTTTTTTTGTCTTCACTTTTCTCGTAGTAGCACAAATGTTCGGCGTCAAATGTTGGAACTTTTTATTAATCTGTAATTTTTAATTCTGGTTTTTTTCAAGCAAGAAGAGGCTCGCGATTAATCTCGAAATCAAAGTGAAATTGAAATGGTTGGAATTAATGAATGTATTTTAATAAAATTTGTTTTAAATAAGTTTCTGATTATATGGTATATAATAAAAATTTACTAACCCACCGCGAATGGGGCTCATTGAGCCGCATGCGGCACATTGTTAAGTAAAGTGCGGCTCTTTTTTATATTGATATTTAAAAATATATAGAAAAATTTAAAATATTTTTTTCTGTCAAATTCCATGGAATTTCATGTTGTTCTATCGTTGTTGGACCAACGATTTGAAGAAAGATTTGTGAACCCTGGTTTTCTTTACTGGATGTTCTCTTTAATTAGGTGTATTTTTTCATGATTCAATTACAAAGTAAGCTCAGTCACACAAAAGTTGAGCTAGATGTCAAAGTCAGCTATTTAAATCATAGTTTTTCTAGTTGTAGCTGTTGCAAACGGCTTTAACCAATATAGAACCAAGTTTATAGGCCAAAGATTTGTTTGATTCTCGATATTGTTTTGTTATGTTATCGACATTAAAAAACTTGAAATTATTTCTTTTTGTGTTTTAGTGTGTAACAAAAAGATGGGTACATATCGTACCCTAAACACAAAAGAATCCAAATTAAAAATTTTTAAATTTTTAGAAGAAGCGAAACAATTTTGAATTCCAAGAGACTCCATACAAAACAAAGAGACAAAACAATTTTTTTTTTATTATTAAAGAGAGAGAAGATGTGTTGACAGTCGATGGAGATAATCACGACGAATAGTTTCTAGTCTTTAAAGTGATCTTTGAAAGGATGTTATTTCTTGAAAAAACACCGTATCGGTATTTTACGGCCGAAAAAAATTTCGACATTTCTGATTCTTTGAAGCAAAATTTTAAGAAAAATAAAAAAATTTGTTTCTTCCATCATCATTAATTGATGTTTAAGAAACAATACGCGTGCTCCTTATTCAAATTTTGACGATTCAGACCGAAAAAACGTCTTAAGCCGATCCGGAATAAAACTAGTAAGGGCTTTTAGGGTATGGAATATTTAAAAAAAAATTAGAAACAATAGAACTTTTAGGCAATATTTTCAAAATAAGGGTTGGTTTTTTATAAAACCCGAAAAAGGAATTTTTTGATCTTTTTCCAAACTGAAATCAAGAATTCAAAAATGAAAAATAAAAAACGAATGAATAGCTTTTGTAAGAAACTTATCTTGGTCTTAAGAACCGTACTTTGATTTTCTATGCGATCATTAGTTACTGAGATATCGATGATCAAAGGCAAAGTTGTCCTTTTCCATTCAAAGTCGGATATCTTAGCAAAAAATTGACTTAGAAAAATAAAAAGTAAACCAAATTTAAGCTAAATGAAGATGCTAACTAACTTTGTTCCGTGATTTTTCTTATGATTGTGCCATAATCGTAGCTGATAAATTTTTTTGGCCAAAAGGCTATCAAACTAGAAACTTCAAAGCTTAATTTTTTTTTAGATCCCGTTGCGATCATTTTTTTATGAAGTTGTAGCTTTACAAAAGTAACTTTAAAGTAAATTACAAATTTGTCTGCTCCCTTAATTTTTTGCTGTGTTTATTAAAATTTGTTAAGGTTTTTTCTTTATTTGAAGTACGGTGTGGCTCTTTAGAAGGTATTGAAAATCTTAATGTGGCTCTTATTGGTTTCACTTGTGCCCACCCCTGGTATATACTATAGATATTGCATCAGAGAGAAAATGGGAAGAACTCCTTTGAACAAAATTCTATCAAATTTTTAGCGAATGTGTTATAGTGAAAATTAATCGGGATAGCTCTAAAAATAAAACCGCTAAAAATGCAGTATAATTGGTAAAACACATTCTTTTTTAAAATATTTATACAAATTTAATTGAGTTTCCACATTTCTATAAATAAATTTTGTTTCTTAGTACAGAAGCACTTAAAGAGTATTTTGAAAGTAATGCGGATTTTTTCTAAAATTCCTTTTTAACGCAGAACCTATAATTTTAACTGTTTTCTAAATTAATTTTTATCTATCAATGAAAAAAATATTTTATTTGTATTGTTTTTTCATTGCTCACTAAATACCTTAAAGATAACTCCATTATTCATCACCTTGGAGGAAAAGGCGATTAATCTTTTATTGCTCATTTAGGAGGGCTCCTTCATTGCTTGCAAAAGAGTAAATTTGGAGTTCTCCATGACTGCTCGTTACGGATGTAATAGGGAATGCTCGCCTCCAATGACACGCAATGCAAAAGAGGAGTATAAAATACAAAGGGTTTGGAGCAATAGAGAGTACTCCATTACTCGCAAAGGAGCGCTACATGATTAATCTTTGGATGATACATTTTTAAACTGGGTTTGAAGTTGGAAGTGAGTTTCAAGGTAGGTCTGCATTTTCAAAACAAATAACCGAAGTTTTCAATGAAAAAACCTGAAATAAAGAACTATCGAAATAATAAAAAAAAATTTCATACATTTCAATGAGCCAAATGTGTAGTCTATTACGTTACACTTTGTTCCTTTTTGTTTACATTTGAATTTTTAGCCATTTCGATCAGGTGAGCGGCACAGGCGAATTGAATGTATGCAGTGAAGTGAAACAGTGAAAACAGACTGCTTGGATATTTATGTTTTCCGATGGTATGGTTTATAAATGAACGGAATGTAATAGATACTGAGCAAAATTATTTTTTAGCCCGTTACTCCTTCAGAAAAAATTGTCCATATGCAGATTTACGACTTGAAGTTTTAGGTCTTGACTAATGAAACCACTTATGGGTCTCCTGGACCAAGAAATCTGAATCGCTAGGTAGCCACTTTTTGCATGCATGATTGGTTACAAGTTGAATTGAATGGCAAAAACAATTAACCTAAACAAAGTGGGAATTTTTTTTTTAATTCGGTGAACCATTTGTGCAACCCACTATGACGTTAGAATTATCCGTTCATAATTAATTTTCTATAATTTAATTTTAATTTGCTAGGCTATGCTATGTAAGTAATGGATAAAGTACTTTTTTAAGGGTAAACGGATCCCAAAATACTAAAAAAAAAAAAACAAATTTTTATATTTTTCTGCTTGAATTGGCTTAAATTGGCAACGCTGGTGGCCAGATTCAAGAGGCGCCATTTTCAAATACCATTGAAATTCAATATACCATTAAAGAAGTACTATTTTTCAAGTACTTTTTAATTTACTAAAAATGAGTACAAAGTTAGATATGAATTCATCATTCCGATTTATTTTTATAAACTAAACAAAAAACACCTAAAATTCTGACGTTTACACTGTTCTATTCCCCTAAATTAAAGTTTTATTCTGCCCTATTCTGAATTCCGAGTAGGAATTACTAAAAAATCGGAATTTAATTCCAATCGGATTTAAAACAGTGTTTTGGAATCCGATCAGAAATAGAATGTCTGATTCGAAATGTCAAAATCAGCTGTTTATAATTGCGACGGATAAAAATGTTGTGTCCTTCCTGTGAAACTGTAACAAATTTTGATCAATTTAAGGCAGTTTATGAATTTCAAATGAGTTAATTAAGTTTTGCTGCATTATTAATGCACACCCATGTGCATTTTTCAGATGAAACAAATTAAGCGAAGAATTCGGTGAAACCACAGCAACCCATGCAAACTTTCTGCATTTTCAATGACAGTGATGTCTTGTGATGGTCCAAAGGAAGGCGATTGAGGAATTCCATCCAATGATGCAAAGAGGCCGGAAATTCTTGTCAGCGACTCCACTGCTTCAGAAATGCAATATATCCACCAGTTGCTCGTGCTTCTTTTGTATTGTGAGCCAACTTCTTGCTAACCTCACACTACCAGTCGGCCCAGACCTATAAGGAAATGTTTAGAAAAAAACTTTTTAACAAAAAAAAAAACCAACTTCAAAACCACTACAAAGTAAAAAAAAATAATAAATAAAAAAAAAATTACTTTTCACATTAATTATAAACCAAATTTGATTATTTTTTTATATACATATATTATTAAATTGGAAATATTATTATTGTTTTTCTATTTTGTATTACACAACACAACACAAAAATTCCAAACAAAAAATCATTTATTCCAGCCGAAAGTACTCGATGAGAGGAGAAAAGTAATTTCTGGATTTTGCTAGATTGGTTGCCGTTCGTTTTTTATGAGCCTCTATAGTTTTTTCGCCAAATTCGATTTTGAGCTTTTTTTACAATTTTCTTCTATTTTTCGCATGGCCATAGCTCGAAAAATGCCGTGACTTTTTATTTGCAGTCTTCAGCAAAGTTGTAGCTCTTGACTCGGCCAACAAAAATGCTGAATATATTAAGTCGGAAAAATTTCATCTTCATGCTCAAAACCCCAAAAATGTCGAAAAAATTACCACTTTTTTCACCGATTTTTTCCGTTTTTCGACTACATACCAACTTCATACGACCACTCCTTGATACGGATTTTGCCCTACAAATGTGATTAATTTTCATTTTTTCCTTTTTTAAATTTTTGCTCAATAAAAATAATAAAATAAAAAAAAAAATGAAAATCAATCACATTTGTATGGCAAAATCCGTATCAATGAGTGGTCGTATGAAGTTGGTATGTACTGGAAAGTTGTTCATAATTTTATAGGATTTGTAAGTAATATACTTTTTGAACGACCCTCGTAAAGTTTGGAAAGAGATATTTCTGAACAGTTAACACCATATCAAAGAGCAGTAAATGAGCAGTTTAATTCACAGTTACTTTTTTATAAATTATTGATTCTAAGAGGTATGAGAGCATTTAAATTTTTTTTTTCAAAGTATTTTTCAAAGCAAGTGACTAATTTTCTTCATTGCAAGCACATTTTCAGATGGATTGACACGCTAAAATATAATATTCTCAGAAAAGTGAATACATTTAGCTTAAAAAGTCCAGCTTAGCCCGGCTTACAATGGTCGTACAGTGTTAAAATCAAATAACATACTTCAATATAAACTATTTTCCGAATAAAATAATTTTGCCTTCGTAAATGGGTCATTCGTCAATTGCTAATTTTCTCAGAAATGAAACCCAGTTAGATCGATTTTTCACCCCCGAAAACTCTTATATTGGAAATTTCATCGAAATCGCTTGGGCTATTTTCGAGAACTCATTTACAAACAAACAAATATACAAACAAATATTGTTCGTTTAATAAAATAGGATAATTCTAAATGTTCATATAATTTTTATTTATTGTAGGCAGAAAAAAATGCTTCAACGAACAGATGCTCTCTTGTAAAAAATACTTTTTCGCTAGAATACTATACTTGATACAAGATGAAAATAAGAGTGTTAAAGAATGTATTTCTACTGTCACAAACGAATTATTGAAAGTTTATTAGGCCTTCGAAATTCCAACAAAAAAAAAAAGACGGCATCGAAAAATGATTTCAAGACATTTTACGGATTACAACCAAATGAGAAAGAAAAAAGTCCAATTCGAGCAAAAAAATTTATTGATTCTTTAGTTCATCTATCAATTCGATATATCCTATGAGGATCAACAAATTAAATAAAAATTTATTAACTACTTGAAATAATAATACATTAAAAAAAAACTGTTCGGAAAACAATTTTATATTAAACTTCATGCACTCTAAAAAATAGGTTTCTTTTTTTGGTTCTGTTCATAAGTGTTTTGTGTTTTCATTGTGTTTTGGTCACCTTTTCAAAACGATATGTTTTTTTTTAGTAATGCAGTTGCCAAAAGTGTGTTGCATTTGTTAAGCTAAATGTATTCATTTTTCTGAAAGTATTATATTTTAGCGTGTCAATCCATCTGAAAATGTAATTGCAATGAAGAAAATTAATCACTTTCTTTGAAAAATACTTTGAAAAAATTTATATGCTATCATACCTCCAAAAATCAATACTTTAGAATAAAAGTAACTATGAATTCAACTTCCTTTAATGCTCTTTGATATGGTGTTAACTGTTTAAAAATATCTCTTTCCAAAAATTTACGAGGGTCGTTCAAAAAATATATTACTTACAAGTCGTGACTTTGACTGCGTAAAACACTACGAAAGGTCATTCCAAGGTGAAAGTTGGTTATAAAAAAATGTGTATCTGTTTATTGTGCATAAAAATGTTTATGCATTTTAAGAGCGTAAAACTGTTATTTTAAGAGATATAGATTAATTAAGCCAAGTACCATTTTTAAGCCGTTTTTGGGAGTTTAACCCCTGGGTTTTTTTCCCACTATATAAGTCCAATTTTTTATGCAGATCTTATTTTTTAGCCTCAATCTAACAGAAAATGGGCGGGGAGCGAACAAAATCAGAAAAAAGCACATTCCATATGTTTCATGAGTGCCCTAATGTACATACATTAAAAAAAAACCAACCAACTTGAGAACCTAGGTAAAACTTTAGGTAAAACTATCAGCAATAGAGAGAAGGAGGATATTGCAAAGCACACTCCCTACATCGATCTACCAATAGACGATATAGTTAAAAGGTATAACTTCGAAAAACACTTCGGAATTAAGCTTAGTACCAAGAAAGAGCGGGACAGCGAGATGATATCGCAAGTCAAGAAACCACACAGTATAGCATGGTATACAGACGGGTTCAAGACATTGGAAGGTACAGGCGCAGTGGTGTACGGGCCAAGAACCAAGCACTCTGAACCTATGGGTATCTTCCAAGCAGAAATCCTAGCAATACAGCTGTGTGCACAATTCAATCTGGATTGGAAATACAAAGGTCAGGATATAGTTGTGATGTCAGACAGCCAAGCAGCAATCAAAGCATTAGTCTCCTGTAAGATATCATCGAAAATAACATGGGAATGCCTAACAAAACTCAACGAACTAGGCAAGAATAAAACTTTTACTATACTTTGGGTCCCAGGACATAAAGGTATACAGGGTAACGAAGAAGCCGATGGGCTAGCGCGACAAAGTGCAGCCACAAAATTTATAGAACCAGAACCATTCTGCGGATTGGGCACACATTCTATAAAAGAAGAACTAAGAAGGGAGGAGAAGCATAAACGTTCAAACCTCTGGAAAAGCCTCCCAAAGCTAAGGCAATCCAAATTGCTCCTCAAAGATTTTAACACTCGGAGAGCAAAATTGTGCATAAGCTTAGGCAAACCGAATCTGAGGATTTTAACGGGGTTCCTTACAGGACACTGTAAACTCAAATACCACCTGATGAAATTGGGCATAGGAACCGATAGTAACTGCCGTTTTTGTGAAGAAGCAGAGGAGACTCCAATACACCTACTTACAAACTGCGACGCCGTGGCTCGCAGACGTAAACTAGCACTGGGGAATTATGAGCTGAGTCTAGAGCAGGCTTCATCCCTTGAACCTAAGAATATTCTCAAATTCATTAGAGAAATAGGGCTGGATGAAATTCTGTAATCCGCAAAACCAGCGGAGCTTTGAGAAAGAGGTACAATAGATCTAATTAAGGTCGCAGTACGCATCTCCACCACATAACATTAACTTGAGAACCTCCTCCTTTTTGAAGTCTGTTAATAAACAAAAAAATAATGTGTAGTGACCTTTTTCTAGCCATTTACATCTTTCTGTGGTGGACCATAGCTATTAAGTGATTCTGCAAGCTGCCTGCACTGCGAGTCAATTGCAACGCGATCTCCTTTTGTATGTCTCCTTGCCATGTCCGGGTGTTCCACCATAAGTGTCAGCATTGCAGAGCTTGGCGCAGAAGTTTTATCTTCTCTCCTACGAATAATTTTTATGAACGTTCATAATAAAGAATTATTTAATTAACTCACATTTTATAAAACAAAGCCAAACTGATTTCAATCGGAATGAAAATGGTTGCCAAACAGCTAATCGGATTAAAACCGGTTGCAAATTCGATATATCTGAATGCAGAAAAGGTAATTTCCTCCGACATTTTTAGCTATTCCGATTCGAAGTTAAGTATTGGATTGCAAAATCATCGGCAGATTATATTTATTGAAAAAAAGTAGTAGTTAAAAACATACAATTAAGTAAAGCAAATAATAAAGAGAAGTTTAAAATGCAGATAATATATATATACACACCAATACCTCGCTTTGCGTCGTTTCGTTTTGCGTTTTTTCGAAGTTGCATCGCTGCTGAATTAGTACTAATTTTCACTGTGCGTCGTTAGATTTTCGAAGTTGCGTTGTTTTGGCAGGACTTTTGTTTCTAATTGCGCCATGCCATCAAAACTCGGGGATTCCCTTTCTAACTGAAAATCAACGCAATTTTAATACAGTTTTATTTTCACTTTGTTTTGCTAATTTTAGAGTTCAGTTTCAATTAGTGTGTTGTGCTTTTTTTTTTTAAAGAGAATAATAAATTTTTATAAATTTTTACGGGTTGTTTCTGATTACAAAAAAAGGTAAATATTTTTCCAATTTATTTATTGGCAGAGTTATATTATTTTTTTTTTACATAGTACATTTGTAATTTTTTTAGCCAAATGAGTGGAAAGGGCGCTGCTGGTAGAGTTACCATGAATAAATAAAAAACTATCAGCTTGGAGACAAAATTAGATATTCTGCGACGATTTGATAAGGGAGAGAAGGCTGTGGAGATAGCAAAGGCTGTTGGTCTGACTGCAACAACTGTCAGAACTATTAGAGATCGAGATGGGGATAAAATAAAAGAGGCAACATCATTAGATGCTAAAACGATGACCCGTACAAGGAGTGCTTTGATGATCAAAATGGAGTCCTTGCTTTCTATTTGGATTGAAAATCAAGTTGTGCAGAGAATACCATTAAGTAAAATGGTAATTCAGACGAAAGCAAAAAGCTTATTTGATGACATAAAAAGTAAAGCAGTATCCAACGATAATGCTGGTGGTAGTAATACAGACAAGAATGAAACATTTGAAGCTAGTCAGGGCTGGTTTGTGAGATTCAAGTTTCGAGCAAATCTGCACAGCATTGCTCTTAAAGGCGAAGCAACTAGCGCTGCTTTAACTGCTGCAGAACGCTACCCGCAGAGTTAAAAGCGTTAATTCATGAAGGTGGCTATGATCCGAAACAAGTCTTTAATGTTGCGAGTTACGTTACGAGACTGGGTTATTTTGGAAACGCCTACCTAACAGAACTTTCATATCTAAAACAAAAAAATCTGCGCCAGGATTTAAAGCTAGCAAGGATAGACTGACTCTTCTTCTTGGTGGTAATGCAAATGGTGATTTCAAATTTAAACCATTTCTCATTTTTTAATCAGAAAATCCAAGAGCTATGAAAGGTTGTTCAAAAAATCTGCTTCCTGGCGAGCAAACAAAAAAGCATGGATGACAGCATCTTTATTTCAAAACTGGGTTTCAACTTGTGCTATTCCAGAAATTAAAGCTTATTGCAACAAGGAAAACTTAAACTTCAAGGCTTTGGTCCTAGTAGACAATGCTCCTGGCCACACAGTTTATGTTGATGAGTTTTCAGAAAACGTGAAATTTGTATTTTTGCTGCCTAATACGACATCAGTTATTCAGCCGATGGATCAGAGAGTAATATCGGCTTTTAAAAGTTATTACCTTCGACGAACATTTAAACTTCTTTTAAGTGAGACTGATGGACAAGATAAGCTACCATGCTAGAGTTTTGGAAAAAGTTCAACATTATGAAAGCCATAGAAATTATTTCCGATTCGTGGGAGGACGTCAAACCATCTTGCATGAATGGTGTTTGGCGCAAAATATGGCCTGAATGTGTTCACAGAATATGCGCTGCAGAAGTTGATGGTAACCAGCTGTTCTTCATGAAATTTCTAATTTAGCCAGAAAGTCTAATTTTGAAGGTATGGAGGAGACTGACATAAATGAATTGCTAACATCGCACAACCTAGAATTGTCTAATGTAGAACTATTGCAACTGGAATTGCAATTGGCTAATGAAGAAGATGACAGTGACCGTTCAATAGAAAAAAATTTAACCTCCAAACAAATTTCCAAAGCGATGTGCTTGATTGACAAAGCTATGGAGATTCTTTTAAAAAACGATCCTGACAGCGAAGGGAGTTTTAAAGAGTCTCAGGCGGTAGCTACGAATATCTATTGCTACAAGAAAATTTATTTTACGTTGAAAAAAAAAGCTGTTCAGCAAACATTGGACCAATTTTTTGTGAAAGAAAGCCGACTTACGACAACAGCCACTATGGACTCATCAGACAGTAATTAATTTTTATTTTGTTTTTATAAATTAATGACATAATTTATTTTGTTTTAATTGAATTCGTTTTTTTGTTTGTTTTTTTGTATGTAAGTAATAAAATTTTATATTATTTTTGTTTTTTTAATGTTTACTTTGTTTAATTTTCTTTTTAAAAAGTAGTATTTTCGTAACCCTGGAACCTATCTTCGATCTTTACATGGTTTGCTATAGAAAATCATAATTCACTTTGCGTCGTTTCAATTTGCGTCGCGTTTTTTTGGAACGTAACCACGACGCAAAGTGAGGTATTGGTGTATATAGATATATATCTAAATAGATATATCGATAAATGCCTGGCATTTGCCATTTATTTTGGTTTAAGCTCATCACTTCAAGGAAATTAAAAAATTTTTTTGAATGCTTATATTAAATTATTTTATTTTAATTTAAACATTTCGATAACTCTTTTACCTTTTTTAAGTCATTACAAAAAAAAAAAATTTAATTTAAAGTCTCACTTGTTCTTTTAACACCACTGCCTGCAACCCTGATTCGAGATTATTTATGTAAGTGTTTAAAATTCCACAAAGTTGTTGCTTTGATGAAGGTGGCTGGCTGCCAAACAATTGAATAGCCGAGACAAACAGGCAGAAAAGGTGTTTGATAGCGAACAAATGGCTGAACAGCTGACGGTATGAATAAATGTCTATTTGTTTGTCGGTTTCAATGCGCCGAATTGTCTACTGAAAACAAAACGGAGAAAAAAAAACTGAAAAAATAAAGCACCGTCAACGCAAAAACGTGACCGTAATTTTTCATTTCATTGTAGAATGTGGACACAGAGGGCGCTTCAGTTGCAATACAGGATGTTTTAAAATGATGTACGTTGATGTGCTGCTTGTTGACGCACAATTTGACAAATTTACTAAATGAATGAAATGAATGCTTGGATGTATGTGGGTGTCTGTCCCAGTCGAAATAAAGGGGGGAGACATTGCTGCAAGTGAACTGGTTAAGTCAAGATCAGGGTTCGAAAACTATCTGATATATTTACACTTCATCAGCATTACTACAAAAAATGCGTTTTTAACGAATCAAACATAGACCACGTGCTCGTCGTAGAAATTTGTTTTTTCTTGTGAGTCTATTTGAAGAGGGAATAAAATTGTCTTATAGCACAGTTTTTCTTTGAACCAAAATTTTTTGAAGAGTCTCGATCTTGTTAAAGTTATTTTAAAATAAAGTTTTGACTGATGCTTAAATAAATCAAATGTCATATTTTTAGCAATGAAGTAAAATTTAACATTTCAGTGTTTCACAAGAATGTGTAAACCAGACAAGTTTTCTAGCAGGGTATCTATAGTTGAGTACTAAGTACTAAGTGTTCCCTAAGTACTAAGTATGTGTGTGTGTGCGTAATACATAAAATTTTTTTTTTTGAAACATTGCTTGAAGCATCGAAACAACAGACGTTGCGTGCTTAAAGAGCATTATGGACAAGAACCACAGACCCCTTGAAACGACGAATGAACCCCACGTGATGAACGGATGCATGTGAAGAGCGCGAATAACAACAACAACAGCAACAGAAAAACTCATTTTATTAATGCGTTAAATGCTTGCAAGCATCCGAGTTATTTAAGCAGCAGTAAAAAAACACGAGGTTTTTGTCAATTTTTAATGATGCTGGAATTTGTCAGGTTCTCAAAGAATAATCACTGCACAGAATTTTTTTCGTTGTTCTTATTTTTTATTTTTGCGAAAGTGCCAATGCAGTTGTGAGCCACTTGGGAGTGGGGGTGAAGTTTTTCGTCTAAAGCTAAAAACTTTCAGTTTTTCCAATGAAAACTTTTTGGAGCAAAAGAGTTTTTGCTTTTCAACTCAGCAGTTGTTAGAAACCTAACTTAATTTTTGTGCTGGAAAGTTCGCTGGTTGTTTTTTTTTTCAGTTTGTTAAAGTTTTTTAGTTTCAGTTTCTGTCTGCCTTTCAATCTTTCTCTTTGCAGCGATTGTCAGTACTTCAATCAGACAAACTTTTTACCACTTCGGGAAATATACTCTTTTTTTTAACAATCACATTTTATTCTTTATATGTATGTTAAAGTGACCTGAATTATATACGGACTATACCGCCGTCCTAAGAAAGAAAGTCACAAACGCCAAAAACTCAAAATGTAGAAAAGGGCAGATTCGGAACCGTGAATGAGTTTCTGATTTTTGCGTTAAGCTAAGATTACCCATTTTCAACTCCAAATGACTGAAAAATTTAAGTAAAGTGATCATTTCTAGTGTGTTTCTTAGAAAGATAAAAAACGTAAAGGCTTAATATCTACTCATATGGAGTATGATTTTTTTACTTAAGAGGGTAGTATAGAGTGATTCCATTGCTTTTCGACAAAAAAAAAAATTAAATTCTCAACCTGACTCTCTCCGATTTTCTTTAAACTTTGTATACACGTAGTGTTGGCTACAATTAAGAAAAACCAATTTGTAATTTTTATTTTTTTCGAGTGGTTACTGAGTTACGGGCACTCAAAAATTGAAAATTATCGGTTTTTTTTCTTGAGGACTGTTTTTCATTTGATCATAACTTCGGTTAAGTTTGAGATAGAACAACGATTTTAAATTCATATTGAAGATATTTTCAAAAGGCGTATAACAAAACTTTTAAATTTCTCAAATATTTTCGTTATTTATTTTTGCATAAAAGTTTAAAAAAAAAATATTTTGATGAAAGTCAATTTTAAAAATTTTGGAAAAAGTATATATATTAATTAATGATAGTTTATCTAAGTTCTCTCAAAATTTCAGCCTGGGACGCAATGGGAACACTATTAAAAAAAATATCAAAGTAAACTTACCTTCAAATTTATGATCAAAACAGCAGCTTGCGAGAAAGCAACAAGAACTGAACACACTAAAGAAGACCATATGTGTGTGTATGTGCACAGTGCGACATCGATGTTTCGGTCTAAGCTAAGCAGAGTTGATAAAATTCTTCGAAATAAACTCAACTAATAACAGTTCAAATTAAAAAAGCTCCATTTTTGGAATTTTTTTTCTACTTTTCGTCGCCTGAGAAAATAAATGTCGTTCGTGAGTATTTTCACTTTTGAGATTATTGAGAAAAAGGGGCTATAAATTCTAAAAAAATAGCGGTAAGACCACAAAATTTTCGTAATCTATTGCCTGAAATTCTGAAGAATATTGCTCCGGATTTTGAATTATAGCCCTTTTTTCTCAATAATCTCAAAAGTAAAAATTTTCACATACGACATTTATTTTCTCAAGTGACGATTTGTCACATATCTTATGTTCAAGTGTTATGAAGGGAACACTTTTAACACTTTTTTACCATCCATTGATAAACCGAGCGTAAATTGCGCCTTTGAAATTTGTGATTTTTCTCATTTAAAGGATTACAACACAAAACGTTGAAATTAGACATTTTATGTAAATTGCAATTGAAGAAAACACTGACGTCAAAGCTTAATATTGAAGCACTTCACTTGCACTCACAGAACTGGCGATTATTTGGATTTGAAACATGTTCGGTAATTTTTGTTAGGATTTGTAATTTTTTAGGTTTTTTCTTGAATGTGTTGTGTGAAATTTATTTTAATTGTTGTTAGATGAGTTTATTTCGAAAATTTTATCAACTTCGCTTAGCTTAGACCGAAGCACCGATGTCGCACTGTGCACATACACACACATATGGTCTTCTTTAGTGTGTTCAGTTCTTGTTGCTTTCTCGCATGCTGCTGTGTTGAGTATAAATTTTAAGGTAAGTTTACTATGAAATTTATTTTAATAGTGTTCCCAGGCTAAAATTTTGAGAGAACTTAGATAAACTATCATTAATTAATATATATACTTTTTCCAAAATTTTTAAAATTGACTTTCATCAAAATATTTTTTTTTAAATTTTATGCAAAAAAAATAACGTAAATATTTGAGCCATTTCAAAGTTTTTTTATGCAAAATAAGCCTTTTGAAAATATCTTTAATATGAATCTAAAATCGTTGCTCTATCTCAAACTTAACCGAAGTTATGATCAAATGAAAAACAGTCTTCAAGAAAAAAAACTGAGTTTTTTCAATTTTGGAGTACCCGTAACTCAGTAACCACTCCAAAAAAATAAAAATTACAATTGGGTTTTCTTAATTGTAGCCCACACTACGTGTATACAAAGTTTAAATCAAATCGGAGAGGGTCAGATAGAGAGTGTTGTTGAAAAGCAATGTAATCACCCTATAATACAAATTAATTTTCTTAAATATTGATCTCAACTAGCAACTTTGAATAAACCTTCTGAGCCTCTTCTTTGTTGAGTTGAATTGAAATTTCATTATGATTTTTGCAAAGCGTCGAAAATTTGTCTATAAAAAAAAAAATATTGTTGGTGAAGTATAAAATTTATATAAATTTTAATTTAAAAATATATTAAATTTTTTTATACAAAACTATTCATAATGGGTTTCTTACCAGTAAAAAGCCACGAAAACAAAAACTAAGGAAATCATCAAATACGTCATTTGAAGGGCATGTGCTAAATTAAGGCGTGATTGGATAAGTGGGCGTGGTAGCTCCTATACAAATGGAACACATTTTTCGCGATATCTGGAGAACCAGTAAACCAACGTCCTTTTTTAAATTTGGCTCGTGTCCTTCAAATAAGGTGCCTGATCATTGTTGAAAGATTTGTATTTGTAGCTTTACTGGTTCTCCAGATATTCACAGAGAAAGCAACATTTTCAAAAAAGGCAGAAACGTGCCATTTTTAAAAACATTTAAACCAGATTTTGCACTTCTAATGTTTATTTTCATTTTAAAAACGAAAATAAACATTTAAACCAGATTTTGCACTTCTAATGTTAATTTTCATTTTAAAAACGAAAATTTTAAAATTAGATTCCAAAATAATCGTTTGATTTTTATCAACGGAAATTTTAAAATGAAAGTCAAACGTTTATTTTCATTTTACAAACGAAAGTTTGAACATTAGATTCTAAAATGTTCGTTGATTTGTTATAATAAGCATTTTAAAATGAGTTAGTTAAATGGCTATTTTCATTTTAGGAACGAAAATTTTCATTGTTTCCAATTAATTCAAAAAATGACCAAAAACTCCCATTTTCATTATTTTTATTAATTAAAAAACATTTTATTGGTTTTCAAATTTTAGTTTTATTTCAGTTATGTTTATCTCGTTCGAATTTGTAAGATGATGACCAGAGCTGTAAAATCGGCATTCATATTCAGAGTTTTAAGTACAACTAAATAACGACATAAGAATTCATTCAATTGATGGAAAATTGATATATAAATAAAAATTTTAGTTCGCATTCATTTTTAAAAAAATAACTAATTATTCATTTCAATTATTAATTTTCGTTTTCAGAATAATGAATCAATTTTTCTATTCATTCACAAAGAATGCAATTCAAAAAGAATTTAAGAATTTTCAATTACTCGTTTTTATTTATTTTTAATTTTTTATTCATTATTCAATTTTTATTCGTTATTAATTTTTTATTCATTATTTATTTGTTATTCATTATTAATTTTTTATTCGTCATTAATTTTTTATTCATTATTCATGTTTTATTCATTATTAATTTTTTTTTCATTTTAGTACTAAGCCAGAAATATAAAATGAATAACAAATAAATAATGAATAAAAAATGAATAGTGAATAAAAAATTAATAACAAATGAATAATGAATAAAAAAGTGAATAGTGAATAAAAAATGAATAATTGAAAATTCTGAAATTTTTTGTGAATTGCATTCTTTGTGAATAGCATTCAAATGAATGAAAAAATTGCTTTATTATTCTGAATAACGAAAATGAATAACTAATGTTTTTTTAAATGAATGTGAGCTAAAAATTTTATTTATAAATCAATTTTACATTAATTGAATGATTCTTACTTCGTTATCCACTAATTCACCTTTTTGTGAATGAAATCAAATTGAATGCATTCTTTTACAGCTCTGACCGTATCCAGCAATGTAAATTTTACTAATTAAAAATGAACAGGCAGTTTGAGTGATGAAATCGAGAATGAAGAAATATTATATTTTCTGAACTATTTGAACAAATATTTTATTTAAAAAATACCAAATACATAAATCAATGAAACATGTATGTAGTGTCCGACCGAAACCGAAATCGAAACTGGTTATTAATATGTAAATTTAAGTTTTTACAAATAATTTCTTTTTTATTAAAAGGAAGCAAAAGTACTTTCATACACATAAGCAAAAAATGTAATATAAAAAAAGTATTATTTTAATATTGAAGTTTATAATAATTAATTGAAGTTTACTATAATAATAAAAGAGATAATTTTTTAATTTCTTTTTTATTACAAAAGCATTGCATACTTTTTATCTTCAGTACACACTAGACCTCTGCCCGATTTCAAAACACTCGTTTCTGGTGCAAGCGTGTGCTTTGTTTTGCTCCACCGATATTTTTTTGTAATTTTGTATTTTTGGGAAAAGATTTGGCTTTTTTACGGTATAACATACTGCGAATTTTGGGAGACCATAACACGAATAAATTTTTAAAAAACACGACAAATCGCCCTAACAAAAAAAAAAAAAAAAACTCGCAAAATGGCAACATACAATTATTTGAAAACTTTCGAAAAACTCTTCAGTTTATACATAATATAATATTATTATTAATGTTTCGGTATGCATATGTAAAAAAGAGGTGTGCTCGTGACGTGATTTTTGCGTGACACTGCGTGCTTTTGCGTGCAAGTGTTTAAAAATAAGAGTTTGTGCGTGCTAGGGCTTTCGAGTACGGGATTCAAAAACGTAAAGGCGGCCGTTTTTTCGTGTTTCATGACTATTGTTTCAACTAGGCCTGTGCGAATAGCTTCGAGCTCGAGTCGAGTCGAATAGTGCAACTATAGTTGAGTCGAATAGTGCATCTCGAGTCGAGTCAAATAGTGCAACTCGAGTCGAATCAAATAGTGCAACTCGACTCGAATTTCAATTCAAGTAACTCGGTGTTTCAATTAACTCGAAATTACGAGTTACTCGAGAAATTATCGAGTAACTCGTGATATTTTCGAGTTACTTATACATTTTCGAGTATTTTTCTACTCAATGCTTGTTTATTTCATTCCATGTTCTCAACTTCACTCTTAACAGGGTTGCCACTTCTCTTAGAATACTTACTATTTTGTAAAGATAAGTTGGGTTGAAGAAAACAATATTTTCCCTAAAATTCTATTAAGTCAAGTAGTCAAAATAATAAAATAGAGAGAGAGAAAAAAAAGATAAATATAACTACATTTCTGCATATGAATTATATCATGACTTTTCATTGCTGAATTGACCATACAAATGAAGTAACAATCTACAAACTAAAAATTTTTATGTAGAAATAAAAGTCATGACACCGTTTGTGATATAAGAGATGACTGTTTCTCATTCACAAAATCCGATTGATCGTTTCAATTTTCATGGGTCTCATTGGTGTTTTCTAAATTCATCAATTAAATTTCAGTGCCTTACTCTGCCATTGTTACACTTTATAAAAATATACTAAAACAATCTTGAACAACATTGAAGCTCATTATGTGTCACATTTACAAACGTGTAAGTCCGCGTACAGCAGAAGTTGCGCTCAAAAAGTTAGAGCAAGATTTGTTGTACCTTGGAGAAGAGCTGGTTGCTTTTGCATTCTTTGATCAAACTTTGACAACAAACACCCACAAAAAAATAGCAGAAAATAAACAGAACAGGAACCAATACTCATTTGAGGAAGGCTTTATCCATAAATAATTATTCGAGGGCAAATTTAGAGAACCTCGTCACACAGAATACTCCACTTTTTTTCAAAAACTAAATATTTCTTAAGAGTTTTTACAAAATGACCCTGCAGAGTGGCGTAATAACTTAGCTTGTCTAAGTGCTCTAAAAATAGTCACACAGCTTAAAGTAGTCAATGACTCTGCAGAGAGGGCTGTGGCCTTGATTACCGAATTTAACAATTCAATTACAGCAAATGAGCAAAAACAATATTTGTTGCAAGTGGTAGATAATCACAGGAAAACTTTAAAAGATATTAAAAAATTTATATTTTTAAAAAATAAAAATTTGAATAACAATAATAAAGGGTGTTTTTTATAGAGTGATACATGTTTAAATCATAATTAAACATAGTTATGTATTTTTAATATCAATGAAGCGGGCTTTATTGGATAGAATATTTTATGACATTATTGTTTAAATATGATTTTGGCCATGTGGCCGCCACAGCTGGCGCGTACAAGGCGCAATCTGGAACACCAATTTTCACAAACTTTTAGCAGCATTTGCTGCCGTACCTCGCCGATAACTCTTCGAATGTTGATTTCCAGGTGTTCAATTGTTTGTGGTTTATCGACTTAGACAAGTGACTTTACATAACCCCAAAGAAAATAATCCAATGGGGTTAAATCACACGATCTTAAGGGCCAATAAAGCGCACCTAACAGTAATTTTCTGTGGATGTAATGGTGTTTCGACAAAAGCTTGTGGATTCTCCTCACTCCAAATATGACGATTCTGTTTATTTACATACCCATTCAACCAAAAATAGGCTTCATCGAAAAATAAAATTTTCCATGGAAATTCAAAATCAATATCAATTTGTGCCTTAGCCAATTCGCCGAATTGGCGGCGCATACGATGGTCTTTTGGCTTAATTCCTGCACAAGTTGAATCTTGAAAGGTTTTAAGCCAGGATCTTTTCGTAAACTCTTCCATAAAGTGGAAGGACACAACCCCTGTTGCTGAGAACGGCGACGAATTGATTGATTAGGATCATCTCCAATGCTTTCCTGTACAGCGGCTACAAATTCTTCAGTGCGCACTGTTCGGCGTCTCACGGGATGCACATTATCAGTAGCAGTAAATGTGGTCCGAAAACGATCTATTGTTCTTCGAATTATCAGCTCTGAAGGACGATTATGTACGCCATAAAATGGACGAAGTGCACGATAAGTTTGACGAACAGAACCATTATTTTGATTAAAAATATCCACAATTTGCACGCGTTGCTCTGGTGTAAGTCGTCGATCCATAATAAAATGTCAAAGCAAACTAAACAAAAAGCAACCATCAGCTGTTAAATGGGTGGTCAAATAAAGCAGTGATGCCAACTCAAAGTTGTATCACTCTATAAAAAACACCCTTTATATTAAGTTTTTACTTTTTTTTTAAATTCTTGATCACCGAAAAAAATATGATATACTGAAGTAAAGCCGAAGCTTTGCCCAAAAATGCAAAATTACAAACATAATATCGGTGGTGCAAGATAAGAAAAAAATTTGATGATAAAAAATTAATTTTTTTTTTTAAAATTACAGGATCAAAATTTCACCAAAAATAATCAGAACGGTTTTTTAAAAAGAAAAAAAAAAACTAAAATAAGTCCAAAATATTCCTTAAAATATGCTATTAAAATAAATTTAATTTTTTTTTTTTTGTTTCGGCACCATATTTTATAAGGTGGTTCAGGTCCTGTATATTTTCAAAATTACCTTTAAGAGATTTCTGCAAAGGTCAGGGGGTCAAATTTTTTTTGTTTGAATGTATTTCTGTGCTCATTTAGGGTTGAACTTTTAGAAAGTTGACGCGCACCAAAGTATTTTAACAGTTTTGCAAAATTAACCGGATGTTCAATTTTTTTGAGTATTTGTATTTGTGGCTTTTTCATAAATATTTTTAAGCGAATCGAAAAGGTGAATACTAAGGGTGACCTTAGCAATAGGGAGATTTTTGAAATGGATGGCTGAAAAATCGTTCCTTTTGATTTAAAAACAATAAAAATATCAAATTGTAATTAATCGAAAATAATTAACCCGACCATCAAAGCGATTTAAATTTGAAATTGAAAACATATCAACATTTTTTTGACTTTTTACATATTACTCGATTGTTTGCACATGTAACCTTATTTTATGTCTAAAACTGGTATGCACTTTGTTTGTTATTTGATTGTCCCTAAAAATGAGATGTAAAACTTAACAATCGGATAAAAATTGCTAGAGTTGTGATATTTTATTTATTGAAAAAATGTCTTTCTTTTTTTTTTGTTGTAGTAAAAAAAATCTTAAAAATTCATTTTTGAAAGCATTGCAATAAAGTGCTGTTAAAATGTTTTCCGAAAAAAAAAAAACTTTAATTCAAATACAAAAAATTATATGATTACGTTGAATAACTTGGTCGTTAGGAAATTTTTTACTAGAAGTGTGAAATTTTGTAAATTTCGAGTTTGGGTATTTTTACGAAAAAATCCTCAAAAATCCAAATATGCGGAATTTAAAAAAATGACAACGGGTAACTCTGGCATAGTCTTAAGCTATTTTGTGCAAAAAACTACAAAAACCAAAATCTGGATGAAAAAGTTATAGCTGTTAAGACTTGATTTTTTTCAAAAATTCTCAAAGTTCTTGTTTTAGGCATTTCAAACACAAAAAAATCATAAAAAATCGATAAAACTATTCCTTCGCATTCAAAATGACTTCAATAATTTTAAAAAAATATTTTAGATATTCCTCAAAAAAAATTTATTCCGGGAACATATCAGACCCTGGTTTTAGGATAAAAAATATTAAAAAAATCCCAAAAATCAACAAATTTAATCTTTTACCACTGCCGTTGGTGTCGAAAGCGCTGTTCAGTTAGAAAACACTTCCTTATGAAATGAAATATCTAATTAACTTATATTTTTAATGTAGATTTATTTTGCAACATTGAAACAATTACAAATTTAATAAAGCAAATTTTTCCGATTTGTTTTTCCTTAATCTTTTTAACTTTAATATGGCGGTGTGATCCGATTTGGTCATCCTTGTTTTCTGATCCGATTTCGAATATGTTGTGCTGGCTGGAATGGTGAAAAAATATAATTCACATATTGCGTGAAAACAATGCGAAAACTTTGAAAACTATGAGTAAAATATGAAAACAATATGAAGCTTCAGAATTTTCATTTAATCCATTTTCTGAAATCTAATACATAGTTTAGATTAGTGATGCTCAGCTCAGCTCCTACGAGCTTTTAGCTCTTACGAGCTGACGTTGAGCTCCGCGAGCTCCCTGAATGTTTGATTGTATGCGATATTTGAAAAGAAAACCCAGTAAGAAAATAATTTTACTGGAGCCAGCAGTTATACAATAAAAAAGCAGTGACATTTTCAACTATAGTTAAAAAATACTTTTATTCTTTAAGTATAGTTAAGTACAACTTATTTATTTAAATATATGTATGGCATTTTATAGTAACATCTTAAGTGTAAAAATCATGTTTCTAGAAATCTTCTTCAAAGTTTTCAATCGACAGACAAGTTGTTTGAAAGGATGTTTCGTTTTTGAGCCAAAGTGGCTAAGGTCATGCTAGAAACTCCTGATTTTGTGTGTTTATAGGGCTTTATCCGTGAAGCACAGCTTCATCAATAACTCAGATCTGTCTTCGACGTAAGATGTTTTTATAAAACGGCACAGATATATACAATAATATATAAAAGGAAATATTTAAAAGTTTATAGGCAGTTTAAAAAATGGAGACAATTCAGTTGCATAATGGTTTGACGTACATACAATTAAAATTTATAATGATTTATTAAAACGTGTTTGTAGTTTATAGGCATAAGTATAGAGATTTATGTATCCGGTCACAGATACTTCTTGCTGGGTTGCTTACGTTTTTTTTTTGCTTACAGTGGAACAATTTTCAAATTTGGTTGTTTCTTTACCAAGCAAAATTTATAGAGGGAATTTTTCAGACATTCAGATTTTTGATGAAATAGATGTCATTGAAGCAAGTTTAATTTAAAATTATTTTATTTATAAGTAAAATATATTTGAATTGTGCTGACATAAAGAAAAAAATTTATCAAAGGAAAATATATGAAGTAAAATGTTAAAAAAAAATTATAGCTTTAACACAAATTGGTAAATTCCTTATTTATGTCGCGATCATGGTGGTGAGTCACAATGCCTTTTATGCAATAAGCATATATTGTGCAAAAATTCCAACGTCAAAAGGCATTATGATAATCTTCATGGATCTGAATTTTATAAGTATGATGGTTGGTGAAGATAGAAAGTCACTGTATGAAGAACTTATTTTAGGTTTTGAAGTAAAAAAATTGGTAAGTATTAAATAATTTTTGACCTTAAAAAGTATAGGAACTCTATTTTTTAAATTAATGTAGGATGATAACTTTTCGAATACCCACTCCGTTAGAGTTAGCTATGAAATAGCACTTGATTTAGTCCGCGGAAATCATACATTTTGTGATGGTGATTTTATAAAAACTTGCATATTAAAAGCAGTTGAAATTTTATCAAAGGAAGAGCTGCCCAAATATGAGGCAATAAGCTTGTCTAGGTCGACAATAACAAGACGATTGCAAGATATGGCAGAGGACTCTGAACAGCAGCTAAAGGCTCGTATAAAAACGTTTGTTACAGTATTCTTAGCAATAGATGAAAGCACTGATGTAACAGATATTGCTCAGTTAGCAGTCTTCATACGGGGTGTTGATACCGAGTTTAATGTCACGGAGGAGCTACTTGACATAATTGCGATGAAAGGAACAACAACAGCATCAGATATTTTTACATGTATTGATGACTGCGTTGTACGGATAGATTTGCCACGGAAAAAAGTAGTTTGTGTTGCAACTGACGGAGTACGAGCAATGACAGGACATAAGACTGGTTTTATTGCTCGGCTGCGGCAAAAATTTCGATTCGAAAATTTAAATGATTTTGTTGCGGTACACTGTCTTATCCATCAAGAAGCTCTTTGCGCCAAATCTTTATCATAAAAGAATGTTATGGATGTTGTTGTTAAGTGTGTAAATATGGTTAAAGCACATGGGTTGAGCCATCGAGAGTTTAAAGAGAGCTTGATATGTGTGGACAAGAACATACCGACACTCCATATTTTTGCGAGATTCGATGGCTGAGTCGTGGCAAGACTCTTAAGCGGTTTCTCGAACTAAGAGGACACATTTATGAGTTTTTGGTAGGTTTATCTTTAATCTTTGCAAATAATTGTATTATTTAACTTTACTCTGTAAACATAGGAAAAAAAAAGTAAGCCATATCCGATTTTGCTTGACCCTGAATGGATTGCTGATTTAGCTTTCATGACGGACATAACCCAACATCTAAATTCGTTTAACTTGGCTCTTTTAGGACGCGACAAACTCATTAGCAACATGAGTGATGAAATTGAGGCATTTAAGAGGAAATTGGCTCTCTGGAAACGGCAACTAAAGGACCAAAATTTTTACCGTGCCTACAAATGAGTGCAGAAAATCAGGTTATTAATGTAACCAAGTTCTGCAATGAAGTCTCGAATTTAGAAAAAGAATTTACAGAGAGATTTTCGGAATTATTTATTATAAAAAGTAAGCTATAAATGTTCGTAAATCCTTTTGCTATTGACCCATATACTTCACCATCAGAATTGCAAATAGAGCTAATAGATCTGCAATGTGACAACCGAGAGAGAAATAATCATAAAGAGTTGGCTTCTATCGTTTATTTTTATAAGAAACTGTGCGTTTTGAAATATCAAAAAATTCGTGAACTGCTATTAATATAATAGCAATGTTTGGCAGCACAACAATGAAATTAAATAAAACTCGCTTGCGAAATCGTCTTTCAGACGATAAATTGAGAGCTGTTTTGCGTCTTTCATCAGCACAGGAAATACAGCCTAATATTAATGATATCATTTTAAATAAACGCTGTCAGTTATCATCTTAATAAAAAATATAATATAAATGTTATATCAATTCTTTTTTATTTATGTATTATCGAACTTATTTTATGGATGTACAAAAATAATTTAATTTATAAGGTTGCATACTAGTGTTTTTGCCCACCGTGCAATGTTGTTGAAACAAATACATACATGAGTTTTAGAGAACAAAATTGTGAAGTTAAACACCGGCTGACATTTTATTTTCTCATCTCAATTTTTTTCAATTTTGATTGGCTGATTTTGGAAAATAAAAATCAGTACTTCCGCAGCGCAGTTGTGATGAACATAAAAATTCGGGAATATACATTGAATTTAATTAATTTATTTTTCTGCTAAAGAAATACGTAATTTTTTTTAATGTCGGCCAATCAAAATGAAGAACACTCCAAAAATTTTTTTTTTCTCTTCTCATACATGTGAGAAAAGTGTTCTTCTGTATTGAATCGATGTATACTTTATTTCGTTGTATGTGATGAGCCGCTGTGAGCTCGACGCAAGCAGCGTGAGCTGATGAGTTGGGCATCACTAGTTTAGATCATAATAATTTGTCGTTTTCTCCGATCCCAATAAAGAATTTTCACAAAAAAGTCTACTTTCTGCGATTTTTAGTCGTGCTTCAAAACTGCCCCCAATTTTTGAAAACTCCAAAAACCAGTTTTTGAGCCAACAGTCAAATATGGACGATAATTTCGGATTTCATGCAAATCCTTCAACCAGGAAGTGTATTTTAAGATCCTCTAGAGATTCGAGTGAAAGTAAAAAAAAATTACTTTTGTAGTAATTTTTACCCCTAAACCCAAACAAAGCGTGCTTCAATACTCACCACTCTCTTGATGAATCAAACTGAAAAAATCATCTTTCTATGATAAGAACTCAAGGAGTATCGAGTATGAGTATCGAGTTAAATGGTGGGGCGCGCGTGAGCCAAGTGTAGTATTTGTGTCACATGTCACTCAGATACTGTAGCGTCCTAGGGCTAAAAAAACCAAAATTTTCATCGGGCTCCTATAGCACTTTAATTCCGCGGGTCCTCCTACTCCTAGAAGGTTGGCATATAGAGAAAAAGATTGTTAGGAAGTAATGTTGGGGTGAAAACAGTATAGGACCAGTTCATACATTGTGTCTGTTTAGAGGTTCGTGTTCTTTTAAAACGATTTTAGACACTTTTTGTCTATTTTTGTCTATTTTTGTGTATGTCACTCAAAAGGCCGATAATTAGGTGGTTCCGAAAAAATAGTAAAAGAAACCCTGTTGGGATCAATTTTAAAGAGATAAGAACTATTTTGGACAATTTTTGGGTTTTTTATGGGGACCCTCAGAAAGGTGGCAAATTTTTGGGGGAAGAAAAATATTAGGGCCATATTATACATAATATCACTCTAGAGATAACTTCCGTAGAGGTATAAAGTATTTATTTTTTTTTTATAGAGGATAAGAGTGTAGAAAGTGAGTGTGTGTGTTCCGTAGAAATATTGTGGATAGAGAAGGGGGGAATAATAAGAATAATTCATACATTTGACCCCTTTTAACTAGGAGAGATGTGACCCCTTTTGAATTTTTTTTTTTTTTGGGACCAGATGCGGTAGTTACGGTGCATGCCTTTATTTCCTTGTTCGTGTACGATAACATATACCATCGCTTACCCGAACTTGAAACAACTCAAATCGGTTATATTTGGTCTTACGACTTATTCTTGCACTATTAAATGTAGCTACGGCTTGCAGGTCTCTGTTAATAACATACAATTTTTTTTTTAAAAACCTATAAATTAAGATAGTTTCAAAAAGAAAGAAATTCTAAAACAACATCTGTTCAGCCACAGCTGCCTACTGCAATAAAATAAAATGAGCTCGTAATACTAACAAAAATAAAAAGTTAAGTAAAATAATAAAAAGTTCTTACAGAGAACTGGGTTAACTTGTAGCAATCGAGTTTCTTATTCAATTTAGTAGAAAGTAGCAGAAAACATTATCATGTGACATAATTTTGAGCAACAAGAAGGATGCTTCAAAAACTCTACAGGTTATACTTAAAATGGAAGCAGTTCCTAGAGATAGTTTTAAAAATTCATAACAACGTGGGAGTGTGTGTGTGTGTGTGTGTGAGAGCCACACTTACGCTTCACTGCAGTGGCTTTTGTAGTCAACTCGAGCTATGTTTAGTGGTGCTTATTTAACTGTAACTAAGTTAAAATGAGACGCCAAGCCATGTTAGTAATTTTTGTTATGCTGATGTTGTTGTTGCTCTGTCGTAAATGTGCCAGCTACTGTTTTGGTGCTCTTGAAACAACAAGTGTTGCCATCGTTGTAGTAGTTTTTGTTCAATTAAATTGACTATAAATATTCAAAACGCATTCAAGTGTTAATTAGTTTTGTTCCATTCTTGTTTTTATGATGACGATGATCCTAGATGTGTTGTTGCTTCTGCTTACTGGTTAGTTACGTTTAATGTGTGGGTTGGCGTCATTTTGCAGATGTGTAACGCACACTTAGACACACGCTGACTAATTTAAATTATCTAAATAGCTCCTCGCTCTCATTTAAAAAGTTTCACATTAAATGTTAAATCAAATTTCATTGTTACTTTTTGTTGTTTTTATTTATCTCTCATTTCTTTTAATGACTTCTTGAAACTTGAGTACCATTAATTAGTGAATAAATTTCAATTTTGTTGACCTAAATGTAATTTATTACTTTATTAATAGACTACGAAGAAAATGAAGAAGAAGAAGAAGTAGCAGCTTGTATAAAATATTGAGTTCTATTTTTAGGTAGTTGTTTTTTTTTTGAGATCCTATTAAATGTGGGTCTGTTGACGCCGCACATCCACCCGCATGATTGTTGACACTTCGTCAATCATTTATTTCGACATAAGTCTCAATTTCAGTTTTATCTTGCTTTCTACGTTTTTGTATTCCTTGGAGTTGCCGTAATTTAATTATTAGCATTATAGATCTATTGCATTTTTATTTAATTATTCCCAAAATATAATTTTAAGTTTTAACATCATTGCAGCGACATTATTTTTGTCTTTTTAACCCTGGATGTTAAGGTGGGGCGATTTGAACATCTTAATGGGAGCTTCGCGTTTCTGATTCTTGGGATTGTACTGAGCAAAAATGTTCACTAGACCATACGTCTACGGTGAAAATCGAGCTTCCAGATTTTGACTTGCAGTTTTTTCTCAGACTTTTGTCACGTTTTTTTTTTGGCCTATAAGAACCAAACCATTGAGATTTTTGTCTTAGTATTGGATCGAAAATCTCAATGGTTTGGCTGTTATAGGCCAAAATATCCAAAAAAAAACGTGACAAAAGTCTGAGAAAAGACTGAAAGTCAAAATCTGGAAGCTCGATTTTCACCGTAGACGTATGGTCTTGTGGACTTTTTTGCTCAGTACAATCCCAAGAATCAGAAACGCGAAGCGCCCATTAACACTTTTTGCTTCCATACTAATCGCCCCACTCTACTGGATATGCTTCGTTAGTAGACTCGACTAACAATGATTATATTTAGTTTGTTTTCTTTGAATGAAGTCTCTTCTATTTTTTGTTTAAAACACAATTTAAAAAAAATAATCTACTTTTTTTTGTTTATTTATTAGAATACACAATATATCAAAAAAATCTCAACTTTACTTCATTTTAAAAAACATGGAAATCATTTGGCACTAAGTAGCAAAATTAAAGGTTCTTCAAATTTTTCTTTACAGCTCCTTTCTGCTCTAATTTTCTTTTATTTTGTGTCTTATTGCTGATTGTAATTATAAAAGGTTTTTATCGAGCTCATAATAAATTTTATTTAATGCTGCTTCCTAGCAGCAAACCAACCCTCTGTCTGTTTGTTCTTTCTTTAATGCATCATGCTGTATCTTTGCAAAAATGTCTGCATATTTGATTTCTGTTTTTGTTTTATTGCTTTTACTTTTTCTACACAATATGTGTCAAAAAGTACACATACATATGCGAAGCTTATTGTTTGTTAAAGTTGATTTATACGTTTGGTACTTTATCAAAATTCGAAACCGTTCTTCGAATTTAAATCGACAGCGTGTTCTTACAGCTATTTTTTTTTTTACCAACTTTCTGATGCAACACCCAACCAGCACACTGTGGAGCAAAGCCCTTTTGTTACGTACACTCCTGAAAAGAACATCTTTCGGATTGTTTTTGGAGTACTTCAGTTTAGGGCTCTAAAATAACGCACATTTAGGAGTGTTTTGTGAAAAGCCTCCTGAATATGAGTTTTTATGTGTGCTGCTTTCTGTATTAACAAAAAAACGAGCTCCTAAAAACATCCCAATTGAGAGCATTTGCGGAGTAGAAATTTTTTAAAAAAATCATGCTTTTAAATATTGTTCATCCACTTTAAATTATAAATATTTTATTCCGTTCGGTGGTCGTATTTAAATAATGTGTTTTTTAAATATGCGTACAACTTAATATTTCAGCAAAGGAACAGCGGTCAATTTCAGGGAGCCTTTTTTTCTGATCTGTTTTCAGCAATAAAGTTCCAAAATAGCAGTTTAAAAATTGAACTTTATTCAAATACGTTAAGAGTGACCAGCTTCAAAGGAAATGTTTCTATTTTTTCCACTTTTAAGAGTCTTTTATGAAACCTTAAAATTCCAAATAAATGAAAAAAGTCCTGTTAAGATTCTTATTGATACTCATAAAGAGTGACCAAATTCAAAGGAAAACAATCTCATTTTCAGCACTTTTATGATTATTTAATGAAGAAGGGCAAAAATGGGAATCATAAAAGAGTATTTTAAGATTCATATTGATGCTTTTTTGAAGTTGGAAATACCGTTTCATAACTTTATTTCTTAGTTATTAAATTTAAAATTCCTTGCGATCTTAAAAATCGAAGGATCTGTTCTTGAGTTGTGATCAGAAATATACGTGCGTATTTTCAAAAATCAACTTTTAAAAAAATTTATCCACAGAATTTTTATTTTTTTTTTTATTATTGAAGTAAGAGGACTAACATCGGAAAATTATAGTGGCTACCGGAAAACATTTGGGTTGGGACCAAGTGTTATCTTTAAATCTAGCTGGTCAGATTTTCGATTCTTAATAAAATTGTATTCTTGTGTTGATTTTATATGATTTAAATACAAATTCTAAATGTTTGATTGTTTAAATCATACTTGATTAAAGTATTCTTAATTTTTTTTTTGAAAGAGTATTTTTTACAAAAACCGAGTTTTTGAAATCAAAACATAATCTTACATTTCAACAAAATTTGAGTTATTTAAATGGTTAGTTTTAAATATTTTTTTTTTACGTTGACTTTATATGATTTAAATACAAATTCTAAATGTTTGATAGCTTAAATCATACTTGATTTTAAATACAAATTCTAGTTGTTTGATAGTTTAAAATCGTTTATTGAGCTTAAGGTCAAAGTTAGAACAATTAATTGTTCTAACGAATTTTTCCAAAGAAACAACAACAACAACAAAGTTTTTTTCAATATGAAAGGAAAAAAATCACTAGCATTTGATTTTATTGTACAATTTCTGCGCTGCTAAACGCGTCATCAGAAATCTTTGTGACACTTCTTTAGAAAACACTTTAATATTTTTTTTTACTTTTTGTAAATTTTTTATCAACCTCTTTAGCTGGATTTTATTTTTATCTCTTATTTTTTTTTTTTAATTTTTGTGTTGAAAAAATCCATTTTTACTTAATACAATGAAAAAGGATCAACAGCACAAAAAATTTTTAAGATAAAAGATTCTTATAATTAAACAAAGTACATGTATAAATTTTTCACAAATTTTTCAGCATGTTTAATTTTTTGTTCTTTTTCTGGAAAACCTAAAATGCTTCCTTTTTGTTTGGAAAATAATTAAATATCTAAGGACTCTGCAAACTTGCGTACTTAATTTGTACAAATTTGCTAGTAACTCCTTAGCTAATTCTTAGCATTTATGTTCTGCAATTCTGTTTATAGATTTTGTTGTAAAGTTAACCTTTTTGGAGTAAAAAAAATCATTAAAAAAAGCTTTGTTTTCAGTAAAATCTAGGGTGCGTAAAAAATCGCTGCCACTCGTGAGCCCGAGCAATTTTTCAAATTTTTTGTTCACGTGCTAGTCATTTTTTAATTTGTGCAGCTTTTGCTCTCTAGCCGGAGCTAGAGATTTTTTTACAAAACTTTCGCTTCCGAGCCGGATCCGGACTACATTTTCTAAACCGCTCCCGCTCGCGAACTCGAATCTTCATGTCACTTTTGCTCGTCTGCTTCGTTATTCTCAATTTATTTGGACTCAAATCGAGCCGGACTCGAAGGACCAATGAATAAATTGAGGATAAGGACGCAGAGTTTTGATTGTTTGTTTAGCTGTTGACAATTAATTAACGTTTCAAAAAAAATTATGTTTCAATTGATATTGAGAAGTAAGAAAAAAATTTTTTCAACAGAGCTTATATCGCTACCGAATTAACCTCCAAAGGAGTAAAGTATATGAGCTGTTTCTATTACTAATGCTACCAACATGTCTTTCAAACATATCCACCTTCTTTTCAGCTTTTTGGGAATCCCCCAATAACAAAATTTCTCAAAATTATTTTTAGATTTAAGTCCCTTCAATTACCTTTCCAACGGTAGCTCAAAATTAAAATTTGGTGAAGAAACTCCTTTGTTAATAAAAAAAAATTTGGGCTTAGATCTTGAAATGATCATATCTCATTAGCCTATTAAGTCCCCACCTTAATTTTTATATTGCTGAAAAGGTTATTTTACCAGCTTAAGGAACACAATTATTTAAAACTTTTAAGTGATGTTCTTCGAACTCCTACTTTGAAATAAATTACCTTACCAAAAGAAATGGAACCTCCAACAACCAAAATTTTCAAAAAATATTTTTAGAGTAAAGTCTGTTTAACCTTATCAACGATAGTTCAGATTTAACATTCGGCTTAGAAATGTTTGAGATATGAGTTTTCGTAAAAGTCTAGTTTCGACGTTTTTGTCAATTTTGTGCACCCTGTAACTCCGTTTAAAATCACGTCAAACTTTGTTCCTCCAAATTAAGTCTTTAATTTCGGCCAGTGATGCTTCATGCAAATACAAATAAGCCAAATCGGAGATGGTCATTTTGTAATTTTTTATTTTACGGTGCGTTTAAAATGGAATTTCTGTAATCTGTTATTTTTCTTAATCAACAATTTTTCATACAAAAATACGCTATACTGAGAAAACCTATAGTTTTCGAGATTTCGAAATAATTTTGATATCAAAATATTTGTAAGAAATTTCACAATCACAATATGGGCGTTTCCAGAAAAAAGTATACCGTGACCAAAAAATTAAAACTTATTAAAAAGTTATTATTTTATTATATCACATAAGAGAAACATTTTAATTTTATTAGTTTCAGCAATTTCTCCATACATTCATTAACCATGATGATCAAATCGTCTGCACTGTTTCACAAATGTGGTTTTTCTTTTTCGTAAATGTTTCGTAAGCTTTTTTGTTTTAGTAAAAATGAAAGGCATTGGCTAGAGATAATGAAAAAATGTTTGAGGCAAGGATACATTTTGTACTTTCCAATATCAAATAGTTTTTTTTATTTAAAGTTAAAGCTTAGTTTGCATTTTTTCCCACCTGGCTGAACTAAGATATTGTAAAGTCTTATACACGGTTAAAAATTTTGGACTACTTTTTAATCCAAACTTTGGTTTAACGGAATTTTTAATCCAAAAAGTACTATTTTGTAATTCAAACATTAGTTTAATTTAATTTGTCGGCCTTTGTAGTCTAGTGGAAAGTGCGCTAGACTATCAACTCAGAGGTCCCTGGTTCAAATCCGGGCTCGGGCATTATTCTTTTCACTTTCTTTGTTCTTTCTTACATTTAAGAATTATGGAAAACTAAAAATCCACAGCTAAATTGTGGGAAATGTGGAATTAAAGGACAGAAACATCTAAGGGCTGGAAATGCTTGCCGGGTCAGGTCAAAGACCAAACCTTGTTTGTATAAGGCACATGCCTTGGTTCTTTGATTTTTTTTTTTTTAATGAAAAAATATAAAAAAAGCTGGGTCTCAAAACCACGTTCCTGAAACGAACTTGGTTGCATTCGTAATGATACAAAATAAGCGAAACTATGTTGTGGACGAGTAGATAAGGTATTTTGCCAGCTCATGAGAGGACGTGTGTTCAAATCACGAACTGGTTGGAATTTTTTTTTATTATACTTTAATGTAGCTAGGCTTAGCTAGGCTAAAGCTTACTTGCATTCTTTATGATGCAAAATAAACGTAACTTTCTTAACAACTGAGATGGACGAGTGGATACGGCGTTAGACCAGCAAATCAGAGGACTTGTGTTCAAATCATGAGCTGGTCAGAAAATTTGTTTATTTTAAGTTGATATTTATATTGCTTTTTTTATTTTGTGCGGATTGAAAACTAATCTTTTTTGGATTGAAAAATTTTAAACTTATCCTTGGATTAAAAAGTAATATTTTTTTTGGTGTTGTCCTATATGTAATCCAAATAAATTTAAAATTAAGTCTAAAATTTTTAACCGTGTAACAAAAGCTAAAGTGAAATACCTTGTATATTGTGAATAAAACGGTTGCGTCAACTTATTACTAATTAACTTTCAACACGTCTGTCTTTTCACAAGAAAATTGTAGACCCATAAGGATTTTGTTTTTTGTTTTAACTCTGTTTTATTGTCATACTTATAATTGAAAAAACATGCCTTTGATGTTATTACTACTACACTATCTTCATAAACTACCACCTTGTTTCTTATGAACCCTTAAAAAGCTACCACCAACTGACTAAATGAACTTGCTATTAAATTTGTTATATTCTACTACAGGGTAGCGCCCATCTGGCAACACTGTAACTTTCCGCAGTGATGCCAAATAGACTAATGACATACCGCGTTTGAAGCGTCATTCCAAGCAAATGTTTACAATGGAACAGTACACGCCACGCGAACGCTCTAAAATTGTTAAAATTTACAACTGGTAATACTCTTGGTAACCCAAAGAGGCCAAATAAAAAGCGACCAAGGCGATCGGATGAGAATATTGCAGCCGTACGAGCCAGTATTGAGCAGTCACCAACAACATCCCAAAATCGCCGTTCTCAGCAGCTCGGCATTCCCCGATCCACTTTACAACGCATTTTACGTGTTGATTTGAATTTGTTTCCGTACAAAATTCAATTGGTAAACAAATTGTTGCCTACCGATAAGCCACGTCGATTGGAATGGGCCCAAAGAGTCATCGAAATGGCTGAAGAAGACGAGCAATTTTGGCATAAAATTATCATGAGCGATGAAGCTCATTTTCGGTTGAACGGAACGGTAAACAAACAAAATTGCCGTATTTATGCCACTGAAAATCCACAAGAGATTCAAGAGGTACCTCTTCACGATGCAAAAGTCACTGTTTGGTGCGGCGTTTGTGCTAAAATGCTCATTGGGCCGTTCTTTTTCGAAGATGATAATGGTCACAGAGTTACTGTCAATCAGGAGCGTTATCGCGACATTATAAACAATTTTTTCATGCCAATCGTTCGTCGAAAGCGTATCAGGCACTACTGGTTTCAACAAGACGGCGCGCCACCACACACAAGCCGCACTACAATCGATTTTTTGAAGCAATTGTTCCCTGGCCGTTTGATGTCAAAAAATGGTGATTTCGATTGGCCGCCAAGATCACCAGATTTAACGCATCCAGACTTCTTTTTGTGGGGTTATTTGAAATCAAAGGTTTACGTCAACAAGCCAAAGACCCTAGAAGAGCTGAAAATCAACATCCGTCAAGAAATAACCGCCATTCCCATCGAAATGTTGAAGAAAACCATGGAAAATGCTGCAAAACGAGCACTATATGTCGTAGAGGCCAATGGCGACCATTTACGAGATATCATATTCAAGAAATAATGTAAGCAAATCTACTTGAACCCAATTAAATGATATTCATGACATGATGATTTATTTAAAAATAAAATGGATAAAAATGCGCTTCGAATATGGGCAACCCTGTACTGTAATTTTTTAATTTAACGAACCAGGGCCACACTCTTACCACACTTAATTTATTAAAAATGAAAACCACAAAAAAGTTTCACTCAAATTCATTAGCAAACACTTCTTCTTTCGATTATTTATCGCGGTTCGATGTGCCACTTAATTACCGTTTTATTTGCTTGTTTTTTTTTTTCTTTATTTGACTCAAATGCCAATAATTATTTATTATTTCAAATAAGTTTCTGGCGCTTTAATTGCCTTCACAGTTTCATATTTCATGCATGTTCGTGCTAAAAGAGATTAAATCGTAATAAATGTGAAGTGCATGAAAATTCGTCACCCAGTTCGAATTAAAAGAAAACAAACTCAAGGTAACTAAAACACAAACAGAAAACTAACAAAATCATGCAACCATTGAATAAGTTTTACGTTCGAATCATGTGAAGACGACATAAATAAATAAAAAAAAAATAAAAGAATTGCAAATATATTCAACATAAAACGGAAGCCTCGACATAAAAAGGATACATAAAAACGCACATTTATGAATTACGCACACTCAGCAAAAAAAAAGGTTTATATCTAATGTAATGTATCTACTTTGCAAAAGCTGTATGAATATAAAGTGTTTCAGTCTTAGAAGAGAATATTATTTTTCATGGGTGTATTGTGTGCTTAGTCTTAGCTTTTCTAAGTTGAATAGATACTTAAATATACCTCACTTGTTAATATCACTATAAATTGGTCGGCATTTTCAAAAAGCTTGCCAAATTTGTAAGTGTCTTACCGCCTTATTGTATCTCGAAAATGTTGTCAAAATAACAAGCAGCAAGACACGAGAAGCAATAGATTTTTGTATAGTAGAAAGTATTGCTTCTCGTGTCTTGCTTGTGTTAGTGTGTTTTTCGTGATACATAATAAAGCGATTTAAACAACAAGGTTGACTTTGTCCAGTTGCTTATACTTTCTGGAGTTTCCTTCTACTTCTCTTTCCCTCTTCTCTTCTTACCCTATCTTCTTTTTCCCCTTCATATTTTTATTAATGGTGTTGCTTTCAACAAGGTGTTCTACAATAAGTCAGATTTTTGTCTATAAGAGTCGGTGTGTCCATGTGTGTGTGTCTCTATGTGTATGAGTGTGCATGCATTGGGGACAAGCAACCCTTGCATAGTGTTAACTTGTATGCGTGCGTGTGCTGCCAACCACTAATCGATAACACGTGACTCGTATTTAAGTTGAACGACTGTCTGACAGGAAGGCAGAAATTTAGTTCCTTCGCGACCAAATAACCAACATTGTTTTCATTTTACCTTTCAGAAATACTTGAATGAATATATTCTGCATTAGTCTAAAAAACTCGTGCTAGTTACCCAGTTGGAAAAAGAGCCCTGCTGTATGTCTGCTAGACATGGGTAACGCAGCAAAAAATGATGCGTTGATACACCAACCCAAGCGGAATTTACTGTATCAGCGTATTGAGTTAACGCAATTGCGTCATAACGTAGTTTGGCATGCTATGATATCTGTATTAAAGCTTAGTCAAAGAGATAAACAAGAGTCGTCAGTTCTGTAAACTATGTTTTGTGCAGCCAATTTCAATACACGAGGATAAGTAAAATATGGATGTAAAGAAAGGCGATAAAATTGAAATTTGTCGCCTGATAGCCGATACACATTGGCTGCGACTAGCGACGGACGCCAATTGTCAAAAAATAGAACGCATGTTTTCTTATGAAGATGTATTTTTTGACGACGGCACGACACGTTTATGTTTTGTATGAAATACTGATTGTCGCTGTTGCGTTCATTATAATCAAGTCGTCGAGAATACTGCGACATTTCTCTCTGACTTCAAGTTTTCGTTTTGTCGGTGGACGACTGTTGCAGTCAATGTGTATCGGCTATGACTTTGCTCTGCTCTGCTTATCCTCGTGTATTGAAATTGGATGCACAAAACGTAGTTTGCTGAACTGACGACTCTTGTTTATCTCTTTGCCTAAGCGTAACTTTTCAACTGTATTTCGTTCAAGGTTAATGCTAGCAATCAAACAGATATACATAAACATTTCTGATACGCAAGACAAGCTGGAAGTTGGATATTAGTTTGATTCCAATTTGAGCATGAAGCAAATGTATTGCTGCGATTTTGTGTTGCTGAGGTTTTGCGTTACTGCGTTATTTTATAACTATTAACGCAATATTCTGCTTTAACGTAAAAACAAAAAGTATCGCTGCTAAACATTAAGGAAGAAGATATGCTCAGCCCAGTTTAAACCAAAAAAAGGAAATAAAATTAAAATCGAATTAATTTCTCATATTTTTATTGAAATCATATTCAGAAAAATTAAATTGGTGAATAAAATTCATTCCATAAAATAACATAAAAATGTGTACTTTGAATTTAAGAAGTAATTAAATAGCATAAAGTAAAAATTAATAAACACAAATACTTAAGATACGTTATTTAGGTTATAGTTAAAAAAAACACTTGAGATATTTTCGAGGTATCAAGTCTTTCTCTTTTTACGTTGACTATTTGTCCCGCATGGAAAAAAATTCGTTCACATGGCACGGACGTTGCCATCATGCAGAGCCTGGTTTTGGCAATTTGGTACAGCCTTGGATAAATAAACTTCCGTTGGTGCCACCAATAAAGTGCATCTTGATGCTTTCCATTTTTATCAATTCTTGCTAACATTGGTTCAGCAAGATATTTATCAACTTCACTTATAGCAGAAGCAACTACATTATTAGAACTCGTGTGTTGCTGAACTTCGAAATCAAAATCATTCCAGAGCATTTGCAATTTCTCACTCTCTTTGAAAATGGCTGAGGTGTCTTGGGACAAATTTTCATTTTGATCGCATGGCTCTATATTTATATTTGCCACATTAGTGTACAGTTTATCAATTGCGTTTTTACATTTTCTGTCCTCGATGAATCCCAACTTTTTGAATCTAGGATCCAAAAGTGTTGCTTCAGATATAAGCTCGTTATCTTCGATGTTGCCAAATCTAAAATTAAGATCAGTTTTTAATTTTTCAATTAAATTTTGTACTTCAGGCAATAAGTTTTGGAAATCTGTTTGATAATTAGTTAAATGCTTATTTAATTTTTTATAATATAAAATTATATTTGAAGCACTTGTGTAACAGCAGTTGTTATTATATCAAACATTTCAAGTACTTTTATTGATTGTTCTGCTGTTAACCATTCATCGCTACTTAAAACATCAACATCACCCGTATCGAAGGAAGACAAGTTTACGATCGCCAGAGTTGATACTAAGGCATTCTTTACATTTAAAACGCGCCGTATCATATCGTAGGTCGAATTCCAACGGGTTGGTATATAATTTTTTAGCTTTAATACTGGGAGCTCCATTCTCTCTTGTGTGGCTTTAAGCTGAGAATATGCATGACTACTTTTGTCAAAGAATCGAACAATTTTTTTTATTTTATTTCCAACCACTTGTATTTGCTTAAGTGCAGATTGTGTTATTAGATTTAAAGAGTGCGCAAAGCAATCCCAATGTTTCCAATTACTTATTCGAATTGCTGGCTTCATGTTTGATGCATTATCGGTTACAACTACCATAATTTTATTTTCTATTTTCCATTCTAATAAGGTATTTTCCAATTTTTTTGCAATGTTTTTAGCAGTATGTCTCTCGGTGTATGATTGACATTCGAGAAGATCAGAAGCTAAAAACATTTTGCTTTCATTATCAACACTATAGTGTGCTGTTACACTGTAAAAACTGTCATTGTGTCTGGAAGTCCATCCATCCATAGTCAGACAAATTGCGAAAGCTCTTTCAAGTCTAGTTTTAACAATTTCAATATATTCGGTGTATAAAGTTGGGATCATGGAATTCGAAACCGTTTTTCTTGTTTGGCAATTTATAATTCGGATTTAACGTGTAAACAAATTTTTTGAATTCGAGATCTTCGACTATACTAAATGGATGATATTCTTTTGTTATCATTAAAATTAACTGTCGGTCTAATTATTTTTGTTTATTTAGTGCAACTGGCTTATTGAGATATTCAGTGATAGAACGGTGGCCTTGTGATCGACCAATAGCAGTTGCACTTAGATTGTTTTGCTGATTTCCATCACTTATGGTTAATGAATTATTTTGTGGTTGCTTGGATAGGTGATGACCTCGGGCGTTCTTGCCTGACAATTTGTTGGCATGGGTGCTTCTTATTTAAGTGACGAATAAGACCACATGTGGATTTATTACAAACTGATAGCATTTGCCCACAGTATAAGCACTTAACTTTTTTTCTCTATTCACCTCACTAAAATGGAGCCATACTTCGCTCTTTTGCTTCGATGCCATCTAAAAAGTTGTTCAATGAAATATATGTTATTTAAGACCTTCACAAAACTACTGCAAATTTATTACCTTGAGAGCAAAAAGACAACAAGTCTTCAAAAATTATACAATGTGTTAATGAAAATAAAGAAATTCGGTAATGTTCTGCACTAAAATGTTCTGATAAAATATACAGTTGCATCATATTTTATTCAAATGCCAAACAAAACTAAAACATTTCAACAAAGTTTGCTTGTACTTTCGAAATCGAACAAGTTCAACATATTGTCATATGGACAAAACTATTCTTTGAATGGCGAAGCATTATAACAATCAAACGCACTCCAATCACTTACGCTTACCAGCATCTTCCCCGCAACTCCCTTTCTATAAGCAAACAATGTTCGCTTCGAACATTTTATCGTTATGTTTGAGGCGCCGTGCAACTTGTGCAAGCGTATCATTTGTAGCGTAGATAGCGTAGTTATCTACGCTATTGCGTTACTTTTTTAAAAACAAGTGAATCAGCGCAGTAACGCATTTAAGAGCTTCAACGCAATAGCGCAACACAGCGCAGCGTTACCCATGTCTAATGTCTGCCGGCAACAATCTGCGGAAGGTCAGGAGACATGCTCGCCTCCATACCCGCTTGTATTGGGGGTTGGAATTAATTTTAAAGGTTTTTTTTCGGTTTTTGAACATTTATTTAGAAACAACGGTTGACAACAACAATTTGACAGCCAATGTATATTATTCAAAGTATTGTCCATCGTTAGCTACAACATTTTCCCATCTTTCTGGCAGCATATGGATTCCGCGCCGGAAGAACGATTCGTCTTTTGAGGCAATCCACGAATCGACCCATTTTTTGGTATCCTCGTAAGAAGTGAAGCGCTGCTCAGCCAAGCCATGCGTCATCGATCTGAATAGGTGGTAGTCGGAAGGGGCTATGTCTGGGCTATAAGGCGGGTGGGGTAGTACATCCCAATTCAGCGCCTCCAACGTTTCCTTGACCGTTCTTGCAACATGTGGCCGTGCGTTGTCATGTTGAAAAACCACTTTGTCGTGTCTTTTGGCATATTCCGGCCGTTTAACCTTTAATGCTCGGCTCAATTGCATCAATTGTTGTTGGTAGCGTTCCCCAGTGATGGTTTCGTTAGGTTTTAGCAGCTCATAGTACACGACACCCTTCTGATCCCACCAAATACACAGCATAAGCTTGGCGCCATGAATATTCGGCTTGGCCCTCGATGTTGATGCATGGCCGGGTGGTCCCCACGATTTTTTTCGCTTAGGATTATCGTAATGGATCCACTTTTCATCGCCAGTGACAATACGATGCAAAAAACTCTTCCTTTTATGCCGTTGAAGCAGTTGTTCGCACATGCAAAATCGCCGTTCAACGTCTCTCAGCTTCAATTGGTACGGCACCCAATTTCCTTGCTTTTGAATCATTCCCATGGCCTTCAAGCGTTTGCCGACCGTTGGTAAGTCGACTCCCAATGATTCTGACAATTCTTGAAGGGTTTGACACGGGTCTTCATCGAGCAAAGCCTCCAATTCCTCATCTTCAAACTTTTTCGGCTGGCCCGGACGCTCTTTGTCTTCCGTATCAAAATCACCACTTTTAAACCGACGGAACCAGTACTCACAAGTAGAAATCGATGGAGCATAGTCCCCGTAAGCCTCAGTAAGCGTGCGTTGTGCTTCAACCGCTTTTTTCTTCAAATGGAAGCACAAAAGTAAACCTTCCCGCAAATTGCGTTTTGTTGGAACGAAAGTCGACATGTTCACAGAGAAAAAAATATATGTTGTTTATACTTCAGTGGAATGACACATAATAAAAAAAGAAGCTTAGAGAATGTGCTTTGAAATGAATATAGTCACAGGTGTGCCCGATGCGATCTATTGATAGTTACGCCATCTCTTAGAAAACCTTTAAACTAATTCCAACCCCCAATATCTTTTTTCTATATGCATGTCCTAGGCCGACAAATCTGCCAAATGAACTACCGTAGCAACAATACTGCATGCATCTCAAGGTGTTAATTTTGCATACCATGAGATGCATGCTGCATTGCTGCTACGGCAGTTCATTTGACAGCCATGCCGTCCTAGGACATGCCTATAGAAAAAAGATATAAGCGGGTATGGAGGAGAGCATGTTTGCTGAACTTCCAACCTATGTTGCCGGCAATTGAAAAATTACCATTATCCGGAGACTTGAACACCTCGGCCGCGTGAGTGTAAGTGCATCAGCTTATCCATTCGAACATTGCAGCTGTTAACTAACCATCACTTCATTTGTTTCATTAAGAATAAACGTACGAGCATAGAGTAAGAAAATAAGCGCGTTCGCTTTTTTATTATAAGCAATTTATGCAAAAAAAAAAACAGAACTAAAAAAAAACAGAAAAAACTAAAAAAACCGAAACAAAACTAAAAGCCATTAAGAAAAAAAAATCAATTATGTCTCTGCTGGGACTTGAACTCACTGCTCAAGATTCCAAAAAATAAAAATAAAAACTAAAGCCCCAGCCAACTGAGCTATTTGCACTGCTGCGATGTTGTTGAAACATCAACATTGTTGCTATTAAAAGTGCTTTGGCGAAAACACAAAGTGTCGGCGAATTACAACAATCATGAAAATATTGAATTGTTGTCCGTTAAAATTAACCGGAATTTTGCATAAGCAAACATGATGCACCTCACTTAGAAGTAAAAAGGATGTTTTTAAAATTTCAAAAATATATTTAAAAATTTAGCATTAAAGTTATAACCTGTCACATTTCTTCCATTGGCAGGCATGCTTTGTTTTTCATCTGGGTAGGAACAGCTCGACGAGCAGCACAGAATTTTCAATGTTCAAATTGGCTTTAATATGTTTTTTTTTTTTAAATTATGAGCTTTGCAGATTTATTTTTTTAGCCTTTGTTCAGCATTATGATTTGTTGGTCTTGATTCTGGCTTTTTGGGCGCAAAGCAAAGTGAGCATATTTTCTTGTAAACATTTTCTCTTTCTACCCTATTGGCTTGATGATTCAAGGACTTGTCTCTTTTAGTTTTTGGCTTTTTTTTTCTGTTCATCTGAATATTAATTATTCTTTTGTTAAACTTTATTTTTGTTCTCCGCATTTTAATAACATATTTCCCTCTGACATCCTTTTAGTTAAATGTGTTTTGTTTTGTTCGTAATAATTTATTTCTTTTGTTTTTCTTACTTTCCCAAAGTGCCGTATTTTTTCTTTTGCTTTGATTATAACGCTATTTAAGTCAAGGTCGTGCAAAAAACTTTATGCTTAATGGACATGATTTTTCGAAAAACTTGGGGATTATCTAGATGATTTTGTATGTTCCTTTGTGATTAAAAATACTTATTCTTAAACATTTGTCTTCAAGGACCACAGATTAATGAATGAATTAGTTTTTAATGATCTTATTTACAAATAAAAATTAAATAAAAATTAAAAACTATGAGAAGATAACGAAAAAGATAAGAGAAGAGATAAAAATTAAAAAAAATTAACTTGTTAATTAAAAAAAAAAAATTGAAAATTAAATAAATTGCAATGTATCCATTTCATTATCTATCCAAAATCTTTAAAATTTCGTTGAAGCTTCGCATCAGCCGAATTTTTTTTTTTTAATATGTTCTTGTACTTTTATGTTTATGTTCAATTAAATAATTTTATTTATAAATAACATCATGTGCATAGTAAATTAAAATCTCATGTTAGATTCGTACAGATTTGATGAGTAGATACCAACGTGTTAAAGAACACGATACAATATAAGAATCATTTACATACATTGATAATATCATGTCTGCATTACAAAATACTTTATTGATAGATGTCAGGCCCGTAGCTAGGATTTTAAATTGGGGGGGGGGGGTTGTGGATTAAAACCATGTATGAAAGTGGATACAATTTTTGTAAATAAGATTAGAAGAATTATATCCAAAAAAACCGACAAAATGATTTCGTCATTGTTCGAAAATAAGGAAAGAATAAAATGATTAAAGGTTGAAAAAAATAAATTTCCTAAATGTTCAACAATGGATTCTTAAACCTTCTCGACTAGAAAACTACATTAAAAAAACATTAGAATTGTTGTGAACCTTTTCACTTCAAGACTCACTCCACTGCAAAGTCATTAAAGTTCGCCATATTTTTTTAAAATTTTTGTAATCAAGGAAACACAATTTATGTGAAATATACATACGTGGATTTATTAAGCATATATTATGTCATGTAAAAGAAATGTCGTCTTCTTTTGTTTTTTTTAAATGGCGGAGGTAGAGCGTGATTATTATAGAGAGTTTAAGCTAGAATTGTCCTAGGCTGGCAGTACAACTGCAGTAGTTCTTGTGATAGAACAAAAAAGAAAAGTGTTTTTTAATTATAGAAGGTAAATCTAAAGAAATACATAGCAGATTGAAGAAATATTTTATATAAAGAATTTGTAAGGCGTTTCAAGTCAAAGTTGATGTTTTTTAATAAAACAACAATCGAAATGACATCATAACTCAAAAAATTTTTAGATATCAACAAAAGTCTACGCAATTCTCTAGATAAAATAACTTTAAATAAGTATGTGGCGGCCGTAGCCTAGTGGGTAGAGTGCGTGGCCCCTAAGCTAAAGAACCGCGATAGCCCGGGTTCAATTCCAGCTTAGACAGAAAGTTTTTTCAATTGAAATAATTTTTCTGTTCGGTCGTCACCTCTCTGCAGACAATGGCAAACCTCAGAGAGTAAAAAATTGCCATGTATAGCTTCTTGAGAACATAAGCCGTTCGGAGTCGGCATAAAACACGTAGGTCCAGTTCTCGGTCATTTGTGATCAACCATTTAATAACACGCACAACACAATTGATCAATAGAAGCTAGGTCAAAGTCCTGCCAAGGGCTGAAATGGCCAGTTTATTTTTTTTTATTTTTAAGTATGTGAAATTTCCAGTCGATCGGATAAAAACTGAGTTTGCTGCCAGCCGATTTTAATAATACATTTTCAAGAAAAACGCATTGAAAGCCAAGAATAAATAAATAAAGCTGTAAATAAGCGTTAAAACATGCTTCGTGCATTCGTGTTATAACTCCGAAAAGAATAATTTTTTTTACTGAAACCACTTCCATTTTATTTTTAAAACTCAAAACTAGCTATTTTGTAAGCATAATAATGAAGAAGAAAAGAAGAGTCTGGAATTGTGTCTTCTTGAACATTAATGGGCTAAAGACAAAAATGCCACAAAAGGTATATGATATATATTTTGTGCAATTTAGTCAGTTATTAATTTTGGTAAATTAATTTTTTTTAAATTTACTTTATTAAGTACTCTGTATTAAAAAATTAAATTAAAAAAATGTCCACACAATTTTCTACAATAAATAAAATAGTTTGATTTTTCCAAACCCTAGCATAAATTAGATTCGAGATTATCAGAAAAGCTTGGCTTTGCTTAATCTATTTTTTTAATTCTGTATTATTCTTAATTCTGTATGTATATAGTTTTTTGCTTTAATAATATTATTATTATTTTTATTGTTGGAATTTGCACTGCGACCTTAAGATCTCTTGTGCCCCTTCGTGGAACTAAAGAACCTCTTTTAGTCTATTCTCTGAGATAAATGCCAGTATATGCCTATATCTCTTTATTGCAATGAGTTATTTGGTTTAATGCGGTACCTTAGATATTTCTGTCGAGTTTGAACAAGTGTGGGACACTGTCCTAGAATGTGCATCGCAGATGCTTTGTCTTCCATTCAAAACCTACGTGCGTTATCATCTAGAATTCCCAGTTTTGTGAGGTAACAGTTCAACCTACAGTGTAATCAAACCTGTGAGGATTCTTAGATAATTTTTTGTTAGTTTCATGCATTCCTAAAATATCTTTAGGTCATATGTTCCTAAAAGTAGTGTAGAGTGCACTAACCCTGACAGATTTCCCCAGTATGTTCCTCTGTGTTTTACATCATATTTTTTTATTGAAAGAGAGAGAGAATTGCTTTATCCATTCCACAGAAAGGTTCCGGACCAACAAGCGGAGTTGATACTCCTTTCTTTGCCAGTTCGTCAGCAATTTCGTTTCCTTCTATTTCTTTATGTCCCGGAACCCACAATGTCTAGACTCGGTTTTGCTGCCCAAACATATTATGTTTAACAAGACCTTTCACCACCAGTTTTGAGGTTACCTGATGAGATTTCGTGCCTTGATAGCCTCTTGATTATCGGAGAGGATAGCTAAGTTTTGGTTCCGGTATTTACGTTTGAGGGCAAAGTATACGCACCTATATTTCTGCTTGGAATATACTGATGGGCAAGAACCATTATGCTCGAAGAATTTTATCTCTGGCCCGTAGATCCCTAGAGCTAGAGTAGACTAGAGAGCCGTCAGTATACCATGTTATCATGTACTGGCTTCTCTAATAAGTTTCGGATAGACCATAGATGAGCCGCTTGCGGCCCGTTGAACATTTTTATGCGGCCCGCCAAGCATTTTTAAAATCATATAATTAAACGGCAATCAAGAACTTTGTGGTACCATTTAAGCGAGCATTTTACACTAAAGCTGTAGAAAAATATATGCCATTTGATAGATACATACATTTCATACATATGTACATAAACATTAGTTTATCAAGATTCACAATTGGAAGGAGAATCGAAGACTTGTCCGAGAACATAGCAACAACGCTTCGTGAACGCATTGCAAACTTCGAATACTGTTCTTTGGCACTTGATGAGAGTTGCGATATTAGCGATACAGCACAACTGGCTATATTTTTACGTGGTATTGACACCAAATTTAATATTACCGAAGAATTGTGTTCACTGGTTCCAATGCAAGGGACTACAACCGGAAAAGACCTGTACGATGAACTTAAGTCTGTATTGGAAAAATTTTCTATTTTATTTGAAAAGATTATTGGTATATCGACAGATGGAGCACGAGCAATGTCAAGCATGGAGGTAGGAGTATCGGGAAGGCTATTTCAAGACATTAAGAAGCTCACAGGAAGGGAAATATTCGTTAACCACTGCATAATTCACCAGGAAAATTTGTGTGCGAAAAGATTAAGTTTGCCAAATGTCACTGTACCAATAATTAAACTAATCAATTTTATAAAGTCGCGCGCGTTAAATCATCGTGAATTTAAAGAATTCCTGAAAGATTTAGAAACTGAATATGGTGACGTGGTTTATCATACCGAAGAACGTTGGCTTAGTAGAGGTGCAATGCTAAAAAGAGTATACAACTTAAAAAGCGAAATACAATTGTTCTTGGATATGAACGGATATGACTTTCCTCATTTTGGAAATAAAGAATGGATGTGCGATTTTGGGTTTCTTATCGACATGACTCAGCATCTTAATGATCTTAATGTAGAACTTCAAGGCAAAGGACAGTTTATTCACACTTTGTATGATAAAATTCAGGGCTTTGAGCGGAAATTAAAATTGTGGAAACAGCATCTTTTGCAGAATAATGTGTCTCACTTTTCACATTTAGAAAAAGAAAACGTTACTTTTTCTCAAAAGTACGCACAATATATAGACACTTTAATCAACGAATTTCAATCACGATTCCAAATGTTCAAAGCTGAGAAGGCAATGGTTTCCATAAAAATGTTTTCCTCGCCATTTAATATCGATGTGGATACAGTTCCCGAAGACTTTCAAATGGAAGTGATTGACATGCAGAATAATACCGATTTAAAAAAATTTCTTTTTCTCACTAAACATCGAACTGTTTTATAAATCTTATGTGAGCTCTGAGAAGTTTCCGCTTTTGACGAAAAATGCAAAGCAAATGATGTCTCTGTTCGGAAGTACATATGTTTGCGAACAATTATTTTCAACCATGAAATTAATCAAAAATGACCACCGCTCAAGACTGAGTGATGCACGATTGGAAAGCTGCGTACGTGTAGCTACCTCATCAATTCCGGCTGATATTGATCAGCTTGTATAAAAAAAAAACAGTGCCAAATTTCTCATTAAAAATTTAAAATAAATTCGTTTTTCTGTTCTTGTGTATTTTTGTTTTGCATTAAAATTTGTGTATGAAATCGTTACTTTTTTTAAAATTTTATATTTTTTTATTCTAATAATAATTCTAATAATAAGTGTTACTTTGTGTGCGGCCCGCCAAAATAATTTAAAATTTAAATTAGCCCGTTGATAAAAAAGGTTGCTCACCCCTGGGATAGACCATTCCATTTCTTTTTACTACTTAGTTTAATTTGAAATCTTTTAATGATAATAAATTTTGTATGCTCGGTATTGTTATTTCAAGATAATGCCTCGATAGAATATCAAACTTCTTTTGAGTTACACAATCCCTTTGCCGCTACCTTCACTAGTAATTTTTAAAGTTCCTCTACACTATACGTTTGATACATATGACACGTCAAAAATGACAGTTGCTTTTTAGCTACAGATAGTGTGGAACATATGAAAATGCGGTTTTGAAATGTCGTTTGTATTTGCGTCTGTAAATTTTTGAATTAGAACCGTCTCTAATTTCGTATGTTTTTCCATCTGTACAAAATGACCGGTGTGAAGTTAGCCCAAAGTCTTCATCCCAAATTTTTTAACTCAGCCCAACTTTTGAATTCGCCGTAAAACTCGACCCAAACATTTTAATTCGCCGCAACGCATTTAAAGTGGCAAAAACTAGCTAAATAATTTTTTTTAAAAGAAAATAATTACGAAAATATGTAAAATAATGCAAAATTACAACCTATATAGTAAAATTTGGGCTGAAGTGCAAAAAATAAAGAATTTTGTATGACAGCCAGAATTTAAAATTTTTTTGAAACGAAAAAAAGTAAAGAAAGAGAAAAGGTTCCATTCTACATCTTTGTTCGAAAATGTATTTAAATGTGGTACATTGACTAGCACTATGCTCAAGTCCCGCTCTATCGTCCTTGGCACCTAAATTTGGGCTGAAGTGTCCAAAAATCATGATTTTTTTATGAAAGTAAGATCTCCACACCCCATAACTTGCCCCAAAACAAAAAGTTCCATCCTGGATTTGATATATATGATAGCTGATAACAAACTAATGCTTTTAGTCCTTAATCCCAAAATTGCTATCTATCGTCCTTCATACCGTAAAATGGTCTTGAAGTAAAAAAATTTGTTTAGAAAAAAAAAATTATTTTTTAAAACTACAAAAACTATAGAAGGCAAATAGGTTCCACTCTAAATTTTTGTTCAAAAAATGCATTTTTAATTGCTTATTTGAACGGCACTATGCTCAAGTACCGCTCTATCGTCCTTGCTATCTTTATTTGGGCTGAAGTGTAAAAAAATTGTGATTTTTTTATGAAAGTAAGAATTCCACACCCCACAACTTGCCCCAAAACAAAAAGTTCCATTTTGAATTTTTAATATGTGATAGCAGATAGCAAAATGATTATATTAGACCTTAATCCCAAAATTGCTATCTATCGTCCTTCATACCGTAAAATGGTCTTGAAGTAAAATACTCAGTTCAGAAAAGAAAAAGAACATGTTCTTAAACCGAAAAAAAATATAGAAGCCAAAAAGGTTCCACTCTACATTTTTTTTCTAAAATTTTTTTTTATGTGTTTAATCGGACGGCATTATGCTCCAGTCCCGCTCTATCGTCCTTAGCACCTAAATTTGGGCTGAAGTGCAAAAAATTGTGATTTTTTTATGAAAGTAAGAATTCCACACCCCAAAACAAGCCCCAAACCAAATAGTTCCATCCTGGATTTGAGATATATGATAGCTGATAGCAAATTAATGATTTTAGTCCTTGATCCCAAAATTACTATCTATCGTCCTTCATACCGTAAAATTATCTTGAAATAAAAAAATCAGTTTAGAAAAAAAAATTAATTTTTAAAACTAAAAAAACTATAGAAGGCAAAAAGGTTTCACTCTAAATTTTTGTTCAAAAAAGCACTTTTAATTGTTTATTCGAACATCACTATGCTCAAGTACCGCTCTATCGTCCTTGCTATCTTAATTTGGGCTGAAATGTAAAAAAATCGTGATTTTTTTATGAAAGTAAGATCTCCACACCCCATAACTTGCCCCAAAACAAAAAGTTCCATCTTGAATTCTTGATATGTGATAGCAGATAGCAAAATGATTATATTAGACCTTAATCCCAAAATTGCTATTTATCGTCCTTCATACCGTAAAATGGTCTTGAATTAAAATACTCAGTTCAGAAAAGATAAATAACATGTTCTTAAACCGAAAAAAAATATAGAAGCCAAAAAGGTTCCACTCTACATTTTTGTTCAAAAATGTATTTTTATGTGTTTAATCGGACGGCATTATGCACCAGTCCCGCTCTATCGTCCTTGGCACCTAAATTTAGGCTGAAGTGTAAAAAAATCGTGATTTTTTTATGAAAGTAAGAATTCCACACCCCAAAACTAGCCCCAAACATAAAAGTTCCATCCTGGATTTGAGATATATGACAGCTGATAGCAAACTAATGATTTTAGTCCTTAATCCCAAAATTGCTATCTATCGTCCTTCATACCGTAAAATGGTCTTGAAGTAAAATACTCAGTTCAGAAAAGAAAAAAAAAAAGTTTTTAAACCGAAAAAAATATAGAAGCCAAAAAGGTTCCACTCTACATTTTTTTTTAAAAAATGCATTTTTATATGTTTAATTGAACGGCACTATGCTCAAGTCCCGCTCTATCGTCCTTGGCACCTAAATTTAGGCTGAAGTGTAAAAAAATCGTGATTTTTTTATGAAAGTAAGAATTCCACACCCCAAAACTAGCCCCAAACATAAAAGTTCCATCCTGGATTTGAGATATATGATAGAACGGGACTTGAGCATAGTGGCGTTCGATTTTACACATAAAAGTTCATTTTTTGAATAAATATGTAGAGTGGAACCTTTTTGGCTTCTATATTTTTTTCGGTTTAAAAACTTTTTTTTCTTTTCTGAACTGAGTATTTTACTTCAAGACCATTTTACGGTATGAAGGACGATAGATAGCAATTTTGGGATTAAGGATTAAAATCATTAGTTTGCTATCAGCTATCATATATCTCAATTCTAGGATGGAAATTTTATGTTTGGGGCTAGTTTTGGGGTGTGGAAGTTTTACTTTCATAAAAAAATCACAATTTTTGGGCACTTCAGCCCAAATTTAGGTGCCAAGGACGATAGAACGGGACTTGAGCATAGTGCCGTTCGATTTTACACATAAAAATGCATTTTTATACAAAAATGTAGAGTGGAACCTTTTTGGCTTCTATAGGTTTTTTCGTTTTAAAAATTAATATTTTTTTCTTTTCTGAACTGAGTATTTTACTTCAAGACCATTTTACGGTATGAAGGACGATAGATAGCAATTTTGGGATTAAGGACTAAAATCATTAGTTTGTTATCAGCTATCATATATATCAAATCCAGGATGGAACTTTTTGTTTTGGGGCAAGTTGTGGGGTGTGGAAGTCTTACTTTCATAAAAAAATCGGGATTTTTGGGCACTTCAGCCCAAATTTAGGTGCCAAGGACGATAGAACGGGACTTGAGCATAGTGGCGTTCGATTTTACACATAAAAGTTCATTTTTTGAATAAATATGTAGAGTGGAACCTTTTTGGCTTCTATATTTTTTTCGGTTTAAAAACTTTTTTTTTTCTTTTCTGAACTGAGTATTTTACTTCAAGACCATTTTACGGTATGAAGGACGATAGATAGCAATTTTGGGATCAAGGACTAAAATCATTAGTTTGCTATCAGCTATCATATATCTCAAATCCAGGATGGAACTTTTATGTTTGGGGCTAGTTTTGGGGTGTGGAATTCTTACTTTCATAAAAAAATCACGATTTTTTAACACTTCAGCCCAAATTTAGGTGCCAAGGACGATAGAGCGGGACTTGAGCATAGTGCCGTTCAATTAAACATATAAAAATGCATTTTTTAAACAAAAATGTAGAGTGGAACCTTTTTGGCTTCTATATTGTTTTTCGGTTTAAAAACATTTTTTTTTCTTTTCTGAACTGAGTATTTTACTTCAAGTCCATTTTACGGTATGAAGGACGATAGATATCAATTTTGGGATTAAGGGCTAAAATCATAAGTTTGCTATTAGCTATCATATATCTCAAATCCAGGATGGAACTTTTATGTTTGGGGCTAGTTTTGGGGTGTGGAATTCTTACTTTCATAAAAAAATCACGATTTTTTTACACTTCAGCCTAAATTTAGGTGCCAAGGACGATAGAGCGGGACTTGAGCATAGGTCCATTCGATTTGGCACATCAAAATACATTTCTGCCTTAAAATGCAGGATGGAACCTTTTAATTTTAAATAATAACTTTTAAGTTTTTAGAAAAAAATTTTTATTTACCTTTACAAGGTTTTTAGTTCGAAGATGTATATACCAAGGACGGTTGATAGCAATTTGAAGAAGAGGTGACAAATTTATCAATTAAATATACATTTTTGCTAAAAAATGTATGTTTAACTCATTTTTGTAACTGCGGCGAATTCAATATTTTTATATGTTTTGCGGCGAATTCGGCAGAAACTTGGGCTGAAGATTTTGGGCTATCTTCACAGAAGTACAAAATGTCAGTTTGAAAATTTTTTTATGTAAGAATAGAAGAAAAGTAAAATTTTAAGATATTTATTCAATAAATTGATTTATAATGAATTCTTAGTTTGAATGGCCATTTGGAGAATACTTTAGAGCCTTACAGTTTACAAAAATTTCAAAAGCTTTTTATTTTCAAATGACGTGTTAGATATTGCTGAGACAAAAGAGAAAAAGCTGTCTGACAAAAACATAATTTTGACACACAGATGAAATTCGGTATGTAATTTTTTTTGACATGTCATCTGTATGAAACATATAGTCGGGGGGCACCTTTAGAAAGTCCTCTACGCCTGCGATTGAATATAAATTTTAAGAGGTGGTAGTTCTAGTAGAAACTCCATGGATGCTGTTGGACATGTTGGCATGGCTCGGGTTTTGCACACGCAGGCCAATCTCTGTAGCTTGTTGAGCGCAGCGATGACTATGTTGCTTTGTTTATTTCTGCCTAGATGACTGAGCCATACGCAATAATAGGACGTATGCTCATTGTATACATCCATCGAAGTATTGTTGGAATGCATCCCCAGCTTTTTCCTGCGATGGCTCTGCAAATCATAAATGTTCTAACAGTCTTCTTTAATATTTCGCTCAAATGTGTTTTCCAAAGAAGATTTCTAAAAATTCTCCCAAGAATTTAACTTCCTTTTGGAATTCTATTTCCGTTCCGTCTAACCTTATAGTCTTAAGATGGTCATGTTTATATTTTCTTGTAAATGGTATGATGGTGGTTTTTGCCGGATTTATGTTCAGCCCAACCTTCTTAAACCATTTTTTGCCAGGTTGTAAGGCAGTCTTAAGCAGTTTTGGGTGGGCATACACACTGGTTGGAGTGATTGTCAGCTGTTGACGCCCTGTAGTTCGGTTGGTGGCAGCATATCTCTTTGGACATGCCATTTCTCAAACCTTTACAGGTACGGCTCAATGGGACAGGAGCAACGCCGTAGATATGGGGGTTCAAACACCCTCTTAGCAATTAAACATTTTTTATATATTAAATAAAAGCACAGATATTCCAAATTATTTAATTACCATAACATGAAGATCACTTCTAATAGCATTTTTCTGGTGCTTTAATTCATAATTAGAAAACCTCTGCAAGGAGAAGGTCCACAATTGATTTTTTTAGGTGGCGCCATGACCTAGAATGTACGCATATAATAAAAAAATCGACTTTTTCGTAAAGAGTGCGCCAACTAAAAAATGTATTTAGATTAAGTTGTAGTAGTACTATTCAACACCTTCAATTTAAGAGTTTTTAGAAGTCTCTATTTTGTTTTTTGATGTAGATCTTATTTTTCAACCTCATTCTATAAGAAATATACACATTTGTGTATATCATATATATTGTGGACACGGAAAAATGGGTTTCCAGACACCTTAAAAAATTTTCACCAAATATGAGCTCTTAACTTTAATAGTAAGATGCTTCGCATCGCTGTTTTTTTTTCTCAGTCCAATAGAAAAAAATTCATGCCTCATCATTAATTGAATGTACAGAAAAATGTTTTCCAAGAACTTTGTAGGAAATTTAATGCTCTACAAAAAAGGGATCCCGTATTTTTTCCGTAAACCTCACCATTTGAATGATATTGAATAAGTTTGATTATTTAAGTTTCTCGTCCCCAAATTAGTATAATCTTATTTGGAGCTCAAACAAAGAATGGGGCATCAGAATGTTAAATAAATATTACATTTTTTTTTAAATATTTATACCCTTTAATAATTTTATATTAATATGTTTTTTCATCATTTTCTAATATTCAATATTTCAATATTCAATATTTTCAATTAATATTTTTAGTGATTTGGATTGATCTATCTTAGAAATTGTATAGAAAAACTAAAAAAATCAAAGAATTTTTAAAATTTTCTATATTTTATAACATTTTATTTGGTTTTGGAGTTCTAATTTTTCATTGAATTTAGTTTAAATATTTATACTGTGTCTCGTGTAAAGTCACTACTTTTGTGTTTTAAAAGTTTAGGCACCACATGAAAACACCCTTCCTTTATTTTCAAAAAGCGTGCCAAATTCAAACAATTTTTTCTTCTCTTTTTAAAAACTATTAAAATATTGGAACGATAAACATGTCAACACATTTTACAACTTGAAACATTTTATTCCTGAACTTTTTTTGATTGTGCGATATCGTTTAATACGTCGATATAAATACACATTTCTTTTAAATAAACCCTTTGCGTTGTATTGAAAAGTAGTATTTTTCGTTCTATATGTAAATTTTAATTTTTTATTGGACAAAGAAAAGTGTTTTTCAAAATATTTTTTATAATATATTTAAATTTTTGTTTCGTAATTTCCAACCCTATGGGGTTGTGTACCCTGAAAATTTTCCCTTGACTACGGACCTGATTTAAATAATTGTTTTAATTTACGTTCCTCCAACAAAACTCATGATATTTTTTATATTTTTATACTGCCGTTCTTTTTCATATAGTTTCTTTTAGTTGTGTTTTTTTATATCCTTTTTGGTTCGTTGTTTGTTTTATCGTGTTTCTACTATATATAAATAGCAGTTTTATGTCATGAATTTACATAATAGCGAGTCCTAGAAAATGTGTCAACTCTGTGACACTTTATTCAAATTATTAATAATAACAGTAAAGAGCTCTTTCTTCATAGTCTTGGGAATACTTAAAGATTTTCAGCTTGTGCATTATGCTTAGCATTTAGTGAGTATATCTTTTATGGAGTTATTTTTTATAGGATTATTTTCTTTTATATACTTGAAGAATTGTATTACCAAGACATTTTAGGGCAATTTTCGTGCACATTTCATTTGGTTTAATAACGAGAAAAAAAAAATAAAGCACTAAAGCTATTTCAATGAAATGAAAAGATTTCTTCAAAACGGGAGATCTATTTTAAAAATATTAGAACTATTGAAAAAAAATATTGGAGCTATTTGTTTTAGAATGAGATCTATTTTAGAAATATTAGAAATATTAGAACTTTTTTTAAAAATATTAGACATATTTCTTGAAGAAAAAAAATTTTCTCTCTGTGTTATTTTTGTGTGTATCGCTTGCTTTTAAACTAAATTCAGTACTTCTTGCATGTTAATCCTTTTTATATTTTTAGAAAACGTGCTAATCTTGATTATAAGTTTCAAATATAATTAGAGCGTTTTTTGTTTTTGTTTATGTAGGCACCACATAAAAATCCTTTTTTTATTTTCAAAAAGCGTGCCAAATTCAACTATTTTTTTTTGGTTTTAAAAAAAAAAAAACTATTAAAATGTTGGAACGTTAAACATGTCGTCAACACATTTTACAACTTGACTTTATGCCCCACTTTTATTATTTTGGTTGTTTAAGTGGCCTAATTAGTGTCAACACCTAGAATAATAATTTTTGCTCACGTTACCCACTGCTTTCAAGCTCCGTTTGTAGATATGTGTGTAACTTTTGCTTGCTATCGTACAATTTTATTTTGGCCAGTTTAAGGAGCACTCTTGAAAATAAAGATGACGCTTTTGATGTGGGGTAAAAACATGCCGTGATGTGGTGTTTAGAACAGCTTTAAGTGTGTCAGAAACCTTATGTTTTTTAATGTATTGCTAAATTGTTTTTATAACTACAGAAAAAAACTATGAAATTTGTTTATTTTTCGACACTTTAATACTTTACACTCATCCTTCACTTGAATTGAATGCATTTTTATGCTTAAATTAAATTTCGCTCAAAATATAACAAACTTTATTCTGAAAAGTGTTTTTAACACAAAACATTTCCTAAGTAAGTTTGTTGTGTGACTATCAATGATATCGTTTTAATATGTTTCGCTCATATCCTTCACATTTTGCATATAATCAATAAAAAAAATCACCTGTATACATATTTCTAAAAACCTATGCTAAAATTTTTGTCAGCAGTTCCTTGCGCTGATATATGTATATAGATATTAATACTAGCTGACAACACAAAAACAAGCTATGCTCTAAATACAAGTAAACTGTCAGAAATCCCCCTAAAACACACAAGCACACACACACATAACTTCAATATAATTTTTTGTAACTATATTGAGTGTATTGTTTTAGATATTTTATTGTTACTCCGTTTGTTCCCAAAAGCTCTGCAGTACCCTACACTAGTGCAGTTGCCATGTTAAGTTTTATATAAATTCTATTTTTCTAGACCTTAAATGGAACACCCCACCTGAGACACCTTAAATAGCACACAAGAGCGAATTCTTATCAACAGTTTTTATTGTTTTTAAGTCAGCAACAACAAAAGGATAATTCAACTTTTGGTAGCGTATATTCTAATACATTTTTATGAGGATTTCATGAATGAAATAGTTTTTCTTTTCAAAAAAAAGTTTTTCATGAAAAATAATAAAATAGACTTTTAAAAAATTACATTGGCCATTAATAAAAAATGAATACGTAAATCTTGTTCTTAAAAGCAAATTCATGAATGAATTAATTTTTCATAAAAAGTTTTTTATAAAAAAAAACATAAAATAGTCTTTTTAAAAAAATATTTGTTTTTATTTTACATTGGCCATAAATAAAAACGTGAATTTGTCTTTAAAAATGGAGTACGTTAAGGAAAAAGGTATAGATAAGAATGAAAAATAATTTTTTCGGGTGTCTACCTAGGTTGGCTGATTTTGCAAAGGTTGTAGTTCCAAGGCCACTTGAGCTAGAAGTGCAGATCTAATGGCATTTGATAGTTTATATTAGAGATTTTCGGGATCCCTGGATTTGGTTTAATTTTCAACAAAAATGTATACAAAAATATATTTAAATAAAAGTATAAAAATTATAAAATACAAATTTTTAAAAATATAGTACACGAGGAGTTAACTATAAATATCGTCTTCATTTTCTAATAATTTATTTATTATCACCACTGATAAAAAAATCGTCTTCATTTTTTAATAATTTATTTATTATCACCACTGCTGCCAAAACACTATACATGCTGCTGTCCATTTGAAATTCTTTAGTTTTATAAGGTTTAACAACACGTGGGATCGTTTAGCCGCAAAGCTTAATTTGAAGTTATTTAACCATCACACCAGATGTTTTATAAAGTTTTTTGTAACGTATTATTTTAAATAAAATAATGAAATAGTTCCTTTTTTATAAATATTTTTAAAATGTTCTTAAAATTGTCGGAAGACAATCATTTTTTGTTGTGTTATTTTTAAACTTGATCTCGAGTTATTACATTTTAAATAAGTATATTTGACCAACTTTTTTATTTTATATATATTTTTGTACCAGTCTACATGGTCTGTGTTTTTTATGCAAATAAAAAATTTATTTAATTTTTCATCTCCGACTTTTCTGGAGGTTATTTTTCTGGTTATTTTTCAGCTTCTGCAGGGAATTCTATTTATCTTAAAACGAATACAAAAAGTGATATTATGGTAAGAACATAAAAAAAATCTATAGGAATAAAACTCATTTTCTGTTTGTTTGTTTGGCCTTTATACAAATCTAAACGGCTCAACGGATTTTGCTCAAAGTAGGTATACATATTAAGTGCATTCTAACTTAAAATGTTACATACTTAGTTTTTGCCACGCCTCCTCCGAAATTTTTCAACTAACGGTGATTTTGTTATAATACTTTTTATCATCGTGGTTTTTTGTGTATTTAATTTTAAGAAATTTTTGTTATTTTGACATCAATAACACTTACATATATTCAAAATTGTATAAAGTTTCAGTACAACGACTTTTTCATAAAACATCGTTACCTAAGAATGAGAAAAAAACGACATGAAAATCAAAGTTTGGTCTTTCGATGCAAATATCTCCGCTGTCCATTCATATATTTCATTCAAATTTTTTTGTTCAAATCTTCCATAAAAGTACTTCGCAAAAATAGGTTGAACTGTACCATTAAGTCAGTGTATATATGTATTATGATTATGTCAAAAAATAATCAAAATATTGACTTATTACTCAAAAAATGAATCAGAAATTGTTGTTGTTGTAAAAATGAAATTAATTAAAAATTGCACATCTGGCTACCTTTCATATGACATAGCATTTATTTGCAAAAATTCTTCCAGCTAAGCGCAAAAATTATTTTACTGTTGTAAAATAATACACTTTGATTTTTTCGCTTAATTTTTTTTTTAAATGTTTTTATATTTTTTACAAAAAATTCAAGTCTCAAAAATAATTTATGTGAAAAAATTACCTCAATATCTCTTTCCAGTAAAAATTTATGGCTAAAAATCAATTTTTTCATACCAGCTACATTAAAAATTCTCTTTCCTAACTAAATATCTTCCTTATAAGATATTTATTTCAGTTTCGAGATGAAAAAAAAATCATATAATAATATAATTTTTTTCGATTTGGTTTAATTCAGGAGCGGTATAGTTTTTCAATCATAAAATTTACAAGTAAAAAATACAAAATGGAATTTCGGAATTAGACTTTTTATTCCAGTTATTGTTTAATTTTTTTCTCTTATATTTTTCTATGTACACTACAACTTTTTTGTGACTCTTGTTTGCATTAGTAATTATAATTTCGATTTTGTACTGTCTCATAACTTTCAAGTGTTTTTGAATATTTTATGTACGAATATGGATTATTTTGAAATCCATTAGGATTTCTATTTAAAAAAAAAAAAAAAAAAAAAAAAAATATGCAATTTTGTATGCTAAAACGCAGAAATTAAGATAAAAGTTTTTAAAGGTCCCTGCTTTTAATACAGTTAAATGTTATTTTTTTTTAAATTTTTTGCATTTGGGGTTCCCGAAGAATGCCGGGATACCGGGATCATGATTTTCAAATTCCAAAATCCCGGGATTCACTAAAACCTTTCGGGATTGAAAGCCCTAGTAGCCATACAAACTAAATTACAAAATTTCAGTCCAATACAACGGAATTTGTCTGGCATGGGTGTGTGTCATGGGGGTGTGTCATTTTTTTTATTAGTCGGGATAAGGTGCGTTTCATATATATAAAACCACCGAAGATTTGTTGATATCTTCTAAAAGACTGGCTGTAGGGTATCAAAATGTTCTACTCAAATGAACACTTAATTGAGAGAGAAGTATTCCTCTCAAGTCAACTTTATATTTTACTAACGGTACTTTTCAGAGTAACAAAACAACATAACCAGGGATAGGATTTTGTTGACCTAAAACACTGCAAAAAATTACAAAAATTACCAAAAAATGCAGAAAACTGCATGAGTCATAAAAATGAAACCAATTCAAAGTTTGTTATAAAATACGTTAACCATAGAGTAGAATGTGATAATTTTGAGTTGTAAAATGGAAAAAATATTTTTCTTAAAAATATCTTTCAGATGTAGAATAGGAGAAAATTTTAGCCTTTTCGGAAGAAAATTTAGGAATAAGAGAAATTCCCATAATCAATCGCAACCATAATGTTATTCTAAATCAGTGTCGACCACGTAGTATCCTCGTGAGGGAAGCCACATTTCGTGTTTTCACACAGACACGATCGGTAAATCACACGTACTCTGACGATTATTGCAAGCAAGCTCAGTCATTGTGTGTCTGACATTCAAGCAAACAGTTTTAATCAATCGTTTGTTTGGTAGACACTGTTTCAAAATTTTGTTTATAATTGGATGACTACGGCAAAACAAGCATTTTGGATGAGAAAAAATGTAATGACCAAGCAGTCTGCAAAATAGAGAACTGCAAACATTGTCTCGTTTACCTATCAAAGGTCTGGCGCTTCTTGCACACAAGTCCCAACCTCAAGTTTTCCAAACTTAGATCTGCTCCACGTTTGACGAAGCGCCATTAGACAGACCTCGAGCTTGAATACTTACTTCATTGTTATAACAAAAAGATCAATGAAAACAAAATAGATGTAAATAAAAATAAAAAATAAATAAATAAATAAATAAATAAATAAATAAATAAATAAATAAATAAATAAATAAATAAATAAATAAATAAATAAATAAATAAATAAATAAATAAATAAATAAATAAATAAATAAATAAATAAATAAATAAATAAATAAATAAATAAATAAATAAATAAATAAATAAATAAATAAATAAATAAATAAATAAATAAATAAATAAATAAATAAATAAATAAATAAATAAATAAATAAATAAATAAATAAATAAATAAATAAATAAATAAATAAATAAATAAATAAATAAATAAATAAATAAATAAATAAATAAATAAATAAATAAATAAATAAATAAATAAATAAATAAATAAATAGATAAATAAATAAATAAATAAATAAATAAATAAATAAATAATTAAATAAATATATAAATAAATAAATAAATAAATAAATAAATAAATAAATAAATAAATAAATAAATAAATAATTAAATAATTAAATAAATATATAAATAAATAAATAAATAAATAAATAAATAAATAAATAGATAAATAAATAAATAAATAAATAAATAAATAAATAAATAAATAAATAAATACAAAAGTAAATGAATGCATAAGTAAATAAATACGTAAGTAAATAAATAAATAAATAAATGTACAAAAAAGCCAAAATTTATATTGCTTGCTACCCAGTAGTTCCAAGTTGAAACGTGGACATACTACTTGGTATGCGAATTCACATACCCTCAATAGTAGGGGTATGCCCTCGCGTCTTTTGTACGTCTTTTTAACACATCGATGTCATTGACAGAGGCGAACGGACCCAACGTGCATTACCATAGGCTTTACAATTCTCCTGCCCCAATGATCATACCTGTAAATGCTTGAGAAATGGCATGTCCAAAGGGATATGCTGCCACAACCGAACTACATGGTACTTACATTTTATCGCTACTGACCTCTTCAATATAATCACTTAAAACAATATAAGATCCACCAGCTAATTTAATAAACTTCTCAACTTCTTCATCAATAACTACATTTGATTTTGATTTGGTAGTTCTTTTGGATGCTAGAAGATGCTCAGATGTCAGCAACAATATATTCATTAAATCAGTATTCGACTTACTGTATCTTTATGTATAACGAAACTAAGGCTCCATCGACTGTAACGTTGCGATTTTCATTATTTTTGAAAAAGTACGGACCAATGACGCCGTCGGCCCAAAAACTGCACCAAACAATGCATTTTTGAAGGTGCATTGGTAGTTTCTGAACTGCTTCTGGCTGATGTTCAGACAAAATTCGGTTTTATTGAGCTAAAAATAAGCTTCATCGCTGAAGACAATTTTTTCGTTCAAAAAAGAGTTGTCAAAGAGTTGTCAAAGAGTTGTCAAACAATTTACACTGGAAAAACAAATAGCAAAAAAAATCACCCTTTACATGCATGTGTTTATGCATGCTGTGCTTGCAAATTTGGCCATATACACATATATTTTTTAAATTTAAAAAATTTTCAGACCATTGGCAGACAGACAGAAAATGGCAAATTTTATTTTATGCAAAATTCGTGCGATTTGTAAAAGAATCAGCCATTATTGATAGTATGATTGAAAAAAATTAACTATAATAATGATTGTGTCAAGAAAGTACCGGAAATAGATAATTTATAAAGCCCGCTTAAAGGTCTTGTCAAAATTTTTGCCAAAATGTTTAACCGTAAATAAGGAATATTTTCTGTGCGTTGAATAAAATAGTTTTCGTTTTATTGATGAATAACCGGTAAAATAAAAGGCTTATACGTATAAAAGACTAAAGACAAACAAACAAAAATAGAAAGCTCAATAAACGATTTTAAACTATCAAACAACTAGAATTAGTATTTAAAATCAAGAATAATTTAAACTATCAAATATTTAGAATTTGTATTTAAATCATAGAAAATAAAAAAAAAAAAAATAATAGAAATATTTAGTTGAATTTCTTAAACGTAAGTTAAAATGTTTAAAAAAGTAATATTTAGACCATTATAAGTTTTTTTTTTATCTCAAGTTAATTAATTCCTGTCGTCGGTACAGCAATCGAAAAACACTAAAATTAAAACAAAATTCCCCAAATTTAGTACCTTTTTATCTTGAATCTTTTTTTGAAAAAAAAAAAAAATTAAAGCGTATTGCAACATCGAAAAGCACTACATCTTTTACTTAATGCACTGACTTTTCAACATTTGATGGGATACATATCTTTTGGTTGTTGTCTAGGGCTTTGGGATTATGTTATTTTTTTCCAAATGTAAGGCATTTCCATAACTAATTTCGTTTTATTTTTTTTTTATAAACTTTAACAGAGTACATAACTTCCATAAATATTTGATATATTTATCTCAAGTGGTTTAAAAAAAAACATATCAAAAATGGTCAAACAGTCCGTTATGTCCTAGTTGAGTAGGCTTATCAGTATAGGCCTCCATAAAATTCGTCAATGACCGATAGCAGAGCAAACTACTATCTTGTCAGGTTGTGTTGTGTTGTGTTTTTTTTTACTGCGGGTGTTTTTCAGTTTCGATAAATGCAAAATATTTCAACAATGTGACATGTCAAGGGACTGACATGTAAGTAAATTTATTCTTTGGTATGAACCTTATAAAAAAGAAAGAAAAAAACAGAACAAATATTACAACAGAAAATTTCCGTCAGTTTTTCGCATTCATATCACTTTTTTTACTTCACCCCATATATTGATTGAGTGATTGAAAGCTTTTTATTGATACTCATATTATTTACATTTTTTCCCCACTTGTTTTTGGTGTTGTTCATGTGCAAAATGTTCAACATTTCCATCAACTCAATGGCTTGGCTAAAAATTTTATGAAACAAAGTGGTTTTTAGTTGATTTTATCTCGCTTTTTGCAAACTTATCATTTCTAAACAACTGAATGAAATAAAGCTAAATTTTTGTTCAATCATCATTTTACATTTCAAAGAAGTTGATATTTTTTTAATTTCCTTTTTGTCCATTTCATCCATTCGTTTCTGCTTATCGGATGGTCCAAGCCTATTTAAGTGCCTCCCCAAAAGAGGATAGAGGAAGTAGGAGGAGGAGGAGGAAGAGGAAGAAGATTTAGCAACACTTTACTTGATTGAAAAGAAGTACAAGTACTGCCTGAGTTCTTCTTAAAGAACTTTGTGCCACTCTTTCCGAGTATATCAAGTGCAGCATTCTTCGAGTGGAGACTTAGTGGGGTTTTTTTGTTCTTGTGCTCTGTTATTGGCTCTTGCTAGTGCCGAGTGGAAAAGTTTTCATAGAAAGAGCGAAATATGCACTTATAAACCTTCCACTAATCCCCCCCCCCCCCAAAACCATTCACCCTTCTACATATCATGCCAAAAATTCTGCGTCAAATTTTGTTGTTGGAGTTGCCACTCTTCGGGGGAATATAGTTTAACGAAACAAAGCGAAAATCTGTTGATGAATCTGAAAAGTAAGTAAGTTTTTGGCACTGTGAAAACGCTTTAGCCAAAGACTTTTTTATTTTTAAAAAATAGTGAAACAATGAGAAGATGGTAATAGAATAGTAGATTGAATGAAGGAATCAAATTTCAATATTTTATTTAAGTTCTTAGAGTCATGCCAGTCAAAAAAAGTTTTATTTGTTCTGGCTTTAGATTGGTTTCTTTAACAAAAAGGATTTTTTAACTTTAATGGACTTTTGAAATTTCGTTAAAGTGACTTGATATTAATCAAGGCAACTTTCTTTTTAATTCATGGCACTTACTCGTATTGCGTAACGTATGGATAGGCAAAGTCGCCCGTATGAGAATTTTCTGGTCGCCCGGAGTTGGCTTCATGGGCGACTTGACGAATTCGAGGGCAAAAGGAATAAGGGACATGCACGAAGAGAATAATGACGTTTTTTTTCGAAAATATTCTGCATTTTTTCTGCCCTTTTTGAGAATTCTGCATTTTTTTTCGTTCGAAAGTCTCGAAAAAAATTCTGGCCTTTAAAATGTAATCGTGTTCTTTCTCGAAAATGTTGACCTCAAAAGTAGAAAAATGCAAAATTTTTGCACTCAAGATCGACGGTTTTAAAATTCTGCCTCGAATGATCAAAAAAAGTGACACGAGGAAAATACTAAACATTATCATTTACTTACATTTCATTGACGTTTGATCTTTTTCAAGGATGACAAAATAAAAATTGTGATATAGTAAATATAAACACAACACTTGGGTCTGCAACTAATGTTATTATTAAAGAGTGTCTTGTCTTTGTCCTTACCCGATGATGAAGATCTAATGATTCTCCATTACCGAGAACAATGTAATGAAAGAAAAAATATTTAATAATTCTTTTATTTACATACCATTAATAAACATTTCTTTGTAAGATATTATCGAAGTAATTCGTATTTGTTGTTTTGCAATTTCATTTATTTGAAGTGTCTCAAAAGTCAACAACATTGCAGTCAACATAACTTAATAGAAAAAAATGTTGAATTTTTTATCTTTTCTCGACTAATAACAGGTCAAAATTTTTTGCGTTCAGGTTAAAATTTAAAAAATTCTGCACTTTCAGAGAGCATCATTTTTTGACGAGAAAAGAAAACGCCATACGAAAGAGCGTAAAGAAGGCGTCATTTAGATCGTTATCGTGAGAGTCTGCTTTACGAAAGTCATAATTGCGCTCATTTTATTATTAAAAACTTTATAAATTTTGAAATAAATATCTTCTAATTGACAGTAAAGCATAGTATTCTGTTCAGTTTCATGTGAAATTCCACTCAAATCTCCATACAAAAAGTGACTGCTGCGAAACAAACGTGAAAATTTTCACAACATGTTCGTCAGAGCAGTACTCTGTTCCGCTGCGTGAAATTATTGCAACATGTTTCTGAGCAACATTTTTTCACGACAATTTAACTCTACTGCCTATTATTTTGAAGCGAAAAGAGAGATATCATCAGAGAGTATGTATACAGATAGAGGTCTCAAAACTCTCAGACACATTTTGGAACTTAAATTACAGTTCCCGTGCGTCCGGTGGAACTTTTGGAAATGAAATCTTCCTCTGCCGGCGTTGCTGCCGTGGCAGTACTGACATTTAGCCATAGGTGCGTATGAAAGAGGAATACGCAACAGTAAGCGTGTGATGAAGGGAGGTAGAAATAGCTTTCTTTTGTTTGAGTTATGTTTTTTTTTCCTATAAGAAAGACCTTTAAAGGGATCTCAATGTTTACATTTTGTTCTGCTAGATTTTGCCGCTCCAAAGAAATATGAATGAAATGAAGCAAAACAAAGCAAACTCTTTCAATGCATCAAGGTCAATATTTCACATTGGCAAAATGTTTAACTTGCAGATAGTTTTCTGATTTGTATTTTTATTTGTTAAGGGCTTATTGCTTAGGATAAATTTAACTGCATTTATTTAGGTATTTATGAAATTTTGTACTAGAAGGGTAATATTTAATTTGTAGAGTTTGGGTATTTTTACGAAAAAATTTTTGGAAAAAATAACAGGTGGCTAAAGCTATTTTGGAAAAAATCAATTTATTGTTTAGGATAAATTTAATTCCATTTATTTAGGTAGTTATGACATTGTTTACTAGAAGGGTAATATTTTGTATATGTAGAGTTTGGGTATTTTTAAGAAAAAAATTCCTAAAAATTCAAAAAATGCTATATTTAAAAAAACAAAATCACAGGTGGCTAAATCACAGTCTTAAGCTATTTTGGACAAACAATTACAAAAACCAAAATTTTTATAAAAAAGTTATACCTGTTTAAAGTTGACTTAATTCAACTTGCTTTATTGAAAATATTAAAAACAAACTTTTAGGTTTTCTGAATATAATTTTTTAATTCTGCATGCATTCATTGGTGATTGCATTTGATAAAATTTTTTATTTACCACGCTTCGAAATATATTAAGGTAGTATTATTTATTATATTTTAACAGATAATAAACAGAATTGAAATCGATTTAATAGTAAATTCAAATTATTAAAATTTATAAATTATTTTCTATTACTAATGAAAATATTTCCAATATGACTTTTTACGAATCTTACAATTAGTACAATAAGTAGTCCTTTGTACAATTAGTAGTCCTTTGCAATTGTATATTACTTACCTTTTAGGTATCTTATAACCCTGGCTTATACCATTTAAACTGCAGTGAGGTTTTTCTAATTTACTCTTATTATTTCATATAATATATTTCAAACTAAATTGAAAGCTTCACAAAAAAATGTATCCAAAATATAATATTATGATTTTTTTTTGGATATGTATTTAATATATATTATATGCAATAATATTATTTATTATTCATTTATAATGTATCTACAATATTATACTAATTTTGTTATGGAAAATATATACAAAATATAATATTTCAAATATTATACTATTTTGTATAAATCTATTTATTGTATATTATTTACAAAACTATTATGTTTAATTTATTTTGTATTAACAATATTGACATAAAACAGTTTTGAAAATATGTGAATGTTTTTGGTGTCGAAATAGAAATTTGTTAAAACTAAATTGGCCAAATTTTTCTATAGTAAAACGTATTTAAATATTGTAACTAAATTTGCGTTAGTAAATAGAAGGCAAAAGGAGCGTGGTCAAAACAAAGTTTGTTTTAATCTTATCTTGGATGGATAAAATATGTGTACCCAATTTGAGCAAAATCCATCTTGACGTTAAGATTTGTATTAAGTTCATATTTGTACCACAGTGCTATCTGGTGTTAAAGATAGATCCAAACAGAAAGTGCTGAAAGATTTATCTTATTGTAAAACTCCTGCTATTTAAATATTTGTGCTGCATTTTCAGTGATTTGTGGGGTTTCCACACCCCCTTTTACCGCCCATGGTCACTGGGGTTTTCTTTTATTTGTTGGGAGCAGAGCAAGAACTGTCAAAAACCATGCTCGAGTTTTCCATTTTGTTACCAAATGCTCTCAATCAAATGGTTGCGCACGTAGAGCGAATATCAGAGCATTTACCTTCAAGCACATTTTAACAATATTCGTTGACTTGCAGCCTTGACAATTGGTGTTCTGTTTTGATATTTTAAAATAATAAATATAAATATATAAATATAATAATAATTATATAATAATTAATATTATAATAATAATTAATAAATACAATTTAAAAACAATAACTTTGTAGATAAGGTAAGGTTACGTACTTTTAAGTTGTAAATATTTTTTAGGTTAACTAGTTTTAAGTTGTAAGTATTTTTTTATTAGTATTAGGATTAGATTACATAATAAGTTGTCATTTTAGTTTGTAAGATATTATATAACATAATAAGTTTTCATTTTAGTTTGCAAAATATTATATGACATAATAAGCTTTCAATTTAGTTTGAAATATATTATATGAAATAATAAGAGTAAATTAGAAAAACCTCACTGCAGTTTAAATGGTATAAGCCAGGGTTATAAGATACCTAAAAGGTAAGTAATATACAATTGCAAAGGACTACTAATTGTACAAAGGACTACTTATTGTACTAATTGTAAGATTCGTAAAAAGTCATATTGGAAATATTTTCATTAGTAATAGAAAATAATTTATAAATTTTAATAATTTGAATTTACTATTAAATCGATTTCAATTCTGTTTATTATCTGTTAAAATATAATAAATAATACTACCTTAATATATTTCGAAGCGTGGTAAATAAAAAATTTTATCAAATGCAATCACCAATGAATGCATGCAGAATTAAAAAATTATATTCAGAAAACCTAAAAGTTTGTTTTTAATATTTTCAATAAAGCAAGTTGAATTAAGTCAACTTTAAACAGGTATAACTTTTTTATAAAAATTTTGGTTTTTGTAATTGTTTGTCCAAAATAGCTTAAGACTGTGATTTAGCCACCTGTGATTTTGTTTTTTTAAATATAGCATTTTTTGAATTTTTAGGAATTTTTTTCTTAAAAATACCCAAACTCTACATATACAAAATATTACCCTTCTAGTAAACAATGTCATAACTACCTAAATAAATGGAATTAAATTTATCCTAAACAATAAATTGATTTTTTCCAAAATAGCTTTAGCCACCTGTTATTTTTTCCAAAAATTTTTTCGTAAAAATACCCAAACTCTACAAATTAAATATTACCCTTCTAGTACAAAATTTCATAAATACCTAAATAAATGCAGTTAAATTTATCCTAAGCAATAAGCCCTTAACAAATAAAAATACAAATCAGAAAACTATCTGCAAGTTAAACATTTTGCCAATGTGAAATATTGACCTTGATGCATTGAAAGAGTTTGCTTTGTTTTGCTTCATTTCATTCATATTTCTTTGGAGCGGCAAAATCTAGCAGAACAAAATGTAAACATTGAGATCCCTTTAAAGGTCTTTCTTATAGGAAAAAAAAACATAACTCAAACAAAAGAAAGCTATTTCTACCTCCCTTCATCACACGCTTACTGTTGCGTATTCCTCTTTCATACGCACCTATGGCTAAATGTCAGTACTGCCACGGCAGCAACGCCGGCAGAGGAAGATTTCATTTCCAAAAGTTCCACCGGACGCACGGGAACTGTAATTTAAGTTCCAAAATGTGTCTGAGAGTTTTGAGACCTCTATCTGTATACATACTCTCTGCAATAGGGCAGTTCACGATCTTGTTGCATCGTTGCAAATGCAAAATAAACAGCTTTTACAAAAACAAAAAGCATGTGTTGCAATAGCTTTTCAATGCTTTTTGATTTTGGTAAAAGCTTTTTTTTGCATTTGCAACGATGCAACAAGACCGTGAACTGCCTTAATATTAAAAAAATTTCGCATTTTCAAAAATTTGGTATGCAAAACAAAAGCTAATGGCTCAGCGGTCAACAATCAAAAAGCATTTTGAAAATATCTTGATTAATGCAATCATGCGAGATTTTTAAACTTTACAAATTTATTTGCAGAAAATACAAAATTTTTACGCTTGGAAAGAAGAATAAAATTTTTTTAAATTTCGTGATATTTATAAAAGAAAAAGGTATGCAGAATTGTTTTAAAGGATTTTCAGATCACGAAAATTGTTAGTTTTGCCAAGATATTATTTTGCAAAAGAAATTACTTAAACCTTGAAACTCGAAAATTACCAAATTTTTGAAGGTAAAAAATCGGTCTCATCCAGAGCTGTAAATTTCAAGTATAAGTACAAATGCAATTCCAAATACCATGTATTTAAAAAACAATTATTGTAGTTAAATACTACGTATTTGTATTTGTACTTAAATTGCTCTAATACAAATACTTCCAATTACCAATTCTTTTATACTGTAAATACTTTCAAATACAGTAAATACTTCAAGTACTGTAAATATTTTCTACTACTAATACTTGGAACAAGTTTTTTATAGTAAACAAACCAATAAAACAGAATAGTTAACTGAAAGAGAAGAACATCTTTACACCTACCTCTACCAATCAATGGACAGTTAACCCTACTAAACTCATAAAAATGAAATGAATGAATAATATTTCCAGATTTTTAAAAAATGCTCCTTGTTATGATTAAAGTCCGGTTGGCTAAAGTCTTCCGAAATTATATTGGAAACGTTAGGAGCTTGTCTAGTTACCCCCATCGTAACTAGATGGAATTCGACTTTTGATGCTTTTTCGCGGCTTTTAACATACAAAAACAAGCTCGATGAACTCTGCGACAGACTTGGTCTACAACACAATTCCAGCTTCCGATATTCAATATTTAGTCATACCGCCTTCTAATGACACCAATTGCTGCGACACTGGATTACTAAAAAAGGAAGAAAACTTAATGCATGGATGTTTAATCCCTTCATTAGTAACCTTTAGTGTGAAGTTGAGAAAGATGGAAATGTCAAAAGATATGTTTTACCTCAAGATGGTAGCATTAAAAATGGAAGAACATTTGAGAAGGTGGTTTCAGTGTTTCTTTTCTGTAGAGGCGTTAGCAAGTGATGCTATATTAGCATGGGTGCTGTGACCTAAAATATAATTTAGGTGGTTAAACGACCTTTCCAAAATTTCACCAAATATCCCCAGTCTCGAAGATATACATAAAATGATAATTAGAGAAATTACTCGGCAAATCGTTCATGAGGGACGCATTGATGACACAAAACAAGCGACGAACATATTGAAGATGATTTTTACAATTTCGATGATATTGGTAAAATTCCTTTTTTTGTTAGTTGTATGGTTTTTGTGTACCCTCCAGGAAAAATCGGAAATCTTCCATCTAAAAGTGATAAAGAAACATTCCCCACCGTATCTTTTGGAAGCTTAAGGGCAGTTTTGTATTTATGTTGTTTCCAAACCGCTACCCTCTTGTAAAAATTGGAAGTGATGAATACACACTCCCTGTCATATCTTTTGGAATTATATTGGTAGTTTTGAATTTTTGTTGTTTCCAAACTGCTTCTGTAAGAATACATGTGGAAACTTTTACTTATTGTCAAGCAATGACAACAGAAAATATTAATATCATTGTTTCCTAGCCGCTATTTATAGAATTCATGTTTAATGTTTTAAAAAAAAATATTTTACTGGGCGGCCTCGATAGTCTAGTGGTAGCGCGCTTGACTGTCGCTCAGGGCTCCAGGGTTCGAATCCTGGCCGGGCATTTTCATAACAAGGGAGAGGAATGTTTCCACATCAATTTTCAGAACAGGGGAGAGAACTGCTTCCAGTTCACTTTTAAAGACAGGCGAGAGGAATGTTTCCACTTGACTTTTTAACACAGCCGAGAGGAATGTTTCCCTCTAATGACATGCTATGTAAAAAAAGCAATGGAGCGTGCAACAAAGGGTAATGCTTCCTACCTTCCATGGAATGTTTCCTGGTTACATCCGGCATGCTCACATTTCCTGGAGGGTACATTATTTTTCTATTAGACGATCTGTGCGAAGCGCTAGAAGAAAAGCTGGAGCCAAACATTCCAAATTTAATTACACCGGAAGCAAATAAATATTCCAGTTCCGTATTCGATATTTTCTATCAGTACCTTAATGATAAATGGACAGATTTGGAAGTTATTGATAAGTACCCTATTTTGCGGGACTTATCAATAAAGTGTAACACCCCATTCACTTCGTTAGCTCCTGTTAAGCGTATATTTTCTTTGTCGGCTTTGTCGGCTTTGTCGGACATTTCTTTTGAAAAGTTACTTCTAATGAAGGCAAACTCTGCATTTATATATAAATGTAATGAAATATATATATATTTCTTATGTATCTTATATATCTTTATCTTGATATATTATATCTACTAATCCTTTTTACATATTGTTACGCGAGGAGTATGTATGTTACGATACTCAGTTTGAACTTCAAATCTGGCAAAAGGGTACGCGGCGGCATGGAGGATGGTCAGCGGCTAGCTCTGCCGGATGTGGCGAGGTTCTTGCACCCATTTGCACAGTTCCGCATAAGCATAGAAATAAAAAAATACATTCCATTTAAGTTAGCCAATACAGAGCTAAACAAAACAATGGTAATCAATAAATAAACGTTCAAAGACATGCCCCAGGTCACACTGAGTGCATTTTCCCCATCCTTTTGATACAGCCTATCAAAAACACCGATGGCAACTGGACACACTCTCATTTTCTGCAACTGCCTCTTAAGAAAATAAAATATACCGTCCTAATTCATAGCTAAAAATGACCTAGTCAGCATTCCCCTTATTCAACTATTTCTATAGTTGAATTTTATACTAAATTATTTATAACTCAAATCTTAAATTTTTATTCAATTTATCCATCGGATAACAAAACTGTTCATAGCATCTTAATTGGTAGATAGTTCTACAATAACACTTCAAAAGGATATTTATTTAAGAATAAATATAAAAATTATGCAATATAGGGTTAAGTCTTAGCTCGTAAGTAGCTTAAAAAGTAGACAAAAATTTCGTTTTAATTTGTAGAATTAGATATGTTTTTAAATCGTAGAGTATAAGTTTATTTGGTTGTTTTCAAATTGCATGCATAAATTTATGGTAGAAATATTTCAAGGTTTAATTATAGAATATTTTAGATACGTACTTTAATAGTCCAAATGTGGTTTAGCCAATACGCTTATATGTTTGTTAATATTGTTGATATTGTTATTACAGCTTATATTATGATTATCTGCCGATGATGCGCACCAGTCGGGATCTCATGTCGATTAATATATTCCTGTAATCATAAAAATTTTAAAGAAACAAGAACAATATAAAACATCTGGACTAATAAGTTACCATGTTTGTATCATAATAAGTTTGTACCAACTGTGTTGTTTTTGTAAAGTAGCGACCCTCTTTTTAAGCATGCATTTTAAACATTCTATACTTTTTGTATAAAAGATTTTTATCACTTGATTATAAGCTTAATTTTAATTTAAATTTGTTTTTGTTTTGTTTGCATGAATTCAAATAGTTAAATGATTTAAAACATTAACTAAAGAATGCGGTGAAGAATCAGCAGTGAACGTGAGTGAGTTTTTTTTTAAATGCTGATCCATGCGGTCGGCATTTTTTTGGAGACTATTATATTTTCCGTTTGCTTGTTGTAACTGTATTGCTCTCGTTTCTAGGCCTAGGCTTAGCAGAACTCCCACGCAACTATTGTTGCCGAGCACCTTTTATTGCCCAGTTTTGATGCACGGTGGAGCAAATTGTAATTTTATGCGACACTTTCACAACTCTCAGTAAATGGACTTTTCTTATTTTAAACAATTATATGCCTATTTTAATAGAAACAAAAACTGATTTTATATCATTTATTAATTTAAATACATATATCTTTTCTGTTACCTTATGCTTTTTATTTATTTGAAATGATGGTGAAGAAAAATAAGCTATCCAACTTTTCAGCTTTTTTTTTTTTCTCTTAGCAATGTATGTATTGCAAAATCCATTAAGTGATTTTATTTATTATTTTAAAACAAACTGAATTATTAATAAAACTTACTTAGGGTTTATAAAATATTACACAATATTAGAAAATAAGCGATAGTTTTATTTTGCAAAGTACTTGACTTGAGGTCTGTCGTTACTCACTGCACAAGTTGAAAAGAACGATTTCTCACATCTTCGATACTCACAACCCCGTTAATTCGATGTTTAATACAAGTAGGAGAAGATTTGAGCTGAAGTTTGCTGCTAATTTAACTTCCTATTCTGAAATGCTTTGATCGTCGAAAGTTTTGTGGAATGTAGCTTTTTAAAAAAAAGTTGACCATTTAGTTTTATTTTCAAGCTCATGACTCATTAAGTAAATAAAATGTTTCTTTTATTTATTTTCAATATTAAATATGTTATTTATATATTCAACTATGTATAAATACTATATAAAAGAAATATTTAATAGTTTCATAAATCCATTATAATATTTACATGACGCTTCTAAATAAAGGATTTTTTTATGATTAGTGCAAATAACTTATTGTTACATTTTTTGTCATTTCCTTGTATTTTGTTATAAACAACAGAAAATGTAACATTTTTGGCTACATCATTGCATCATCTAGACTGTTTTTTATTTCACACATGTTTGGTAAAAACTCCTTAGAAATTTATTAAAGTACATATTTACAGTATTTTATGTATGTACAGAATTTGAAAGTATTAACAGTATTTGAAAGTATTTACAGTATTTGAAAGTATTTGAAGCATTTACAGTATTTGAATGTATTTACAGTATTAGAGAAAAGAATTAGCAATTGAAAGTATTAACATTATTTGAAAGTATTTACAGTATTTACAGTATTTGAATGTATTTACAGTATTAGAGAAAAGAATTAGCAATTGAAAGTATTTGTATTTGAGAAATTTAAGTTCAAATACAAATACTTGGTATGTGTACTTGATATTTATTCATTTAAATACTTTGTATTTGTAGTTAACAGGTATTTAAATACTGAAAATACTAAATACTTTACAGCAAATTTTTATTTGCTCTTTTTCATAAATAAAAAAAGCTACGACGTGCTTTATCAGGTTGGTTTTCGTGAAGTTTCGTCAATTTGGTATGACAATAATGAAAATTAAAACAACATTATTTCCAAAAGTCCATTTTTAAATACCTCTACAATACCATTAAACAAAATTAAATCTCCCAAAAAAAAAAAACCCTAAAGATTCATTACCTCTAAAATCCCTCAAAACAATCATCTAAATTTAGGGGGAAATCCCCTAAACTGGCAACACTGGTAGGCTGCCACTACACAGGCCTCCTCTCTTAAACGAGCAGTACGTTGCTCACAACCAGATTTCAGAGGAGTGGAGATAGCACTCCGCCTTTTGGCGTACCTCTTGTCACCGATTATACAGTACTTTAAGCACCTAGGTCTAATAAGATTACTCGGCAGTTTAGTAGCTTATCTCTGAGATCAGTAATGATGCTATTCAAACCTAACCTACGCAACTCTAGTCGTATAGATTGTGGAGTGACATTATTAAATGCTCCCTCTATGTCTAGAAAAGCAACTAAAGCGAATTCATTATGCAGGAAGGATATTTCGATGGTCCCGACCAGTGAGTGTAAAGCCATTTCCACGGACCTTCCCTTACTGTTTGCATGCTGTGATAAGAGAGCAGAGTCGATATTGCTGCTTAGATACAGATCTATTAGCCGTTCTCACATCTTCAAGAAGAATTACATTAGACTTATGGGTAGGCCTAACATCTTTAAGAGTGGTACGTGACGTCTTCGCTGCTTTGGGTATAAAGACCACTCTAGTCTTATTCCAAGCGTAGGGAATATATGTCAGGCCAAGGCAAAATATATTTCGCAGCTTCTTGTATTTCTATAGGGTAAACACCATTAAGTCCTGGTGATTTATAGGGCTTGAAACAGTTTATCGCCCATTTGAGTTTTCTATCGGAGACTATGCCTTCGGTGTCCTGCTTAAAACAGCTAGGGTAAGGCAGTTTTGTACCAATAGGCGCGCTACTATCAGGGAAGTTCGTATCTAATAGAAGGTTGAGAGACTCCTTACTGAACATTGTCCATGTGCCATCCGACCTTTTGAGATAGCTGGGTGTGCTAGCGAAAGTCTTGAGTAGCCTAGAAGCCTCTGAGATTTCTTCAATTCCTTCGTTTCCAAGAGCATCTTTTAGCTTTCCTGGTTTAATTTAATTTAATTTAATTTATTTATTTATTTATAAGCGCTTGTAAGAAATATACTTATAGTTAAGCACCGATAACATGTGTGGATATAAATCAACAAATTTTTAATATTAAACACTTAAACATAACTTGAACAGAAATTAATTAATTAAATACATTGAGATCAAAAACAGTTTTTAAAAAAACGATTATAAGAATTTAAAACTGAAAATTAAAAAAAAATAAAATAACTTTAAATTAAGAGAGAAAAATAACATTACAAAGAAATGAATTAGGTAAGAAATCGAATGAAAAGAGATAAATGAAGAAAAATAATAGAATAGCGAATCAAGTAAAAATAGATAAAAGTTTTGGTTAGAAGGAAGACAAATAATCTGATAATTTGGATTTAAATATGGCTGTATTGCAAATACGCTGTAGATACGGTGGGAGTGAGTTCCAAAGACGTATGGAATTAACAAAGAACTGACGTTCGGACGCTAAGCAGGCATGTTTTGGTTGGACTAGGTTGTTTCCGCGCTGAGATCTTAAAAATTTTAGTTTATTATATAGGTAAACTGGCTCTTTGGTAAAAATAATTTTGTGCAGAAAAACTAACGCCCTCAAGTTCAAAACACTGTCAAAAGTCAAATTGAATATTTTTTTTGCATACTGGGATATACGGTCGGTTCGTTTAAGTCCGAAGACATAACGGAAACGTTATAGGAAACGTTCAACTTGCGCTTACTAGCAGCATCACAGTATGCAAAAATTTCAGATCCGTACAATAAGGTGGGGACAAGATACGATTTAGCTAATAACATTCTTATGTGAAAGGGGGTGAAAAACTGTGTGGCCCATAGGCTACGGAGCATACCATAAACTTTTCCTACAGTGATGTTGACATGATTCGTCCAATCTAAAGTGCTGCTGAAGGTAATACCCAAATTTTTTGCCGTTTTTACAATTTCAATACATGACCCATTTGTCGTGACGTCCGGAAAGGGCAAAGAAGAGTTATGTTTTCTCGTTATAATTAAACTTTTTGACTTATTTGGGTTTATGTTTAAGCCATTAGCGGAAGCCCAATCGTAAATTTTACACAAATTAGCATTCAGACTATCAACACACGTGGTAATATCACATTTGCGTCAGCTAGTATACAGTTGTACATCATCAGCGTACATTTGTATACCACAATTTTGCAGCACAGTTGGTAAGTCGTTTATATAAACCGAAAATAAAAGAGGGCCCATTACAGAGCCTTGAGGAACGCCACGGTTTACAGGTAAGAAATTGGAAGTAACGCTGCCTATATTAACGGCTTGTGATCTGTTTGTGAGATAAGAGGTCATTAGTCGAGTTGCAGTGGCGGAAAAATTAAACACATTTAATAATTTCGAACATAAAATTTGGTGATCAACCGTGTCGAAAGCTTTCGAATGATCTAGCAAAACCAAGAAACTGATTTCATTGCGATCGAGGTTATTTCGAATTTCATCGCTGACGTCAAGTAGAGCAGTCACGCAACTACGCTTAGGTCGGAATCCTGACTGTCTGTCAGTTAGCAGTTTATTGTCCAAAAGAAATTTGTTTATTTGGTTGTACATCAGCGTTTCAAAAACTTTTGATAGATATGGTAAAATTGCTATGGGGCGGAATTCATTACCAGTTTTAGGGATGGGAATAATTTTAGCTTTTTTCCAAATAGCAGGGAATTCTAATTTCGTTATGATGGTATTGAAAATGTTAATAATGAAAAGGATTAGGATTAGCAGAAAGAAGTAACTTAAAAAACCTGGGATGTATTTCATCGAAACCGACGGCATTAGATTTAATCTCTAAGCAACTTCGCAGTACTTCTGTATATTCAACGCATTGAAAATTAAAAGCTGAGTACGAGTTGATAGATCTCTGAAAGATGCGACAACAGTTGACACTGGGCGCTGACATAGGTATATCTATAAATTTGTTATTTAGAGCCTCGACGTCTACGCTAGTGTCTGTAAGCGAAATATTTCTACCAACTCCAATTTGCCGAATAATATTCCACTCGTTTTGCTGCCTATGGCAGAGCTAAATTTAGATTCATAATATGCTAACTTGGCAATTTTCACCGCCCTGACCACATTGTTTCTGCATATTCGGAAAATATTATAACGCTCGGGTGTTTTGAGACGTTTCCATTTATTATACGCTGCGTCACGTTTTTTCATTAAACTTTTAAGGGTACTGGAAAACCAGGGCCTTAGATAGTGCTTTACAACTTTAGTTTTAAGAGGAACAAGTTTTTCAAAAAATGAATTGACGCTACGTTGTAGGAAATCTAACTTATCATTTACTGATAGCATGTGATAAATTTCTGTCCAGTCGACGTAATTGAGCTCTGTCTGAAGAGAGCTAAAATCTATATTTGTAAAATCTCGGTATGTTATTTTTTGCTCTGGTATTAGCAGCTGAAAATTATAGCAAAGAAAAACCAGGTCATGCTTGGAAAAAACAGGAGCAGATAACTGGTCATAAGTAAGACTTTATCATTATCACCGTCAAAAAAGAGGTCTAGCAGCGAATTTCTATTTTTGGAAAAGTGTGTGGGTGTGGTGCAGTTTGGCGACGTGAGACCAAGTGCACACATATCATCAGATAAATGAGTTTCAACCAATAAATCACAATTAAAATCGCCACAAATTATGATGTCAGCATAGGAGCTTACCACCGATTCAATTTTCAACATTAAGTTACGAAATTTCTGAGGACTTCCTTGTAGTCTGCCCAATCAAGCTTAGCTCTCGAGCGCTTGGCTGCGTTAAGGAGCCTTCTGCACTCAGTGCTAAGTCCATCCGGTATGGAGGACCATCAGCTTGGCTTAGGCTTCCCCTTATTGTCCTTTTAGGACATGAGGAAGCAAAAGAGCAATTCATTGCTTTGGTAAGTACATCGATTAGATCATCTGGATCAGCTGCCGATTTAGGTTCGTCAATCGGACCTGATGGCAAATGTTTTGCCAAAGGCCTCTTATATAATCCCCAGTTCGTCTTGCTAATGTCAGTCGGGTGGTATTATTTTGGGAGACGTATCGTGTAAGTTATACTCAATGTAACGGTGTTCGGAGTAGGAGTGTCCCTTTGACACCAACCAACCGCCGATTTTGTCGAAGATGAAGTCTGAGTCCAAGGTTATGTCCAGGACTTCACTTCTATTTTTGATAATAAAGGTTAGTTCTTAACCCCTATTGCATATACATAGGTTGGTACTTTAGAAATAATCAAAAGGTAACTAACCCTTTTCATTAGTGCCCGTACTGCCCCACACGGAGTTGTGTGCATTTCGTCGGCCGATATGATCACATCGTTTTATATCCAGGCCTAAAAAAGAATTCAAAGAAATACTTACAATGAAATACGAAGGCATTTGAATGTAATAATAAAAGCTCTTAATTGTATCGGTAAAATTCAACATTTCATGCATATAGTATCTTTTCACTAAAACTCAATGTTTTGACCTTCATCATTGTTTTCTATTATTGTTTCATTCTTGAACCTTTATAAAATACGATTATTTTACTCCTTATTGAGCAATATCATTTACTTAAGCTATGTTTGCTGTAAGCATATGCATAAATAAATAGCACCAATTAAAAACAGACACATATGGAGGATTACCAAGGATTAATGTTAAACTTCAATTAAATGCGTTTATTCAACTTGCCTCTGCTCTCTTACAATCGCTTAATTTCCTTGCTACAACAAAAACATTAGCCTTTAGATACTTTGTATGCCAGCCTTACTGATATTTATGAACAGATGTTGACCTCACAACTTCTCAGCCGAATGTCCTGCAATAACACTTAAACACATTTTCATTTTATATCTTATATTTACCAAATAAAACTTGAAGCATTCAATGTCACCACATTAAAGCGTAAATCCTTTGTACGCTCACTCCCCTTACTTTAGCCAATATCAGCAGCACTGATCCTTGTTTTGTGTCTCTTTTAAACAAAACATTCCTGCAGGAAAGCTACAGACACTCACTTACATGAACACACACACACACACACTCACACACTTCAAACCCCGCCCACCCGCATTCAAGGGTGACTTGATGGTCATCTTTGCATTGCAATGCATTGGCTCTGTATCAAAAGCATCGCTAGCGTTTATGCCTTGGCTAGACTGGTTATAATGGGTCCATGACTTCCAAATAGTAGCAACAACAAAAACAAACAGAAGCAAGAGTAGCAGATTCAGGTTCACCAGCTCAAGAAAAACAACAACAAAAACACCGACGAAAAAAGAGCAACATTAATTACAATGAATGAACTCGGTCAAAGTATAGCAGCAAACAACAATGAAGGCGCATTCCAAGTCGGCAGTAGTAACAACAGTAACAGCAACATCAGCAGCTGCTGCACTGAACTCTGGAATGAACTCATCTCCTAGGGGTTGATGACAAGCCAGTGCGTGTCTTCCTCCCTCCTCCCCCACTTTGGTTTTGCTGAGGTTTTGCAAGTGCCTGTTATACTATTGAATTGTTTTTATTTTGTTGCTGCTGCCTTCTCGCGAGTCAGACGTCCAGATTCACGGTTACAACGCATTAACTATGCGGGCATGCAAGCGCATCGTCAGCAGCTCATTCACAAAAGAGTGATCCGCTTAGGTCGAGACCGAACTACACCGCTTTCGCGTTCGGAATTCACAATGTTACATGCAAACCCCGGGTTTGAGGAGTGCGCCCGTTCGGCGGTTTTCTCTCAACTTGACACACAATGCAGCAAGTTACCGCTGTGAATGGCAAAATAATTTGTGGTACTTACACACACATTGTGTTAATGACTCTCTGCTAGGGACTATTGCACTCTATGTTAACTTGAACTCCAGCTTTCGTCCTCCATTCTCCAACCATTGCTTGTTGTTCATTTCACTTCAGTTGCTTTCTGTGTTAATTAAACAAATAATTCAGTCAGTCGCCGGTTTGCTTTTTAAATTTCCGTTTTTAATTTAATTGAATAAACATGGTTTTGAAATAAATGAGAAATTAAATGAATAGGAACGTGAAGTAAATGCTTTTTAATATTCTTGAAAACTTATTTTCTTGGCTACCATTATGATTTTACTTTGAAGACAACAAAAGAAACGATGTCCTTTCTTTAAGTTGAAATTTTTCTTTTACGTGTAAAAAAAGCTAAATAAACCTTTTCAACAATTAAAATTCTAATAAATATATAAAAAGAAACTGCCAGAGCTAGTTAAAATGTTACACATATTTATTAAAAATATTTTTTTGTGTTTTTTCTCTTCAAAATGGCGAGAATGTTTTTTTTTTGAATAAAAACTGTTTTTGTATAGAATTGAAATGGATTCTTCAATAGCTTTGACTTTTGCCGAAATCGGAATCGTGGAAACGTATTGAAGATGCCGAGATAGTGCGAAGTTGCTTAGAAATCAAATCTAATGCTGTTGGTTTCGATGGAATTCATCCAAAGTTTTTCAAAGCACTTCTACCCGTACTGCTACTATTTATTAAACACATTTTTAACACAATAATAACTAATGTTTGTAATAATGCCGCTGGATTTAATACTAATAGTCTTAAACTAAACAATAAAAGCTCTAATAAGAATATCGTAGTCATTATAGGCAATAATGAGTATGTTGGTGAAAACCTTGACGTCATTAGGCAGCGTAAATGGTTTCATCTTTCCAATTTTCGATCTACTACAACATATGAAGCAATTCAAAAGTATATTTCATCTAAAGCTAACATTGCTTCGTCGGAGGTTTCCTGCTTCAGTTTAGCAAAGAAGGATGGATCTAACCAGAACTATGTTAGTTTTAAATTAGCTATTCCAGCAAATTCGGTCGAAACTGTATTTAAGTCTAACTTTTGGCCAGCAGGCGTTCGTGTAAAACCATTTCAAAATTTTTCAAAAAATTTCAAGCACTCGACGGTAAAGAATCAGTGCACATAAGCAAATCTTTGCCGACCTTCTCAAAAAATGCTGCGTTATTATGCTCTGCATATAAAAATATAGAAATCTACTACCAAAACGCTGGTGGTCTACGTACTAAGTCAACAAAATTTGCACTTAATCTTGCGGACTGCTTACATGATGTCATTGCTTTAACTGAGACCTGGTTGCATCCAAACATTTTTACCTCAGAACTTTTCGATGGTCAATTTGAAGTTTTTCGGCGTGATCGCTGCTTACTCCCATCTGGATTGACCCGTGGTGGCGGTGTTCTAATTGCCGTCCGTGCGGGTTATCGTTGTCAGGAAGTAACGTTACAACACTTGTCTGAACACTTAGAGCAACTATGTGTACGAGTGGATTGTCCTGTTTCGAGTTATGGATCTAGTGTGTCCTCGTTTATAAGTATTTATGTATTTATATCGTATATTCCACCCTGCTCTAATAGTGAAATTTATTCGATGCACTTTAGTAATATACTTAATATTGTTGATCGCCTTAAAGATAACGAATACCTCTTAGTTTTAGGTGACTCTAACTTAAGTAATACAAATTGGTCTCAGTCTGATGAGCTAACAAGTATGATTCCAAATTCCAGCCTAAACTCGGAGATTGATTTAATTGATTCTATTTTATCGTTGGGTATAATTAAAATAAACTCAGTTAAAAATAATTTGAATAAAATATTGGATTTAGTTTTTTCCGATCCTGATCTTAATGCAGTTTGCGATGAAGCAGATTTTCTTTTGTCTAACAATAGTTTCCATCATAAAGCGTTATTAATTAAATTGGATATTCTAACAATAGAGTTATCTGCTCTAGAAGAAGATACTTTTGTTTTTGATTTTCGAAAAGCTGATTACGTAGCAATTATTAACTACTTATCAAGTGTAGACTGGCATGCAGATTTAGGTGACAATTTGTGACAAAATTACCAGTTATTTATTAATATCATAAATGAAACATTTATTAATTTTGTTCCTATAAAAAAGTTAAGAAGAATTTTAAGCCGGAATAGTTTAGTAAAATCTTTCTAGATAAAAAATAAAATGAATAAGCTATTAAAAAAAAAGTAAGGATCGTCAAAGTTACCATCAAGCGCGAAAAGAATACGAATCACTCAAGAAGCACCTTTACAGAAGGCATATACGTGGTCTTGAATCTGATATAAAGTGCAACCCTAAAGCATTCTGGAATTTCTTGAATAAAAAAAGGAATACCAAGGGTTTCCCTAAAAATATGTTTTTCAAAGAAAAAATATCGAACAACTCGAAAGATGCTTGTAACCTGTTTGCCGATTTTTTTCAATCAAATTTTGTCTTTGATAGAGATGGCCGGGTTGGCAACTATCCGCTCTATTACGGTGACCCTATCACTGATTTGGGATCTTTATCTCTCTCTGAAGAGGATGTTTTAAACGAAATGTTAGCTCTTGACATTAATAAATGTATTGGTCCGGATAATATCCCTCCAATATTTCTTAAGAAGTGTGCAAGTGTTTTAGTAACGCCACTTGCACTTATATTTAATTTGTCCCTCAACAAGGGTCAGTTTTTAGAAGTCTGGAAGGAGTCTATTATAATTCCTATACATAAATCTGGTTCCCGTCAGAATATAGCCAATTATCGTCCTATATCTAAACTACCGTTAATTCCAAAACTGTTTGAAGCAGTTGTAAAAAAACAAATTAATACCTGCATAAAAAACTCAATATCGGAAAAACAGCATGGTTTTGTATCTGGAAAATCCACCTCGACAAATCTAACTTTATTTTCTCATTTCATATAAAATGAATTAGAATCAGGAAACCAAATTGACGTCATTTTCACAGATTTCGCTAAAGCCTTTGATAGGGTGCAGCATCCTATACTGGTAAAAAAGCTACGGCTGATGGGTTTTCATTCTTCATTATTATCTTGGATAGAGGACTACCTCACAGGTCGATGCCAATCTGTCCGTATTGGAAAAATTTTTTCAAAGGATATTATGAACCTTTCAGGTGTACCACAAGGTAGTCATCTTGGACCACTCTTGTTCGTTTTATTTATAAATGATCTCCCTAATTATATTCAGCACTCGGAATGTCTTATGTATGCAGATGATGTTAAAATATTTAAATCTGTACATTCACATAGTGATCATTTGCTTCTGCAACGCGATTTCAATTATGTTCATAATTGGTGTTCGGTTAATAAACTACACTTAAATATTTCAAAATGCAACATAATGTCGTTTTATATGAAACTGACACCTTTCTTTTTTGATTACTCAATAGCGATCAATGAACTCCAAAGAGTTGAGTCTAAATCTGATCTAGGTGTGTTATTTGATAAAAAGATTACGTTTGCCAGCCACTACGATACCATTATCAACAAGTCTAATGCAATGATTGGATTTATAAGGCGCAACACAAAAGAATTCAACGACCCATACACCCTTAAAACTTTATTTATCTCTTTAATAAGATCAATCTTAGAATATGGCTGTGTCATATGGGATCCATATTATGAATCACACAGTGCAAGACTTGAGAAAGTACAGAGACGTTTTACTCGTTTTGTAATTGGTAAACTAAACTGGGATTTTGTGCCAAATTATGTATCTAGATGTGCCCTTCTTGGCTTTAGCGCTTTGGCTTCTAGGCGAAAGTATTTTCTAATAATGTTTGCTCGCGATATTTTGATGAACCACATTGATTGTGCTCCTCTTCTTGCACTTTTTGGAATATATGCCCCCGAAAGGCATTTTAGACAAAGGAATTTCTTTCATATTCCACACCATAGAACTAACTATGGCCGCAGTGATCCAATCTATAATATTAGCTCAGCGTTTAATTCTTTATTTGCTCGAATAGATTTCACACAAAATAGAATAACGTTCAAACAAAATATAATGAATATTGTGGAGGATAATTTTGATACTATTTGCTTAATTTATATATTATACAAATGCATGTAAATCAATGAGTGTTAAACATTTTTGTTGATAGAAAGTAAATAAATAAATAAATAAATAAATCAGAATTCTCCGCTATTTGGAAAAAAGCCAAAATAATTTCCATTCCTAAAACTGGAAACGATTACCGCCCAATAGCAATTTTGCCATATTTATCGAAAGTTTTTGAATCGCTTATGTACAAACAGACAAACAAATATTTATTGTGTAACAAACTTTTAACTGATAGACAATCAGATTTCCGACCAAAACACAGTTACGTAACTGCTCTACTAGACGTATCCGACGAAATACGAAATAATCTTGATCGAAATGAAGTTACTTTTTTGATTCTTCTAGATCACTCGAAAGCTTTCGACACGGTCGATCTCCAAATTTTATGTTCAAAATTGTCCTACATGTTTGATTTTTCCGAAACTGCCACTCGACTAATGAGTTCATACCTTGCTAATAGAATACAAGCAGTGAATATCGGCTGCGCGACCTCAAGTTTTTTAAGTGTGAACCGTGGAGTACCTCAGGGTTCTATAATGGCTCCGCTTTTATTCTCAGTTTATATAAATGTCTTACCCTCTATTCTGCACAGTTGTGGCAAACAAATGTACGCTGATGACGTGCAATTGTATACTAGCTGTCGCAAGTCTGATGTTCACTATTGTGTCGCAAGTTTGAATGAAAATTTACGTAAAATTCATGATTGGGCTTCTGCTAATGGTTTATGCCTCAATCCAAACAAGTCAAAATGTTTAGTTATAGCTAGGAAACATAATTTCACTTCAATTCTACCTGAAGTCATACTAAGCGGATCATGTATTGAGGTCGTAACAACTTGGTTCAACCTAGACACGCCTGCTTGGCACCAGAATGGCAGTTTTTTGTTAATTCTATACGTCTTTGGAACTTGCTTCCATTCTCTTTACAGCGTATTTGCAATGCAACCTTGTTTAAATCTAAGCTATCAGATTATTTGTCTTCACTTTAACTTAAGCTATATTTTTTGTTTTCTTTTTTTCTCTCCTTTAATCTCCTTTTAATTTTATTCTTTTAATTTTTCCCCGTTTTTTTTTAGTTTTTGTTTGTCTTATTATTTATATTTGTTATAAATCTCATTTATTACCTTTGGTTCAATTTTACAAAATTGTTAATGTTTTAACTTTTTCCCATATGTAATTTTAACTTTAAATTTTATTAAAAATTATGTTTTAGATCTCACATTTTTGTGTTGATATTATCGCCATATATGTAATCGGTGCTTGATTATAAGTTCATTCTTGCAAGCGCTTACATTTAATTAAATAAATAAATAAATAAAATAAATAAACTTTTTCTTGAAAAATAATACATTTACATACTTTAAAATTTGTAACCTTAAACTTTTTCAACTTAAATCTTAAAACTTTGTTAAATAAAAGATAATTGTTCTGCTTCCGATTTGGGAAATAGCTACACATAAGAGAAATAAGCTGTAATCGGACGAGGGTTTTCAAAAGTGAAGTAATGCAAGACAAAACCTCAATTAAATTTGTTTCTGTACTCTAGCTTGCTTAAACCTGCCTTGATTCTTTGCATCCTGTTGTCGAACTTAAAAACCTTCAAAATCAACTTTCTCAATATCCTATTGCTATTAAAAAATTAAATTTTTTCCCCCAAATTTTCCCTCTTAAGATTTCTCGAACTCTCTAGATAATATTTTAACTTTTTGAACAAATACTAAATAATTTTAAAAATGTTTCTACAGCTTTCTGCAATACTTATTATAAAACAAAATCATCCTACTCATGTCTTTCTTGATTCTTGCTTTTTTTCACTTATCTTTCCCCCATTTTGAACCCCAAGTACCCGAATTCCTTGCTGTAGTAAAAAATATTTCAAACATAAATATTTCAATTGGCAATGTCAGTGCAGAAGTAAAAAGAAGTCTGCTAATTTGTCATTTTTATAAATTTAAAAAAGAATTATAGGTTTCAATAAAAACGGTTGTTGATATGTAGTCAACGAAGAGTTGGTACAAAAAATAAATTAAAATTGTTTTTAATTGCAATAAAAATACGGATTAATAAGCCCATCAAATATAGACATAATCTTACCTAAATTGATCTCTCACAACCAGGGGTTGAAAATAAACTGTACGAAAAAACTAACTCTACATCTGCTAAATCTGCGAAAGCAAACAGTATTACTATCTGCATTGGTTTGGATCTTTGCTACAAACATAAAAGCGTACCAAAGCGAGCAGAGAATTTGGAGAGAAAGAAAACTATTGTTTTGTGTTATACGAAAACAACAAGTATTTCATTTTTTAGATTTTGTTGTCACGATCGCAACCACAACAAGTAACAAATGTTGTGTTCGTTTTGCTACGCAAATTCGACAAAAGAATTTCGTCATGTTTTAAGCAGCATTTTTTTTTTAAGCTAAGATTTTTTAAGTCTCGTTCTGTTGATTTGCTTGCATGAAAATTTCATAAACCGATAGATTTGTACGACATGGTTTTAGTGACATGGTTGTTTGTATGGGGAACCCCAGAAGGGTGGCAGGTTGAATGTAGGTGTGTTCAGATGAAATTTTGATTGAGAAAAAAATTAATATGACCAGCTCATACTTTTCACTCTCCTAGTTATCGAATTTTTTATATCTTTCTTGTACTTTTAAACGAGCAATATTTGTTTGTTTGTTTATATGTTTGTTTGTAAATGAGTTCTCGAAAACGGCCCAAGCGATTTTAATGAAATTTTCAGTATAGGAATTTTCAGAGGCGAAAAAGCGATCTACTTAGGTTTCGTTTCTGAGAAAATTCGTTTAGCAGCGCACGTAGGGATATATGACCGATTTAGGCAGCCAACATTAATGCGTTAATTAATACAAAATAACACTATTAAACGTTACAAAAAATAATTTTGCAGCGCACATTGAGGTGTTTCACCGACTTAGGCGCCTAAAATATTTTTATACGGTAAACAGTTTCTATTCTAGTCTACTTTCTGAGTATGACCGTTGGGACATTTAAAACACTACTTAACATTACAAAAAAATAATTTTGCAGCGCACATTGGAGTATTTGACCGATTTAGGCGGCCAGAATTATTTTATTCGGTAAGTAGTTTCTATTCTAGTCTTTTATTTGATTTTAACCCTGTACGACCATGAGGATATCACGTATTCCGTGTGGCGTACGGGGACATTTTTCAGTACTTTAATGTATATTTTGGTGCATTTTAATGACAAAACGAATTTAAGTTTTTTTTTTTTTCTTATATCCAGTTTTGTTAAGTATATGTGTAGCTTTATATATATATTTGGATTAAACGATTTATTAAAACATTATCCTAAATATAAAGGACACAAAAAATACGGCAGCTTAGTTCATTTTGAGTAATAATGTATAGATATAGTTACTGGATAAAAATGACACACTTATAATGTGTAGAGTATTATACAAATTTTTATGTAAATGGCCTTACTTTGTCATTGTAAATTGGCCAACGTTCTTTTGTCTGGATATTTATTTGTCGATTTTTGGGCTGTTTTGGTCACTTGGTCTGGTAAATTTCTTTTTCATATGAAGTAAAACATAATCTTTTTAACTCACTGAAATTTTCTTATGAAAATTATTGCAACACAAAAAACTCCAAGTGAGGTGATTGCGTACATTTTACATAATAAGGTCACTAGCTTCATTTTGAACTATTCGTAGAAAACGCTGTAGTGTTAAATATAAATTGCATAAACAATTACTTCGGAATTTAGAATACGATCTTCTAAGCTTCAAAGTTTTGAAAATTCAATTTCTAATTTCTAAATGATTCTTATTTTGTTAGCTTCTATTTTCTGAGATTTTACTGTCGTCTTTAAATTTAATAAAGGGTAAATTGTGTTTTATTAAAAGTAAAGTATATCCCTTTCAGACCTGACGCTAAGCTACTGAGAATTTTTTTATGATTTTTTTGGAGTAAATGGTCTTTATATGATATGAAAACATATTCAATGCCTAAATTTTGATATTTTCATATTCTTCAAGGATTTTTAAGAACGAAAATTTGTACTGAAATAATTTTTTGTTCATGAAATGTTATTAAACCATTTCAGATTTTAAAATATATTATTTTTTTATTTAAAATGTGTTAACTTTACTAAAATTGCGCTTTTAGTATATGAAAAAACAACTAACATCTACGACTCATTTAAAAAAAATTAAATGTGACGCAAGAATTTTGTGAAAATTTGCGATGCGACAAAATTAAAAGTCAAACAATATGAAAAGCAAACGTAAACAATAACCTGCGTAATCGATACACGTAAAATTGATAAACATTCGTGAAATAGCAGTAAAGATATTTAGACTAAAAGTTACCCGCAGAACTGATGCATCATGGTCTGAAAAGGATATACTTGACGGCTACTTAGTTTCTTATCTTCTTATTTTTGGGTTGATAATAAAATACAGATCCTAGATGCGGATGCGGATATCAAAAAATTAAAAATTCGGATACGGAGCTCCGTCACATCCCTAGAAATAACTATCAAAAAATGGATATTATTCATAATTTTAATAATTTTTTTTTCCTTTTTAAACACTCCTTACTCGCAAAAAATTAGGATAGAAATTAAAAATGCCATTTCTAATATTTACACCATTCAATAAATTTTAAATACCCCCGCTGTGCACTGTCCAATCGCAACCACTTCGGTTTATTACTCCAGCATTTATTCTAATCGAGACAATGGCCGCATTCTAGCCGAAAAAGTGCTCAAGAACTGTTCCACAACTTTCGGGCTGAATGGTATGCTCTCACAGAACATATTCCTTGAGATGTCACAATTTATATAGCGAAAATATTTTATGCTACTTCGCTACTTGAGCACTTTTTCGGCTAGAATGCGGCCATTGTATTTTTCACGAACAAAACGTTACCTTATAAACATATGCACAAAAGCACAACGCATCTATATAAAACAACAAATTCAATAAAAGCAACAAAACAAAGAAAAATTCCAACGCAATAACTTTTTCAACACAAAAAAAAAGTCGCATCATAAATGAAACAAACAAACATTGCAGACCTCTCTTCGTATTTTGGTGCTTCCAGCAACCTACAAGAGATCGCTAAAGATACTTTACTTTGATTGTTTTTGTGCCCGCGATTCAAAAGCATAACACCGAGAGGAAGTTTTTTCTATTCGAAAAAAGAAACATTTCATTTTGCTTTTCTCTCTCATCTCTGCTTGCTTCGGTTTGTGCTACTTTTTGAATCGGAGAGAGAAAACTTAACAAACCAAAATACTTGTTGTGATCTTAAGAAGAAACAAACAGAACAGAAAAATGCTTTTCTTTAGAGTTTGTTTGCGAGCCCTGCTCACAACATATATAAAATCAATTTTAAGTTTAGTATTGTTTTATTTTTAAAGTTTTATTTTTTGCAGCTGTAGATCAAGTAAGTTTTTTTGAATGAGGCAACAACAACAACAACAACTCTGTATAGAGTCAATCACACAGCTGACTATACAGTCTGTTTCGGAAATCACTACATAACCACTTCAGTAGTCTTGAGTAATTAAGCTGTGATCAAGCCACTGTTTAAGGCTGCATTCATAGTAAACGCTTTCAGCTTAGCCGAGAGGTTAAAAACATGTTAAAAACATTTGCTGCTGAAGTTTGTTGCTGCCGCTTTTATTAAAACTAGTATCGCCTGTGGCCGAAATTCGACCAACTTTCTGAAATTTCAATAGCTTTTTCTCATTGTGAGGCGTTGGCCTTGCCTTAAGAAAATGTGCTGTACTAAGAAAATCTTAAGTTTCAATACAAAAATACGTTCTATTGAGAAAAGTAACAGTTTTCGAAATATCGCCAGGAGCTCTTCAAAATTTACTATTTGTAAAAGCAATTTCACCATAATAATATGTATTTACACATGTTACATAAAAAAATGCTTATTGTAGGGTATCCGTAAGATATAGCGAAAAATGTTTTTTGTACATTGTATGTACATTTGTCTAAGATTTCCTCTTACGCCATGTTCTTCCATTTCTTATAGTTTAGGTTTTAGTTCAGAAATATTTTTTCAACGCTCATATTTCAGATCAAAGGTCACAAAAATATTCGGTGAAATCCTCCCTACTCTAATTTATTTAAAAGAACTATCAAAATCGGTTCGGAAACACTTAAGAACTGTTTTTCCTACGTCTATTTCTATATAATATCGAAATGGCTTAAAACATAGATTTGTGTATATAACTTTGGAGTGGTTCGCAATATTTGAAAACTTTTTTCACAGAAATAATTTCTTCAGCTGTAAAACTTTGCAAAAAATGTAAAAGCAACATTTTGCAAAATTGAATTTTCTTCAAAAAATCATAGGGGGGTAGCTCATGAATTTCAATGATAGAAACTTTTTATTGAATTATGTGCCAAAATGAGGCAATTTTTGCAAATTAATGATATGTCATATAAAAGAGTGTGAAAAAAGAAAATGTTATAAGAAAAAAAAAAATTACAACAAAAAAAAAACGTTTGTCTAATTTTTTGAGCAAAACCTAATTGCTTTAGAGCTTTTTTAAAACAATATAAAACATTGAATTTATGGGATAACGGTTAATCTTTTTTTATTTCTCCAAAGTCATTTTATTGATCTTTCAGACTAAGAAAATTTGTTGAAAATCGATTAAAAAATGGCTGAGATATTTGCTTGCAAAGTCAAAACTTGAAATTTCAATAGTTTTTTCTTATTCTGAGGCGATGGCCTTGCTTCAAGGAAATACGTTGTACTGAAAAGATATACATTTTTCGAGATATCTAAATAATTTTAATGTCATTTTAAGGGGATTTTTTTTAACATACTATCCGTGGAAAATATTACCAAGAAAACTTTCGTATACCGTTATATTCCTCAACCAATGACTTTTCATACAAAAATACGTTGTACTGAGAACATCTATAGTTTTCAAGATATCGCTATAATTTTGATGTCAAAATAACGGAAATTTTTCAGACTTTACTATTTATAAGAAATTAAAAAAAAAAAAGTGGTTTTCCTTGTTTCTTTTTCCATTTCATGTTATTTAACGAGAGTAATATACGCACTTTGAGCTTGCTTCATATGATTGTATGTGCAGCGTTTTCCAGCTTTTCTTCTCTGTTCGGTTCGGTCCAGCAACAAGTCGCCACTATAAACGCGCCCTAAGTCTTATATGATTCTACACTTGTTCGAACAAATTCGTAAGAATTGTTATGTTCTCATCTTCCATTTATGGCAATCATATTACTTTAAAGTAGTAAGCTATTTATAGATCAAGGCCATCAACTCCAATAAAATTGAAACGATTTTTGCATCGCTAGAAACTAGTGTTTTTAACTGAAAGGTGGCTATTTACGACCAAATGTCAAATTATTCATGACCTTGTCCGAAAATCGATCTATTATTTTTCGATTATTTAATTAATTTGACATTAATATCGAACAAAGGCCGACATAGTTTGTGGAAAAGTTGAGATATCGTTCTCATCCCTGAATTTTCTTAAAACATACCTCTGTAATTCAATGGGCAAGAACGTTTGAACCAGTCCAAAATACCAGTCCAGTACCATGTGGGGAATGTTGTTCTGATAATAAAAAACAATTTTTTAAGTTGATTCGCTGAAAAAAGTTTCCTCACCGAAAGCGATTTATTATAATATAGAAATACTACCTTATTAGATAAGAAAAATTAAAGAAGTTAAAGAAAGGTTGAAAATTCCATTTCGGAAAATATCCCGCTTTCTTTGTCACAGACTGTTTCTTCAGGGACACAAACAATCCTATCATCAGAAGACCACATTATCGCAAAAAAAAAGAGAAAAAATAAAAAAAATAATAAGAAGCGAAAATCATCTAGATCTACTTCTCAGGCCAAGCAGTCCTCAGCACCGCTTTTGAACAGGAACACTCCAGTTACTTCCTCGTCACCTTCTAACATTCCTTCTTTGACTAATAGTTCAGTTTTGACTCCTATTGAGCCTAGAAATCTATCAAGCTTAAGGGCAGTGTCGAGGAAAAAAAATGTATTTATTTCACGTCTTCAGCCCGACACAACTGTTGAAAAAGTAATTGACTTTTATCAAACATAATAAATTGTTGAGTCAAAATGCATTTTGTTCATGCAAAAAAATAGGTAATAAACCTTCCCATGCTTCCTTTATTCTCACAGTTCCAGCTGAAGAGTTTGCAACTGTTCTAAACTCTAATTTGTGGACTGATAATATACTCGTTACAGAGTTTCAGCCTAAGAATAAGCCTAGAGGGACGACTCAAGCCGCTCGTCAATCCCAAAAAAACTGAATAGGTTATCCCTTTACTATCAAAATGTAAGGGGATTACGCTCTAAGACGCGAGACATATTTTTAATGACTCAGAATTTCTCTGAGGATATTATCGCACTGACTGAAACTTGGTTAAACGGAAGCATTACTGACTTAGAATTGTTTGATAACAGTTTTGAAGTTTATAGAAGAGATAGACATGCTGACAATACTTCTGCTGTCGGTGGAGGTGTCTTATTAGCTGTAAGGAACTCCTTCGTTAGTTCCATTATTGTTATTCCCTGCTCTGCTAACATCGAACTTATATGCGTCAAGGTTGTACATTCCAATTCTAATGTATATCTTATTAATGCATACGTTCCTCCTAAGAGCAGTGTAGAAGTTTATGCAAGCCTTGCGGATTGCATAGAATACGTTATAAGCATAATTGACGTTAATGACGACATTTTATTGTTAGGTGATTTTAATCTGCCTGACTTGAAATGGGAATCTTCTGACGATGATACATATTTTTGTGCATCTAATTCGAAGACTCGCCAAGAGCATATATTTGTTGATAATATATGTTCTGACTTACAACAAGTGAGTTGTATTTATAATAGTCGTGAAAGACTTCTTGACCTGGTCTTAACTACAGATAGTAACAATGTGATTGTTGAGAGGGCCCCTCATGTTTTGACTGCTGTTGATGAATACCATCCACCATTGAGCATATGGTACAAATCAGACAGGGATAATATAGTAAAGTCTAACTCAATAGATAAAGTTTATGAATTCAATTTTAAAAAAGCTGACTTTTTGAAGTTGAATCATTTACTTCAAAGTAAACTTCATGTTATTTTAGAATATGTTAATAATAACACTCTTTATAATTCAATTAATTTTTTTTATATGGAAATCTTTGCTATGTTTTCTCTGTCCGTGCCATATAGCCTAAAATTTACGAAAAATTGTGCTTACCCCTGGTACACAAAGGAGTTAAAGATTCTTCGCAACAGCAGGAATAGGGCATGGAAAAAATATGTCTGTAGCTTAGACTTGAATGACCTAGAAATCTACAAGCGTTTGTTTCTGGATTTTGAAAATTGCTCAGCTACCTTATATCAAAATTATTTAGACAGTACTAAGCTGAGAATATTGTCTGATCCGAAGAAATTCTGGGGTTTCATAAACACCAAAAAAAATCTGATGGATTCCCTTCATCATTTAAGACCTCTGACGGATTTACTGACGATCCTGTCTTAATTTGTGGTCTATTTGCCAATCTCTTTAAAGAGTCATTTTGTTCAGACTCTTTTAATCCTGATGAAGAGTACTTTGAATATATGAACTCTACACCCAGGGTTTCGTTGGATTCTATATCCTTTACTTCAGAGGATATTTTAAAGTATATTGGGTTGATCGATGAGGATTTTAATGCTGGACCTGACGGAATTCCTGCCGCAGTGTTAACACGATGTGGTTCCGTTCTAAGTCAACCACTGTCCATGTTATTCAATAAATCAATTAGCGAAAGTATTTTTCCACTTTTTTGGAAAAAATCTTTTATAGGTCCTATCTATAAAAAAGGTTGTAAGAACGATATAAACAACTACAGGCCTATCGCGAAACTCTCGTCGATTCCAAAACTTTTTGAGCGCCTCGTGTATGATCGTGTGAAAATTCACTGTGGGAAGGTCATGACAACTCGTCAGCATGGATTTGTTACTGGCAGATCCACTGTGTCTAATCTCCTCGATTTTACAACGTTTTGCTTAAATTCATTTTATTCAGGTAACCAGGTCGACTGTATTTACACTGATTTTAGTAAAGCATTTGATAAACTGCCACATAACTTAATTCTATTTAAACTAAAGTTAATGGGTTTTCCACAATTTTTTGTAAGCTGGATTCAATCGTATCTGACGGAGCGATCTATCAAATACGATTTCGAGGATTGTCAGCTGAATTTATTGCTGAATCAGGTATTCCTCAAGGTAGCCACCTTGGTCCACTTCTGTTTATTTTAGCCATTAATGATGTAACCCACATCATCAAACACTCTCATCTACTTATCTATGCAGATGACATGAAAATATACAGAACAATAGATGCTAAAGACAATTCAGATCTGCTCCAGTCTGATTTGAAATCCTTTGAAATTTGGTGTTCTAAAAACAATATGTTTCTAAATCCAGATAAATGCCAAACTATGACCTTTTCGCGAAAAAGGAATAATTTAATTTTTGATTATACGATAAAAGATACGGCTTTAAATCGTGTAGATTCTGTCAAAGATCTTGGTATATGCATGGATTCTAAGCTATCGTTTAACGTTCATATTGATTACATTTGTAAAAAAGCATCTTCTATGCTCGGGTTTATGAAACGCTGGGCCAAAGAATTTAATAGTATGATCACAACTACAACGCTGTATTATGCAATTGTGCGACCTCACTTAGAGTATGCAAGTCAAGTTTGGTCCCCAAGTTACAATGTACATGTTGAACGTATAGAGAGAATCCAAAAACGTTTTGTTCGGTTTGCTCTAAGGGGCTTAAGTGCAACTGATACTTTAAACCTTCCTCCTTATGAGGATCGTTTAAAACTTTTAAAAATGCAATCTTTGAATGAGAGAAGGAAGTCTGCAGATATCGTCTATTTACACCAACTCATAACTGGTGTATTCGATTCACCAGAACTTCTAACTCTTATAAATTTTAACACTAACCGTAGAAGCAGTAGAAATGCTAACAATTTAATTTACTTACCTTTTAGTAGAACAAATTATATGGCTACTGCTCCTTTACATCGCATGAGTACCTTTGTTAACAACTGTAGCTTTTTTGATGTTAACTTATCGAAAGGTCAACTCAAAAGTAGATTGAAAACTAATGTATGATTAGATCTATGTAAACGCATGGTTAGTTGTTATGTCTTGTGTTGTCCCTGAGCCCAACCCATATTATGGTGGGTAAATTTTTCTCACTTTGGATTGTTTTGGACCGCTCTTATCGATATCATTGGGGCTATTCACGGTTTGAGCGTACTTTTAACAAATCGTATTTATAGCATTTGTTATTGTTCGAATTGTGAGCACCTCGCCATGTGACTGTCGTATAAAAAGACTGTGCAACTCTATGATGTATGTGATTATGCGGCTGTAGACAGAGCATAAAAATACGAGGTACAAAAAACACCTCCAAGGGCTGCTTTTATTTACGAGTGCCTGCGTATTTGCATTTGTATGCAAAACAACAGCAAAGCAAAATGCGCTTTCGTAAATTGGCGTACAAATAGCGGATCGAACAAATGGCAGACCAGCGTATTCGAACTGTGAATGGCCTTATTGAGATGTTTTGATGTTATTTGGGCTGGTTCTTAAGATGATCCAATGCGGAGAAAGTGCGAAAAAGCTGTAGTAGCTGAACTCTATTGTTATTGCATGTAAAATATCTCGATTTGATCAAACTTTTGCAATAAACTTATAAAAAATGGTCTGGTATTGAAGATTATATAAGAATTTAAACAAAAAATAACTTATTAAAGACAAGAGTAACTGTTATAATGAAAAATAAAATAAATAAATAAAAACAAAACTTCAACGCTTTCGGTGCGGAAACTTTTTTCATGAAAGAGGAAAAGTGATACCATGTTTTTTATATTTTTTCATGCACCACACGCAAAAATAGTGGTATTTTTGATATTTGCAAAAATTGAAAAAAGTTATATCCCTAGTGTGCATCCCTTAGCATATACAAGTAATTAAAAATTTTTTCGAAAATTCCTTGTTTTATATTGAAATAAAAAATACGTATCAAATATTTTTGACTAATAAATCGTAAAAAAACTTGTATGGAAAAAATTAGGTGACAAATTTTGTATGGAATGTCCCATATGGGCATTTTCATTGTCACGCACGTAACGTTCAAACGCTTTTTTTGTTGTGTAAAATTAAAAAAGCAAAGAAAAATTTAAAATACTTTTTGTCCTGTTTTTATTTTTTGATAGCTGTCTAGCCGTACTATATTTAGTGTAAAAGGTGGAAGCGATCGAAAGTATTGTTCAAAAATATAAGCAAACAAAAAAGTACGCGTTACGATAAAAAATAGAAGTTGTTTTTGTCTGCAGCAATATAAACGAAAAAAATCTGCGAAGTGTGCACGAGTTTTTTATCAATTATTTTTTTTTTTTTTAAAAAAAGATCAAAAAACCAAGGCATGCGCCTTAAGCAAAAATGGTTTGGTCTTGACCTGAAAGGAAAGTAAAAGATTACTTAGAGGAATTTATTGGAACCATACGTGAATTATTGATAAGGCGAAACAAACGTGAAAGACAATTTGAATTGCTTTTAACTAAGGTTAGTGTTATGCCTTAACCGCGGCAAGCATTTCGAGCCCTTAGTTATTTCTGTCCTTTAATTCCACATTTCCCACAATTTAGTTGTGGATTTTTAGTTTTCCATAATTCTTAAATGTAGGAAAGAACAAAGAAAATGAAAATAACCATGCCCGAGCCCAGATTCGAACCAGAGACCTCTGGGTTAATAGTCTAGCGCACTTTCCACTAGACTACAAAGGCCGATTTTAATATTAGCTGGAATAATGTTGCCATACATTCATAATTTTTTCGTCGAAAAACTTTTTTATTTATTTTTATACAAACCATTACATGATAAGTTGCGATGCATACGTTAAAATACAGATTTTTCCCTTCAAAGAAGTACAAATTTTTTATAGTTTTGTTTATTTTATTTAACTAGAAAAACATTTAAAGTGTAATTCAGAATCGTAAAAATCGAAAACTGAAAAATTTAATTAATCTTTGTATTATACGAGTATTTATTATACTTATAAAATTCCAGCTTTTGTTAAAATTTTTCAACTTTTGCCACCATTTTTCAACTCTTGTTGCCATTCATCATGTTTGCTGCCATTTTTTAAAACTTTAAATTGAGATAAGCTCTCATCACTCTCGCAATATAAATTGAAACATTTTTTTCTATAATGGAGGTTTAAAATTTTCAGTGACATTTAAGTTTTCAATCAAATACTTGTATATTTTATGTTTTAATTTTGAATAAAACAATTTTTCTTTAAAACCACCCCCTCCCCCCATGGGGTAATCCTGGCTACGGCCCTGCTATAAGGCACGTATTTATTTCTTATTAGCACATAAAAAACAAGACAGTGTTTTGTGTTCTTTTCTGAGTAGGCAAAAACATACATTTTCAAAGGGTTGAGTGCAATAGTGAAGGAATTTTACACCGTGAAAGGGCAACATTTTTTAGTAGAAACGAAAACACCATTAGACATTATTCGTGTGACTTTTTTTCAGCTCTTGAATGATGTCTACTAAGACTAAATATTTTTATTTATTTACTGACAAAAATGTATTAAACAAAAAAATGATTTTTTTCAATAATTTTTTAAAAAAAACCAACCTATCCATGCTTTTACTCAACTTTACTGTTTATATGGGGAAATGGTTCCTCTGCTGTATTCCATAAAGTCCGAACTAAAAAATTAAGCAAGTTTGCTTATTTCAGAGCTGACATCAAGCTAAGTATGATCTAAAGAATGTGTAAAATTTTTTAACCCTCAATTGTCTACTCTAACTCACTACGAACTTTATGTTTGCTTACTGTTTTCTAAAATTACTTTTACATATAGACTAAATTATAAAATATATAAAAGAATGTTATATTCTAAAATATATTGTATTATTTTACAAAAAAGGAAGTTTTAGTCCTAGGGACTCGGTGTGGGTATTTTTGGTATTATAAGCAAGAAGGGTAATTGAGGGTTAAGCATAGAAAAAACTGCAAAATAATACATTGAAGAAAACATAAAAAAATATCGAGCATATTATGTTTTTTCCATAAATGGTATTTTCTTTATTATTTATTACAATTTTGAGTTTGCTTTGCATTTATATTTAAGATTTAAAATAAATATCTTTGAAAAATAATATATGTATTTTTTAAATTTTCAGCTTACTTTATCAATTGGCAGGATGCAAAATCGAATAGCAACTAAACAATGACCATAGCAATGACCAAGAACGATAATCGAACCAATGCTTAGCAAAACGGAGAATATCACGTGACTGAAAATTCAAAAACCAACACACACGTACATCAGAAACAATCACTTTATTTCGACGAAGAAAAAAGAAAAGCAAGCAACAATCGTAAAACAACAGCAACAATTGCAATAAACATCACAAAAATATCACAACAATAAAACTTGAAAACTTCACAACACCTCTACTCTAATGGCGCTTTCCTCTAGAGAAACTGAAAATTATACAAAAGTTGGCGTAAAAATAAAAATCCTTAATTAAATTAACTTAACAAATAAATTGACTGATAGTTTTACTTAAAAACAATCACATAAACAACACTTAAGGCGTTTGCAACAAATGATCTCCAAATCAAAAACTATTCCATTTTTCTTAAAACAAAAACAAAAACAAAAACAACAGTTCTTAAAAGACATTAAACCATGCCAAATATATTAAAAAAAATGAAGATAAGCCTGTAAATAAAACTTAAACATAATTTATATCTTAAAACTTTTTATACGAAAAACATTTAAAAAAATTCTCTTTTAAAAAAAATGCACTAAACATTTTAAAGACACGTGTTATACTTAACATAATATTTTTTAAATATTTTTTATTTATTTGCTTAAGTTTAAAAAAGTTTTAAACGACTTTTTTAACGAGCACAACTACAACATCATCTAAAACAATCACAATCACGTAAAACATATACCTACAATAAAGTGGAAAATTATTAAGTATAAAAACCAAACAAATATAAATATCTATAAAAACAACAACAACAATATAAGCAATCATGGGCAATAAATGCTGCAGCAAACGTCAAGACCAGGAACTTGCACTCGCCTATCCAACCGGTTACAAAAAATCCGACTACACCTTCGGCCAAACAAACATCAACAGTGGCCAAAAACACAACAATGGCGGTTCACTTGATTCACGCTATACACCGGATCCAAATCGTGGACAGATAAAAATCGGCGCCAAGGGTGGCGTCGATATCATTCGTCCACGCACAACGCCAAGTGAGTATTATGACCAACACAATTATCATTAAATACCATTTGCAGCACCATTACGATATTACGCCAACAACACCTAGGTTCTTGTCATAAAACATTGGTCACACGTTGCATTTAATCCTGTTTTTCCCACCAACCGTTGAAGTGTTACTTTGCAATTACTTTTATTGATTGCTGATGCCGTTTATCGCGATTTTTTGCTTTTGTCAACTTTGGTTGTTCCTTTTTTTTTTTTGTATATTTCACTTCCGCTTCCTTTTGTTTGACGTTCGTTCAAAGTTCTAACAATAGAGTTTTTGTGCTCTATTCTATTGTGTGAAGTAAGTTGAAGTTAAGCATTGGACGATATCATTTCTTTATAACTATCGATTTAATAAAATAACAGTGTGTCCAATGATCTGTGAGGAAAAAAGAAAAACTTGCTGACAAAAATATTTTATTAGAAGAAAAAAAAATTTAATAATGTTTCATTCAATGCTCTTTAATGCATTAAAAATAAAAAGTTTAAATTGTATAAACCTTGTTCCTATTTTCTTTTTTAGATACATAATTAATATAACTAAATGCGAAAAATTTGCCCCACCGAAAAGATTCCAATTCAATATCAAAACAATAAGGCTATTCACAGTTTAAGCGTACATTTAACAAATCGTATTTATCGTGTTCTTGTTGATCGTGTTATCGTTGAAACTGTGAGCACTCCGCCATGTGACTGTCGTATTCAAAAATAATGCAATCCTGTGATTTATGTATGTAATATGACGGCCGTAGACAGAGCATAAAAATGCGAGGTACAAAAAACACGTACAAGGGCTACTTTAATTTACGCTTCTTTGCGAATTTTCGTTTGAATGCAAAACAACAACAACAAAGCAAAATACGCTTACGTTAATTGGCGTACAAATAACAAATCGTACAAATAGCAGACCAGCGCTTTCAAGCTGCGAATAGCCTTAATAGTTCTTTAAGGTACATACGAAGTTTACAAAGGCGTTTTTAAGCATAATCTGTAAAATTTTTCTTACACCTTTTTATAATCAGTGTACATTTTTAATGGTATTATTTAACGTTTAAATTATTCAAAACAATTTTTTTTTGTTATTTCCATTATTTTTTACTTTTCTCGGAAGTGACAAAGTTGGTGTCTCGAAAAAGTTGACGCTGCATAGCCGGCATTTAATCTCTGGATCGGCAAGTCAAAACCAAAAATTTTCTGAAAAAAGAATGTCATTCACGCCGTAATCAACCATATTTAATAAAATCGATCCCAGAAAAAAATGGGAGAGTTTTAAAAAAAGAAGTTAAAAAATGGACCACGTTTTTCACCCTTATACCCTTGCTAAATTATAATCATTTTAATTTTTTTTTAAGAAATTTCGGTTGATTACGGTACAACATATGTTAATAAAGAGAATGAATCCACTTTAATCAAAATCGGCTCAGCCAATCCGGAGATTAACTGTCTGCCATTTAAAAAAAGCCATTTCGAGAAAAACGCGTTGAAAGTTTTCGAGTCACCTGCTAGTTATTCAAGGGCTTCGTTGTAGACTGCTTTACATCGAATTTTTTTATAATATGTTAGGATTAGATTTTTAAAGACTTTTAGAACCAAAAAAAAATTTTTTTTGAAATTTATAAACTTCGTATGTACTTTAATCCTTTTGAAGCAACTTCGAGCGCAGTGGTGCCTAACATTGCAAATTTAGCTGATGATAAGCTATAGAGCTCATTATGCTTGAACAAAGTTCAATTCTACAGGAATTTGAAGGAAAATTAAGAAAAAAAGTTGTAGCTCTAAATATATAACACTCTTCTCTTACTAAAAATGAGAATAATCAGGGGTGTTATGGAAACCGATAATTGTCAGAATTGGTTTTGAAATTGACACAGATTTAATTTTAGTGTCTTAGAAACCGATTATCGATTAAAAAACACAAAACCAATTTCGAAAATGAAAGCTGTTTCTAAATCGATAATCCAAACGAAATCTGTGTCAATTTCAAAACCGATTCTGACAATTTTCGGTTTTCCTAACACCCCTGAATATCTCTTATATCATTTATACTTTAGCGTTCTCGAACATTTTTCGAAATATAATTTTTAATTTGCTCACTCTCGAAGACGCGTAGTAGAGCACAGAGGTTCATTCAAAATAATGGTGCAGAACATGCTATAACAATAAATTTTTGTTTTGGCGATTGTATACTCATTTTTTACATTTAAATTTATTCTTTAAAAATTGCTGTTATAAATAAAGAACGAAAAATTAAGAAAGTGAAAACAGAGAGATCCAAAAAGTCAGCTGTTGCCGTACGTCAACAATAATGCCAAAAGGGCTTAGTTACTCTCTGAAAAAGGTTCTTAAAGAATTACACTATTGACAATTTTTAACCTCTTCCAAATCGACAGACTTCGAACAACGGATTCTATTAGTGGAGACAAGTAGTGATGTTCTTCAGATCCTTACAAACAAGACTGAAAAATCATTGGGGAACAAAGAATATGCAATCGGGTGCTTCCTAGATATTGAAGGTGCTTTTGATAACACCGAATACGCTAATATACGCGAATGCATTCAGCGCAAACGTATTGATGAAACAACAAGTACTTGGGTGCATAACGTGCTGAAATTCAGAAATATGAAATCAACTTATGGTGTTGATGATTCATATTATAAGCTAAATAATAATTAAGAACTGCTGAGAAACGATAGATTGAATTATAAGGGCGGGGGAGTTGCAATATACTATAAGTCGTCTTTGAATTGTAAAGTCATTAGTAAATCCGTTGATGTTGGTGTTGAGTTCCTAAATGTACAAATTTGTGATCGTAATAGTACCAAAGTCTTTCTGTCTTGTGTCTATAACTCCAATCGCGGTAATAATATGCAGCCTTATTTTGATTCGTTATCTAGTTGTTTAATAGATAATGAATTCTTTGTTGTATGTGGAGACTTCAATGTTAATTTGCTTGTTAATGACAACGTAACTACAAAATTATATGAAGGATTGACTCATGCTGGGTTATCGATTGTTAATAGTAGTATGCCTTCTAGGTTTGCTAATAACGCTAATACTAGTTTACTGGATCTTTTCATAACTTCCGACGTTTCTTCAGTTTTATTTTTTGAACAAATATCATTTGTTAGTGACCATGATCTTATTTTTTGTACTTTTAATATTAATCTCTGTTGTAATGTTTTACCAATTTCAATAACCTATCGCGACTTTAAGTCAATTGACAGCGAATCTTGGTTTTGTGACATAATGTCAATTCCTTGGAATGACTGTTGGTATTTTAATACAGTTGATGATAAACTCATGTTTTTTGTAAGTAAAATTAATGCCTTATTTGATCAACATGTTCCCCTTCGTACTGCTCGTTGCGTTAACAATTTATGTCCGTGGTTCACTCAACATGTTAAGTTGACCATAAAAAAAAAACGAAACCAGGCTTACACTAAATGGAAAAGATTGCCGACAGACTTGTACTGGGAAGCATATAAGACAGCTCGAAATGAGGCCAATTCGGTTGTAAAGGATGCCAAGAAAAATTTCTACAAGTCAAAACTTGACGTAACACTTTCCTCCAAGCAACTTTGGAAAAATTTAAAACAAATTGGAGTGTGCAACAAACAGTTGCCTAAGTGTCAGATTGACCCATATGCTCTTAATGACTTTTTTGTCTCTGACTCACAACCCGTTGTAAACTGTAATCAAAACAGAACGAATTCTGTCAATATTATAAGCAATTTTGAGTTTTCCAGCGTATCTATAATGAGAATTAAATCCAGTGCTCTTGGAGAAGATGGTATAAATATTAGGTTTATTAAAATGATTTTTCCTTACATTTTGAGTTCGTTAACGCACATCATTAACCACTGCTTTACTAGCTCGTCCTATCCTAAAATGTGGAAAGTAGCAACAATTATTCCCATTGCAAAAAAGCTAGAGCATCTGAACCATCTGATTTTCGACCTATAAGCTTGTTATATCTCTTTCTAAAGTCTGTGAGTCACTAATGGCAGATCAGATCTCGCATTACCTTTGCGTTAATAAGCTCCTGTCTCCCTTTCAGTCCGATTTTCGTTCTGGTCATAGTTGCTCTACTGCAGTAGCTAAAATCTTAGACGACATTCGAACATCCTTTGATAAAGAACATCTTACATTACTCTGTCTCTTGGATTTTTCTAAAGCATTTGACACTGTAGATCATTATATTTTATGTTCAAAGCTTGAATCATTATTTTGCTTTTCTTTAACTGCAGTCAATCTTATTAAAAATTATCTAAAAGGTAGATCCCAAAGAGTAAAAATTGACAGTAATTACTCGAATTATAAATACCTTAACAGCGGAGTGCCAGAGGCACAGTTCTTGGGCCTCTTCTCTTTGCAATTTTTATTAATGATATTTTACCATTCCAAAAAATGTAATAATGCATGCATATGCGGATGATCTCCAGATTTATATGTCTCGTCCTATTGGTCTCAGCGAAGATCTTTGCTTCAGAGTGAATGAAGACCTAGATGCAATTAATAAGTGGGCGATAAGTAACAAGCTTAAACTAAATCCGTTAAAATCTTTTGTGTTGCCAATTTCAAAAAATCGTTACTCAGTTGAAGATATTCCTGCCGTATATATAAGTACTATACCACTAAAGTCTGTTGAAAAGATAACCAACATTGGGTATCGGATTAACACATCACTTTCATGTGTAGACCATATTAACTATGTTGTAAGCAAAATATGCTTTGTCTTAAGAAATCTGCGAATGACTGCTCAGATCACACCAACAGAAACTTGTCGTAAACTAGTAATACAGTTGATTATGCCTTCAATAAATTATTTTGAAGTGGTGTTTAGTAATCTAGACTCTCATTCGTTACATAAACTACAAGTGGCGTTAAAATATGCGGCCCGTTATGTGTATGGTCTCAGAAGATTTAGCCATGTTACTGGTCTAAGCACCCGAATTCTGGGATGCAATGTGGAACATTATTTAACAGTAAGAAATTGTATATTCCTGCATAAGCTGATACACTCAAAAACTCCAAACTATCTATATTCTAAACTTCAGTTTTGTTTATCAGCCAGAAGCTTAAATTTGGTAGTTCCTCGCTTTAAATATTTAAATTCCTCAAGACTCTTTTTCGTAAGCACCATTAGATTGTGGAACTCCTTGCCGAGGTACCTTAAATCTATTTCCAACGCACAAAACTTCAAGCAATTAATATCTGCATATTTTTCTTGAATTCTCGTTTCTCTCTTACTTTCTCTCTTCTTCTCATTTAACCCTTTTTTTATTTAATTTTTCATTAGATATAAGTTTTTGTTGATTTTATTATTTTAATTAAACTACTTTTAGAATTTAACTTAAGTAATTTTTATATATAAATTTAATAACTGTTTGTTTCTTTTTCATTCTGATCTTATGTTTGTTCGAGATATATATTATACTATTTTATTGTGCGCAAAAAAATAAATATTTCTTATGTACTTATATATGAATAAAGCCAAATTACAAATTACAAACTCTGGGCATGGTAGAACTTAGAGTACTCGCAGCAAAAGTTTGTCCACAAGGAGGAGTTCTCTCTCCAATATTGTGGTCCATTGTAGTTGATGAACTCTTAGCTCAATTGGCCTTGGTGTGCAGGGTTACGCTGATGACATCGTGATCCTTATCCTTAGGGAAATACGAGGATATTTTATCGTATCTCCAGAGAGCACTCAACATAGTACCTAAATAGTGCAAGGAAACAGGGCTCAATGTCGACCCTAAAAAAACCAACATTATCATCTTCACCAGGAAAAGAGTCAGAAAAAAATCTAACTGACCTACTCTTTTTGGTGAAACCATAAACTTCTCAAAAGAAGTCAAATACTTCGGTGTGACGCTTGATCATAAACTCACATGGAACCCACACCTAAACAACACCATAAACAAAGTAAGAGCCTTATTATGGGTCAGCAGAAGTTTTAAAGGTAAAAACTCTGATAGCAAAGCTGCTCTACTTGCACCTACAGCATATAAAGTCACGTCCAAACTCGTATGGGATTGCCTACAGCTGCTTATCAATGTGTCTACCCATAACAGAGTAGACCTCATTTGGGTACCAGGCCATAGCGGCTGTTTAGAAAACGAGATTGCAGAACCATTCTGCGGGCTTACATAGGGCACTATGCGCCAGAACATTAAAATTTGGCTTAACAGAGAGGCACTTCATTACTGTAGGGAAACCGAAGGTAACAGACATGTAAAAACATTCATGCCAACCACTTCGCTCCAAAGAACGAAACAATTCCCTACTTTAAGTGGAACATATATCAGACTTGTCGCAGGTTTCCTAACTGGACATTACGAGGTAAACAAGCACTTATCAACCATGGGTAAGTCCAGGAAGATCTGTGTAGATTATGTAACGAAGATGAAGAAACAGCAGAGCACATTTTGTGTCACTGTAATGGTCTAATTAGGACTAGACTTTGCTACTTAGGTGCATTAATTTCCAAAAATATTTGTGTGTAAATATTACTAATAACTTCGTCCATTCTACGAATTTTCAGTTCAGTTTCAGCCACGAATAGAATAATCGACTTATATTTAAAAAAACAAATGCATATTGTATTGTCTGAGCTGGAGTTTGAACCTTGGCTCTTTAGCTTACGGACCACGCACTCCACCAGTAGGCTACATCCACTTTACAATTATAAAGTTCCTTATATTATTTTTTTGTTAGACAAACAATTAAAAAAAAAGAAATCTGTCTGAGCTGGGGCTTAAACCTAGGCTCTTTAGTTTACCGGCCACGCACTCTACCAGTAGGCTACAGTCACTTAACAATCATACAGTTTCTTATGTTCTGCAGATGTTCGACAAACAAGGATGAACGATTTCGGTTTTCAATTTCTTAGACTCTACTAATAATTCGTACGGTCAGCCTACGAATGAATTGTTTCTACTAATATTATTTTTCATACGTAAATAGTACGAAAACATTAGTAAATACTACGAATGTAATGAAAGAAATTACAAAGTTATTCGTACGAGAAATTTACGAATATTATTATTATATGCACATTCATTTGTTGAATGCAAAAATAATACAATTGATTTATTTTTGTTTATGAATATCATTAGTATATAAAGCAAATATATTCGTAGATACTACATCAAGTATAAGAAAAATTTTACGAATGAATTCGTAAAGATATCACAATAAAAATACTTTGTATATTGTACGAATATTTGTAGAATGTACGAATATTTTGCTTACGAATATCATTCGTAGAAATTTAACTAATACATTTTTTGAGTGTAGAACCGCACCAAATATGCGGATAGTTCACCCAAAGACATCGCTCTGTTCCTAACGAACTTAACGATTAAGGATGAACTATAGCTTATAGAGGTTTGTTACAATAGGCCCTTGAGGCCGCAGTAACTAGGTGACTAGCTCCCTCTTCTCTTAACTATCTATCTATCTAGTGGAGACAAAAAATTTTACATATATCTTCGTTTTAAAAGTTTACGTCTGAGCATTTTTAATACTGGTTTTAAATTTAGCTATTTGCTAACATAAAATTTAAGAATAGTGTTATGGGTACTTTTTGACAATTTTCAAAAAAAAAAAGAAAATGTTTAAAAAGTAACCTTTATGTTATTCTATGTATGTATTCTATGGTCATTTCACTATAAATTTCATTCGACAAGTTTTGACTACGGAGTGCTTCTGTAAAGAAAAACCCGTAAGCTTTTAAATAATTCATGAAAAAATTTTATCACCTGTAGAAATGTTTACTATGCATTATCGAAAAACAATTTTGCATAGTTTTAGATAGTTTTTAAATAAGTTTGCTATTAATTTTTATAGATATACGCTGCAGATTAATATTTTCCGTAAGAGACAGTAAATTTTTCCAAGAAACATTTGCATAGAATATTAGCCCTGTAGGGCTACTTTCAAGAAAATATTACCAAAAAATAGCCACACTTGGAAAAAATAATGTTTGTAAAAAACTTTTTGCATGCTATATATTTATATTTACTAATAATATAAATATATTTTCTGCAATAATAATAAAAAATATGTGTAAAAAATATTTTAGCCCGGATGATGCTACCCTGAGGTACTCCAAGCCTCACAAAGTTTTTTCATCCCTGGAATTTCGAATGAAGTAGTGGAATGATCGAATAATTTCCATCAGAAGGAAGAACTATCTAGAAAAAGTTGATTAAGATAAACCCTTTAGATCTGTTTTAGAAGCGGAACAATAGATATTTTAAAGAACGTTGGGGTGAGCGTAACCTCAGTATTTTTTATAGCATTACTCAGTAAGTTTTCAGGTAGCGTCACGATGGACTTATCTTTATGATTTAAAGAAAGCTCTAACTTTCAAGCGATGATTGTCAGAATTTCGCATCAATCTGACGTTTAGCACACAAGTTACAATAGGTTTTGCGACGCAACATTTATATATTTTAAAATAATGGAAAAAGCAATGGTGGTACCAAAAATTCAGTAACTTTTGAACAAAATGTCTGATTATCATTAAATTTTGACACGTATCATTTGAAGGTTGGTACTTTCTGGTGTCGCATCTGCATGTCACCCTACAAATTCAATGTGTTATGTGTTAAACTTTTGGAAAACAATATATTAGATACACTCTATTGAATCAAATCGAAAAAAATCAACTTTCTATGACAAAAACTCGATAAACAGTATCGAGTTTAAATGCTTTGGTGTGTGTAACCCCAGTGTAGTGTGCATGCTACAATCGGATAGTGTAGCATCCAAGGGTTAAGATGTTTCCTACAAGTAAAAATTTTAACTACAAAATAAAAAGCAAAAATTGTTTTACTTGCTGGAAATATCTTACAAGTTTACACATTTTTGCAATAAATGTTTTTTAAATATCAGTTTAAATATCAGTTGTTCCGCTATCAGAATGATAGCGATTCCACGATTTAAATACGATTGAAAAATAAGTAATTTGATGTTTGGAAATTGTTTGAATTATATTTGGCACAAGCATTTCCATACTTGGAAAATGTGTAATAAATTTAGTATTTAAGAATGTTTGGCATTCGGTTGCCGTAAGTAATTTGGATATTTGGGAAAATATTACACGATAAAGATGCAAGTATTTTACAAATATATTCATATTAACCTTGCTATTATACCTTGCAAACATCTTACTTTTCTTAGTGTTTAGTAACTTTCTTAAATTTTATGTTAACAAATAGCTGAATTTAGAGTAAATTTGAAACCTATAACCCTAAAAGTTATCAGAGGAAAACTTTTAAAATGCAGTTTCACATATCAAATTTTATTTCCTCTACCAGAATGCGAAGTCTGTAGATAATTATTTTGCCCGCAAGATTGCTCCGGCTTTTAAAATTCGAAAAAGTCGTTGGTACAATGAATGCCACTATCCATTTCTAATGTAAAATTGGTCGGTGATTCCAAAAATTTATTGTTTGCAAAAAAAAAGAAGTTGGTTTCACTTAATATGGTGGCGGCCGTAGTCTAGTGGGTAGAGTGCGTGGCCCTTAAGCTAAAGAACCGAGGTAGTCCGGGTTCAATTCCAGCTCAGACAGACAGTTTTTTCAATTGAATTAGTTTTTCTGTTTTGTCCTTCCAATGGCTGCAATGGCCAGTATATTTTTATTTTTTTTCACTTAATATCTTCAGAAGCAACAACAGTAATCAAACAATAATATGTCAAATTAAAGCTTATAAAATTTCGTCAAAACGATGCCTACATCATTTTTGATTGAGCTGTTAATTTCGGCGCAATAAATTAACTTTCCGAAAATTTTTCGTGTTTTTCAGAAAAATTTATAAAAAAAACAAATTACAAATTCTCTAAAGATTCTGTTAAGATCATAATTTTAACTGTACAGCATATTGTAACGTCTAAGGCTGCCCGCTGAGTAAACGCCGAAGTAGGCAGGCAGGCAGACAGGCTCTGCGAAGAAACGAGATAGAAATAACTTTTTTCTCGCTTGTTCACATAGTTTTCCTGCACCTGTCTGCCTGCCTGTCTGCCTCGGCGCTTACTCAGCGGGCAGCCTAAATCCCCCTATTTCAAACTTCTGACATGCTTCCTTTTTTATTGATACTATACTATACTATACTATACTTTACTATACTATACTATACTATACTATACTATACTATACTATACTATACTATACTATACTATACTATACTATACTATACTATACTATACTATACTATACTATACTATACTATACTATACTATACTATACTATACTATACTATACTATATACTATTTACTATACTTTCTATACTTTCGAGTTGAGACCCAATTGAAATGGAGAGTTACAACAACAAACAACAACAAGAAAAAACAAAACTAACCTACAACAAGGAAAACGGAGATGAAGACTTGTACACGAGGAACGGTGATGAAAATGTCTTAAAAAATCCCTTTGTGAAAAGCTCGGTGATAGTAAGATCACCGCAAGCAAAGGGGTCAGAAAAACCACCTGGTAAAAATGTGTGTACCATAAGAGATTACACGAGCACACCTGTGAATACTCGTAAAGCAGATAGCTTAGAAGGCGAAAAAAGACATCAAAGTCAGCTCAGAATTTCAGAAGAAAAAGCGTTTATTGAGTTAGGCAATAAACTTAGCGCAGCAAATGGCATTGTCTCCGGCGCAAAGAATATACACAAGACGTTACGCGATAATCTTAACTGTGCTTTCGCACTGTACCAGCAACTAAAAGAGTACAGGGAAGCGATAGGTAGTAACCTGGTTTTGTCATGCGACGAGCGTAAGCAAGTGCTATCTAAAGCCACTCAAGTTGACCCTATTTCTCCTGCCCAAGAGAGGAAACGAAAAGTGCCGAAAACACCTGCAACAGTCAAAGCACTGCAGACCCAGGCTGAAATAAATATTCCAGGGACTCCGGCTGTGGCAAATGATTGGGAGCTAGTGAGCCACCGAAAAGCAAGGAAGAAAAAAGATAAAGTAACAAACGCCGTGAAATGCGAATCCAAGGAGAGGCAATAACAATTAAATCCAACACGTCTGAGTCATACGCAGATGTTATAAAGAGATGAAGCAACAAATAAATCCCACTGATATCGGTGTGGAGATAAGGGGTATCAGAAGGACAAAAGCTGGAGACTTACTCGTTCAACTAAAAAAAGGCGAAGGCCAAGCCGAAAAGCTCAGAAACGCTATAGGTAACACGCTTGGTGAAGATGTCATGATTAGAGCGGTTACCAAAAATCATATTCTTGATATCAGAGACATGGATGAGTCAACAGGTAAAGATGAACTTGTTAATGCTCTTATGAAGGCAACAAAAGTAGAAGAACCCACAACGTTCAAAATATTAAATTTTAGAACATCGTTTGGAGGAACCAAACAAGCGCTCGTTCAACTACCTGAGCACTTAGCAGCTCCACTACTCCGTACGAGGCAAGTCAGAGTAGGATGGGTTATGTGTAGGCTGAGGAGTAAGATTAGAGTTCAGAAATGCTTCAGGTGCCTAGAACAGGGTCATATTTCGAGCCAGTGTAAAGGGACAGATAGAAGCAATCTATGCAGAAAATGCTGTAATCCGGGACACAAAGCTAAAGAATGCAAAGCGGAAACGAGATGCATACTATGCCATGAAAGTGGCTCAATAAATTCTCAGCATTATATTGGTAGTACAGCGTGTGCAATCAACATAAGAAATAAAGCAAGAAAATGATCACGAAATTTCTACAGATCAATCTAGGACGGGGTAGAGAAGCGCAAGACCTGATGAAACAGAAGGCGACAGAGATTAATGCAGACATACTTTTAATAAGCGAACCGTACAGAAACCCACCATCTCAAGTTTGGTACGATGACAAAAACCATTGCGCAGCCATCATGGTAAGAAACAGAAGATTAATAATAAGCGAAGTTAATGAAAGCAACGCTGGCTTCGTATATGTCACAGTGGGCAAAATTAGGGTATATAGTTGCTACTTTTCACCAAATATAGACTTTAATTTGTTTGCAGAAGCCCTTAACATACTTGATGTTTCTATCAGGTCCTCAAAATATAAAGTGATCATTGGAGGAGACTTCAATAGTAAATCTACAGAATGGAACTCCAAAAAAATGGATAAAAAGGGTACTACAGTGTGTGAAATGGTTGCTAGTTTTGGTCTTACGATATTTAATATCGGAGACAAACTTACCTTTCGGAGAGGTACAGGTGGTAGTATTATCGACATCACCTTTGGAACGACAAACCTCTACAATGAAAACATGAATTGGATAGTGCTGGAAGATCTCACCTTAAGTGACCACCAGTATATCTCATTTAATATAGATGAACGTCCAAATATGAGTGTAGAAGATGCAAATTTCCCAAGATGGAACGTCAGAAAACTTGATGACAAAAAATTGTCCGATTATATTACTCGGGCTAAGGATAGAAATATGGATAACCAATCCGAAAATATAAATGTAGAAAATGCCGCAGAGTCGCTGACGAAGATACTCACAAAAGCGTGTAATGTCGCAATGCCAAGAGCTCAAAAATACAATAACAAGCGCCCAGTATACTGGTGGAATGCTAAAATACGTGAGTTGAGGGCGAAATGCCTTGCAGCACGTCGAGCGTCAACACGAAACTATGATAACCAGCTCTTAACGGTTGAGTATAAAACGGCACGTAAAACCTTAAGAACAGCCATAAAAGAGAGTAAGAAAAGATGCTGGACAAAGCTATGTAACGAAATAGATTCCGACCCATGGGGCAAACCGTACAAAATTGTGATGAAAAAGCTTGGTAGCATTAAACCTATACCCGGCATTAAAGAACCAGTGTGGGCAACAACAATAGTAGAAACACTATTTCCATTCGATGAAGATGGGCTAAAAAGAGAACCAAATTATCAAGTCGAAGGTTTCATCCCTCTGAACGTAGATGACATTACACATGCATGTAGTAAACTAAAAATAGGTAAGAGCCCAGGACCAGATGGTATACCAAATGAGGTCATAAAAGTAGTATGTGAGATATGGCCAGATCTTTTACTTGAAGTCTTCAATTCATGTCTAATAAACGGAATCTTTCCAGCTAAATGGAAAATACAAAAGTTAGTTTTGTTACGAAAGGGAAATAAACCATTAAATGAGCCTAGTTCCTAAACCACTCTGTATGTTGGATTCACTAGGAAAATTATTAGAGTGCGTTATGCTAAAACGTTTGGAAGAGCGCATAGATGACCTTGGCGGACTATCCCCTATGCAACATGGCTTCCGCAAAGGGAAGAGTACAGTTGATGCCATTAGCGCAGTATGCAATAAAGCTATACAGGCCAAAACAACAGGAGAATACTGCTCAATAATAACACTAGATGTTAAAAATGCTTTTAACACAGTAAAGTGGAAAAAAGTACTACAAGCTTTCAGAAACCGACGTTTCGATAACTATCTCTTTAACATAGTATCAGACTATCTGGATAACAGAATTTTAATCTATGAGACGGAAAATGGTATAAAAGAGCACCAAATAACAGCAGGTGTACCTCAGGGCTCAGTATTAGGACCATTCCTGTGGAATGTAATGTACGATGGTCTACTGAATTTGGAATTACAAGAAGGTGCAAAACTAATAGGTTACGCTGATGATATTGCTCTGGTAGTAAACCAGCGAACTGCCGAATTAATCGAGATAGTGGTAAACGATAGCTTATGTCGTTGTAACAGATGGCTGCGAAGAAACGGTTTGAAACTTGCAGTTCCAAAAACGGAAGCAATTCTAGTGACAGATCGTAGGGTCTTCAAAATACCGAAAATACGTCTACAAGATAGAGAGATACCCTTTAAACGAAGCTTATGCTATTTGGGTGTGCAATTAGATGACAAACTTAGCTTTGGACAGCACGTAGTAAATATTCGTGACAAAGCTTTGCGAACGGCAGCATCATTGGCCAGAATAATGCCAAACTGTGGTGGCCCAAGGCCGCAGATGAGAAAATTAATAAACAGCGTAGTACACTCCCAGCTTCTTTATGCTGCTCCAACCTTTGTCAGGGCACTGAATCTGAAGAATAATATGAGGGAACTACAGAAAGCACAGAGAGTTAGTGCTCTCCGTATTATATCAGCGTACCGTACAGTGTCCACAAGTGCGGCTTTAGTGCTTGCAGGTCTGCCACCAATAGACTTATTAATACTGGAAAGAGAAGAAATATATACCCAAACTAAACTTATAAGTTGGGCGAACACTAATACACAAGAGCGAAAGAAAAAAATTTCAGAAATAAAAATTAATGCCAGGGACAATGTAGTGACTAAATGGCAAGAACGTTGGAATCAAAACATGAACGGGAGCTGGACATATAGCCTTATCCCCAGTATAAAAGTCTGGCTGGAAAGACGACATAGAAACATGGGATATTTTCTGACTCAGGCTATGACAAACCATGGTAGTTTTAACAAATACCTGCATAGATTTAAACTTAAAGAAATAAGCAGCTGTGATTCATGCGCAGCGCTAGAAGAAGATGCAAAGCACATACTTTTCGAATGTGAAAAGTGGTTGGAGGAGAGACGAGCTTTAAATGATATGCTAGGTGTTACATTAACTGAAGAGAATCTGTTGAACGAAATGCTAAAATCTGAACATGCATGGACTTTGTGTGAAAGACACATAAATAAAATATTAAAGGAGAGAAACTTCAGTAGTTCCGAACCTCCTTGCTTAAGGAGGACGTAGGAATCTTACGAAATCAAACCCCCGTCCTGATGAAATGCTGACGCGGTTCCGGGGTGGAGCTGGTGGAGTATCGTGGGGCCACTAGATGATAGCGCGCTATCACTACGTCCAACAAAAAAAAAAAAAAAACTATACTTTCTATTGCTTCTCGTGTCTTGCTTGTTGTTGGTTTGCGTTTTCGATTTACAACATTAGGCGGAATATCGAAACTATAAGAGACGGAAGAACATGGTGTAAGAGAAAATTTTACACATTGTTAAATGTACAAAAAACATAAATAAATATAAATAAACTGGCCATTTCAGCCCTTGGAAGGACTTTGACCTAGCTTCTATTGATCAATTGTGTTGTGCGTGTTTTTAAATGTTTGACCGTGAACTGGACCTACGTGTTTTTTTTTTGTATGCCGACTCCGAACGGCTTATGTTCTCAAGAAGCTTTACATGGCAATTTTTTTTACTCTCTGAGGTTTGCCATTGTCTGCAGAAATGTGACGACCAAACAGAAGAATTAATTCAATTGAAAAACTTTCTGTCTGAGCTGGAATTGAACCCGGGTTACCGCGGTTCTTAAGCTTAGGGGCACGCACTATACCCACTAGGCTACGGTCGCCACTAAACATACAAAAAACATACCAAAAATTTTTCGCTATCTCTTACGGATACGCTTACAAATAGTATTCTATACCCTATTCTTACAAATAGTAAATTTTGAAAAATTCCCGTTGTTTTTTAACATCAATCTTATGAAGATATTTAAAAAACTGAAGCTTTTCTCAGTACAACGTATTTTTTTATGAAAAGTCGTTGGTGGTGAAAAATAACGGTATACGAAAACTTTTTTGTAGTATGTTAAAAAATTCCCGTTATTATGACATCAAAATTATTGCGGTGTCTCGAAAACTGTAGATTTTATCAGTTCCCCTCAAATTTTCTTTGTCTGAAAGTTCAATTAAATAACTTTGGAGAAATAAGAAAAAATCTACCGTTGCCTCACCAATTCAATGTTTTATATTAGGGGTATTCGCACTGACTTGGAAAGATTGGCAAATGCCGTACATTTTGTTTTTGTAAAGTGCCATTCTACCCAAGTACCCATCTACCAATCTACCCTAGATTACCCCCTGACTCGTTTGGGTAGATTGTTTTCTTGCCAAATTGAGTACTTTTTTTAATGTGTTACCACCTTTTGCAAAAATAAGCAATAATTGACCTAAGGACATTAAATTTAAAATATTTGTTGTCAATGCTAATTTCTCGAATAACTTACAAAAAATATTGGCCCATAAGTTAATAAAAACGCAATATTTCAGACGAATTCGGGTGTAATGGACTAAAATTTTGTAATTTAGTTCGTAAGGGCTACTATCGACAATTCAACAAAAAATGGGCGTGGTCGAACTATAACTACGCCTACTTTTCAAAAATTATAATTCCTGAGTTGTGCATGTTTTCATAATGAAACTTGGTTTATATATTCTATGACACCAAGTAGTGGTAACTAGATATATAAATTTTGCCACGTCTACTTTTACCGCCCTTCTATATATATATATATAATCGTTTGTGCGGTGTCTCTTAATATCTAAGGAACGGTAACACCTACGGTAACCAAATTTACAATATCTGTCAATATCTCGGGTCATCAAGTTAATATCTCGGTAATAGAAAAAAAGCCACACCCCTTTACCGCCCACAAATCAATAAAAATGCTATATTTCGGACGTTTTAATCGTTTTAGGCTAAAATTAGGTAATTTAGTTGTATGGTTTCTGTCTGAAACGATATTAAAAATGGGTGTCCACGCCCTCTTTTACAGCCCACAAATCAATAAAAATACTTTATTTAAGACGATTTTGGTCGTATAAGACTTAAATTTGGTAATTTAGTTGGTATGGTTACATTCGGGAACAGTACTAAAAATGGGCGTGGTTGCTCTATAGCAACGCCCACTTTTCATAAATCATTAAAATTGACTACTGGGCCGATGCGCTGAAATTTTGGCAGTCGATTTGTTTCGCCTACGAGATAGTTTAGCAAAATTTTGCCAAACACCCTTTTACCGCCTACAAATCAATAAAAATGCTATATTTTAGACAGTTTTTGGTCGTATTAAACTAAAATTCGGTAAACTAGTGCCTATAGTTACTTTCGGATACTGAACTAAAAATAGGCTGAACTAAACTGAACTAAAACAGTTGTGCTAGTTCAGATATAAAATGACAAAAATTGATTTGGTGGCAACCCTTTTCCAGCTGTCACTCATCTACATAAGCCGGGGAGATCAAACAAACATGCAGCACTGCCCAAAACTATTCTACAAAGTACTCAATTGCAATTTAGGGTGCTCGCAATAACCAAAAGTACTCATTTTACCCATTCCCAACTACCCAAGTCAGTGTGAATACCCCTATTGTTTTCAAAAACCTTTAAAATATTCAATTTTTGCTCAAAAAATAGGCTCAAAAGTTGTTTTCATTAAGATGTTTTTTTGGAAAAAAGAAGTGCACTGAATATTCTTTGTAACCTTTGAACTGAAATATGAGCGCTAAAAGAGAGGTTTTTTTAATAAAAACCTTAACTATAAAGGAGAAAGATCATGATGTAAGAGGTTATTTTAGACATTGCTAATATGTACAAAAAACATTCGAAACACTTTTCGCTATCTTTTACGGATACCCTACTTCATTCATCCTACTATTTACTTTTATTAGAAAAGTAAAGGTGATGCCAAATTTTTATGAAAAACATAAGTTTTTGACATTAATACGCAGTTAAGTATCGAATCAACAGAGAATATATGCGAAAAAAGGTCGAATTTCGACCACTGGCGACCTCTAGTTCTAATAAATCCTTGTAACTCTTCACTTACTTTAACAATTGTTTTATATTTTTTAACCGTGTATTTTTACCATTTTTGTTCAAAGAACGGCAAATATCATTTTCGTTATAGATTCTTAAAAGATGACTATTGCTCAGGAATAATGTTTTTGTATATATATTTTTTTAATCTCTACTCTGGGACTATCAATGTATAAACTTCTACCAAATTCTATAAATTTTTTAAAAAAAGTTAATATTCCGTCTGCATTTAATTTTAATCTTTAGTAAAAATAGCATGACTTCCTTCTCTATCTCTTGGATAAAGTATTCTAAAACATTCTTTGTTATCCTCTGGAAGCACAAGTTAACTGTTAATAAAATTAGGTCAATTAGTGTTAGTAAGATCTATGAAATTATGTTGTTCTTGTTGTTGCTTTTTTATTGCTGACTTTTTCATCAATTTTTAATCATCAGCATTGAGCTTAGTTATTCCTCACCTTTGGGCAAAATCGCATTACAGAAATAAAAAAAAGAGGTACAAAAGCAATGTTAGCAAAAATGGCGAACCAAAGTGCTGTTCTGTTGGGTCAAACACCAAGTAAGGTAGAAAAGCAGCAATGCAAAAATAACGATGTAGTTAAATTAAATCTTTGACATTCAGTGCCTGTGTCCATGGATTGGCTTACATTTTTAAAAAGCTGTTCGATTTTTTTTCCTCTCTTCTACGCCTTTGCTACAATTCGCAGTTGGGTTTTAATTAGGCATACGTACACGAAAGGCCTTCATCGTCAAGTCCAATGTTTATTTTTATTTACATCCAATGACGCCATGTGGACAGACACACTCAATGCAAATGCAAAAACTAACCCTCAGCTTACTCATTGAATTAATGACCCTATTCAATGAACTTAACGCTCTTATAATTGTTTAATAAGGATGAACAATTTTTGTTGGCTTTTTCCTATGATTTTGAACTTTTTCTATGAATTTAACTAAGCTTGAAATCATCTCAAATTGAATTTATTTTTTTTCTACTCTATTTCCATCTAGCCGGTCTGCCTGGTGCTCTCGCCAAAAGACGCGTCGTTGTCGCTCTCTATGACTATAAATCGCGCGATGAATCCGATTTAAGTTTCATGAAAGGCGATCGCATGGAGGTCATCGATGACACCGAATCGGACTGGTGGCGCGTTGTTAATCTAACCACACGCCAGGAGGGTCTGATACCATTGAACTTTGTTGCCGAGGAACGCAGTGTAAACAGCGAAGAGTAAGCAAATGCTGTATTTTTTATTTTATTTAAAAAATTATTTAATTTTTCACTTCACCTTGCAGTTGGTTCTTCGAAAACGTGTTACGAAAGGAAGCTGATAAATTGTTGCTGGCCGAAGAGAACCCGCGTGGCACCTTTCTGGTGCGCCCTTCGGAACACAATCCGAATGGCTACTCGCTGTCTGTAAAGGACTGGGAGGACGGACGTGGCTATCATGTCAAACACTATCGCATTAAACCGCTGGACAATGGCGGTTACTACATTGCCACCAATCAAACGTTTCCCTCACTACAGGCGTTAGTTATGGCCTACAGCAGTAAGTTTGCTTTAAAACCAGCTTCGCCATACTTTTAGCATTATTAAAAGAATGTGCTTTGCAAAACTTTAAAAATGTCCGTGGAGTCTTTTCTGTTTGAATAATAAGTAAGAAGTCACATGAAGAAGTAACATAAGTTAGGCGAGTACGGTGATAGCGAAACGATATGAGTAGATTTTTTGGCGAAAAAATGTTCAAAAACGAATGCAGGATGAGACAAAAATTCAGTGTTTTTGACACCAAACGAGACTTGATTCCTTCGAGACCTAAATACTCTTTAAAACGTTTTAAATTAATCCAATTGAAATGTTGAGAGTATCAAAAAAGAATCTAATTGTTAACCTACGACTTCCGAGCACCAATTCCTTGATTTAATTGACGTGTTGCTCAACTGTCTATGTTGTTGGTTGTATATGATAAGGTTCATCTTCGACGCCTTTGTCCCTCCTTGAACATCTTGTACCACTAAACTTATCTTGTTTTTAATAAAGCGAGGTCACCAGCGTGGAGCCCTTCTGCAACATTGGGTCTCATGCATAAAAATGAGAAATTACTTTTTACTCGATTTTTTAAGCATTTATTCGTTGTGGTAAGCATAAAAGGTGATTTACTAGTTAGAAAAATCTCGCTAATCTCAAGGCCTGAGTAACATCTTAACTCTTTATTACATTACTTTTTCTCCCTGTGTTTAAGAAATGTTTGTGTTATTATACGTAATTGGAGTGGTTTAGATAATGTATATACGAAATTTGGATGCTCTGCAATGTATTGGAACGAATTTACGCAACATTGCAAATATGCAATTTCATGTAGGAAAGCAATACAAATTACTGTATGATGGTTTAAATATTACTTATTATTTTACATGTTTGATATGAAATTATAAGCTTTTAGGAATGCTTTTACTTTAGGGCCCGGACCGGAATATTTTGTCTTATTTTAATTAAATATATTTGGGCCTTCTAATCCTAAATATGAAAACAAAAATTGTCGCTCTCGAATGATTTAGGAGATAAAATTCGCGAAAGTTTGAAAATTCAGTGCAAATGTTTAAGGTTGTTGAAGCTAATTTCCCTTTAACGAAGTAATAGTTACGAGTATAAATGCTGCCTACAGTACTTTATCACTTGTATTGTATATTAAGACACATCATTTAATTACATCGCTTAATATCGCTTAATGTTAACTACAGATTATAATGTAATGAAATTTGACGCAGATGTCAAAGACAGAGCTACCAACTTAAAAAAAAGAGAGAGTTACTTTTGAATACATTGCGATGAATTTTGAATACATTGCAATCTGTGTGGTGGACATTTTTTTAAACTAAAGTAAACTTTTGAATTGTTGCACAAATATATTGGAAGAAACAAACATGTATAAGGAATATTATAAAGTTTTCTGACGGTAAAAGCTAATTGTAAAGCTAACAAAATCTCTTCATCGTCCGTTTTTACAATACATGTTGCATTTTAGTGCAAAAATACAATACAATTTTAGTTTTCTTTTTATTCAATTTAACAATAAAATGTTAAGGTTTAAAAATGCAACATGATTAATCAATTGTCCTATATTAATTTTTTTTTTTTTGATAATAATGATTAAATGAAAAATTTTATGAAGCAAGCATTAATTTAGTTAAATTCAAAATCAAAAGTGTACTATATTATCACCATGAAAGAGCTTTTGATTACTTTAAGAATAGACAAAATTTTATAGAATAAATTTATTAACCTCTCCAATTCTTTCCATTTTATTAACAAAAGAATTTCTTTCTGTTTTGGATTTTTCAAGTTTTCTTTTCGACTTTTTAATGTTAGGTTTGAAGAAATCTCATCCTTCGAATAGTTTTTCTGGTTCCGTTTTGGGCATCCCAAGTAAAATTATAATTTGCTGAACGAGGGTCGAACATGGTTTAAACAGAATCCAAAAAGTCTACTGGGCCGAGTAGGGGTCGAACAACGGTCGCTTTGTAGGAATATGTTCTCATAATAAGTCAACGAGCTTGTGAAAAAATCCTCATGAGAAAATAACACAACTCGAGCACTCGATGTCCAACACAAACGCGTACGCAACAATAATAGCAACACTCCGCATTGCTGATGCTAATATCATCTAGGGTTGACAAATCCGCATAATGCTTAGTTTTCACTATGTCATTTTTATGACGACACAAAATTTTATCACCTGAAATATCACCTTAGTAAAACTCACCTTAGTTTTCAATTTTCCAAGATTGCCAAATGTAGAAAAAATATCAACATGTTGTCATTTTCAATTTGATCGACAACTACTGACCACGAAAAATGACATAGTGAAAACCAAGCATAAGGTGAAATCAGTACACTCGGTGGACATTTTTAACACAAAAAACAATGTATTTATTTATGTTAAAAATGTAAACAAAATTAATACAAAGTCATACAAAAATAAGACAAAACATAAACTAAAAAACCATGAATTGGTCAATTCAGCCCTTGAAAGGAATTCGACCAAGATTCTAATTACCAATTGTGTTATACGTATTATTAAATGTTTGAACACAAATGTTTGAAATCTGGACCTAACATTTTTATATCGACTCCGAACGACTTATGTTCTCAAGAAGATTTACATATCAGTTTTTACTCCCTGAGGTTTGTCATTGTTTGCAGAGAGGTGGCCGCCAAAAAGAAAATATTAATTCGACAGAAAAAACATTCTGGAGGTAAACTTCAATCTAGTAATCTCGTAAAACTTTTCAATATTGCTTGGCTACAAAGATACGTATCATTTCTACAGTTTCGACTATTTGTTCAGAAATATTAGTACGCAAAAAGGACTGTGCAATCTACTTGTCCTATTTTTTGTCAAAAGGTGCAAAGTATTCCACACAATGGGCATCATAAAACTACCTTCAGAACGGCAACAAACTATCGAGCAAAACTGCACATATTTCACATAAATTTTGCAATTATATTAAATAAATTCTTTTTTCAATTTTTGACTCGCCTTTTTGTTATAACATAGTTTTGTAGCATTAGTAGTGGATTTTAGTTCTTGTATTAAGCTTAAGTAAACAGTTTGCAATTCATAAAGACGTTTCGCTTCTAAATTTTCATTGCAGCGAATAGCTCTGTAAGAATGACTTGTTCTACCATTTTTTAAGGACACGGAGGACATGATTCGAATTTGCATAAATTTATCATTAATTGTGTTATCATTAATAGCATTAAACATCACATTTGCTGTATTATAATATAAAATTTAAAAAAATTGTTGGTCTCTGCCAAAAATCGATCTTGCAACCTCTCTCCTGATAAACTAACAGCTCAGCCAACTCGATTATCGAGCCACTGTTGGCCGGCAAATTAAGTGCTCATATGAATTATTTTATTTAAAGTAGGGTCTGGTTCTGTATTTCGTGTTAAAAGCATATGAGATTATCAAAACTGCCGCTATTCGGCCAATGTTTGGCTGCTAGGAATAACAGTATGTACATACATATATTTATGTATTTCAATAAAAGAAATTGGTGAACAATTATTTAGACCACCGCCTAATCGTGTAATATATATTCCCCTACGTATAAAAAATTCGTATGGGGTATATTAACTTTGTCACTCCGTTTGTAACGCCGATAAGGAGGCGTGGCAGGTATAGAAAAGTATATATATTCTGGATCAGCATCACCTCCTGAGTTGATATAGCCATGTCCGTCTGTCTATCTGTGATCACGATAACAGCCGTAATTTTAAAACTATCGTTACGAAATAATTTTAATATATATACAGGCATGTGCTGCATTTCGTGCGAATTCAATTCGAAGTGAATTTAATTTAAAGCAAAGCAACGGGCCGAATTAAAAATGGCGTATCATAGTAATAACCTGATTTCTGTTACTTGTCCAAAACACGGACTATTTGACATGGTTATAAAAGATTATGTATAACGTGGATTACAACACAAGGTATTTTGGTTTCACATTCAATTTCGTACGAAAGTGAGCAAAATCGAATACAAAGTGACTTTATGAAACCAGTAAAATCTCCTTAAATTCCACAAAACATAATATAGTCACTTAAAATTTTGAATAAATGCTTGAACTGTAACATGCACTTTAAATATGAAATTTGAAGAAGTCCAATGAAAACCACTTCTATCTCCCATACAAAATGACTTTATGAAAACAGTAAAATCTCCTTAAATTCCGCAAAAATAAGTGGAAACGCCTTATAAAAGTGACGTCACAAAAATAATACAACATTCAAAACTTCGAATAAACTAAAATACGGTCATGGGGTATTTAAACTTTTGTGCAGTGGAAGATATTTCCTTACTTTATTAGTTTTTGCTTATTGAAATTATTGTAATAATATATTAATATTCATATTTAATTTACAAACTATGATAAACATTGCAAATATGTAAAACTATGCATTGATTTTTTTAATTCATTCAATTTTCGTAATCTCGAAACAGTAACGGTATTTGGATTTTTGTTCCCGATAATTTATTTATTTATTTGTTTATTTTTTAACTATCATATATAAAACACTATACATATTAAAAAAAGGTCCATTCATCTTTTTTTGAATGCATCTCTGCTAAGTGTAAAATCTATTCGAGCACTAATAGAGTTAAATGCTGAATCTTAAGAATTGTAGAAATTATCTGGGTTTAAATTAATTAAAAACTTTCTATATAACAACAAATTTTCCTCTCCCCCTTTCTGCAATTCTTTCTACGCCCATGTTGTATCACATACTTTTTTTATACCATAAATCGTTAATAGCGAAGCTAGCTTAATGCACATAATCCTGTTGTATTTAATTTAAAACAATGGATATAATCTTATTTTTTTCTATGTAGAAAACGCGCTCGGCCTCTGTCACATTTTGTCGCGCCCCTGCCCCAAACCACAGCCACAGATGTGGGACCTAGGACCAGAACTGCGTGACAAATATGAAATACCACGCTCCGAAATACAGCTTATACGTAAACTAGGACGCGGTAACTTTGGTGAAGTCTTCTACGGCAAGTGGCGCAATAGCATTGATGTCGCAGTTAAGACGTTGCGAGAGGGTACCATGTCTACGGCGGCGTTTCTTCAAGAGGCGGCCATCATGAAAAAGTTCCGACACAATCGCCTCGTCGCCCTCTACGCGGTTTGCTCGCAGGTATGTTTTGACTACCATTGATTTCAACACAGAAAACTAACTCTTTAAACATTTACATTTCCTAGGAGGAACCCATCTACATTGTCCAAGAGTACATGTCAAAAGGCAGTTTGCTCGATTTTCTGCGCGAAGGTGATGGTCGCTTCTTGCATTTCGAGGATCTCATTTATATAGCCACGCAAGTGGCATCCGGCATGGAGTATTTGGAATCTAAGCTGCTTATACATCGTGATCTAGCTGCACGCAATGTGCTTATAGGCGAAAATAATGTTGCCAAGATATGTGATTTCGGCTTGGCACGTGTTATTGCCGACGATGAATATTGCCCCAAACAAGGCTCACGTTTTCCCGTCAAATGGACTGCACCTGAGGCAATAATTTACGGCAAGTTCTCCATCAAGTCTGATGTCTGGTCATACGGTATACTGCTGATGGAGCTCTTTACGTACGGTCAAGTGCCATATCCGGGCATGCATAGTCGCGAGGTCATCGAAAATATAGAACGCGGCTTCCGAATGCCAAAGCCAACCAATCATTTCTTCCCGGACAATATCTATCACTTGCTTTTGCAATGCTGGGATGCAGTGCCGGAGAAGCGGCCAACCTTCGAATTCTTAAATCATTACTTCGAATCATTTTCAGTGACGTCTGAAGTGCCCTATCGAGAGGTGCAGGACTAAGCATTGAAATTAGTATTTAAGCCGAATATTGAACTATAAGAAATTAAAAAAGGAAAAACAAAACAAAAAAAAAAAATGAAAATAACAATTGAATTGAGGCAACCATAACACAGCAAATTAAGTAACGTAAGAACCTTTTTACGAAATTCCCAAAAATATAAAAATACAGTAATATAAAAAAAGTAAATAATGAAATGAAGAAATGGATGAAACGTGCTGCTATAAAAGAAAATGAGTATCATATGTATTGCTATAAACATATACATTTTTACACATTCTATGGTAAGCGACTATTTTATAATTTTATAAATTTAGCAGATACCCCAATCTAGCCTCCTTAAAGTTATAAAAAGTATGTGCTATAAAAGTTAGCTTTTAAGCTTTTTCGTTAACTTGTTAGTTTTAAGTTTTCATCTTGTTAAGTTAGTTATGTGCACCGCCGCCTTCTACTCATCCTCGAATTGTATTCCTCACATTTTTTTGTAATTTGCAAATAATAGAAGAGAGTAAAAAACAGCTTTTGTAATTTTTGATAGCATAATTTTATATTTACGAAATGTTGCTGAATTTTCACTTGTAATTTTAAGTACGAGTATTATTAAAAAAAAAATATATATATATATATATATATGTATGTAAAATAATAAAATTTGAACAAGAGAAAAAAAGAAAAAATCCACACAAAACTATCGACTGCAATTTAAAACTTAAAGAAATTAACAGATAATTATGACTATACAGGGTGTGTTACGTCGGTGTCAGAAAGGCCAGTTTAACAATTCAAAAGAATTTTATTTTTTGTTATTTGAGAGGCTAAATTATTTATTAATCTTAATATTATTGAAAAAGGTTACATTTATTTATTTTTATTTTCTTTAAAATTAACTCTATTCGCAAGTTATTAAAGTTGCAAGAAAACTTTCTATGTCACAAGACAAATTATGTTACAGAAAATGTTTGCGTGTGGAGCGTTCAGCGTAAAAGATTACCGCAAATGTTTCAATGTACTGATATTCCACAAACATAACGGGCCAAAAGCAACAAAAAGCTGAGCAATGAAAACTATTTTAAACAGATGCTGTTTTTATAGTGGTTAACAAAACAATTTGAGCGTGTGTTGAAGATAAGTGCGTGAGTTGTGAATTGATTGCAATTGAGTTAAAGCACTTTACTGCGTTACAGCGCTGATACACTTGTTTTAATATATGAAACTAGCGCAGTAATTAAAAATAGTTTTGCTTGTTATTTTTGTGAAACTTATGAAACTTGTTTGTATAAATTTTATTGTTCGTATAAATCCTGTACATGGTACTATTTACTGCTGAGCTCTACACTTTGTTCGATAAAGTAATATGGCACTTAAAATTACTACTGAATCTTGATATAATTTTAAATTTATTTTTTAGGCAAGCCAAATTGCGCTAAGTACTTAACTCAATGCCAACTCACCGTACTCAACAATTTTACAACTTAACTCAATGCTCTATCTAAATAAAAAAATTAACCGCTTAACTCAATGCTTTATCCAAGTCAAAAACGGACTATGATAACACTATGCAACAAAATGGAAAAATATTTTTGTGCTGCATATGCCACTAAACTTTTCGGCATAATTTTACCTTAGCGCCTGAACCCGAATATTTTTTCTTGTTTTTATTAATTGTATTTTGGCTTCCTGATTGTCGTTCTCGATTGGTTTAGGAGATAAAATTCGCGAAAACTTAAAATTCGCGAAAACTTAAAAATTCAGTGCAACTTTTTTAAGTTTTTTTTTTAAATCAAGTGGTTTTTCATTCATATTTATATGAATCAGAGGATTTAAGTGCTCAGAATAGAATTTCTCCTTTTATATGTTTTTAATTGTTTTTATTAAATGTATTTGGACTTACTAAGCTTAAATATGCAAATAAAAATTGTCACTCTCGAGTGGTTTAGGAGATCAAATTCGCGAAAACTTAAAAATTCAGTGCAACTTTTTTAAGTTTTTTTTTTTTAAATCAAGTAGTTTTCATTCATAATCATATGAATCCATACAATCAGAGCATTACGGCTCAGATTGTTATGCCATGTGAGCTAATACTGGAAACAAAGAAAATATTTAAAAATAGCGCTTTTTCCTTTCATGAAATACAACTTCCTAAATGTAATCAGAAATACCACTAATATCACCATCACAATAAATAAAACCACTCCTGTTAAGTTTTATGAAAATAGTATGCTCTTTTTATTCAGAATCTGATGAATCCGTACATTCAGAGGATTCTGCTTCTGCTTGTAATGCCATGTGAGCTCTTACTGGATTGTAAAGGCTCTTACCGACACCTAAAGCTTGGCACTGCCTTGCAAATGCATTGCAATTTTTCACATTTGGAGCTCCGATTTATCCTTTGTATTTCTTAAAGTACTTAAAGGATTTTATTTGTTGATATCTTATTCAAAAGAACACATTTCAACCTTACAATAAGCAAACATTTTTCTTAGAATTTAATTTACATACAAAAAATGTGGACGTTTTCATATACTTACTTGAAATGGTAATTTTTTGAAACTTTAACGATGTTTATCTCTTAAACCATTCGAGAGCGACATTTTTTGAAAGCGGATTCGGATTTAGGGCTACCAAATACACGTTTTGAAAAAAGTATTCGGGTCCGGGCCCTAAGTAAAATTATTCCAAGATTGTTCATATTTTTGAAATTTTGATCTGGTTTTTTTTTTGATACAGTTCCATATATTTAAACCTATCTCGTGTTATAATTGAATGATTTGGTTAAATAATATCCGTTTAAAAATAAATAAATTTACTTTTAATTTTGTTTACCAACTTTTCCAATCGGTTCAGTAGTTTCGGTGCAATCAAAGAATATAGTAAAAAAACAAAAAATTGGCAAAAACCTTAAAATGAGAAAAAATCGAAGTCAACATAAAATGCACAGTTTATCATTTTAGGCAAGAAGATGGCACTTTTAAGAAAAAAAGCAGTTGCTGATGAAAGAAATTCATGGAAGACTAACGAAGTTATATACAATTAAGATAAGGTATCTAAAGTCGACTTTTTGTCTTTTTATTTTTTTTTACATGTTATTAAGATTAATTTAATATTATATCTAGAGTTAATAGTCAAATTTGTTTATATAAGTGTTTGTCGCCAAGTCATGGAGGGAAAAATATATTTTCTTTTATATATTTTTGACTGAAAAAATTCATGTTTTTTCTACATTTCTTTTGATTGCAATGAAACTATTGAACCGATTGGCAAAGTTGACGAACCAAATTAAAAGTATATTTATTTTTCTTTAAACTGATATTATTTTTTATAAAATCAGTCAATTATTACTCGATATGTATAAAAAAAAGCGGTTCAAAATGTCAAAACTATTTACGTGCACTCGCTATAACTTGAACTCTGCATAACGTGAACACCGCTTAACGTGAACACTTTTCTTTTTCACAAAGTTTTCGTTTTCTTATTTTTGGATTGAATTTTTGAAATAAATCTTTTTTGGTTTATTCAGAAAAGTAAGTTTTGATAATGATGAAAAGGGATAATTTTTGCCCCAAATTTTAGCATCACAAACGTGAACTTTCTTGCTTTTAATTAATTCACGTTATTGCGAGTGCACTGTATCTCGAAATCCTTTCCAAAGAAACAAAATTTTATTGCGATTTTCGTGTTCTGCGGGCCGAAATTTATAAGAAAATTTGATTGACATATCGATCACAAAAATGGTGGCGCATAGTGTAATTAATGTTATACTTTCAGTATCATACTCCTATCATCTGAATTTACGATTGATCCGATTGGGTTAGGGAATTTTACTGATTTCAAAACTGCTTTTGAGTTGATGTGCCGGCACATTTATCAATAAAATTTGTAAACTGTTATGCCGGATTTTTTATCTTAGTAATTGTTTTCTGACCTTTATCACTGGTTACCCTGTATGTTTCTATTGTCTCGAAATGTTTTTTTTTTAACTTGACTAAATGACATACTTTAAATTATTTTTATCATTGTAAAATCAAATATTTTTGATATAGTATTTAAAACTTGACTAACTTAAGTTTAAATAGGATTTTAGTATTAAAATTTATGTTACTCTTAATTTTTTCTTACTACTGATTTTACTTTTCATATTTATTGCACTAACTTAAGTTATTTCAATTTCTTGCCAGAAGCTCTCAATTTCCTAAATTTTTATTTTTTTCTTAGAATAACATTAAATTTTTGTATGCCTTTACTTAAGCTCTTGCTACAGTGGTCCAAAAGTCCATTTTCATCAGAGCTGGGTCGAAAAGTATTCATTGCAACTGAATCAAAATCCTTTGAATTAGGAATTGGTAATTGGACATATCAAATCCTCAGGAACGGAATTGGAAAAAGTCGTCAATTCCATTACAGGAATTGTAATTTGTAATTGAACACCTCAATTTCTCAGGAATGAAACTAAAAAAATTTTCAATTCCATTACAGGAATTGTAATTGGTAATTGAACACCTCAATTCCTCAGGAATGGAATTGGAAAAATCTTCAATTTCATTACAGAAATTGTAATTGGAAGTTAAAATTTCAATTACTTCTTCATTGACTCAAAACTACTTCATTATTTATAAGAAAACTTATTCGACTCATTCTGTTATTAGGTTGACTCTTTGAGGTACGGGCATTTCATAGTAAAAAATACCCTTGAGGTACAAGAAAAAAATAGTCAAAAATATATTTTTTTTCTATTATACAGCCCTATTCCAGAATCCGTCGTAGCGAAAATTTTCTTTCGAATTCGTAATGAAGTATTCTACAATCCGAATCGAATTCGAACATTCTTACATTCGTAGCATTGCAACTACACATTCCGAACGTATCAACTTTTGACAGCTGTTTTTCGGATTTTTTCACGAAAGCCTTGCCTCGACGGATTTGTTTACGACAAAAGAAAACAATTAAATTTTTATAAAACTTATAATTAATTTTTGGTTAATAAAGTTAAATTATTTTTATATAAACATGTGAATATGGTAGTTGAAATTTATTTAGTGCATTTCCTACGTTTCGTAATCCATTTCCAAAGGGTTGATGGAATCTTGCAATATTCTTCGACGAATTGTGAGAAATCTTCCTTTTATTGTGCGAAAATTGCAATTGCAATGAAATCCATTAAAAATCACAGCTAAAAAATACAATTTTGATCAAAAACACTTCAGTTTTTCAATTCGAGTTATTGAACTGTTTGAAAACCAGTTGTTTTCGAACTCCCGAAAGTAAGATCGAAAAGGGGAAGTTTCGTTCGGATTTTGGATTAGCAAATTTGTCGTATTCGTAGCGTAGCTTTACGTTCGGAAATTCATTACGACGGATTCTGGAATAAGGCTGATAGTATTTTTGCAGTATATGTTCAAACAAAGAGCGTATGCACGTGTATGCGCTAAACACTGATGATTTACAAGTCCGTCGGCTGGTGAGGACTAATTTAAACCGCTGTACTACTCTAGAGCTGCAACATCAAATCTGAATGGGTTGAATTTTGTCCCAACATACCACAAACGTTTTTTTTTTTGCAGAGGTTCAACTTTTGTCCCATGTGTACTTCAAAGAGTTAATGAAATATTGACAAATACATGAGTGTATTAACGAAGAGTCCAATTTTTTAGTTAACAGCCCTATTCTGGCAAAGTTACATTTGTTACCCAGTATTTTTAAAACTTCTATGTGTTTGTTGTAATTTTTTGATTTCAAAACAAAATTTGAAGCTCAAAAAACAAAATTTTTTAATGAAATTGTCACTATCGGAAAACCAGGTGACAGTTTTTATCAAAACATATTATTTTTTAGCTTCAAATTTTGTTTTGAAATCCAAAAATCACAACAAACGAATATAAATTTTAAAAATTCTGGGTAGTAATTGTCACTTTGCCAGAATAGTGCTGTTAATACCACATTTTGAGTTAGATAGACATTTTTGAATTTCGCCCAATTTAGCAAAAAAAATATTTCATAAATCTACTAAGAAAGCCATTTTTTCTAATTCCATTTCTGAGAAATTGAAGTGTGCAATTCCAATTACAATTCCTGTAATGGAATTGACAATTTTTTCCCTATTCCAATCCTGAAAAATTAAGATGTCCAATTACACTGTGCGCTTTTTTGTACCTTTTTCTCTATATTTGATAATTTAAACGTTTTTTACTTAATTTTGGTGACATTTGGTGACTTATTTAATCTCGTGGTGACATTTGTTTTACCACTTTACCGAACATTTTAGAACAAAATTTTTTTTAGATATATCAAAAATTACTCAAGATATGCACTCTTTTTCATGTTGATAATTCTTGAACCATTAGGATTTCATTTTGGTTTCTACGGCAAAGTTCTTTCTATAATTCTTCCCAACAACTTTACTTAACAAATAAGTATGTAAAAATCGATTCCAGTGGGTCTTATCGAGTGATTCTTACAAAAAGTCAAACGAAAAAATTCGAACAACATTGCGTATGAGTTACATTTTTTGCTTTGAAACGCTGAAAGCAAAAGACAATTTCAAATGATTTTTCTTCATACATTTGTTTAACAAAAGTGTCGGCAAGAATAATAGAAAAAACTTTGCTGAAGAAACCAAAATTAAAATCAAGGTTCAAGAGTTCTCAACATGCAAATGAGTGCATATCTGGACTAATTAAAAAAAAATTTGCTCTAAAGTCTTCAGTAAAGTGGAAAAACGGAAGTTACCACGATATTCCTCATATTAAAATTAAGTGAAAAACGTTGAAATTATAAAAAAAAAATTTTTCGTGCCGCACAGTGTTACCAATTAAAATTACTGTAATGTAATTAAGAAGTTTTCCAATTGCATTCCTGAGGAATTGAGATATCCAATTACCAAAACCTAATTCCAAGGAATTGAAATTGAGGTGGAATTAATTCCATAAGGAATCATTACAATCCAGCTCTGATTGAATGAACTCCTAGCATTATACATAATCTCCATTCTTTAAAAAAATTCATAGAAAACAGCGAAAAGCTCATTTTTTGTACAGGTTTTTACTAAATTTCAAATTTATTTTCAAATACAAATCATATTCAACTTTTGAAATTATAGTTTCCACTTCAAATTCCACTCTTTTTATGAGTCGCAATACCTGACAAAAAGTTGAATTTGATTTAAAAAAAAGTAAAGTTTAAAGTGTAAAAGGTTAAATTTATTTTGTAGAATATAAACATTCAAACGATTTATGTGCTCGTTTTTTTTTATAAAATTTAAACTTAAATTTGTTGACATTAAATTTAATAGCATTTTTACCATCTTTTTGTCTTAAATTAGTTTTAATATGAACAAAAAACTACAATAGATTTGTTTGAGAAAAAACACTATAAAAATAATACTTAAGGACCCAGCTGTAATGAATATTATATCAATTGAAAACTTTTTCTTAAAAAAATTGCATTTATTTACTTCCCTCCTCTACTCCCTCCAGTGTATATATTTACTACTTATAATTAAAAACGAAAACACGCTTTTCAAAGAGCTATAAAGCCGAATCTGATTTTTTTTTCTATATAATTAAAAAGCTGTTAAATAAAATTTTTTTCTGTGTTTTTTTCCATCAAGTCCATTGACAATTTTTTTTTGTTAAATTTAAAAAATTTTTCATAAAATGGTTTCGTACACTTATGGCCTTATTTTGTAAAACGAACACAGTCACTTGGGTTAAATTTTTTATCTGACAATATATTTTATAGGAAAACTTCAGTGAGAGAGAGAGAGGGTTTGTTCTAATTCATATGGAAATGGAATTGCCAGACAAAAAACCCCAAGTGAGGTGATTGTGTGCGTTTTGCAAAATAAGGCCATTAATCTAGGATTAGCTTTGAAAAATAATTTTTTTTCTACACTTTGTTTTCTTTCGCAACTGCAGCTGCACTATATTAAATTTAACCAAATATTTACTGCCAGCCGAAAATATATAGTTAGTTCGGAATTATTGTTTATATAAAAAAAGTCATAAAAAAAGTAGTCCTTGAAAATAATTTTCTTTAATCAAATATTTAAACAATTTCTGTCCATACATCAGAGCACGATCTATCTCTCTCATTCATGTTTTGCGCACTAGTTAGTTGGCAAATGCTGAAAAAATACATTCCTACAGTGCACATAAAAACTGCTAACTTTTCATATGAATTCAAAAATTGCAAATGAAAACCAATTTTATTAGTTCTATATTTACTGCCGAAATTATTGAACATTTAGCGTCAGCCTTCATCCAATTTTTAATTGAAAAGTAATATATTAGAACGTGTCTCCGGTTATGGGACACGTTAGATTTTTGGATCATAACTCTTGATCAAGTGTATAATATGTGAATATATGCACAGCTGTGGAGAGGTTATCAAGTAAGCAAAATTTTTGCTGAAGTAGCTATTTTGATTTAGTAAACTAGAAAAACTTCACTACCAATTTTATGAAGGGTTAATATTTTGCCAAAAAAAACTTCTACCTGCTGGTGGGACACCTGGAAAAATCCACTAAGAGTGGGAAAATATGCAAAAAACCCACTACAAGTTTGACAATTCTCAAATCCACGATATTTGCTTTCTGTCAAAAAATACGACGGATGTCCCACAACCGGAGACGTTCCACTATATATATAAAAATTTACACATTGTTAAATATTGATCGTCAACCGTTCTGAAACCAAAGTTGAAATTTTTGTTTTTTATTTAGTTTTTGTTTAAGTATTTTAACATAAATTTATTTAAAAAAACATAAATATGATTTTAATTTAGCTGTATGAAAAAATAGACGTTATGCTAAATTATTGCATATAAAAACACAAACATATAAATTTGCCATAACAAATTCGCGTCGAAGCATAACATAGTTTATTGTTCACCAATACAAAGAAACATACGTATACATTTATAAAATGAACGTTTCAAACTATATCATAAACATTCGCAAATCAAATATACATATATATAAACACATTTTAGTATGCGTATTAAGTGCGACACACAGCAACCACACACACACACACATTCATTTACTCACTCTTATAAGAAGGCATTTTAACATACATACAATTAATAGTAATTATAATATAAAAACTATAGTATGTTTAAACTATACATTGAATACGAATAAGCAACAATAAAATAAACAGAAACATAAAAAACAGTTATATTAAATTAAAAAATAAAAAACAAGAACAGTGTTTAGCGTAGATGGAATTCTTTTGTACATACATACATTTAATTATATATTAATTATAAACAATAATACAAGAACATCAGTAAATAAAATCGTAATAAAAATTAGCAGACAAATGTAAGTGTAATAAAACAAATACAAAATAAAAATAAATTTATTGATTTAAAATAAAAAACTTTAGTTTCCTTTTTGCGGTTTTAAAAACACTAATGATTTTTCAGAAAGTTAAAAAAAATTTATTTATCCGAGTGTCCAAGAAAATATGCTTGAACTTCAGTGAGTATCGGCTTACTTGATGCAAGCAAAAAATCAAACGGGGTAGGGGGAATCAGGGGAAAACCTTCGCATGGTAGCATGTCTGACTTTCCCTAATTGGCGAGGCCAGCAACCTTAAAACTGGCAACCGTCAGTGTGGCGGCTCTGATCAGCGGGACTCCTAGGCTTAAAAAAGATTTTGCGTCGCGTTTAAAGCCCACCCGTAGAAATAAGTTTTAATGAAACAAACAAAGAGCATAAAAGAGTAAGATCCTAGGCCCTCCAGATAATCTTTATTTTCGAAGTTTCAAAATTATGAGGAGCGAGTAGTGTAATATGTAGGTTAGGCCGTCCCATTTTTCTGTCTTTTTTGAAAAGTTCCCGGGACACGTTGACTTCTGATTCGTCTCTTAAAAACATTAATTTTGGTGTATAACACTTTAATATTAACTAACGGTAAATAGTTGCGCAAACGGCTTAAAGGCTTTGTGGCAGGGTGCGGAGAACGTTTGAAATGCGATTGTTCTCAATTATCGTTCTCCTCATATAAAATTGTTCTCGCAAATTATCACGAACGAATGGGGAACTCTCTGCTGGCGTCGTATTTTTTATCTCTGAAAAATTTGTCAGTTTCAAATTTATTCGATCGAATTTTTCACAAAAAAATAATAAGCAACGAACGTTCGTTTTTAATTTTTCATAAAAATTAATCGCTCAAAGAAAAATTCAGGAACGTTCGTTTCCAAAAAAAAGTTATGTTCCGACTATCAGCATCCACATCGTCGAGCGAGGATTCTTTTCAGTTATGTATGCGTCATTGAGTTTGGTATGCATTGTTTCTTGCATACGTTTTTATTTGTGTTATCGTGAAAAAATTGTTGCGAATGCGTAGCATCGAGCGCTGTTTGTGTTAATGTTGAATTAACATTTTTCCGTACAAGGGCAAATTATTTTATCATAAAAAACACAAAAAAAAAATTGACTTGACCTCGTAGATGTTATCACCATTCCGTACAAGAGCGAATAATTTTGTCTTTATATCTGTGTCGATAAGCAATAATAGCTTAATTCGACTTACGACAGACCTACGCATATAGCATTATAAGCACACAAAATCTATACTTTTAACATGACCAAAAACAAAGTTATGACAAAATAACAAAAGACTCTTCCATTTAACTTATATGGCGATTGAATATATGAAAAACTGCTTATTAAGCGGTCATAAAACTAAATGCAATTTTTGGGACTATGTCCTCTTTTTAAACGGAAAAATTTTTAATTTTGGATTATGTTTATTATTTGTAGTTTTGGACTACCTGAAAAGCACGATAAATAGCACTTATAGTATTTTGCAACGATTGTGGGATGTGGTAATTCTCATGTTATTTTGTGAGAAAAATCTCTAGCGTGGGTATAAAAATAACACTACAACCTCAAAACACTACAAAATACTTCAAAACACCACAAAATACCTCAAATTACTCAACATAACTCACTCAATTATTCTCACTCATTACAATACCTCAAAATAACTCAAAACCCCTCAAATTACTTAAATTACGTGGTAAAAAAAAGAATTAAGGGAACGTTGCGTTATTTTCTTTTTGCTTTTCTGAGGTATTGTGGGATTTTTTGTTAATTTTGAGGTATTTTGTGGTAATTTGAGGTATTTTGGGAGCGTGGTAATCTTGAGAATTAAATGCAAGAAAAAGATAATTTTAATTTTTAATAGAATGCTAATATAAGAATGTAAATATATATATAGAGATATATAGAATGTAAATATAATGCAAATATAAGAAATTATCTGAATAAGAAAGTCTCCAAAGGAAGAAACCTTTATATGATGAAAGTGCCGATCGCGAAACTGCCAATTTAGCAGTTATACTGAGGAGAATACGATAACTGGTGCGCCGCGATTTGACAATGGATTCGTGAAGTACTTTTAATAAAAATAGGAATGGCCGAAAGAAAAATCGATGCATCGATTTGATTTCGAGTTATCAATTTTTTAATTTGATTATCATTTAATCTTTCAATCAATCAATATCGATTTCAATCAATAGATCAATGTTTTAAATCTATGAGATAATGGTAAAGATATAGATTTTTTATTGAGCAGATCTTGTACGAAGCAACAAAATGTTAAACATAGATAACTAGTTGAGGTATCGATTTTTTGTTCGAACAAACATTTTTTTTGTTATGCAAAGAAAAACACTTTCTAATCGCGGCGCCCCAGTTATCGTAATAGTGCCTTTATACTTTTGCAGACCAGTGTTATTGAAAACATACGTATTAAAACGTTCTTCACTTCCTGATTTTCAGTGATGGGTAGAGTATCAAAAATAAACAAAAAATCTCTGGTCATCTATGACAAAATAATTAACACTTCCAAATGTCTCTTATGCGAAAAACCTCTCATGGGATGCGTACTAGAGAATACCAAAAGGCATTACGAGAGAGTGCACAAACATTATTTTGACGATGCTTCATCATCAAGATCATCAAGAAGTAATCATACAATCTAATCATATAACAACAATCATAACAAACCATCTTTTTTCATTTGATTGGACAAATCAAGTTCATTTACCTTACTAAAACATTATTTTTTCCTCATTTGTAAATGTGCAGTCCACATCAGTATTTTGGTTTCATCTTTTCATGTCAGCAAGTGTACAAAAATACAACAACAAACTTATATTTTGTTTAATAACTCTACGTACAAACGAACGTTCGTGAATTTTTTCTTCAAACGCTCATTTTTAATGAACAATTTCAAACGAACGTTTGTTGCTTTTTGTTGTTGTGTGAAAAATTCGTTCGAAAAAATACAAAGCTCACAAATTTATCAGTGATAAAAAAAACGACGCAAACAGAGCGTTCCTTTTTCGATTGCGAACGTTCGTCTGCTTTTAAATTTTTCGTTTGAAAAATTCTCACACACAGCAAAAAACGAACGAAAAGATCGTATTTTAATCAATTGCGAACGAATTTTTCCGCACCCTGCTTAAAATATCTATATAAAAATATACTAATATTTTTTAGTTTGCAGACTCTGCAAGGCGGGCGGAATGTTTACGTCAAACGTTAACACAGTGTAGATTAAATACGCACGTTCCATCTACTGACGACCGTAAACGGTTGTCGTTCGGCACCAGCAACGTTGCGCCAGCGGCGTAACTTTATTCGTCGTTTCAGCAAATTGAAAGAAGACATCGTTCTCGAACCTACCCATCGAAACAACAAACAACCCACTCTCAAGAAGAAACAATCAACGGAAATTCATCAAATTATACAATTTGAAATACAACATCTATTATACAAATTGAACAGTACAAAATAAGACCGGCTTTACTAAATAACACCAGAAGGAAGTGAGTTGTAGGCCAACTACGCTATCAACCGCATGTATTGAAAATAGAGACGTCATCACGACAAAGATCACAACAAAGCAATCAACATAATTAACAACATTTATAATACCCACGAATACGCATCGTAAGGAAACTATTGTTATCCAAAGGTATCAATAAAATATAATCTGTTACCAACCCACTCTAAACCTTTTGTTCTCTTTTTCCGCCAATCTATCCACTATCGTTCGCTACCAGAACATTTTGGGTCTTACATTTTATTTAAAGCTAAATCCTAAATATGCTACTATTGAAAATTTCCCATCTTGTGACTAATTATAAGTTTGTTCCTGTGAGCTAGGGAGTCCAATCCCGGAAGCTTTTCTCGATCCCGGGATTAAGATTTTTAATCACGATAATCCCGGGATCCCGGGACTAGTTCGGGATTAAATAATTTAAAACGTTTTTAATAAAATTTTTTATTATGTAGCTATTACTTGAGACTAAAAAATGTAAATTAATTTATTTATAAAGCAACAAAAACAAAGCAAAACTCATTGGGGATATTCACAATTGCGTTGTTTTCAGTGTTGTTAAAAAACCCCGTGGTATTGATACCGAACTTTTTTTATATTTTGTGTTGTTTTACATGGCATTTTTAAAAACTAAAAATGTGGTGATTTTAAGAAGCCCAATGATATGTTTAACGAACGTGTTTTTTAAAATTCCTTAAACAACTGATCGATTGCCAGTTATTTTCTTATTGCAAAAATGGAAGAGCTCAAAATGCAAGTTAAACCTTTTTATGCCATATATTAATAAAATATGTAAAATTGGATAGTTAATTTATTTGCATAGTAACAAAAAGCTATGGTAGGAGGCTCCCAAACACAAATTCTATTTTAAAAGGTGATCATAATTTGTGTTATCAACTCTGGCAAAAAAAAAACCACAATACCACTATACCACACAATTGTGAATACCCTTACTGTTAATAAAAACAAAATACTTAAATAATTTTTGCTAAAAATTGCTAGCAAAAATTTCTAGCAAATTGTATTCATATAAAAAATTTAAAATATAAAAAGTAAAATACAGAACAGTTTAAGGTGTTATTATATAAATGAAGCGTCGCACTGTGGGCCCAAATGGACGTATGAGTCTCATAAATGATTTTTAAAAATTACTCTTACAGCCTGTATCATTATGAAAATAATCTAAGAAAAGTTAAAATTTTGTACTAAAATGAAAATTTTATAAAAAAATTGACACAAGCCAGTTATATGGCTTGCTAAAGTGTTCTCAAGACACAGTCCTTTCAACGCAGCGAAATGAAGAACGTTTTTAATCGAATTTTTTACGAACGTTCGTTTGCTTTTAAATTTTTCGTTTGAAAAATTCTCACAAACAGCAAAAAACGCACGATAAGATCGTATTTTAAACAATTGCGAAATTGCACCCTGCTTTGTGGCCAAAAATTAATTTTTTCAAAAAATACAGGAAATTTCTTCTTCAGTATATTGCATAGAACTACGATGCAATTTTAATCAATTTATACTTATTTAAAAGCTTATAAAATTTGTCATCTTATGCTATTAGAAACATTGCATTTTGTTCAGTACATTTTTTTTAAAAATCTTTGCAAAGTGAAATTTTGATTAAAACTTTTTCGAAAATTTGATAACTTCAACTCACATTACACCGCGCTACAAGAGCATCAGGCAGAAGTTTTTTAATTACGTAAATTTCGTTTTTTGAAGAATTTAACAGCAAAAATTTAGATGTATAATTCGAAGATACATGAAACGGTTTTCTTTCAAAAAACAACACAACTGCACAGTGAATTTTTTCGAAAAATATTAAATTTTATTTTTATTAATTGCAGCTTCATAGGTAGGTATGTAAAAGTAATATGTACATATATATTAGCTTTAATTGCAAGATATTCAACTTTGTTTTTGTAATGAGCAATTATTTAAATGACTGTTTCTATGGTCACAAGGAATAATGACTAAACTCAAAGTATCGGAAAAAACGATATTTTTATTGCACGAACTCCGACCTTTTTCCCGAAATATATGAACAAAATATATATATATGATACAAAAGAAATGTGTGCAGTCAGAAGAGGTAATCTATTAAGTGTAAAAAGTGTTTTCCTGCATCCTTCGAAAGATTGGCAGTAAAGAAAATGGCGTATCGATATTTTACGATATTTTGAGTTTAGTCATTCTTCCTTGTGACCACGGATTTTATGCTATTGATCTGCTATTGATCATTCTTCGAAACAACAACAATCTAACAAAAGCACGGACCTCAATGCACAATCTTTCACAATTTTGGAAATTTGTACTTTTGTAAAAATTTTTAAAAATTTCCTATCATATCTTTTCCTATATTTTATATTTTTGATATAATTTGCTACAGTTGTTGCAAAACATGAAATTCACAGCTTTTTGATGAAAAGCAACATTATTTTCCTTTGGAAATTTTGCTTAACTCAATTTCATGTCGAAAAAAATCTGAGCACAATTAATTGTTTTTTCTATTCGCTTATCTGCCATATCAGTTTTTTTCGCGTTAACTTTTTTATAATCAGCTGTCAGTTTGCAATTTAGTATTGCAATGTATAGTAAATCTTTGCTATAGATTTTAGTGTTGTATATATGCAATAGTGTAGTAAATGCATTCCTTTTTATTTTCTTAGTGTAGAGTAAATATATATTTTACCATTTTGCAAATGATATGGTGCAAGACCATTTGCACTGGATTGTGAATAACCCTAGTATATTCTCAGCATTACGATGCATTGTATTGCATTCTACAGTTATTTTTTTGTTGTTATACACCTTTTCTGCTATGAGTTGGCCTTTGAGACCTTTGCTGGTTTTACTATACTACAAAGTTTTTCGAAAAACTTTTCGAGAAACGTTGAAAAAGTGGTACGGTCTAATGTACATATATAAAAATGTTTGGGCATTCCAATTTTTCAAATGAACTATCGTCCAAAAACGAAAATGAACGATTGCCAAAATTGTATTTTGGGCGATTTTTCATTTTAAACGAATGCTCAAAAGTTATCAGATGAAAAAAAAGGTATTGCAGTGAGGGGACTGCCGAACGAAGCGAAAACATATATGTAAAATATTAGTATTCCTTGGAAGACTTTGTCCTTCCACGGACCGCCTTACTGCTATATAAGAATTTTCATGCTTATCGGAAAAAATGTAATATTTTCACCCCCTCAATCTTTGATTATTTCTTTCAAAATATTTTTTATTCAGATAGTATTTTTATTTTATAATTACACCAAACTATATTATTACATTTAAATTGAATATTGTTGATATAAAAATAAAATACAGGGAGCACTATTGAATGAAAAATAATCCTCAAAAAAGATTACAGAAAACAGCAAGCAAAGAGCAGTTTATTTTCTGCCCCCGATTCGGTTCATCCGTACATCCGGTTCATCATTAATGCACATTACTTTCATCTTTTATCACTTCATTATATTTTAAATTATGGATTTTAATATAAAAAACAAAGAAAAACATAAAAAAAATATAAATTAACCTTATTGAAATAATTAATATACACTTAAAATACATAATACACACATACATAAAATTTGTATTCACATACCTTTCATTGAATTTCATTTACATTATTTTCACTGTTTGCGTCATTAATCATTGCATTATATTTTTAAAAAATCTGAAATAAAACTCAAAAATTTTTGGACGATGCATGCAGTCCCACTCATGATAATATTATTATTAGGTAGCCTTGACAACTACTACTACTAAATTTCAAACAGAAGAAAACAATAAGGGTATTCAGAGGTAGTCTTGTTACGGTGTTAGATTGCTGAAGTGTTGATTATTTCAACAACACAACAACAAAATGCACGTCTTGTCATATTTCAAGAACTCAACACTATAACAATACCTCGACCCTATTGTTATGAGTGTTGGTACGGTGTTGAATATTTTTGTTGTCAGTTAACAATCTAATTTTGACAGAAGTGTAGGTGCAGCAAAATAATTAATTGAGTGTGTTTACACGTACATCAAAATTTCAACAATCTAACACCGTAACAAGACTACCTCTGAATACCCTTAATATAAAGTGCGTGTGTCACACACATTGGTAGCTTTGAGAGGAGTCAATAGTTGGCAAATGTTTTTTTTTAAATTTGAGTGAGAAACCTTTGCAATTAAATGATCCATTCACAACAGGTGACTCCTCTGAATGCGGCCAATGTGTGTGACACACGATTTCTATTTTGTTTTCTTTTGCTTGACATTCGATGGTCGAAACACGAAATGTCACTCTTACCTATTACTTATTATACCATGGTCCCAGTCATGGCATATATGTTGCCATGAAACTCAAATACACACTCTTGGATATTGGATACCAGGCACTCAGCAAATTCAGCAAGCATGGCAAAATTAAACAAGGTAGTTTTAGGGCGGAGAGCCAGTGACCGAAACTGTCAAAACGAAGTTGACATTTCATACAAAATCTGCAAGCAATGAGAATGCAATATGAAAGCAAGAATTGGCAAATATATCAAAATGGATGAGTTTGACAGTTAGGTCGCTTAGAAAGAGAACACATTCAGCCCTAACACTACTTTGTCTTATTCTACTATGGCAGCAAGCAACCATCAATATGTTTATCTGCTGACAAATCGTTCCTTCATAAAGAAATCATGAAGGATATTTAGGGTTTTTCTGTCAATGTATATGTAGATCTGTAGCTGAACTAAAATACATTTACAACAACAATTACCAAGCAAATCTACTACAACGATGAACAGAGATGAGCAGTATCACATCGGTTGGGCAACGTTAGAGGGGATGAACCGAATTGGCGGCGGAAAATAAACAGCGCTTTGCTTGCTATGTTTTTTTTTTGCCTGGTAGCAAGATCTCAAGTGGAGACATTAAAAGAGACTTCACGGCCAGTCAAACAAAAAGCAAATATCAAAAATTTTAAATTTTTTTTATTTTAGCCTACAGCTTGCTCCACATATACATTGAAAATAAATAAAAAGTAAAAAAAAAATTAAAAAATAAGCTTATATTTAAAAAAGACGAACTAAAAAGAAAAAATTAAATTTAAGTGACATTTGTCATATATGTATATAGTAGGTATATTCTAGGTGCAGAAGAACCCCTCTCTTGGTTACTCCCTCATCATCATAATATAAGCGTACGTAAATTGGTAAGTTCTAAGGACTTATATAAATTTAGTATTTATCAAATACATTTATATTTAAAAGTTTAAGGCACTGATATTGTGTAGTAAAATTGTATAATGGATCGCAGTTTATGTACAGGTAAGCTTACTAAAAGATTCAATGCCACTGATAATGTGTAGTAAGCCTGTATAACGGATAACGGATATCGGTGCCTCAAGCTTTTAAATATAAATTTATTTGAAAAATTCTAAATTTATATATAAGTCCTTAGAACTTACCAATTTGCGTACGCTTATACTATGATGATGAGTAACCATGAGATGGGTTCTTCTGCATCTAGAATATACTTACTATATACATATATGACAAATGTCATTTAAATTTATTTTTCTCTTTTTAGTTCACGTCTTTCTTAAATAAAAGCTTATTTTTTAAAATTTTTTTTAAAGTTTTTTCTTAAATGACCTCTTTATTATGTTGACTTTATATGATTTAAATACAAATTCTAAATGTTTGATAGTTTAAATCATACTTGATTTTAAATACAAATTCTAGTTGTTTGATAGTTTAAAATCGTTTATTGAGCTTAAGGTCAAAGTTAGAACAATTAATTATTCTAACGAATTTTTCCAAAGAAATAACAACAACAACAAAGTTTTCCATATGAAAAGGAAAAATCACTACCTGATTTTATTGCAATTTCGGCCCGGGTAAAGGCTTCATCAGAAATCTTTGTGATACCCGTGCAAGCGCACACTAACGCACTGCACCAGAGGCGATGAGATTGTAAGTGTCAATATCTCAGTTTTACTCCCGTTTTCTAAAGCTAAATTGACCTAAAGATCAATAAACGATTTTAAACTATAAAACAACTAGAATTTGTATTTAAAATCAAGTATGATTTAAACTATCAAACATTTAGAATTTGTATTTAAATCATATAAAGTCAACATAATTTTTTTGACTTTTTATTTATTTTTGACTTTTTTTTAGTCTTAAAGGTTTATTATTAACATCTTTTATTTTCAAAACTTAGGAAATACAACAGCATTTTTTAGACCATTTACCTTATTACAGTATTAACATTATTTACGCGATTTACACTTCTTACGTTATAAACATTAAGGGTTCTCATCTAAGCATGTAACTGACCCGTAAACATTGTAAACCTTGTGAACTTACATGCGCGTAAACTATATGTCAAAATTTGTATGGGCGTGAGTTTACATCATTTCCGAGCCTATTTTGTAGGGTTGTAGGTTGTGAATGAGGGTTGCCTTTCGCGCTAATCACTACGTATTTAAAGTAGTTGGAGTAAATATGAACACGTTTTATTTATTTTTCTATGTTAATGAAAGTTTTTAAAAAGTCACAATGTTGTCGTAACCGCAGCCGCCATTTTGTCGACATTTACGTTATTTACACTTTATCGCTCACCAAAAGTTTAAATGCTATACATGTTTACATGTTTACATGCTTAGATGAGAACCCTTATTATTTTTTTTCAAAGTATTTACATTATTTACACCATTTACATAATTTACACTATTTACATATTATCACTACGTTATCACAGGCTTAACACCGATTGATATCTAGAGTGATACCGTTTGTAAAAGTTATTAAATTCACATTTTAATTTTGGTGTGGCCGAATTTTTTTTTCTAACCCCCATCTTTTACTTTAAGAAAGTTTACTACCAAAATTTCAGCTGATTCGAGCCAGTAGTCTTGGAGATATAGCATTTTTATTGATTTGTGGGCGGTAAAAGGGAGAGTGGCAAAAATTTTATCTTAATTATCCTCTACTCAAAGGAAATTTACTGCTAACATTTCAGCTGAATCGGCCCAGTAGTTTTAGATATTTAGCAGCTTTATTGATTTGTGGGCGTAAAAAGGGGTGTGGCAAAAAATTTTTCATAACATTGCATTGTCACCGGACATATGTATGCTAAATTTTAGCTTAATCGGATACCAACAAGTTGTCGAAAAATGGCTTGCAAATTTTGAGGACATGCATACATACATAAATACGAACGAAGTAAGTTAAATAAAAGCTTATAAAAACAGTAACATTCAATAGCTGCATTCCTGTGGTCGTTGATCTAGAGCGCGGCTCTATTTTATTCACAAAACAAAAACAAAAATTAAAACCAGCTCGATTTCTAACTCCATTTCTGATCTTAAAATGCTGCCAAGTTTCAAGCATGTTTTGTCAAAACGAACATAATTGGCAAATCTAAATAACTATTCATTTTCCTATTTTGACGTTTCACCGCTCAATGGGCGCATGGTAGAAGGATAGAGGTATATGCAGCGCTGACTGTGCTCTATTTCCATACTGCCATGTCTGTCAAATTTAGCTGTGTGGCGAATGGAAACAAACGAAAATAAAGAAAAAGTTTTGCTTCGTTTTGACAATTCCGGCAGTATGCTCTGATCTGGTGCATATACCTGTATTCTTCTACCATGAATGGGCGTTTTGGTATTGTTGTTTTCTTTTGTTATTGTTCTTAAAACAGCTGTTTCAAGACAATTGAAATAAAGTTGGACTAACGTTGTTTTACTGAGATTTGATCTGATCTAGTGCCACGGGAATGCAGCTAATGTTTCACAACGGATCAAATGGAGGGGAAAGAACGATGCGTCAGCAGAGGAACTTATTGATGGTTGCTTGCTTATGTTTTCTAAGTTTCCTATCTTATCTTTGCTGTCTGTATTGATGACGAGAGTTACTCGGAAAAATACAATGACGCAAACCAAAGATTTACCCTCTACTAAAATCGTTCAACGCACCTAAAAGAGTTTTCACTTCAAAAATAGGATAAGCCGAAACCCTAACGCCCAAAAACAAAAATTAACGAGGGGGAGAGGAGGGTAATATCGTACACCTAACTTTATGCATAATTTTCTTTGAATCAATTCAATACAAGACAAAATTTTACGTTTCAAGTCGTACTGTAATCAGTTTAGTTTTATATAAATAAAGCACGTTTAAATATTATCATTAATATAGTGTAAAAAAAAAAGAAATTATTAAATGTTGTGTGTACGAAATTACCCGAAACTTGCGTCTAATTTCGTACATTGTTCATTGAATTCCGTACATAATTAGAAGGATCCATATAGTATGAATAAAGGTATTTTATATACAAATAAAACAACATTTTTAACAAATAGAATTGAAATTTTTAACAAAACATTGTTAAAAATTCTGTAAACAATTTGTTAACAATTTTCTGGCGTCAAAATATTATAACCGCAAGCGCAAAATCACGTCACATTAACTCGCAGCGAACCTATGGCGCAGATTGATGCAATAACTTGCGAGGTTGGGTAAAACTACTAAAAAAATGGGTGTGATTAGGAAAAACATATGTAATTAGATTTTTTCCTTAGAAACGCTGCTGTACGAAATTGGCCGCTGTACGGTATTACCCTCCTCTCCCCAATATCCAAAAATTTTTGGGTGTTAGTTCATTTTGCTTAATTTTAGTAAACTCTCTGTGCCTATATCTCTGAATGTTCTTCTATCAGAACTACCTTTTTTATCAGTTTTCCTACTAATAACATAATTTTTTTATGAAATGGGTATATTTCATGTATTTCTGGTTCAGATAGAAATCGAACTCGTCTTTTTCATGTATGGGGGGCGTCCATTAATTACGTGAAGTGATCTTTGCGATTTTTTGACTCCCCCCTCCCCCTAGTGAGATATCGTGAGATTTGGCTCGACCCCCACCCCCCTCTAATCTAACGTGAAATTGTTTAAAATGCGTGTTTTCAGTGTAAATATGTTAATCAATGCTTAATTGTGTTGGGTTTATTAAAAAAAACTCATAATTTATTTCATTATTTTTATTTAGGACTAGTTGAGACTATAATTTAAGACTACTGAAATCGTAGTTTAAAATGACAATGAAAAAAAATCGAAAAATAAAATACTTATTAAGTAAAAGTAAGTCATTTGAAATGAGAACTTCTAAAATTGGTGAAGGAATATTCATTCCAATTCAGTCCATGGGGACTCATGTGCGGTCTCCAGAGTGACTACTGGAACCAGCATGTCCATGTGATTTTCAGTAAAATCATCTGCTCCTTTTAGCCACAGTTATCGTTTGCACACAGAAGCTCATTAGAACGACGTGTGATAATCCGTGAAGGTAGCACTTTGAGCGCTGGAGCACGGTGGACTGCGCGCCGATGCTCTGCAGCTCTTGTAATGGATGAAAAGTTAATCAGCCCTATTCCAGAATCCGTCGTAGCGTAAATTTTCTTTCGGATTCGTAATGAAGTATTCTACAATCCGAATCGAATTCGAACATTCTTCAATCGTAGCATTGCAACTACACATTCCGAACGTATCAACTTTTGACAGCTATTTTTCGGATTTTTTCACAAAAGCCTTGCCTCGACGGATTTGTTTACGACAAAATAAAACAATTAATTTTTTTAGAATTAGGTCGTAAAATAAAACATATAATTAATTTTTGGTTAATAAAGTTAAATTATTTTTATATAAACCTGTGAATATGTTAGTTGAAATTTCATACGAATTTGTTGCTTCTTCGGGTGTTCCTCAAGGTAGTATCCTTGGACCTTTGCTTTTTATTCTTTTCATGAATGATATTTCTAAACATATTTTTAGCTCTCACTTTCTACTTTATGCTGATGATTTATTATTTAAAAAAATATCATCTTCTTCAGATATACTAGACTTACAAGATGACGTTAACAGACTTTTGGCTTGGAGTGTTTCAAATGGCCTTCCTTTAAACTTTTCTAATTGCTTTCATCTTACTCTATCCAAACTTTCTCTTAATACCTTATCTAACTTTTATTCTCTTTCTGACTCAAAAATTCAAACTGTGTTTTCATATCGAGACCTAGGTGTAATTTTTGATGCAAAGTTTTCATTTCATGACCATGTCAACTTCCTAATTCCTAAGGCCTACTCTCTACTTGCGTTTGTCCGAAGAAATTGCAATGACTTTTCTGATCCACATACTCTAATAATGTTATTTAATGCGTTTGTGAGATCTAGATTGGAGTATGCATCCATTGTTTGGAGCCCGTATTATATGTCTACCTCTTTTAGACTGGAAAAAATACAAAAAAATTTCACGAGGTTTGCCCTGAGGTCAATTAACTTTTGTGACCCTTTGCCACCCTATAACTCTCGTTTAATGCTCTTAGGACTTAAATCGCTTGATTCCAGGCAGAAAATTGCATCATTGATGTTTATATATGATATTATCTCTGGATTAATTGACTGTCAATCTCTCTTGGAACTTATACCTTTTCATATTCCATTTAGAAATCTAAGAATTTCCAAATTATTTTATGTAAAATATTGTAGAACTAAGTATGCCTTAAATGAAGCTTTGTTACTGTGTAATGAATTGAATGAATCTAATGACTTTGATCTCTTTGTTCCGAAACAAAAATTTAAGAATTTTGTCAGTAGTATTTACTTAACCTAGTCTTAAGATTATATATTTACTATAAATTTTTAATTTTAGTTTTTCTAAATTTATATAGTCCGTAAGAAGTTTTGTATTCAAAGACTTCCAAATAAACTAAACTAAATTTATTTAGTGCATTTCCTACGTTTCATAATCCATTTCCAAAGGGTTGATTGAATCTCGCAATATTCTTCGACGAATTTTCATAGATTCTCTATGTGAGAAATATTCCATTTATTGTGCGAAAATTGCAATTGCAATGAAATACATTAAAAATCACAGCTAAAAAATATAATTTTGATCAAAAACCATTCCATTTTAAAATTTTTCTTTTTATTTATTTGTCTGCTGTTGAAACTAGTTGTTTTCGAACTTCCGAAAGAAAGTTCGAAAAGGGGAAGTTTCGTTCGGATTTTGGATTAGCAAATTTGTCGTATTCGTAGCGTAGCTTTACGTTCGGAAATTCATTACGACGGATTCTGGAATAGGGCTGAATACCGCATATATTGCAGTATTTTTTTAGATCAATACGTACACTGGGGCAATAGAGGTCATAGGGCAAGTCCATGAAGGCATGTAAAGGTTGAATCGGTGAGTAGTGGCTAATCAAAAAGGGAGCAAATAACTCTCCGTCATGCTCACCAGTATCTGGGATAGTCAGATGCCCATCAATCTGCGTGATAGGGTGTGGAGGTGGCCCCAGTATTAAGGCGCCTCACGCTCCTTAGAAAAAAAAATGTTGTTCGGCACAAATGCTCAATACAATCCTAGGTTTATGTTATAATGATTCCCCAAATATTTCGACTCTAGCGATAGCTATCCGTGAGCTGGAATGGTTTGAAATAACCTCTAAAAATTATTATTTTTTATAGAGTTATTTTGTAACCATATTGGCTAGTGTAATAGTTGCAAAAAATTTAACTGTCAGGCCGGAAAAGATTTTCCAATCTGCATCAAAAATTGTAAATATTTGCAATCAGATTAAAGATAACGCTATTTTTCATGCATACTTTTGATATTTTTTATTTTATTTCCATACAAAAACTTTCAAAATTCTAATAAGTTCATTACTTTTGACTAGGAATCTGACTAGGAATCAATGCAAGCACTCAAAACCTTTCCAACGATATTTTGAAAGGGAGGATCACATTAGAAATAATTAGTTTTTTTTTATTTTAGTGAAAATAAATTTTAAAAAATGCATGAAAAAAGCATTATTTTTAATCCGAATGCAAACATTTTAATTTTTTGATGCAGATTGGTATATCAATGATATAATTTCAGACAATATATTTTTTACAACAAATACACAAGCCAATATGGTTACAAAGTAACTCGATTTTTAGAGGTTATTTCAAATCATTCCAGATCACGGACGGCTATCGCTAGAGTCGAAATATTAAGGGAATCATTATAACATAAACCAAGGATTGTATTGAGCATTTGTGCCGAACAACTTTTTTCGTGAGGCGCCTTACCCAGTATGTCCAGAGTAGCATGCATTCAGGAAACCAGTATACTGTATGCAGGCAGAAGCATGGACAAGGCATGTATGGTCATTAAAAAAAACCAACAATTATCCAAATTCGCTGAGTATGCGTGTTGTTTGTACGCCGTTGCGTGCATACTAAAATATGCATGCTGTATTAGTACTAAGGCATGAACCTTGCATGCACAATAGTCTTGCTTAAAAAATATGAACTACCATTGTGCATTTAAACTTTAAGGAGTGCAGTTGTACAGAATTTATTAACAAAATATAAATTAATATAACAGAATATAACAATTTTAAAAACTGAAATAAATAAGATGATTAATTAATGACAACAGCAATTTTTTTCTTACAATATTAATGCAAATGTATGCATACAGTATTAATGGTTATGTATGCATGTAGTATTAATGACAATGAAGGCATAGAGTACTACTAATTCCCCTTGCATACAGCAATAGTAATTGTGCGGGTATACAGTACACATGCTCTTGTTTGACATCGCCATGTAAAATGAAAATGAGCTTGCATTTATGCTGGCATGCATACAAAACATCAAACGTGTGCCTACATCATCAATGCTGTATGCATAAATGTTCTTACTGGGATGTGCTTCATGTGTGCCGACCACTGAACTAAACATATACGGCGTAAACACAACAAGTAGAGACTTGTCCAGGCGTCGTTGTCACAAGTCGCAGCGCTCGTCGAATCGCGTGTTCAGCTAGCCGGTGTAAAAAAGCAATCGACGAGCTACTATGCTACTTTGTTGCACTCGCATAACCGCGAAAAATATTATATTGTAAATTTTAGTCATATTTTAGTAGAGAAACAGGTTTTACTCAATTTAACCAGCTATCTTATAATTCTACACTGATAAAAAATTACATCATTTTTGCGAGAACCCCCCTCTCCCCATGTGAGATTCTGCTTAACCCCCCGACCCCTAAATGCCTCACGTAATTAATGGACACCCCTGTAACCTATCAAATATCTGTTCAAATTGCTCAAATATCGACGTTTTGTCACACTCCCATATCTTATAAAAAACAGTTGTGTGCCAAAAGGCGTCAAGCTACACGCCCGCAGGAAGTTAGTTTATGATAGTTTAATCATTATCTGTCATTCATCAATGTATCAATCGTTAATAAAACAAATTGTGTTAAATGCCTTCTGTTATTTGATCTTGTAGTTTATAGCTGAGAGTCTGAAATATTTTAAGTAAATAAAAAATATTTTAAGTATCTTCTTTATTAACCTTCGCCTTACGGAACACTTTTGTGTGCATCGTTTACTGAAACTGAAAAGGATAAAAACTGTAAAGGATTAAAATACTTGAAAATAATTATTTTGCGTAGACTATACAAAAACACTCTTAAATTTGTTCAGTGAGTCGAAACCCTAGTTAGTTTCGATCAAAATACAGGAATTTATTAAGAAATCAAAATCCAAAAAACCACCCCGGAGGGCATTAGTAAGGCGAAGGTTAAGTAAAGCTGTGCTTAGCTTGAATGGCATATTAATGCTCCACTACTTTTGTGTAATACTGATATTAAAGCTAAAAAAAAAATAAAAAATGCATGTTTTGAGCTTGAAATAAGTTTATTTTGTAATCTCTGAAATAATTATGAATATATACTTATATAAATCGAAATAGCCATATATTTATACATCTGCATTGTGTGTTATTTAAATTGGTCTGTATGTTTTCTTGTTCTAACAGTTTGTATATAATACGATTTTTACTTTTATCATTTCCATATGTAAATCGAAAATTGTAAAGAAAGTAATTTTTGTCTACACGGCATAAGAATTCATGATTCGATTTGAAAATTTGTTAGATTTTACAAAATTTGTCTTATAACTCACACATCTCAAAGAATGTGGGGAATTGCCCAGCATTAGGTTGCTTTTAATAAATAATTTGCTTTAATTTTTTTATATTTTTTAATATGAAATCTAATGAAAGTATTAACGATTATATCATCGTATTTATATACTGCATATAATGACGTAAAGACAAACAGTGAATGACTTAGTTCGTAAATTATTTGAATAATTCCTTGATTTAGTTTTTATAGAACTATATAGATTGCAACTTTTTAAATATTACAGTTGATATAACTTGATTTTTTTCAACTACTTCTAGATACTTTACGTCTTTCAATGGCAATACACTTTTCTTTTTGGTTTTATGAGTAGAAAATGTTATTTACAAATTCTGCTTTAACTACTCGACAAACTTTGCATATCTTTAACAATTTCATCGTCTTGATTTTTTTCCTTTAGCACAATCTTAGTACTGTTCTTTTTAACTACGCTTAAATTTTGTGTGTTAATAGTTTTTAATTTTTATTTTGCTCGTCTACATCTTTGATAAACTAGCTTCGTTACAGACAAGAATACTATAGTTTATTGAAAAAACTTTTTTAGGTTGTTTTTAAATACAATACTGTATGACTTGACTATATTTTGACTTTTACTCAAAACTTGAAACTTACTTTTGTGTATATTTAAATTCTAAAAAGTTGTACAATCATCTTCGTTTTATTGATGCTTTATTTCAAGTTTTATTATTTAAAAAAATTTCAATTTTGATTTAAGATTTTTGAATAAGATTTTTTAATTAGTGAATAAAATATAGATTTCATAAGAATTTATTTATGGGAGTTTAAAAAATGATGAGACGGATTTTCGGATAAGGTAATTTTTTATCAAAATCTCTACCACTTGCTTATGATTTAATCGTTTCATTCTATATGACAATTTTAGTCAAATAAAAAAAACAAAAAAAAAATTAATAAATAAATTGCTGCGATGGTGCTCTAAAGAAGCAGAGCAGGTAAAATGTTCTTAAAAGTTTGCTCTAATTCGGAAACTAGTTCGTTTTCTCTAAAAATTATCTCATTTTAACAAAAAAAAAAAAAGGCAAAAATTCTATTGAATTATTTTCATTTTTATTGAATTTGAGTCTATATATCTTCATATTCGGATAATAAGATGAAAAAGTTGTAAGCGAAATTAAAAACATAAATTTTTTGCGCTTAGGTATCTATAAACATTTTGAGTTATTTGTAAGTAATGAGTTAAAACTCGTGACAAGTGATTTGATTTACACTCAAATTTAACAAAACTCTTGACAAGTGAGTTGACTATCTATCAAATACATATAAATTGAAAAATTTTATTGATTTAAGCTGAAAAATTTACAATAATGTGCTAAATACTGAGTTTCTAAAAAATATTTAAATATATATTATTCTTATAAATGTTTGTTCGACATACATACAAGTGTGATTTAAACAGTTTTAAAACATATATTATGACTTACAATAGCAGTTTTATTGTGCTCAGACCAACCACGACACTTTACATTATCTTTTTTTTTTTAAAGAAACAAATTCCGTATATAGAGTATATGATTTCTTAACACTTACATGACTACCAAGTAAATAAATTCAACATTTGGCAAATTTTACTAGCTTGTTTGTCAGGTTTTTTTTTTCTTATAGAAATAAATATTTGTATAACATTTCTGTATCTATATCTGTATATTGCACTTTTATGAAGTAAATTATTGACTATCGATGTATGGTATGTTTGTGTTAGAAAGTCAAAAATCATTAATAAAGTATGTAGCGCCCTCTAGTACCACGCTTTTTTAAATTTTGAAAAATTACTTCTGACCACTAACTTCTACTACATGCTTAACAAATGCATGAATTCTCTTTGTTTTTGTGTGAGTGCTAGATTTGGTAAGTTATTATACATCTTAAAGAATTTAAGCTGACGCTTCGTGCTGATTGGAGCTGGCAGCTGCAACAGCTGATAGAGCAGCTGCAGCTGCGGTTGCAACTTGATTCTGTACCTTCGGCTCGTTGTTCTTCATGAAGAAGGTGATCAAATCAATGGGTAAGGGGAATACAATCGTTGAGTTTTTCTCCGCCGAAATGGTGTTGAGAGTCTGAAAGTAGAAAAGTGATTTTTTAGATGTATTGTTAGTAAATCAAACCAGAATAAAAATATGAAATTAAAAATGAATACCCGGACGAGCCTTGGCTCGATCGGTATTTGATTTGAAGATTGAAATTCAATCAATAGCTGAAAAATCGTAGACATATGTTAACTTCCTGAATGGAAATCAGTTAAGGAAAACCTTTCTTATGCCCGGATTTGATCCGAATATGATATGGACAATAGGCCGGAGTTATTTTATATTAAGAAAGTACCCTTATTGAACTGAAAGATAAACGCACCAAAGTTTTAATTGAATAGGACTTCATCTTCTTTCTATAGATTTGAGCCAAAAACAAGATAGTTTTTATCTATTTTTAAAGAATTTTTAATTGATAGATTGGAAAATATCGAGTTGATGTCATATAATAAGAACTTTTATCACGAATCTGTTCTAGAAATCATGAGAATTCTGAATCCTGATCTTCCTATTCCAAAATATTCTTTAACATAATAGTGATTAAGAAGATTGTTTTTTTTCATACACTGTAAGAACTAAATCTTATCTTAAATACTGCCTTAAAATCATCAATAGCCTTAATTTCATTATTGAAATTAAAAAATTTTTAAACGTGAAAATCATGCGGTCTTACTCTAATTTTCAGCAGGGCTTACATTAATTTGACGTATGTGCTGCTTTTTCACTAATAATAAGGGCTGTAATTCAGCGAAGCTACTGCTGCTTTTACAATTTAACTGCCTTAAAATAAGACAGTATTGGATGCTGATTTGCAGCAAGTAAAGGCGAGTGTAATTTCAACAAAAGCTGTCTTAAAGCCGTTGAAGCTTACTTTAAGACAGTTTTTCACCTTATAATAAAATTTACTTTTTTTACAGTGTATTGCAGTCGATTTCAATAGATTTATGATCGCTGATTACGAATATGGCAAACGATTCTATCTTTATTCAATGTTATGATATATAATATACAACAATGTGCATAACATCTTCTTGAACACCATGAAGGTAAAGGACATTTTGGAATAAAACTATGTTATATCGAGACCTACTAATTACACTGTACATGAATCGGGCATTTTATTTTGCAAACAAGCGACATAACATTTCAGCATAATTTGAGGACGCTGAACATAATGGCCTTAACCGTTTTTTAAGCCTTCGGACCATTTTTCAGAAATTCGAGTTTAAAGGTCATGTACTCATGTTAATGCAATGTTTGTTAGAAGAACTCTTTTTTTCACTAGCTTTAGCGGCTTCATATAGTGAGGTGGAATATTAACAATTACCTGGGAAATAATTTCGTAAAACAGTTTAACGCTCAAAACCTAACCCTTAGGGTCCAAATTGACCCCATTCTTAAAAAGTCAGTCTTACTCGTAGAAGCTTTGTTTAAACGAAAAATTAATTATACCTTTTAAATAACAGCGCTAAATAAAATAACAAATAAATTTAAAGTTACCAATTTTATGGATCCCTATACTGACCCCAAAGTACTAAAATTAAGTTTTTCATATATTTTTTTAAATAAATACTTCTGTTTCCTCTGCTTCTTCTTGTAAGTTCCAACAAATGTCTCTTAACAGAGTATCTATTGTAGTTTTTCACCACTTTACCAGTGCTCGAGTCTCACCGTCACTTAACGGAAACGTTCGTCATGTTCATCAGGTCTTTCTTTGATTGTGAATTTTTAATCATGGGTATTCATTTTTTACCCTACTACGGCGAAGCAAAAGGAGAGGTATATGTGTTTGACCGGTATGTATGCATGTATGTATGTAGGTATGTAAGCTCATCTGTTCCACTCTCACTTCTAAACTAATTATCATAATTTGACAAATGAGGTATCGTTGAAAGCGATTTAGCTATGTGTTAATGGCTATGTGACGTCACATTTAATTTAATATAGCGCCCTCTAGTGGACATGAAGTCATGAGCAAAAAAAATTTTTTAGTGACAAGCAAATGAGGTATCGTTAGAAGCGTTTTCACCGTGAGCTGGTTATAGTTTATGTGACGTCACATAAAATTGAATATAGCGCCCTCTAGAGGACAGAAAGTAAAACAAGCCCTAACTTCCAAACTAATTATCGTAATTAGACAAATGAGATATCGTTGGAAGCGTTTCGGTCGTCTGCTGGCTAAAGGCCATGTGACGTCACATAAAATTTCATATGGCGCCCTCTGAAGGACTCAAAGTCAACTAAGCCTCTAACTTCTGAACTACCTATCAGAATTTAACAAATCAGATATCGTTGGAAGCGGTTTGAGCGTCCGCAAGTTGTGATGTCACATTATATAGAATAAAGCGTCCTCTAGAGGACAGAAAATTAACTAAACCCCTATCTTCTAAGCTACTTATCATAATTTGATAAATCAGGTATCGTTGGAAGTGTTTCCTTTTAGTCCGCTTATTATAGGCTTTGTGACGTCACATTTAGGACATACAGTCATGCACTAAAAAAAATTTTTAGTGACATAATAAACATCTTTGTTTATAAATTGATCATCAAATCATTAATAAGTAGTTAATACTTTCGATTATATAAAAATTGTATCCCCAAAATAATTTAAATAAAAAATAAGTTCAAAAAACTAAAACCCGACTACTAAAAAGCGCTCTCTAAAAAGTATGAAACAAGTAAATATTCTCACCTGAAATTATTATATACAAACTATTAAATTCTTTTTGTCTATTAAATGAACAACTTACACATAATATATTTTATTGCACATAATACTAATTTATAGTGAAGTTTAAAAAGATATCCGTGGTCTTATGCCACCTACCCTAACAAAACAATACATTCGAACAGTAGTAAGCGATCAAACCTAAAGCTTTTGATAATGCAAAGTGCATTATACATCTAGAGGGCGACATATGACAATATATATGAGGTGGCATACTACCACGTATATCTTTTAAACATCACTATAAATTAGTATTATATGCAATAAAATTTAATAGACAACAAAAATTTAATAGTTTGTACATAACAATTGCAGGTGAGAATATTTTCTTGTTCCATACTTTTTAGAGAGCGCATTTTAATAGTCGGGTTTTAGTTTTTTGAACTTATTTTTTTATTAGTTCAGTTTAGTAAAAGTTCGGTACATAGAAAATTCGTTGTATAGAAATAATTAAACTCGAGGTTTCGTTGCTATATTTTCAATATGATAACTGATCACAGGCAACTATGTCAAAAAGCTTCACTAAAGCAGGTAAAAACTAGATGCTCTGTTAGCAGATGTTTTCAGGAGGCATTGCGATGGCCACATTTATGGACATCGAGGGTGCTTTCGGCAAAATATGCTTTGGAAGGCTGCGGCAAGCCCTGACAGAACGCAATGTAAGCCCAATGATAGCAAATTGGGTGGACAATATGCTCAAACAGAATGGTAGAGTAAAGACTAGAGGTAGAGTAAGTAGAGGATGTCCCCAGGGCGGGGTGTTATCGCCAACCCTGTGGAACATAACTGTGGACTCACTACTGATTAGACTGGATGAATCGGGCATACACACGATAGGGTATGCAGATGACATTGCGTTGGTTGTCCGCGGCAAGTTCATTGACACCATCTCTGACATCATGAAGGGAGCACTCCGAATGGTGGAGGAGTGGTGTCGAGAACAAGGCCTTACCGTAAACGCAGGCAAGTTAGACAATATTCTCTTTACTAGAAAGAGGGTAGGCCTGAGGACAGAACCACTCAGACTTTTTGGAGCTGAAATCAACATGTCCACGAAAGTTAAATATCTAGGGGTAACCCTTGATAGCAAACTGAACTGGAACGAGCATGTAGAAGATAGGATTCAAAGAGCCAAGAGGGTTCTGTTCCAGTGCAGACGTGTTTGTGGTCTCAAATGGGGGCTAAACCCAGAGGCTATGAAATGGGTTTACTTTATGATGGTTAGACCTGTCATCACGTATGCTTCGGTGATTTGGTGGACAAAAGTCAGCCAGAAAACCATTAAGAATAGACTGGACAGAGTCCAACGGCTGGCGTGTGTTGGAATAACAGGTGCAATACGCACCACTCCAACAAGCGCAATGGAGGTTCTGTTAGGTATGCTGCCGTTGGATTTAGAAATAAAGAAAACAGCGGCGCTGTCAGCCCTCAGGATGTTGCGAAATGCTACGTGGCATGGGGCAACGGCCCTGCATGGTCATATTCGCATCCTTGATTTTGTACAGAGAGATGTCAGGGAGGCGCTTATGCCTATGGACGGAAGGCAGAGAGTAAAAATAACAGAAAAATGTTATAAAACTCTTATAACGGATGGAGCCGTTTGTGAAGAAATCGCTGGTAGCGATATCAGTATATTCACAGACGGCTCTCTGATGAATGGCCGGGCCGGGGCAGGCGTGTACTCAAAAGAGTTAAGCCTATCCTGTGTACTGAGGTTGAGGAGGTTTGTGTCTGTATACCAGTCAGAAATGGTTGGCGTAGTGCATGCGCTGGACCACCTGATAGATGGCCGGATCAGTGGCAAGAAAATTGTCATCGCTCTCGACAATCAGTCTGTGATTAGGTGTATGCAACGGACAGACATCACTTCCAGGTTGGCCATAGAATGTCTTACAAAACTCAATAGGTGCGCCCAGACGAATGAGCTCACACTTATGTGGGTGAGAGGACACTCTGGCATAGAACAGAATGAAGAAGCTGATTCTTTAGCAAGAGCAGGATCAGCAGAAGAATTCTGTGGACCAGAACCACGTATCGCCATAGGCGACAATATGGTGGCAGGCCTTATTAAACAATGGACGGACTCGGAACACAGTAAAAGGTGGGAAGAAGCTGTTAATTGCAGGCAATCAAAGGCGGCCGTGAAGTGGTTTCGTAGTGAGGCAGCAAAAGTTATCCGATACAATCGAAGGACTTTAAGCTGGCTTACTGCACTGGTCACAGGACACGGTCCCTTCATGTACCATCTCGGAAGATGACTCTGACCGAGGACGATGCGTGTAGGTTATGCCTAGAGGAGCCGGAAACAGCAGCACACATTCTGTGCCAGTGTCCGGCGCTGGCAAGCATAAGATTGACCACTCTGGGACGCCCATTTATTGGCGAAGCCGAGATTGGTCAACTAACCTATAAGGATATGCTTGAGGTGACAAAGGATGCTTACACAAGGAGCATGCTCACGTACGAGTACTCCGAGCAGTAGTACCCTTTGCCCAATGGGGGACGAAAAGGGACCCACTGTGGTCTGCTTCGGCAAATCCCCAACTTATTATATATAGCAGATGTTTTTAAAAATTTCCTTGCAAAAAGAAACACATATTAACAGACTTCATTTTAATACTTGTGGGGTCATTTTGCGGACACATTCTTGTTTTCTTTAGGTAAATTTGTATTTTTATTTACCCCTATTATTTTAGGGGAATCTAATTGCTTAAAATAGCTTCATTTTTTGTTTTAACAATGTTTTTATACGAAACACAGGTTTTTTAATTAAAGGGTCAGTTTGGACCCTACAGGTTAGGTTGTGAGGGTTATACTATTCTACAAAATTATTTCCTAGGTAATTTTGAATGTTTACCCTGAAGACATGAAACCGCTAAATGTAAAAAACAAAAACTGCTTACAGATGTACTTAACCTTGAAACTAAAATTTCACGAAAATGAGCTGAAGGATTAAAAAACGGTTGAAGCCATTAAATTTGGCGTCCGCGAATTATGCAGAGATGTGATTTCTAGTGTCCGACCGAATATTCGGTTTCGGTTTCAGTTTCGGCCATTTTTGTCAGTTTCGGCCGTAATTGATATGTAAATGATAATTAAACTTCCGAACGAATTCTGTGTGTGGGAAATAAAGGAAAAGAAAACGAAATATTTAAATTTTTATAATACGAGTATTAAACCTTTAAAAAAATAAAAATACTTTGTTTTGTATTTCTATAAAAATGTACATTGTAGGTGAATACTTTTTCAGTGTGTACGGAAGATATAAAGTATGCAATGCTTTTTTAATAAAAAATTAAATAAAAAGTTATCTTATTAATTATTATAGTAAACTTCAATTAATTACTATAAACTTCAATATTCAAATAATACTTTTTTTATAATAAATTTTTTTCTTAAGTATATTAAAGCACTTTTGTTTCCTTTTAATAAAAAAATTATTTGTTAAACTTAATTTTTCATATTAATAACCAGTTTCGGTTTCGGCCGAATATTATAAAATGGCCGAATATTCGCTTTCGGTTTTGGCCAAAATACCGGTTTCGGTCGGACACTAGTTATATCCAAAGCTTGTTTGATTTTCGGACATGCACAGTGTTATTTATACACTTCATACTTACTGCGGTAAAAATAATTTGAAAAAATTTGTTATTTTCAAGAACACTCTGGAGTAGACAATTAAAATAAGATAAAAATAAAATTAAAGTTTTTCTAAATGACCTTGTTATTTATTATGTTGACTCTATATGATTTAAATACAAATTCTAAATGTTTGATAGTTTAAATCATACTTGATTTTAAATACAAATTCTAGTTGTTTGAAAGTTTAAAATCGTTTATTGAGCTTAAGGTCAAAGTTAGAATATTTAATTGTACCAACGAATCTTTCCAAAGAAACAACAACAATAACAACAAAGACTAAAGTAAAGCAAAAATACAACAACAAATGTGAGAATGTGAAATGGGAGAAAAACTGAGAAATTGACACTTCAAATCTCATCGCCTCTGTATCACAACGATTTCTGATGAAGCCTTTAGCACGGCCGAAATTGCAATAAAATCAGATAGTGATTTTTTCTCTTCATATTGAAAAACTTTTTTGTTGTTGTTGTTGTTTCTTTGGAAAGATTCGTTAGTACAATTAATTGTTCTAACTTTGACCTTAAGCTCAATAAACGATTTTAAACTATCAAACAACTAGAATTTGTATTTGAAATCAAGTATGATTTAAACTATCAAACATTTAGAATTTTTATTTAACCCTAGTCGGTCCCCTGTATGCGCACGCATACAATTTTGATCTTTAACCTTCAATAAAATAAAAACGGTTCAGCGGAACGACCTTGTATTTTGTGAAGTAGAATTGTTTTGCCTGAACAACCAAAAAAACCCGTTTTTGAATTTGTACCCTTACTGTATTTGCCTGTGCAGTTGTAGCTACGAATCGGTCCCTGTGTATGTGCGCACATACACATAAGCAGATACCTGGAATTGCCGCTTATTTTTGTGTGTGGATTTATAGCACGCTCTTATTTTTTGTTTTATGAAATTCAGTTTGTTCTGGAACACACATAAGTGAAGTTTTTTTGCGCATTTATTTGAATTTTGGTTGTGTTTCGAATTATTTGATAAAAAATGTATAGAGTTTTACGTGAAAGAAGGCAGCGAGATGAACTAGAAATGGATTTGGAAAGCGAAGCTGGCGAATCTCCGTGCAATAGTGACGATGATTTTGCATTATCAGACGAGGAGAATGATGAAAGTGAAGTTAGCGTGCATTCGGATGAAGACGACATTGAGCCACTTGAGCAAAATTTAGCAAAAGAAAATGCAGCAAATCCTGAAAATAAATATTTTTCAGAAAATAAGAAAATTGAATATTCATCGCAACCATTTGAAATAAATCGAAGAAATTCATTTCGACGTGCAGAAAATTTCACTTCAGGTGAAAAACATACCCTCTTTGTTATGGGTTCATGTTCATTATATGTTTCATTTTTGTTATAATTCAGGTCCAAAAGCATTAGTTATAATTCAGGTCCAAAAGCATTAGCAGCTGCTACTATAGTTGATGTTTCGTCTGCATTTCACATGTTCCTGAACATGTCGAATTTATATGGTGTGCGAAAGTACAAAGACGATTGGGAAAACATTGATTTGGACACCCGCACGCATACTTCGGATTGTTGCTGCTTTCTGGTGTGTATCGGTCATATGATGAATGTGTCACTAAACTGTGGAATGACGAAACTGGTCGGCCAATATTTAGAGCAACAATGTCTTTGAAAATGTTCAAGCGTATCCATGGTTGCATTCGATTTGATGACCGCGAACAACGTATGGCCAACACTGCATCTACAAGTACTTCTGTACGTGACAAATTGGCACCTTGAAAAAACATTACCGTAGATGAACAGTTAGTTCCGTATCGTGGGCGATGTCCGTTTTGTCAGTATATTTCATCCAAGCCGGCGAAATATGGCATCAAAATTTGGGTGCTATGCGACTCAAAAAGCTGGTATGCATACAACACACAAAATTTATGTTGGTCGGAATCGTAATGCCACTCCTGAACGTAATCTCGGACGGCGTGTTGTTTCGAATTAGGTGGAAGGACTTTCTGACAGAAATGTAACGTGTGACAACTTTTGCACTTTGTATGAATTGGCAGAAGATTTACATAAGAATCCCATGACTATTTTGGGAACAATAAGGAATAATAGGACTGAAATTCCTTCAGTTCTACTCGACATGCGTCAAAAGCCAATTTATCATACAGAAGTTGTATATGAACATAAGTTGCAAGCAGTTATGTTCTCATATGTTCCTCACCAGTACCGATTTGTGACATTGCTCAGTACATACCACAATGTTGTCAGCATAAATGAGAATAGTGAAAAGAAGAAACCTAACATCATTGAAGACTACAACAAAACCAAGAGTGAAGTTGATACTATGGATCAAATGATGGCTACGTACACATGCAAGCGAAAAGTCATTCGGTGGCCAATGGCAGTATTTTGTAACATGCTTGATGTTAGTGCGTTGAATGCATTCGTGACGTTCATTGCATTGTTCCCGAATTGGAAAAATTCTAAAACGAACCGTAATATTCGTCGTCGCCTTTTTATCGAGGAGCTTGAATTGAATCTCGTTGAAAAACAGATCACTAAGCGTAAAAAACAACCTCAAAGTAATGATGCTTCCAGTGTTATTCAAAGAATTCGGGAAATTCGCCATTTACCAAGTACATCAAAACGAGGCCGATGCTACATCTGCACATACAAAAATAACAAAAATCTTTTTGCTACACGCTATGAAAAGTGTAGAAATTTCATTTGTGCTAAACATAATTTCAATTTATGCGAAAAAAGTACAAATAATTGACAAAAGTTAAAAAATCAATTTTTTTTTCTAATATATGTAATATTCTAACTAATTTCATTCTAAATCTACCTTTATGAAGTTCAAATGTATTAATATGATTGTAAACAATGTAATTAACAAAAAAATCACAAAACATAAATGGTTGTTATTTTTTTTTTAGCTTTTTTACAATTTAAAATATATGTGTATGCGCGCGCATACAATGGGACCGATTAGATGTATTTCTCGAGGGACCGATGAGGGTTAAAAAAAGTGCCCGATTCATGCAAAGTGTAATTATTGCAATATAATTCTTTTGTCTAATTTATGTCTTCTTTGAGAATATTTTAGAGAATAAAATTTTATGTTCCATTTAATCTTTGCACTAACCGAACCAACCCTTGACATTTTTCATAAAATAATTTTTTACAAAATGTCCTGTTTACAAGGACAAACTGGTGTAGGAAGATGTAATCAGATCGAAACAAAAATTAGTAGTTTACATGTAAGGGCTCTTTCAAATGAGCCCTGAGCCAAATTGATACTATGCACTTTGAAATTCGCTCCGGCCTAATGGAAAGCCATTTTAAAAAAAGTGTTGTGAATATAAGATCAGGTATATATTCTGTTTTCCTAAGGTTTTATTCTTATTAATATCTTCAGATGATAAATGGGAAACTAATTGTTTTCACTCATAACACCGTGTTACACACATTCTGTCCTATGAACCAAATTTACTTTTTCGGAAAGGGGATAAAAAATAAAAATACACGTGCATCGGCGATTTTCATGTGCACTTCAGAATTAATTTTCTTTTAAGTTTGAAGTATATATATATTTTTTTTAATGGTTGTCGTTTTTTAAGGTTTCAGTTCGTTAAAAAAAACAATTTTTTTATTACTTTTGTTTTATAAAAATAAAGAATTGTTACATTAAAAATTTTAATGTTTTTAAAGAAATTTAGGCCTTTTATTTTTGCGGTTGTAAGCATTTGCTTCAGTATCGCGACAAATAGACCAACAGTATTCGCCAAGCATATGCGTAATGTCTTTTCCTTTAAAGCGCTTTTCAATAGCCGCAATGTCCTGATGGAACCTTTCGCCATGCTCATCGCTACAAGCTCCTAAATCATCAGGGAAAAAATCTAAATGATTGTGAAGAAAATGGATCTTTAGCGACATTAAAATGCCCATTTCGCCATATGCCGAAATCATTTCTGCGACAATATTTTTATAATTAGCAGCTCGTTTGTTGTCAAGAAACTGCTCAATAACGGCAACTGTACCTTTCCATGCACATGTTCCATAGCATTTAATTTTGATGAAAATTCAGAACTTGCAATTATTTGTTTTATCTGCGGACAATTGAAAACACCTTAAATCAAAAAAATCATTAAAAAATATAAAGTTGCTGAATGACTTCTTAAAAAAAATACCTGCATGAATCTTTGCGCCGCTCAATTTCGGGAAAATGTTGCGCAAAGTTGCAATGGCCTCGCCATCACGATCCAGTTTTTTAACAAAATTTGATACAAGACCGAGCTTAATGTGTAATGGAGGCAAAATGATTTGAGACGGCTGCACCAATGGTAGATTCTCTATACTTTCTACGCCTACTTTGTAGCATGTTCGCGGCTTCCACTTAAATTCAGTGCAATGCTCATCTCTTTTTCGACCTGCCCATGTACACAAAAAACACTGGTGGGTTGGAAATCCACGCTTAACACCCATGAGTAAACCGACCACTTTCAGATCGCAGCATATTTTCCAATTATGTAATATTAACTTTGTACTTTATCAACTGTAATATTAATTCCATGCCTTCGTATGTTTCCTTGAGGTTTGTGGCATATGCGATCGGGACAGATGGATGTGTGTTGCCGATATGAAGCATAGAAATATATAGAAATACAATTTCGCACAACAGAACTTAAAACAATATTGCATTTCCTTATTTCATCTGTCAGAAGGGGCTCTCAAACGATACTACATGTCCATCCGACCTGTCAAGTCATCACACATGTAGTATCGTTCGTGTGCAAGAAATCAAGGCGGATGGACATGTCCGATGGAAGTTGGATGGACATGTAGTATTGTTTGAGGGCCCCTAGACCAGTTGTAAGTGTTGTAAAAGTCAAAAACTGTTTAGTGTTAGAAGGTTACTATTGATTAACTACAACTATATCGAGTAGGATGGGTCAAAAAACATTTTTTTTTCCTAACGCTTTAGTAGTTTAAAAATTTGGAGTTCCTTCACGTTATGCTAAGAAAAGTGAAAAAAATATTTTTTTTTTCAAAAATAATAAAAATTGGGGAAAATCTGAGAATTGATAAAAATTGTTTTTAAAAAATTTGACGTGCTACAGACATTTCCACGAGTCTGCCTGCAAAAAATCAGCTCGATTAGATCACTGAAAAAGGGTTAAAAATTGGTCCAAAGGCTTCCACACAGGCCACTACGAGCTTTATACTTCAAACTTAAAAAAAAAAATTCTGACGTGTACATGAAAATCGATACACATGTATATTTATTTTTTCCCCTCTTTCCGAATATGTGCATTTGGTTCATAGGACAGAAAAAAATTTATTTTTTGTAACACCGTGTAATTTTATGGCTAAAAGTTTAAAAATTTAAGATTGAAAGTACTTATATAAATGTACATGCTTGAAACAAGCCATTTTAAAATCATTTTATATTTTATTAAATCAAGGAAAATAAAGCAAAGTAAATGCTTAATTTAAGAATACTTTTAATAACCAACTCTGCTTTTGCATAATTTAAGAAAAAATTTTCTTGATTAAGTCTTGTTCTAGAATCAAATATTTCATTCTTGTTTCAAGCCATCATTTATTTTACTCAGTTTCGAAAGTGAAAGGTAAATGCTAATTTTAAAATTTTTTTTCTTAACTTTAGCCTTTAATGCTTGATTTAAGGAAATCTGCCCTAATTTTAAATTTTCTAATATCAAGCAAAATATTTGCTTAATATAAGAGTATTATTTCACTCCGTGTAGCTCTTACCCTATTTTTTGCTAAAACAACATAAGCCAACAATAGTTTTTCTGATATTTCCTATATTTTTAATAAATTCGCTATTTAATGCTTTGAAGTCAAAACTCTTAAATTCAGCTTAATATAGTTTCTATTGATATCTAAAAAATTTTATTTTCCTGACTTATGTATGTATGTTTTTGGCTGAAATTCAATTAAAAAAGGCGCTTCCAAAAAAAACTAAAACACAGACTCTTAAAATACTTAGGGAATATTTACACACCTGCAAATAGCGCAATTGCAATGCAGCCGGTGAATCGCCAATTACTTCGGATGCATCGCGTAGAGCACGTGATGCCTTGTGTTCGCCCTCAGCTGCAATGACTTTGGCGCGTGCCTCACGTGCTGCCTCCGCTTCAGCAGCCATAGCGCGCTGTAGCTGTACTGGCAGACGAACGTCCTTACTGTGTTGTGATGAAAAGAATTATTAATTTCAAATGATGCGCTTGGAATTTTGCAAAAAATTAAATATTATCAAAAAAACTTAAAGACAAGGAATAGATATAATTTTTCTCGTCCTGCAACTAAAAACTGTTATTTGAATAATAATGTTAATAAAGTTATAATGTTCAGTTTAAGATGTTCTTATCTGCTTAATCACCACGACTTAAGCCTTTAAGCTTTAAGTTAAGTCCTTGAATTGTTTTTAAGCTGGTCATGTGAGTAGTTACAACAAAAACAACAACAACTTGACACTGACTCGAGTGTGACATAAATATGAAAAAATCTATAAAATAAACGAGATAATACACAACAACAACTATGACAACAGCATAATATAGAAGAACACAGAAGCTAACACAAACCCAACCACAAAATAGAAAAATAAACATTATGTTTGTGTAGTACATATGTGAGTGTGGGGCATATAACAACATTAAGGATAGACTTTTTTGCTTATGTTTCGTTAAATTTATAGCAAAAACGGATCGGGTCAGTTGGTGTGGGTTTGACTATTGATTCCTTATTTAATAACCTATCAACTGGGCGAGCATCATTTGCGTCAAAGTGGTTATTAACTTTATTTATGATGATATTACAACAGGCTATCAGCATGCTACATAAATAAAACAATATTATACAAGTATATTTGCTGTTATTGATGATATAAAAGTAGATTAACAGCCCTATTCTGGCAAATTAACAAATTGTTAACCAGTATTTTGCATATTTCTATGTGTTTGTTGTTTTCAAAACAAAATTTAAAGCTCAAAACACAAAATTTTTATGTGAAATTGTCAATAACTGAAAAGCAGTTGACAATTTTTATCAAAATTTTTTATTTTTGAGCTTCAAATTTTGTTTTGAAATCAAAAAATTACAGCAAACACGTAGCAGTATTCAAAATACTGGTAAACAATTTGTTAATTTGCCAGAATAGGCTGTAAGTGTGTGTTTGAGTTAATAATTATGTTGCACTATTCAGTTTGTTTAAAGGATTTTCTAAACGACTTAACTCATAAACGTTACAAATCGACTGTTCCTTAGTTGCAACTTCCACATAGTTAAAAAAACTTAATTTTTAACTGTTTGTTGTAGCTGCAATGGATAAAGAATATCAGTGCTTATGTAAAATCGATTTGTGACTCAATATTTTAGTGCTTCGGGTTCCAAGGAACCAAAGGAAACTCCAAACTTTTCTGAAAACTCCAAATAATAACTTTTTTCTCTTTTGTCATTTGCTAATGAAAATCAGAATCAGCAAAATTTGAATGAAAAAAAAAATTTTGTTTTTATGATTTATTTTTATTTAATTTTCTAATGTATAAACATGGTAAGCATTAAAGTTTGCTTTTTATTACTTCAGGCTATTATAGCAAAATGACGATTTTCGTGAAAATGTCCCTCCGAATAATTACTCCGTTTTCGCTGTACTAGAAATTTTTTTGGAAAAAATCAAATTTTCACATATTTAAAATGCCATATCCTTATAAAGCACCCTCAAAAATATGCAATATTCTTTGAAGAAGTCGCAGAGATATACTACTATGTAGAAGTTGCGAGTTACCCAGCAGTTCCAAAATTAACTGCCCGTAGAACGACTGTTTTTTTTTTGCCTATACATTAGACCACCCATATGTTCAAAAGTGTTATTTTCTTCGCTCCCCGCGCATTTTCGTAGAAAACTAGACTAAAAAATAAGATCTGCAAAAAAAACAGGATGCGTGTAGTGGTAAAATGCCAGTCACATTTGACTTAAAGCCTCAAAAACACACTTTAAAAAAGTTCAAAATTTTTTTGATCTGTAAATCGTTTAAAAAGTGTTTAAAGTAGTTCGTGATTGGGACTTTAAATTTAAGAATAACCTAGCCAATAATAACATGTATTAACTTTTGACCAACTTGTATTAATTGTGGTAAAATTTACGTTTAAAGACAAAATTTTTGAAATTATTTGAGCACCTTTTTTGCAAAAAAGGTTGCCATTATGGTTTTCGTACGGATAAAATGATGTGCTTTGTTTCACAATAGAGACAATTAAGTAAACTTCAAATGAAATTTTTTTTTTATAAAAAATTTTTATTTTTAGCGCCGATAACGCGGTTCAAAGTAAGAATATATAAAACAATAATTAAAAACATTAATACAAAAAAATTATATAATTCAATTATAGTTAATAATATAATTCAAGCAGAAATAATATTAATTATGTTTTAAGTTAAATCATTGGTAACACATTTAATAATAAAGAACATTAAACAAATATCTTAAAGTTAATTTTTAATTTTAACAACTGGAATTTTGTTTTGGGTAATTTTTATCAAAATATTGTAAAAATATTGTCTTAGAAAAATTGTTGGATGGCAAATTTTTATAATATTTCTCCATTGCATGCAGGAGAAACTCTTTCTGCTCTTCTTGGTGAGTTAAAATGGCATTAAAACGTGAAATTAATGTTACGACACGTTCTGCAATATCATTAACGACTAATAATTTTTTAACAATTAATTTTGCAGCAAGATAATCTTCATGTTCCTCCCAAGTGGCTGTTCCATTTTCACCATTTTTTTGATATAGCTGCGAACACCAAACATTGTCACTACATGATACAAAAACTACAGATAATGTATTCCCGGCGTAACGAAAAGAATTTACTGCGCACCTCGTCATTGGTGCTCGTCAAATGTGACACTTGATGAATACATTAAAAAGAAACTGTCAAAAAGAGATGAAGATAGCAAAATGAAAATGAACAAACAGTCAAAATTCAGTCAAAATAGCCACTTTTTGTGTAAAGTGGTAAAAAGGGGAAAAAACACCCCTAGAAAATATTCAAAATTTTTTCACAAACAGTACTAAAATATATATTTACTTTATTTTGAACATGTGCTTTATTTAACAATATATATTTCATTTCAGTAAAACAAGTTTTCATAAGAAAATTTAGTCATTTTAAAATCTTTACACCCTATGAATAAATTGTGGCTACGTTGCAACTAATGAGCACCTTTTTCGTCACAGCAAAGATGGCAGACATGTGCAATACTTCATCTGCGGTTCTCTGTATCATGCTATCACTATATAAATTGTTAAAATGGCAAGTGGATTTTACGTTAGCAAAGAAGCATATTTACCTTCAAAATGCTTTAGAAAAACTGTACGACTAGACATACTGAAGGTCTTTGGATAAGCTGAGCATGCAGTTATTCTTAATTGGCTTCAAAATGAATTTATTTAGATTTTCAAATAATTTAAAAACTTTGTCGCAAATTTTCTTAATTAATGTTTTATATATTCTTACTTTGAACCGCGTTATCGGCGCTAAAAATAAATATTTTTTATAAAAAAAAAATTTAATTTAAACTTTTCTTAATTATCTCTACTATGAAATAAAGCACCTAATTTTATCCGTACGAAAACCATAATGGCAACCGTTTTTGCAAAAAAAGTGCTCAAAAAATTTCAAAAATCTTGTCTTTAAACGTTGATTTTACCACAAATAATACAAGTTGGTCAAAAGTTTATACACTGTTGTTATTGGCTAGGTTGTTCTTAAATTTAAAGTCCCAATCGCGAACTACTTTTAACATTTTTTAAAGAGTTCCAGATCAAAAAGTTGTTGAACTTTTTTAAAGTGTGTTTTTGAGGCTTTAAGTCAAATCCGACTGGCATTTTACCACTACAAGCACCCTGTTTTTTTTTTGCAGATCTTATTTTTTAGTCTAGTTCTCTACGAAAATGCGCGGGGAGCGAAGAAAATAACACTTTTGCACTTTCCATATACATATATCATGGGTGCTCTACTATACATGTACGTACTTGTCGTACGTAGAGGGCTACCGTTGACAATAATATGGCGAAATAAAAGAAGAAAAAAAATTTATAATGTTTAAGGTTGCAGCCAGAGTGGATCCAGATGCAGACGTGCAGGCAGACAGGCACATGCAGCAACCTGCACAGCAAATAAGTCGTGCAGAATGAATGCGGGTGATCAGTACAGGTTGTGTTAAGATCAGTACGACAAAGCAGACTGGCCCTGGTTTCTCGTAGCTGATTTTAGTTTTTTTATGTTTTTTTATAATTTTTGTAGGGAACTGCGTTTTTAAGCGCATTTTTAGGTAAAAATAATATAAAAATTTTAGTGTCCGACCGAAAATTCGGCTTAGGTATTCGACAAATTTTTTAACCTTCCGCTTCGGCCAAAAATAGCCGAATATTTGCCGATATTTGTAATGCAAAAATTTTTGTTTATATTTTTTTGTTTTTTGCATTTTTCTATAGAAAAATAGAAATTGTGCAAAGCAGGAAGCACACTATGTTAAAACTTTAAACGCATTTTCTTTAAAACTGCGTTTTCGAGCTTGCGACTTTCATAACTCAGTCAATTTTAAATACGAGCTATTAAATTGTCAATGGACCATAATCTCATTGATAAATTTAATATTTGAATTTTTGTCAATAAAAAGTAACAAAAGTTTTTAATAAAAATGACAAAAATTATTCCATAATTACATTCATATTCAACAGGAAAATATTTTTATTATGATGAATTTTGCGACCTGTGGGAAGGTCGCCAGCTCAGTTCGTGTTTCAAGCACTGGTCCACATCAACCCGTGGTCCACATCAATTTCATATTGGAATTTTTGTCCATAAAAAGTAACAAAAGTTTTTAGTAAAAATGACAAAAATTATTCCATAATTACATTCATACTCAACAGGAAAATATTTTTATTATTTTTTCAGATGATTTTGCGACCTTTGGGAAGGTCGCCAGCTCAGTTCGTGTTTCAAGCACTGGTCCACATCACCCCGTGGCTTGCTGCAGTATATATATTAAATAGTTATTGATTATAATCTGAAAAATGTATGCAATCTTCTTCAAAGTACTGTAAATATACCCAAAAAGTTAAGAGTACCTATATTATTTACTTTTTCCAAAAAAGATTAATGAAAATTGCATATTTTTCTGCCTGTTTAACCAGATTGGATCTTTAATGATTGGCGTTTTTTGTATTAAAATTAACCCTAGGATGTACACTAGGGGTATGACTTTTTTATAACCTCATATTTACATGGCATTCTGATTTGAGAAATAATAAAACAATAACGCATATGAAGTTTTTTACTTTTTTTATTACAGAAACATCTCCCAGGGGAGGAGATTTCTAAATAAAAATTATATGCCTTTTCATATAAGGTAGATTTATTAAATAAAATCAAAAATATTTTAAAATGTCATTCTGCTATGAGATATAATGAAAAACAACGTATAAAAAGTTTATTTTTATTGTTAAACCCTCAGGTGGTGGGGGTGGTATTTAACTTATACAAAATTATTTTTCTAATATGAGGCAAATTTCATGTTATTAGATTGAAAATATATTTTAAAGTGATAAATTATGGCTTGTTGTTAAAAGTAATAAATTTTATATATAAAGTTCGTGGAGTTTTACAAAATGGGTAGATATCCTGAACTGCTTTTACGGCTCGTTCTGCGCAAATATAACTGCTTTGCTGGTTTGGAATTGCAGAGTTTCCTTTTACTCAGTGTCTCTTTCTTAAACTGAATTATCGAACTGTTTAAAGATTCATAATTTGTTTGCTGAAAGCAATGATGAGAGAACCATATGTCATACCATACACCGCATATAAATTTGCAGACTGGAAGTAGTTCTGATTGGTATTTTGGAATAAGTATATAAGCTAAAATGGCAAAAATAGCCCTGGAATTCCATCGAGCATTGCTTTAAGGTGGTAGTGTCTTAAAATTTATAAAAGGAAAAATGCTATTCTTCTCGTAATATCGAAATATTTTCATATAAATATTGCATATCATCACACTATTTTATATTTTCAAATATGAGCTTGGGCTTATTTTGAATGTAGATTCCTTTCAACAGTTCATAGGTACCAGTAAGATCCGTTATGAAATTACAGCTTATATTTGGAGATGTTGGTTTTCCGCATAATAGCTCGTCCATAACATATCTCAACATTAAGTCAAGGACATGGTGCTGATACCCAACGAACTGAGGAGGTGGTAAACCAAGAGATTCCATATAGTTTTGAACAAGAACAACAACGCCATTTTTCTTGCTCGTGTTAACGCTTGTTGTATCAGATACTATAATTTTAATTGACTCCCATCTTATTTTGATTGATAAATTCATCTAAAATCTCACGTATTGCATCGTTATGGCTCGACCATTCTCCAAGACTTTATTTCCTTCCACTCATTTTTTAAAACAACAACTTGAATATCTTTTTTATCCAACTTTTTGCCATCAAAATGGAGACACCAGCTCTCATTTTTCAGAGTTTTTAAAAATATTTCCTCCAACATTTCGGCAGATTTTATGGCGGCCTTATAAATACCAGACTGCGAAGGTGTGGGGATATCAATTCCTGACTTTGCCAACTCCTTGCAAACTATAGCTGCTTTACTTAAATTTTTATTTGTTAAAAAATTAACAACAGACTTTGTTGAGCATCTGTTCCTTTTAAGTCTTGCTGGTGGTTCGTGGACTTCACCATCACCTACATGTGAATCTTGGTCATCATCTACTGTTGTATCCAAATCAGAGTCTTTATCCAGAAAACTTGAATTATATTGCTGCTGTTGCACTAGGTTTATTTTGGATGGGTGGCACAAGTCTAGTCGTGGTGTATCCAACCTCTCCTTTGCTAAATTTTTGAATGTTACACCGATCGGTGTTTCAGGGAGTCCTACACCGTTCGGTGTTAAAAAAACACCGTGATAAAGTGTTAGAATTTAATATCCGAAAGAGAATATTTTTTTTAACACCGAACATTGTAAAAAAGTAAACATCAGATAGGATGTTTAATTTTTACTATTCGAAAGGATGTTTTTTGCAATTTTTATTAAATTGTCATTAAATTTATTAGTAGTCAAATGAAATAAGCCCCTAATAAAATTTGATTGGAGCTTATTTCATTGGGCTTTATTTCATAATGAAACAAGACCCAAACAAAAAAATTAAATATTTCCCAAAATTTATGAGGTAGTCTCCGAAAATTGGGAGTTATTTCATATGAAGTAACATAAAAAAATGTATGGACATTTTTTGGACTTATTTAATTTTTTTGGGGTCCATTTCTTTGTGCCAAAAATTACATTTAAATCTTTAATCAAGATTTACAATATTAAATTGAACAAATAAAATTAAAAATTTAAAATTTTTAATTTGTTTATCAATGAAAATGTGATTTCAATAATGCTCTTCTTCTTTGCCTTTCTTATTTCACACCGATCGGATAAGTTCAACATTTCACACCGAATAAGCGGTGTAAATTAACACCGTTCGGTGTAAAAAATGTAAATATCCCTTCACCGGTGTAAATTTTTTTTGAAATTTTTTTTAGGTGTAGCCATACACCTTTTTCATTTGTTACGTCAAATATTTTATTAAATTTTATTAATAAATCTTTACCATTAGGATATTTTATATGGTTATCATAGCTATTTATGCCATTAATCTTTACCATTAGGATATTTTAAATGGTTATCATAGCTACCCTTCCGATTTTTCTTTCCACTGAAAGCTTTGTGATTATTGGAAAATTTCATTTTCTCCACAGTTACTCCAATTACTAATGTCTGTTTTGGTATATTACACAATTCACTCAGGAATGGTTCTCCTTTTTGTTATACTTTTTTTTTAAAATGAGTTAAGTTATCAGACCAAATTTTTGAGTTTTTTAACACGCTATTTCCACTTTTCTTGAACGACATTATCTGCAAGTTGAATGCGCAATTATTTAATTACTTTTACCTTTTTCAAACACAATTAAAAACACAACTTACGTTCACTGGTAAAATTTTACTTCTGATGAAATAAAGTATTTGAAGTTAAAGCAGTGGCTACATCACGCTTAGCCAGCCTACTGTATATATTTTTTTTATTTTTCAACATGCAGTGTAAATTACAAAATTTTTTCACCACGCTAAGCCTACTTAATATTTTTAAATTTTGAATCTAAGAAGTAGGCATTCACATTTACTAAAAATATGGCATTTTGAAAACTTTAACAGCGGGCCGGGGGACCTTTTTGGAAAACTATGTTAAAATTGTATCATATTCTTTATTTTTTTAATAATTCCTCATCCCGTGATGCTATGTAAATCTATTTTCTGGAAAATATTGTTAAAAGTCATACTCCTAATGTACACCCAAAAATAACTACGTAAATATATACCTGGGGTACCCGTGTAACCACTAACAATTTTAGCGCAATTTAGTGTTCGTTTTTCAGTAAAATTTATATTTTTGGTCACATACTTTAAAGGAGTAACTTAAAAAAAAACCGGTTTGCTTTACATATAAAACTTTGTTGTTGTATAGCAGTTATTAGCGATAAACAAGCGATGATGTTTTAATTATCAGTATTCCAGTGGAACCGCAAGTTGTGTGCGCAAAAGAAAAAGTTCTTGAAAAATTTCCTTAAAAGCAAATAATTTGGATTCTAGTAATGGAATCAAGAAAAAAAAAAATAGATCTGTCTGTACGTGCATATTAGTCCGACCAAATACTTAAAAGTTGTCTACCACAGTAGCCCCTTGGCATGTGCCAGGTTGACTGATTGGGTTGGCCCTTCGGGGAGATCGTGGTGGCTGTGTGTTTATCACCCATATCGCGGGTATAGCTACTCAGATCGGTGTAGGTTTGCATTCTCAAACCGGGTGCCGTATCCCAGAGTACGGAAGAGGTTTTAGATAGACCTCCACCCCTACCAAGGGTTGTGACATGTCCTTACAGCATGAAACTATTTTGGTACCTTTGAATTCTCAAAGGGGCGTTGACCGACGCAATATTTCGGCCCCACGCGATGGAGCACCGTAGAATTAAGCCTACACGGCAGGGGTCTAAGTTTAACACATTGAGGATTTCTGTACGTGCATATTAAAGGTTACATATATAAAAATGTGCAACATTTAAGTTAGTTTTTATAGTGGTTATATTTTTAGTTTGAGCTTTGCAGAAAAAGAGGCTTATGTACAGTCGCTTTTTGATTTAATAATGGATGACGATGTAGTTTACGCATCTGACGACGAAAATTCCCAGAAAAACCAAGAGGTTGAAGCTTAAAATGTAATGTCTGATGTTGAGGAGGCGTTAGAAATACATAAAAGGAGTGAAGTGATTTGCGAAGATTCAGACGATTCGGACGATTCAGGTGAAAATGATGAAAATATCACTGTAAATCTTCAAAGCGAAAAATTTGTTGCACATGACGAAACGCAATGGGATGCGCGACCCAATGTCTCTCGTCAAGCTTCGAAACTATGTCCGGCAAAATTGTGGTACAGATAAAAGCACCAAAATGATGTCAGTAGAGTAGACATTCAAATGTTTTATGAGTTTGAAAATGATGGACATCATTATGCGCCACACTATTAAAAAAGCCAAAGCGACAAATAAAGCTTTCAACGATACAAACAGCTTTGAAACAACTCCAAAAGTATGGAACCCAGTCACGGTAGAAGAGCTCTAAGCATCTTTAGGAGTACTTATAATGACAGGCACAAATCGGAGCAATGCGGAAAACACTTTTAACTTATGGAGCCCAAAAAATGTCCCATTATATCGCGCAGTCATGGGAGTCAACCGGTTTCGTTCCATTTAGCGCTTCATAAGGTTTGATGACGCAAACAAACGGGACGCGCGCTTGGAAAAAGATAAGGCGACACCAATCGCAGAATTATGGGCAATGATAATTAGCAATTTTTTCAGATATTACAAGCCGAGTGAGCATCTCACGGTGGATGAGCAGCTATTTCCATATCGTGGACGAACGCACTTCACCCAATACATACCGTCCAAGCCAGCAAAGTATGCGTCAAAGTTTGGTGGATATGCGATGCGATAAACTCTTTTCCGATTCATGGACAAATATATACTGGCCGAGCTGAATCCGGACGTGAAGTTAGGGTAGGGGAACGCGTTGTGAAAGATCTGACTTCCAGATTTCGAGGCACTGGCCGAAACATTACAATGGACAATTTTTTTACAACAGTGCCATTGGCTGAACATTTATTGTCATGGGATTTGACCATCGTTAGCACGCTAAGAAAAAATAAGCCATACATCCCAAATGAAATGAAGGCACACAAGGATAGGCCAATTGATTCAACAGTGTTTACTTTCCGCAAGAACGTGACATTTTGTTCCTACGTTCCGAAAAAAAATAAAGCTGTAATGCTGCTTTCATCAATGCATTACTATGGCGCGATTTATGATGACAACAAACCGGATATTATATATTTTTACAACAAGACAAAGGGTGGCGTTGACGTGATGGACCAGCTGTTAGGCGAATATACAACGCAGCTCCAGACAAAACGTTGGCCACTATCGCTTTATTTCAATATGATGGATCTCACGGCATTGGCAGCATAAATAGTCTACCACATGAATCCATCGAATGCTATTTGGACAAACCACTGGAACAGCTATTGGATACCGGTCCATCGACATCTTCCCAGGCTCCTTCCAGAAAACCAGGTACAGGTTTCTGTTATTTGTGCTACAAATAGGATAAAAAACGTCGCTGAAAGACCAGAAAGTCATGCAACCTAGTTCTAATTACGCTCTTCATGAACCTTTACGATGTATGTACAGTGATTTCAATGATAACTTCAACATGATTAATTTTTCTGATTCGGTAGACGTCTTAAAACGGAAAATTTTATTACATTTAAATAATTAAATCAATTTAACTTCATCCTATTATACCAAACGCAGTTTTATAACAATGTTATATTGGTAATTGAGATTGTTCTGTTTCTCCTTTTTGTCTCGATATTATGTTTTATATAGTAAGCACCCTCAAATATGTATCGTTTTTAAAACATACTTTTTAATTATTCAATATTTAAATTTTAAATCGAATTGGCATTTACGGGCTCACGTGGTTTCCTGATTTGAAATAGACTGAACTCACACTATCACCTAGATTGGTGTGCCAGAGTATATCTCTTTTCCACACAAGTTTATGCCTGCGTTGGCCCAAATCAAAGAAGAAAAATATAAGGAAGTGGTGTAATAGCAGAAAAGTGTGGTATTTTCTATATTGGTGTTGATTCACACAAATACAGAAACAATCACAAAGGGCCGTATTCGGTTGTATCGTAAAAGAAGGCCCAAACTGTTAAAGTTTGTTTTTATGCATTAAAATTTTAGAAACATTTCAAGAATAGCAACAACTCTAATTATTTAAAAAATTTTTGATCGCTCGCAATTGGCTTAGAAGTTATAGACATCCAACGTTGGAAAAAGTGGACTAAAAATTTAGCTGATTTTTTAAGTTTTCCAACAAAACTAAACTTTATGGGTATCAAAAGAGAGATAATACAAGTATCTATTCAACAAGATATCAAGCATAAAAATATATGCATTTAAGATACAATCCTTTTTTTTACTTAAAATCGCGAGGTTTTTCCAAATATAATAAAAAAAATAAATGTATCAAAAGGAGGCCTTCGGATGCTGCTTAGGGTTTACAAACCTCAGTAAGTACCACACAGGCTTCTCTGTCTACAGCAGTTCTGAATGTAGTTATCTTTTTAATAAATCTCTTTTTAATGTATTGCTTTCGTAAAAGAGAAACCACTAGTCTTTCAGACAAATTCTAATTAAAAGAAATTATATTTTAATGAATTCTTATGAAATTCTAAATTTGACACTTCGTTGAATAGATACGCACATTACCTTTGTTTTAATACCCATAAAGCTTAGTTTTGTTGAAAAACTAGAAAAACTGCAAGATTTTTAGGTAATTTTTCTATATTTGAAGGCCTATAAATTCTAAAATTCAACTTTAATTACAAATTAAATTAGGTTAATTTTTTAAAATCCTTATTTTTTTGGGTGTTTCTGCCTAGTTGTTGTGTAAAAATCAGAAAAATTTAACAAACAGGTACTAAATCTGATTCACTATGCTGAAAACATGTATTCAACTGCGAAAAATGACTGCGCGCCTGAAGCAGTGTTTGTGTTTTGACAGATGTGGTTTGATCAAACTGGCGGAAAATCAACGGGGTCTAAATTGCATTTTTAAACCATTTTTAATAAGAAATATATACATTTCTAACACAAATAAGTTAAAAAAATATCGTGAGAAACTAAATAAAGCACTTTTGTTAAAAGAACTTAAACCGTATGGACATATTTACCTGTGGAACGAATGCGCATTGTTTTAAGTTTTCGGGAACTATTACAATTCTTAACAGCACAACTCATATTGCATTTGTTTTAGTGGTTTTTTTTCTTTAATTTTGTTGCTTTTTAAGCAGTGAAAAATGCTTAAAATTAAATTATTTTCAACTATTTTGCTGAGGAGTCTTCCAATCAGATGCCAGGGTTCTCAAAAATGTCAAAAAACACACTCTTTCTCGCTCGCACAATTTACGAATGGTGCGACAGTTCACGTACAGTGTATGTGTAAGCAACAGCATTTCCTTATATTTTACTTCTTTGGCCCAAATGCATAACCAACTAATTGGGATTTTGATTTGGCGGGTATGAGATTTATCTCATTTCCACGTAGGACCTTGGGTTGGACAATGGCCGCAAACCAGTTAAAATGAGTTTAGTGTTTTGGATTGTTTTTGAAATCAGGATTGTTTTTCGGGTACCTTAAATTGATAATTACTATTATTTAATTCGATGTTGCTTATTTATATAGAATCAAGTTTATTTAAATACGCGTTTTATATATATTCAATTTTTAAATTCCGCTGAAAAGCTAATTAATGTGCTTAGTGGAAAATCCTAATTGCCAATAGAGGGTATGTTTTAGTACGTAGGTACATTCTGTCTGTCCCGGCTGATTCGGGCAGGATCTAGAATGTAAATCGTGCATACGTATAGGACGGGTATACGTATCTTTGGAAGATTTCATACCTCCGGGCGAATCAAAAAAAAAAAACAAACCTATGTTACATACCTATATGTTTGCAGCATTCTATTGATTCATCTTTATGCAATAATATCATTATGTTATAAGTATCCGTAAAAAATAAATAGCAATGAAGACTTAAAAATATACAAAAAATTTAAAAACCCTGGTTATTTTCTTAGCATTAGTTTAATTTCAATACAAAAAACAGGTAGGCACACGGGTGCCCCGGGTGTTCATTTGCGTAGGTGTCAACTTTGGAAGCTTGTAGCTCCTTACCCGCTGCACAAAAACAAATTAAAAACACTTTTATATTACTCAAAATTGTTTAAATTTTCTAGATTCTGGATTTTAAATGTGGCAGTATTAGCAGTTTGCAAGCTATAGTAATGCAAAGTTGCAAGTGGGTACACGGGTACCCAGGAGTACATCCTAGGGTTAATAAATAACGAAAGCAAGGCCAAAATTTTATTTTTTTTGCTTGAAAAAAATGTTGGTAGTATTCGGCTTCGGCCTTGGGCCGAATATTTCTATTTGGCCGAAAATTCGGCTTAGGCTTCGGCCGAAAATTCACATTCGTTCGGACACTAAAAAGTATTTATTTAATAATTCGTTGTGTTCTTAAAAATGCGTTGTTATTTTAAATGTTTGACCGAAGATCGGGTGGGTTGGATAAAGCTTTAGGGATCTTATCATCAGTTTAACCGTAGTCCTACGTTAAGAAAAATTTTTAAATTCCACGTTGAGGTGTAGATGAGGAATTGAAGTTTTTAAATGTTTTGAAAAAATTTATAATTGAGATACTACAAGGAACATGATTTCGGTCTACACTTAGCATAAAATAAAAATCATGTAAGCTTGCTTTCATCCCGAAACAAAACGGTTTTGGAAATATATAAAAATTAAAAAATATGTAGTTTTTTACACCAACGTAGGACTACGGTTAAGGACAGGTTTGAATAAAAACTTTTCGATGTACTTTTTTTAAGAGTCTAGAACTTGGTTTCTGTGCAACAATCTAATTTAAGCCACTTTTCATTAATGAACTAAAATTTACTTAATGCTGCAAGTATTATCACTAACACTTTAACCCATTGTACAACTTGTTACAGAATTGTAACTGACCGAATAAAATAAGATGCCAAGAAACAATTAACTGCATGGCTTAATTCGACTTATGATAAATATTAGTCATTTGACGTACGATTTTCAAACTCGTGAACATAAAAAGACACGATTCCAATTTCTGGGTCGCCGAAATATAAAAGTGTTTTTTAAATTTAAAATCCTCAATGCAATAACACCCAATGAAATAAGTCCAATGAAAAAACAAAATTTGGGGATTATGTTATGAAATAATACCCAACAAAAAAAATTAAATAAGCCCCATATAAAAAGGTTTCAACTTAAAATCAAATTATCCCAAAATAAATTAATAACCCCCAATGAATAGTCACTTCTGTTATTGGTGACGGGACATAGCCTCAAATGAAAAATCCCAAATTTAAAATTTAAAACATGATTTGGGGTTATGGCCAATTTCAAAAAGGTCATATGACCAAAAAAATGTTAGCCGTAATCGGCTTTGTAAAGAAATCAGAATAACTGCTGAAAATATGCCTGAAATAACAACATTTCGTACAAGGCAAATTATTTTTTAACTATTTTATTTTACAGAAAAATATCTTGTCAAAATTATCAAATATGCAAAATGTGCAAAACTAAAACAAATTTAAAGAGTGAGGAAAGTGGAAATTTTCGAAAAAGCAATTTTCAACAAAAACAACTTTTGGCTTAATTTTTGAGTAAAAAGTGTATATTTTAGAGGTTTTTTCAAAAATATATAAAGCATTGAATTCGTGAAGAAACGGTATATTTTTTCTCATTTCTCCAAAGTCATTTAATTGAACTTTCAGGCAAAAAAATATTAAAATTGTGGTCTTAAAAACGCAGTTTTGTTAAAAAATTACAAAACGACAAAAAAACTCAAATCAGTACGAGAAATCAGTGCCAGCATGTACTGGTCTGCCTGTTGTCACTCTGCACACTTTGACCAGGGCCCTATTGCACCAATCATTTATCACTTATCAGTTATCAAGAATATAGGCAAATTGATAAGTTTATGTTGCACTAAACCTTATTCTGATAACTAATCCAATTGAGTTGGATTCGTTTGATTAGTGCTCGAGTTTTAGATAAGTGTTGCACTAAACATATTTTGAACGAGAGCATAAACTCCTTTCGATAAGCGATAATCTTTGCAATGTTAGTACTTTTTATCACTTTCTGTTGCACCAAGTTACTGAGCTTTTTACTGATCGGTAAAAATTTTTAAAATCTTAGCGAAATTTGAAGAGAAATTTCTCTTATCAAGTTGTTTATTGAAAGTGTTAGCCGTGTTTTTTCCGCAGCTACTAAAGTCACTTTTACTTACGGCAATTTTACCATAGCACTTTGTACCGTTTTTTGCGATTATTCAAGGATAATTTAGAAGAATCGTAGCAAACTTGTGCAATTAATCGTCGGACAAATTTTGACTTTAATAACACTGTGCACCAAAAGTAGGGAAACTGGGGGCGATGTAACAATGTAACATGTCTGACTGTCTCAACCTGGCGAGGCCAGCATAATCTTTGTGAAATCGCCTCAAGTCGCCTCAAACCTCCACGTGGTGTTTCCTAGGCAAAGTCAAAACTGACAACCGTTAGTTTTGCGGCTAATCTGAGCGGCGGGCCTCCCTAGGCTTAAAATAGGCTGTACGTCGGGTTTGAAGCCCACCCGTAAAAACCCATTTCAATAAAAACAACTAAGAAAAGAAGAAAACTGATACCCAAATCTGATGACGACCTCCGCAAACGAAAAACTGATAATGATTTACGAATATGCACACTGCGATTCACACCTGTGAACGAACGACTTGCCATAATCCGCATCAAGGTTAAATTTTTCAACATAAGTCTAATATGTGCGCACCCTCCGACAGAAGACAAGGACGATGAGATCAAGGAAATTTTCTACGAGCGCCTTGAAAATGCTTAGATTCAAGCACTAGATTCAAGCATCTCAATATTCATAAAGCCACCTGGATGTCCCCTGATCAAAAAACCAAGAATCAAATTGATCACGTTTTGATCGACGGAAGGCACTCTTGCAGTGTATTGGATGTACGCACGATCCGTGGTGCAAACATTGACTCGGATCACTATCTTGTTGCAGCCAAGATCCGTACACGACTATGCGCAGCTAAGAATACACGCAACCCTACACAGAGAAAGCTAGACGTCGACAAGCTGCAATCGAAACAGACAGCCGATGTTTTCGCCACTCGACTCTCACTCCTGCTTCAAAGCACTCCTCCAATCGATGATATATGCGCGCAGTGGACACACATTTCCAACTTCATGCGTGCGGCTGCTGAAGAGGTGATTGGCTACCACCGCCCTCGCCGAAACCAGTGGTACGACCAGGAGTGTCGCGACGCCACTGCAGAGAAAGACGCCGCCTACAAAGCCACCCTGCAGTCGGTTGTAACGCGCGCTGCTAAGGAGCGATACAAAGAAAAGAGGAGGGAAGAGAGACATATTTTCAGGCGGAAAAAAAGAGAGACAGAAAAGCGCGAGCAGGAGAAGATTGAGATATATAGTGACAGGAATGAGGCCCGAAAATTTTTCGAAAAAATAAGACGCCTTGCCGATGGTTTTAAAACCGGGGCCTCTTCCTGCAAGGATGAAAACGGGAATCTAGTGACAGATGTCCAGAGTACACTGACGTTATGGAGGGAACACTTCTCTAAGCTTCTAAATGGCGACGCTGACAACAATCCCGCCAATAGAGATGATATTCCGGAAACCCCAATTGCGAATGACAGCGTCGAGGTTCCGCTGCCCGACTATGATGAAGTTATGACAGCTATAGCTCGACTTACAAATAACAAAGCCGCGGGAGCTGATGGCTTACCTGCTGAGCTGTTTAAAAACGGAGGCGAAGCTCTACTTAAATGCATTCACGAGCTTCTATGCAGAATATGGTCGGAAGAATGCATTCTGAACGATTGGAATCTCAGTGTGCTCTGCCCAAGCCACAAGAAGGGCGATCCCACTATCTGTGCCAATTACCGTGGGATAAGCCTTCTTAATATCGCATATAAGGTCCTGTCGAGCGTTTTATGTGAAAGATTGAAGCCCATTGTTAACGAACTGATCGGACCTTATCAGTGTGGCTTCAGACCTGGAAAGTCCACCATCGACCAGATTTTCACGCTACGACAAATCTTAGAGAAGACTCAAGAAAAGCAAATCGACACCCACCATCTTTTTGTCGACTACAAAGCCACCTTCGACAGCCCAATATGGAAGCACCTGCACTCCACCATGTCTGAATTTGGTATTCCTGCAAAACTAATACGACTTTGCAGGATGAGACTGAGCAACACCAGCAGCGCAATTAAAATCGGGAAGGACCTCTCCCCACCATTTATTACCAAACGAGGTTTCAGACAAGATAATTCCTTATCGTGCGACTTTTTCAACCTAATGATGGAAAAGATCATCCGAGCTGCTGATCTGAGACGTAGTGGCACAATATTCTACAAGAGTGTTATGCTGCTTGCGTATGCTGATGACATCGATATCATTGGCCATAATACGCGCGAAGTCTGTGCAGCAATTTCCAGATTAGAAAGAGAGTCAAGTCGAATGGGTCTGGCAGTGAATGCAGATAAGACGAAATACTTAGTGTCAACAAATTAACAGTCCCAGCGTCTTGGAACCCACGTTACCGTTGACAATACCTCCTTCGAAGTTGTGTAGAACTTCGTTTATCTGGGATCCGGCATTAAGTCCTACTTTACGCATCACAAACCTGGAAGCTGAGCAGTTTAGGTGAAAAGACTTTAGGAGCATTCGAGAGAAAGATTCTTCGTAAGATCTACGGGCCAATCTGCGTCAATGGCGAGTACCGAATACGGTGGAATGATGAACTGTATGAGCTGTACGCTGACATCGACATAGTCAAGCGCATTAAAATCGAGCGGCTTCGCTGTCTTGGTCATGTTCAGCGCATGAAAGACGATGCTCCAGTGAAGAAAACATTCGATTCGGTACCCAGCGGTGGTCAACGCAGAAGAGGACGACTGCAACTTCGTTGGAAAGACCAAGTAGAAGACAACCTGACGAAGCTTGGAATTTCCAACTGGCGCCAGCAAGCGGAAGACAGAAATGGCTGGAGCAAATTCTTAGATGAGGCCAAGACCGACATACGGTTGTAGCGCCAACTAAGTAAGTAGTAAGCACCAAAAGTACCCTTTTCTTAGTAAGTAAGAAACCGACAAATGTTTACAAATATTTCCGAGATACTTATCACGAATCTGGTATCCAAATTTCTCCATTACGTTAGGATTTTGAGAAAACTGTTATTCAAGGTCAACAAATTTCCCTAAGAGAAATCAGCTTGAAGCGTCGAAAATAAAAGTGGTACGCGATTTTTGTTTATGGCAAAGATGTTCAGTTAAGGTTGATGAAAAATGATCTTTCATACTTCCATCTCCCCACTCTCTTTTTCACCCAAATTTGTACGTTGATAACAAGCAACAAAGGGTTGAGAGCGAAAATCAAATGTGAGTAGGTTATAGGAGAAGGAGTTTTGGGGAAGACGCAACTCAGTAAGTAGGTTTGAACTTTGTGTGACTTTGATGACGCGAGTTAGAAAAGGGCGAAGGAGTTGCGATGTATTTAATGTTCGGAGTTTGTGTGACTGTATTCATGCCTTCTAAGCCGGTTGTTTTTTTACATTTATTTTTTTATATTCCCTAATGTTGTATTCCCTGATATTTATTTCTATTTCCTGATGTTTACAGAAATTGTTACGTAAAAATTTGTGTAAATGATGTGTAAAAAAAATATCTATAGTTATAATGAGATTAAAGTAGAGATTCCAAAATTGTCAGTATTGAGTGTTTATATTAGCTACTCAAAAATATTTGAAATGAAAAGTTTGAAGAATTTGTAATATATATTCCTTATAAATTTGTTGAAAGTATCAAAACCAATTCAACTGTAGCAACTTATCATTAAGTTGCTTAGTGCAGAGTTTGTTGCCAAGTTTTTCCCTCGGCTTGAGAAACACATATCATTATCACTTAGCAAAAAATTGATAAGTTGATAATAGATAAGTGAGTGAAATTTCTTTTAACTTGTGATTATAGTTGCATAATCACTTACACTTATCAGAAAAATACTTACTGATAATTTGCTAAGTGATAAGTGATTGGTGCATAGGGTTTATATGAAGCCAGTTTTGTCGTACTGGTGCCTGTAAGCAAGCCTGCCTGTCTACATCTGGATCCACTCTGGCCGCAACCTAAGAGTTTGTACTACAAACATGTTCATTAGACTAGCTTTAATTTGTATGGGGGAAAATGAAAATTGGGTTTGAGTTCAACGCGTCACTGTGGTGCACACAAGAGTTTTGAAAATGTACGCTTAAAAAAACAATCAATGGAATTTTTTTAAAAAATGAGCACTTTTTTCCATATATAGAGAAAGCTCCCATAGACAGACGCTCTAATAAGCGGACATTTCCTATAAGCGGACAAATTTTTGGAAACGATCAATCTTTTTGTTTTGTTTCCATAGATAATGCTTTCCAATGCACGGACTTTCCAATAAACGGACGCAGACAAACAAAAATGTCTATTTATGAAAAAAAATCTCCCACAAGCGAACGCGAAGCTCTAATAAACGGACAATTTTTTTCTTTTTTAGATCACAAACATAACTGCTTTTCTTCTTTTTTTTTTTTTTGTTTTGTTTTGGAGTTTTCGATAGTTTGACTTTTTTTCTCTCTTTTGTTACGAAATTACTAATAATATTTTATTATTAACTGCTTATGTTAAGAGCTATTCTTTGTCCATTTCTCGGTGTTTATTTTCAAAACTTGAATTTTAAAATTTTTTCCGTAAAAATACCCAAACTCGAAATTTCCAAAAAGGTACACTTCTCGCAAAAAATTACATAACGACAAGGTAAATTAATGTAATCGCATAATTTTTTGTGTTTGTTTTAAATATAGTTAAGAAAATATTTCCACAACATTTCAATGAAATTTTTTTCAAATTTGCATTTTTGCGATTTTTGTAATACAACAAAGAAAAAATTGGATTTTTTCGAAAAGTAAAAAATTACAACTCTAGTTGGTTTTTGTCTAATTTTAATTTTTGGTAGCTCATTTAAAAGAAAAATTATATAAAAGACCACCCTGGGTACCAGTTTTTTAAAAATTTTCACTTAAAAAACTCTAATTGGGATTTTTTGAGAAGACACTTTTCCCATATAAATTAATTTTTCAATTTAAAGCCCGCAAGCGGCACGTTTAAATATCAATATTTTTTTCGAAGAATTTTGCAGCTTACTTCTGTTTTGTGAAGGAATTAAACCTCGTTACGTAATTCATAACTTTCGAAAGAAAAATAAGGACCGCTCTAATGTACATATTTAAATTTTAATTTATTTTGTACTAGTTTTGTTTTTTGTCTATTGAAGAGTAAAAATTATTTCAAATTAGATTATCGCAATGCCCATTTTTTAAATTTGAATTTTAGTATTATTTTTTAAGACATTCCCACAAGCGGACATCTCTCATATGCGGACAAAAAGTAGTTAGCCATCGGTGTCCGCTTATGGGAGCTTTCACTGTATGTCCAATTGCTATTTAACACCACCGTGCGTCATCATTTTTAAAATTCCACAATACTTCGCAAATTACTATTTTAGGGCAAACAGAAACTTTTAGCCACGCGTTGGATGAAATTCCGATTTTCGTTTCTTGAAGTTGGTCTTATGTTCATGTTATTTTTTTTTAAATGTTGAAAGTCGATAGTTTATTTTCCATGAGATCCTAAATATTATCTTAACAGCTGTGATTTGTTGTTATTTAGTAATTTTTATGATAAAAATAATAATCTAGTTATTAACACAACAAAAAAATAAACTTAAACAAGCACATCTGTAACAGAAAGAATAAAAAAAAACAAACAAAATGGCACACATGTGCTCCACTTACATTTCCACACGTTCCACTTTAATGCCCCAAGCATCGGTGGCCTCATCGAGTTGGACCTGGTTGGTTGATTTCCCACATGAAATAGTATAAAAGAAAAACAAATTTACAAATAACTCAATTTATTACGAAAGGAAAGAGAAGGAAATGCATAAAAGTAGCCAAAGGATATGCGAACCGGAGATACATACGAAGACACACTTCCTTGGCGCGGAAACAAACTTGTTTTACATATCGAATTATTTGTTTGTCGAGGCAAGTAAAGGGATCAGATGACAGTTTCGTGGGTTGTTTTGTCTGTCACTCCCTTGATGACACTTTATTAACAGGTTTCGTTTATATTAGGTTTAAGAGGTGAAATTGATTTCAATCTCTGTGGGTGTGCGCTATGACAGCTATAAGAATAAAGTTAACAAATTGTTGTTTGATTTTAAAAAAAAATAACAAAATATCATTCACTACTCCATTGGATTAGTTTAAGCCCAACCCACCTTATCTGTGCTGTTTTATAATTCTACAAATGCTAAGAAGCACACGCGTCGTGAATTTTTACAATAAATACTCGAAAATCAGCTTTAAAAATTTAATGGTTTTGTTCTTGACGCTTCAACCAAGACGCACAGATGTTACACCTTGCCTTGGTTCACAAATGGAATGATGCATAAAATAAAGAGCGTCAATTGGAACATTGAGAGTATTTTTTAATACAGCAAAATAAAAGATAAACCTGCAGAGCCACAAGGCAAATTTTGGAGAAAAGTAAGATTTCTACTGATGTTTGCAAATAAATATATTGTTGAAAGCTGTGTCAATTGTAGTTTTCTAATCAAAAACAAATTCATTTAACTTAATACAACTTTTATCCTAAATTTAACACCAAAGAAATTTACATTTGCTTGTAAGTATACAAAGGTTAAAGATTCCCTTTTGGATCGAAAAAGAATCAATTTGGTTTTAATCATGAGAGGATTCACAAAGATATTATAAATAATACCTATTCTGTTATTTTTAAAATTTTTTTCTCCAAAATGTGCTTATTTTTTTTTTTTTTTTTTTTTTTGTTCGTTCGCTTAGCGAGTTTGTATATAAGTCGTTAATGCAAATGTCACAAAAGAAAACATTTTTTTAAAAAATTAAATTTACAAGAAAGTTACACTGAATGCGAATAGTCAAATGGAATTACAAGATTTTGACACAGTGATTCTACCCATAGTAGAGAAATTAAATTATTTTTATAGTCAAATGGAAGTAAAGGGTGTTTTTTATAGAGTGATACAAGATTAAATCATAATAAAACATAGCAATATATTTTTAATAGCAATGAAACGGGCTTTCTTGGATAGAAAATTTGATGACATTAATGTTTAAATATAGTTTTGGCCATGTGGCCGCCACGGCTGGCGCGTACATGGCGCAATCTGGAACACCAATTTGCACAAACTTTTCGCAGCATTTGCGGCCGTATCTCGCCGGTAACTCTTCGAATGTTGATTTTCAGGTGTTCAATTATTTGTGGTTTATCGACGTAGACAAGTGACTTTACATAACCGCAAAGAAAATAATCCAATGGGGTTAAATCACACGATCTTGGGGGCCAATTAATTGGGCCATTTCGTGAAATTATTTTTTCGTCAAAACTTTCCTTGAGTAAATCAATTGTAGCGCCCGCTGTGTGGCATTTAGCTCCATCTTGTTGGAACCACATATCAGCAAGATTAATGCCAGCTAATTGAGGTACGAAAAAACTTCGAATCACGTTCCTTTACCGTTCACCATTGACAGTAACATTCTGACCATCATCGTTTTTGAAGACATATGGGCCAATGACTCCGCCAGCCCATAAAGCGCACCAAACAGTAATTTTCTGTGGATGTAATGGTGTTTCGACAAAAGCTTGTGGATTCTCCTCCCTCCAAATACGACAATTCTATTTATTTACGTACCCATTCCACCAAAAATGGGCTTCATCGGAAAATAAAATTTTCCATGGAAATTCAAAATCAATATCAATTTGTGCTTCAGCCTATTCGCCGAATTCGCGGCGCATACGATGGTCGTTGGGCTTTAATTCCTGCACAAGTTGAATCTTGAAAGTTTTTAAGCCAAGATCTTTTCGTAAAATCTTTCATAAAGTGGAAGGATAGAACCCCAGTTGCTGAGAACGGCGACGAATTGATTGATTAGGATCATTTTCAATGCTTTCCTGTACAGCGGCTACAGATTCTTCTGTGCGCACTGTTCGCCGTCTCACGGGATCCACATTATCAGTTACAGTAAATGTGGTCCGAAAACGATCTATTGTTCTTCGAATTAGCAGCTCTAAGGACGATTATGTACGCCATAAAATGGACGAAGTGCACGATAAGTTTGACGAACAGAACCATTATTTTGATTAAAAATTTCCACAATTTGCACGCGCTGCTCTAGTGTAAGTCGATCCATAATGAAATGTCAAAGCAAACTAAACAAAAAGCAACTAACAGCTGTTAAATGGGTGGTCAAATAAAGCAGTGATGCCAACTCAAAGTTGTATCACTCTATAAAAAAACACCCTTTACAACACAGTGATTTTGACACAGTGATTCTACTTTTAGTTGAGAAATTAAATTATTTTTATAAAGGTATTCAATTTGAAATTGTATTTGAAAAATTTACATATAAAATACCAAAGCTTGTCCAAATATCGCCTAAAAATTGTGTCAAACTTTAAAGGCAAATTTTAAATGACTTTCGACTTTTAATCAGTTCAAGACTTTAAAGTGGACATCGAGGCTGGCAAGTCTCTTTACTCATATATCTTTAATACTTTTATACTTTTTATCCTTTTGTTCCTGAAGAAACAAAGAGGAATATAATTGAGTCAAATAAATTTTGTAGTTTAAAAGGTAATTTTTTGATATTAAAAAAATTATCAAGAAATAAGTTTTAGTATATTTTCTTTTTAATATCTTTGCACAACCAGAAATTTTACCAAGAAAAACGACACCTTCTCATTTTTACCTATTTTCATCGCTCTGGGAAGGAGGATAAAAAACATCGAAACATAAAAAAAGTACGGAAAAGGTTAGAAAATTACGTCTACTTTTGTGTAAAAAACCCAAAGTTGATAAATTGAAAAACGACTGAGCTATAGAAATTTTAAAAAAATGTTATTTTTGGGCTTGAACCGCAGGTCATACCTTAATAAACAGTAATTGTTAAAAAAACATAAAAAAAATTATTTTAATATTTTTAACTTTTTGAATTAGAAGATCAAATATCAAAAATCTGAATATCTCAAGATTTTGACCTGATTGGGTAAAACTGAGTATGCCATTAAATTCTACGACCGAAAATTATGTTTACGTTTCTCGTTCCAAAAGTGTAAGATTTACCTACAGTGCTTTTACACGTAGTAGTTCATTGGGTTTATTTATATCTAGATAATTTTAATGATGATGAGCAGTAGTTGCAGAAATACACACATTTTTTAGCATTTATTTCTCTTTTTTTTTTCTTGAGTACGTATACCATTTAAATTGCTTGTTTAACTCACCTGCATGGTTCCCGAAATGGTCATCCGTTCGCTAAGTATCTCGTGCAAATGCCGAGTCCCCATTGTGTTTCGTAGAGTAGTCTGAGCCAAAAGTCTTGTGGAATGGTGAGCATTTTCCACGTTCGCTATAGATACGGTTGCATTCGAAACGCGATAATACACCACAGCGTCAACCGACACTGTGACGCTATCCTTTGTCAGGACCTGCAAATTGCAGTTGGTATTTTTTTGGTTTTTTTTTTCTTTTTATCTTTGTAATTTTCTTTGCTTTGTTCTCGTTTTCATTTATGATACTTAAATGCCACATTTTATTTTATGTGTGCTATTGTGTATGTGTGTGTGTGTGTGTAAGAGTGTTTGTTTGTGTATTTTAGTGCATTTTCTAAAATGCACTCAACATTTTTGTGGATTCGCCACGACAAAAGCGTTGTGCCATATGTTGTAGCAAGGAAAACAAATAGGTAGCAAAAGTTGCTAAAGTTGTAGCATGTGTTGTTGACTTATGGTTTTAGCAAGACTTAAGGTCGGCAACCAACACTCACCACAACAGCTAGCAACAATAACTACAGAACAACAAACGAGAACAACGACAACACTTACACTAATTGCAGTTATAATGGTAGTGGTAGTAGCAGAAAATTAGTATAATTGTAGAATTAGCTAGTGGGTGGTGGAGTGAAAGACTCCATTTGTTTTATATTTTTCTAATTTTTTTTTTATTGTTTTTTTTTTGTAATAGCCACTAAGTAAAAAATTGTGGCAATTAAATGAAAAAAATACTATGTTGACACACATTAAAATTTGTTTAGAAGTGCGTGTAAGTGAGTATTTAAAAAATTATTTTCTCAGAAGCATACAGGGTGATTTCGTAAAACTGCGCTATAGCGATACGTGGTGCAAACTTAGAGGTTTTGAAGTTACAGTGTTTTGGAATTATTTATTTTATATCCATTTTTTTTTTGCATAGCGACCTTTCCAAGCCTAGTGCAAGTATAGGTTGACCTCATGCCTTTTTATCTGGCTGAAATTTTCGCATTTAAATTTAAGAAGTGATGTTGCTTAAATTTTTTTAAAGTCATTCGTTGCGTTTTCAATTATGGAGATGCTAATTTTGTCCAAATCAAAAATCGTGAAAATGAGGTCATTTTCAATAAAACGTGCCTTCATTGTTTTTTATTATTGATTGTAATGATTACACAGAAAATAAAAAAATTGATTTATTATTATCTAAACTTGATAGGTAATCTGAAATGTTCTACTTCACCTAATCTCTTCGGCAACTTTTCTGCTTGCACAGTTAATAAAACAATCATGCAATAGGTTTTTTACCTAATTAAAAATTGTAAATTCGACTGAAATTTTGTCGAAAAAATAACCAAATTTTTTATATATTTTGCCTAATGCAAGTTGTTGAGTTCGTAATTAACTTGTTATATAAATTATTTAAAAAAAAAATTATTTTGAAATTTTCGTTAATCATTTTTTAATCATTTTTCAAATATCATTTTTTGAAATGATTTCGAACGTTTCACTAAAAAACAAACATACTAAAAAGAACATAATTAACATAACATCTATCGGATTAGTTAAATTTTATTCCTTTGTACTACTGGCAATGGAAGGGAACCAAATATTTGTTCTGCCAACAAACAACGTTTGCTCACAGATGCTGAAGCTTCTTTTGGATTGGGGGCTAGAGGAGCTTATTCCTGACTTCACAGGTATTTATACTGAGATAATTTCAGCGAAATGTCGCTAGCAATCCTTTTTTTATAAGCGGTCTTTATTTAGCCATGTCCGTTTGTTCGTCTGTCTGTCTGTGATCATGAAAACAGCCGTAATGTTACAGCTATCTTAACGAAATTAAATACATGTATGTATAAATTTTTCATTCAAAAATAAAGATCAAGTTCGAAAATGAGCCCAATCGTTTGAAAACCACGCTTTCCTCTCATACAAAGTGTCTTTACTAAATCGGTAAAATTTCTTTAAATTTCACTGAAATTAATATAATGGCTTTAAATTTTTGAAATTTGTTTAAATCTTTACTATATTTCATACATGGGCACACTGCAGTAAATATTTACTGCATTACTAGAAGCAGTAATCAGTAAACTTTTACTGATAATGAAATGTAGTTTACATTACCAGTAAATTTTTACTGATTACTGAAAAAAATTGCAGTAAAATTTTGTTTTTACTGATTACTGAAAAAATTGCAGTAAAATTTTTTTTTTACTGATTACTGAAAAAATTGCAGTAAAAGTAAATTTTTACTGATTACTGAATAAAATTGCAGTAAAAATAAATTTTTACTGATAAATGAATAAAATTGCAGTAAAAATAAATTAACACGTATTACATTAAATAATTGCAGTAAAAATCAATTTTTACTGATTACTTAAAAGAAGTGAAGCAAAATTAAGTTTTTACTGATTGCTGGAAAAAACCATCTGTGGTTGCTGTGGCTTATAACTGATCTTCTTTTTCTCAGTGAACAAAAAATAAAGTATTACAAAATCATCACCTCATAACTGTAAATATCACATCATTCAGTGGCGGCCGTAGCCTAGTGGGTAGAGTGCGTGGCCGCTAAGCTAAAGAACCGCGGTAGCCCGGGTTCAATTCCAGCCCAGACAGAAAGTTTTTTCAATTGAAATAACTTTTCTGTTCGGTCGTCACCTTTCTGCAGACAATGGCAAACCTCAGAGAGTAAAAATTGCCATGTAAAGCTTCTTGAGAACATAAGCCGTTCGGAGTCGGCATAAAACACTTAGGTCCCGTTCTCGGTCATTTGTGATCAAACATTTAATAACACGCACATCACAATTGATCAATAGAAGCTAGGTCAAAGTCCTTCCAAGGGATGAAATGGCCAGTTTATTTTTTTATTTTTTTTTTAGTAAACATTTAATTTTACTGCTATTTTTTTCAGCAATCAGTAAAACTCATTTTTATTGCAAATTGTTTCAGTAATCAGTAAAAATTTACTGGTAATGCAAATTGAATTTCATTATCAGTAAAAATTTATTTTTACTGCAATTTTACTGGTACTGCAAAGTGCCCATCTATGCTTCCACACAACCCCAATTTGCGATATCGAATCGGTTTGGAGTTATAGGCCGTATAGCTTCGGAATTCGGCATTCGATTACAATTTACACATGCAGTTTCACTGATAATATTTTATGGGCGTTTGGCAACGGGGGCATGCCAGCAGCGCAATGATTTAAATTCGCAAATATTATTGATGGACTGCACAGAGTCGACTTCGGTGAGGCCAATGATAACCCTTTTTTAATAACCAAAAATTAGTGCAAAATAAGTAACGCAATTTTAAATTTTTATAGGATGAAAACTTCATTGAATCAACAATTAATATTAGAAAAGAGCATTACCTGGCGAGAAATTTAACCCTACAATCTTTAATAATTGTTGTTGGTGAAACCATTAATTAGCTCCAACACTTGTTTAAATATTTCAATGATGCTATTTATCAAACGGAAAACTTTTTAAAAGCGGTTTCAGTAATTTTTCAAATATACCAAACCTTAAACTTGGAGTACGATCAGCAGTGTCGCCAAGTGTGAAGTTTCATCGAGGAATACTTTTACGTATTTTCGACTGGTCCTTTTCTTTATACATATAGGACCAGTCATAATAATCATGACTGATATTTTATTGTGAAGAGTTGCTAGTAAACAATTTTGACTCACATATTTATCGTTATAAAATAAGAAGACAACATAAAAAACTTTTAACATTAATTGAACCATCAAATATAAGATTTCCAGCACTTCACATTATTACGCTTTCAAATAATGATTTAATCATAAAAATTAAACCACCTTTTATATAGTTTAAATATTACAATGTCTTTTATTTTGCAAAATGTTTAAAATTAATAATACGAAATAAAAACCTATTTTTAATCAAACTTTTTATTGTTGTTATCATGTGGTAACTATTATTAACTATTTGAATCACTGTGTTTTCTATAAACTCAAAATAACTCTCTTTTTTCTTGTGAACAGTTATTTCCACTTGATTTTGCAATGTTTTTGTTATTAAAAATGTTATGTTTAAATGAATATTATTGTAATGAGTCACATAAGTTTTTAATAGAACATACTATAAGATAAGTGATTTAAAAAAATAATAGGTAATAAAATCACTTTTAAAATTTCAGAACTTATTGTCTTTATTTTATTTATTTCGATTGGCTTATATATTTAGTTGTTTATTTACTCCAAAAATTTAGATTCCTTAACTAAATCAAAGTGGAAAAATTATCTAAAGAACTGGATGAGTTTTCTAAAATAAGAAGTTATTTTTCTCACTCTAAAGTAAATATGGTATCAAAATAAATAGTTAATTTTTCTAAAATATTTAGGTGCCGTTCCTACTCTTAAATGAGAAAGCCATCTAAATAATTAGACAAATTTTCTAAAATAAGTAGTTGTTTTTCCAATTCTAGAGTAGATATGCTATCAAAATAAATAGTTGATTTTGTGAAAATATGTAGGTGCCGTTTCTAATCTTAAGTATGCAATGCCGTCTAAATAATAAGATAATTTTTCTACACTTTGTAGGTGTAGAAACTTCTCTGAAGTGGATATTGTTTCAAAAATAAACTGTCAATTCTTCTTATTAATTATGTGTCTTATCTATTTTATGGTTGAAAGAAAACCTAAAGATTTATGTGTTTTATTTACTCTCGCAGTTAGAGTACCTAATTCTTTTCTAATATTTTAACATTTTGAAATTTTTAGAGCACCTAAACAAATTCGTTGACTGAAAATCACCGGATTAATTTAGCTTAATTTTCTACATTTTTAGGTAAAATTTCTACTCATTTTTTTCTGTGTAAGGTTAGGTTGAAAAGGTATTTTAGTGAAATTTCTGAAGAATTTTTTAATTCTTTGGTTTTTTTTTACCAGGGTTGCCAACTTTCACTACAAATATTTCATTTGCTCATATATTTTAAAGGCCACTTTTGTTTTCTAAAATTCATTTCTTCTTATATGAAGCAAGATTTAACCTTAACACAAAAAATAAAAATTTCGATAGAGAAAAGATATATTATTTTGCAATTTAAATTTTTTGTAACATACCGTATAACCTTATCGTTCAAAACTTCTATGGCGTTGGAGATATTAAGTCAATATGTTGAACAAAGTTGTTTGTCTAATTGAGGTCCATAATTTTCTCATAAACACTAATGACCTCGGACGTGACCTTTAACCTCGTATTTTAGAAAAACGATTTTGTTAATTTTCTCCGCCGCAATTTGTATGAGAATGTAAAAAATTATTAATGCCATCTTAAAGTCTAAAACAATTTTGTCGTAATAATTTTTGTAATGGACATTAAAAAAATGCAGCAACGATTTATCGTAAAGGGCTTCTTATTGCACTAGAAGACGCAGGAACAAGCGGATGCGTCTTCAGGTTCAACTAAGATAAGCAAGCTAAAGCACAGAGGGCAAAAAGCAGAAACTCAACGGTAAGTATGGGGAGGGGCAGTTGCCCCCCTTAAGATAAAAAATTTAGACAAATGCAAAACAACCAAAGTTCTCAGTCTACTCACTTGACTTGCTTGACCGATTATTGCCGCACGTTGAAACTCGAGTTACTCGAGTGTTACTGGGTTCACATTCCGCAATATGGATATTTACAAGCATTTTTGCGCATCGTGAATACCCCTATAACATTTCGTAAGCCTTAAAATTCTTTAATGGCAACACTTATATTTAGTAGTTTATTAAATGTAAACGCAACTCTAAAAAATGTCAATATATTGTCCGACGCGTTTCTCACCATTGTAACAGCGAAACAAGCAGAGAGCACACAGTTTTTTTAATCATCAATACATCATCTTTTTCATATTCGCTATTATTAATAATTCCAAATTAAATAACAGGCAAGAATTAACTCGCTGTAGCAACAATGGAAATCCAACAAGTGCCCACCAACTTTAAAGTTTTTGCTTTGTAGTAAATTTAAAAAGAAAAACTCTGAAGGAGCAAGCAGTGACAGCAATGAACAGGATGAGAATGTACAAATTAAAAAGGAGAACAAATAAGAGACAATATCGCAGGTTCCTAGCTCGATCACCAGAACGGTAGATACTCAACCTCAAGCATTTTATTGTGATGATTCTTTGGTATACCTTCCGAGACCAATCTCATCCAAAAATCTTGATCCCGATTCTTCGACACATTAAACGCATTTTACAATTGCTTACACTCAGAAAAAAACCAACAGTGAAACTGTTAAATCCTATCCAACAGATGAGTTTTTGAAATTAACAGTCTAGACTGTTGATAAAACAACTGTTTTACTCAATTCTCATTTGAATTTTTAATTGTCCTGCACTAGGATGGCTGATATCAATACATATTCACATAAAAGAAAAAAAAATCAGTTTGGAATTGAGTAAAATAGTTATTTTATTGACAGTCCAGACTGTTAATTTGAAAAAACTCATCTGTTGGATGGGATTTAACAGTTTTCACTGTTAATCTCTCTGTTTTTTCTCTGAGTGTAAGAGCCACCGTAACAATCCTAAAAAAGTCACAGCTAAAATTATAAACGATGCTACAATTGTTGCGGAGGAAGTCGGAGGATATCACATCAATGCCACAAATTGTTGGAAAATAACTTCATCGATGAAACTACCCATCCGAAAGCCCTTCAGAGTTCTGGAAGAGGTCATTAATAATACCATGCTTGGACTATTATTACATGTATTGAAGTACGTTTTACTGAAGAAAACACTTAATCATTTGCATTATCTAAATTATACCCTGCGCAAATGCAAACAATGTCAGTCACAAATTTTGCAGAAACTTTTAAAACTTTCGCCCAATTTTATGAGTTACCAAGCATTAAAAATTAAATCGAACCTTGGCAGCAATTGTAATATAATAAACCCAACCTTACAAATCTGACTATTGTTGATGTTCTAAAAGAGGACAAAACCTTCTTTACCGAAACTGAAAAACATTGAAAATTTTGATTACTCTACCGTGCACAACGTGTTCAGTAGAATGTACGTTTAGCAGTCTCAGGCGACTAAAACCTGGTTACGAAGCACCATATGGGAAAATTGCCCTAACCCTAGAAAGATAATCATATTGTGATGTACGTAAAAGATAATCATGCGTCAAATTGACGCATGAGTTTTAACTAGCTACAACATCAAGCCTTACACCGAAAAAAATGTGCGGAGTCAACCCAAGTATTTGTATGAGTCAAAAGAGTTTTTGAGAAGTTAATAGCGTTTTGTCGCCGTAAAACGCAAAATGAATTACATCAATATTTTTTTTGTTAATATAAAACTTTTTTTGCTTGATACAGCTCATTTTCAAAGCTTGGAGTAAATTAAAAGCAGTTTCAAATTAACCCTGCATCTTCTCCGAACATTTGTCCTTTTAACTCCATTAAAACTTATTGCAACCATCTATGAAGAACGTCTTTGTATTTTAAAGCTGAAACGGAGTTATTTTTAGCACGAAACAGAGTCTGCTCGAGCAAATATTTCCGATTGTTCGTTTTACTTTGAATGAAGAGAAAGTACTCAAATATTTAAACAAGCAAATCAAGTTTGCTGTAAGAATTAAGTGTTGCATAATGATAAAAAAGGGCCGTTTTTACTATTGCGAGTTATATGTTTTCGTTATCTTTATCTTTATTATGCGGTTATTTGATATAGAGGGTAAAATTTTTCGAGTCTCGTCACGAAAGTTTTTTTTAATCTCGTCACGAAAAAATGTGTACACAAGCAATGATATTTTTTGTATTGGGACTCCAGAAGGGTGGTAGATAGAGTGCTGATGTAATTAGAAGAAATGTTCAATGAAAAATTCAGTAGGACCAGACATTAGATCCTCTAACGGTCATAGATTTTTTTATATTAATTATAATAAACATTGTTTCATTTTGTGTTTTTTTGTATTTGGATCCCCAGAAGGGTGGCAGATAGAGAAAAGGTGATTTCAAAAGAAGTGTTAAGGGGGAAAAATTAATAGGACCAGCTCATATATTGATCCCCCTGTGGGTTATAGATGTTTTGATATGAATTATAAAAGCCATTTTTTAAATTTTTTTTTTGTATGGGGACTAACACAATAGATCACCATAGGTGAATTTTTTCCCGTTATCTCGTATATATCAAATCACGGACATATTCCGCATACATCGCAAACTATTAAGACCAGTATTACTAAATGAAACACCAACCAATGGCATGAAAATATTGAATAAACAGAATACTTTTTATGTAAATTTTGTATTGTAATGCGTTTGAGAAGCTATCTCTTTCTTTCTCTCTGTTTTTTTTTTTACAAAAATCTATCTTATTCTGTATACTGTAATTTTTTTTAACTTACGATGTATTTTTTATAGAAAATTTTAGGAAACTAAACAGTTGTATTAAATTTGGTAAACAACAGTTGTTTTACAATAAGTCAAGACACATACATTTTTTTAAAGGTATTCATGAGTTTTTGGAACGTACTAAAATCACATATTACCATATTTTATTAACGAAACTACTTTAAACACTAATAAACAAATTTTTTATGTATGTATGACGACATTGAGGCACCCCTAACACAAATCAATTAACACAAATCGCCTTGAGAATATTCTACCTATTTTTGTACCAAATTTATTATTCTAGCATCAATATATATCGAAATTAAGCATATTAAATTAAGTGCCACTTCCATTTTTGCATTAGTATAGGAACACAACTAATTCATTTTTTAAAAAACTTTCATAAACCTAGCGATCACCCTGTTGTTTAATCCTTACTACGTTTTGATAAATGCTTAAAAAATATCTTTTCCCTTATTCAACGAACAAAACTACAGCAATCAATCGTAAAATCAATGCAAATATTTATCCCTTTCTTCAAATATATTAAATACAAAAATCCCTTTTTTGAAAAATTCCCCTTAACCCATTAAAGACTGCTCATAGATTCCGCCGTAAATTTTTTTCCAAAATTTATCAGGAAGCTTAATAGGCCATAGAAGTTGCTTTGCAAAATTTCAGGTTTGTAACTGTCACCGTATTTGAGATCTGCATTGGGTATTTAAATACCCAATCGGCTAATCCGGGCTCTTGGTGTTAATAAAAATTTGCATATATGGCAACATTCTTTTGTCATAATGAACACCTGATAAATAGAGGATACTAGAGGCAAACTGACCACGAATTTTTCCCTCGATCTTTCCATTTTCTAATTTTCTACACAGCTTTATATATGGATTTTGTCATTTTTGAAAATCACACACCTTCGATCTCGAAAAGGAACATTTAATTGTATGAATTTCGTTTCACATTGTAAAGACAATAAATAGTTTAATTTTTCTGTAATGTTTAAAAAAAAAATTATTTTGATATCTCCTACCACTTTCGAGATATGGCCTTTTTTGTTAAAACTGTTTTATGGGTATTTAAATACCCATTAGTCATTAATGGGTTAAATCAAAGAAATGAAACACCTTTGAAACAAATTTTGAGAGTAGTGCGGAATTTAAGCTCAAAAGTAAAAAAAGTTTTGTTTTATAAGAAGTTCCAGAGATTCAAAATTGCCAAATCGTGGATAAGCTGCTCTGTGAGTATGGAGAAGAGATTCTGTTTTCGGCGTTAACCATGTCTTTAATTTCCTTGATTTGATTTTAATTTCCTTATTTTGAATCTTTTGTGGGTGATTTTGTTTATTTTTAAAGCTTCATGCTACATTTAAATGAGTTGATTCTAATTTGTTTTTGAGTGAACTCAAAATTTAAAAATTCTCAATTCCTCAACCTTAAAGCAACTCAAATGGAGTCAGTACGACTTTTCAAGCAAAACCAATTTTTGAAGTAAATTGAACACACAAACGGAGTTAAATATAGTTTTTACAGCTTTGGCAAAATACCATGCACGAAAAGAGTTGAATTGACTCTGAATATGCATTTATTTACTCCGCTTTTTTTTTTTTGGGTGTATTTATTGATTTGAATAAACCAAATATTTTTATATATGTACACATAGGTATAATAATAAATATCACAATTTATGTGTTTATATTTATTTATTCATTAAAAAAAAAAACAAAAACTTCAAACCTCTTCTATAAGTAACAAAAATAATTCGTACACGCATGCGTAAATTTTACGCATATTATCTTTCTAGGGTTAACGATATCTGGCTATGAATAGTGTGCACAGAAAACTTATATATGAAAACTTACAATATAGCTTTTTTTTACAAGTCTTAGTTTTTGTACAGACAAGAGCTTGTGGAGCTTTACACATTGGTCTTCTTACTGTTCTTATTGCAATCGCCGTAAATAGAGGCAGTAAGACTCACACTACAAATAAGAGTAAAGTGATCTTGACGCTACCTATAATTCATACTTTTCCCTTCCTCCATAGACCAACTTGACCCCCCTTGGGTCATCGGCTGGCGACGCCCTTGACGATAAGTATGCTTACACACACGATGCCCGATACACAGCTTTTGTTTTCTTGATAATCTATATATATAAAAAAATGTTGTCAAATCTGTTTGTGACGAGTGTTTGAGAGTTCGGCTGAGTAAAAAAAAAATCTGCCGATACCATTTTGTAGGGTACGTTCTCTAGATGGTTTTAAAAGAAAAATTGTTTGAAAATGTTTTGATTTGGTCGAGTTATATGTGTTTGAGTGAAGGGTTTTGGACCTATTGGAAATTTTTTTTTTTGCAAATTTGATTATAATTGATATGAAAAGTAAATGTATGAATTTTATGCAGTTCAAATTGTGTACATACGCGCTATTTTTGTTGGAAATAGCAATCAAAATAGCACGCAACCAATAACAAAGGGAAAAAATGGTCATACGACAAATGAACGAAATTTTATTGAATCTATATAAATAAAAATCAAATGTCGTTCGTTGGTAATTGCATCAGTTGAGAACGGCTGAACCGATTTGGATAATTTTTTTTTTAAAATGTTCGTAATAGCCCAACTTAGGTTTTTACGGAAAGAAAAATTGACCACGCCCACTTTGCGCCCACTTTTTTTGATTTATCTAAAATCGGAAAACGGCTGGACCGATTTGGATAATTTTTTTTTAATGTTCATAGTAATCCAATTTAAGTTTTGTCGGAAAGAAAAATTGACCACGCCCACTTTTGCGCCCACTTTTTTCAATTTATCTAAAATCGGAAAACGGCTGGACCGATTTGGATAATTTTTTTTTCAAATGTTCGTAGTAATCCAATTTAAGTGTTTACTGAAAGAAAAATTGACCACGCCCACTGTTTTGATATCTATATATATAAAATTAAGTGGCAAAACTTCCTGTTCGCATACTCCTCCTAGACGGCTTGCCCGATTTCAATGAAATTTTCAGGGGTGATTGGGGTCTGTGTGGAGGGTGCACATAAGAAATTGCATGTGTGTATCTTTGCAGGTTTTGTACCACACCCCCTTTTGTCGCCCACAAATCAATAAAAATGCTGTATTTAAGACGGTTTTGGTCGTATGAAATTAAAATTTGGTAAATAAGTTCGTATGATAACTATAATTAACTTTGAAAAAATGGGCGTGGTCACAATTCATCTACGCCTACTTTAAAGAAAATATCAAAATACTTCGAAACCATTGGTCCGATTGAGCTCAAATTTTGTAAGTACGCTTTGCTTTGAGTACGAGATGGTTTAAGGGGCAATGCCACACCCCCTTTTACCTCCCACATGTAAATAAAAAATTGTTGTTATCGAATAGCTTTAGTTAGAGTTATGGGTCGCACAGCTTAGAAATTCGGTATTCGACCACAATTTAGACGTACCGTTTCTGTGATGAAATTTTATGGGAGTGGACAAGGGGGAGGGGCACCTCCGATACAACCCAAATTTGTGATATCGAATAGCTTTGAAGTTATAGGAATTCATCTTTGGAATTCAGTTTTTGACCTCAATTTACACATGCAGTTTCAATGGTTTTATTTTATGGGCGTTGGACAGGGAGGCGTGACATCTCCCTTACAACCCAAATTTGCGATATCGTATTGCTTTGAAGTTATAGGTTGACAGCGTAAGAATTCGGTATTCGACCTAAATTTATACATGCATTTTCAATACTTACATTTTGTCGTCGTAGGGCAAAGGGGAGTGGCACTTCCCATACAACCCAACTTTGTGCTATCAAATAGTTTTAGAGTTATAAGTCGTACAACGCCGAAATTCAGTATTCGACCTCAATATACACATGCAGTTTCATTGATTCAATCTATGTTCATTGGTAAGAGGGGCGTGGCACCTCCCATTTAACGTAAATTTGCGATATTGAATATCAGCGTCAGAATTCAGTATTCGGCCCCAATTTATACATGCAGTTTCATTAATTACATTTTATGGGCGTACGACAAGGGGGCGTGAAACCTCCTATTTAACCCAAATTAGAGATATCAAATAGCATTGGGGTTATAGGTCTCACAGCTTTGGAATTCAGTATTGGACCTCAATGTACACATGCAGTTTCATTGATTACATTTTATGAGCGTTGATCAAGGGGGAGTGGCACCTCCCATACAACGAAAATTTGTGATATCGAATAGCTTTGTAGTTCAAGGTCGCACAGCGTCGGAACTCAGTATTCGACCAAAATTTACGCTTGCAGATTTACTGATAAAATTTCTTAGAGTTTGTCGGGGGGCGTGACACCTCCAATTTAACCCAAATTTGCGATATCGAATAGATTTGGAGTTATAGGTAACTCAGCCTCAATATTCAGTATTCGACCTCAATGTACTCATGCAGTTTCATTGCTAAAATTTTATGGGCGTAGGGAAAAGGAGAGTGGCACCTCCCATACAATCAAAATTTGTGCTATCGAATAGTTTTGGAGTTATATGTCGCACAGTTTTGGAATTCGGTATTCGACCTCCATGTAGACATCCAGTTTAATTGATTACATTCTATTAGCGGTGATGAAGAGAGAGTGGCACTTCCTATACAACCCAAATTTGTTATATCGAATAGCTTTGTGGATATAGGTCGCACAGTCTCAGAATTCAGTATTTGACCTCAATTTAGACATGCTGTTTAACTGATAACATTTTATGGGCGTTTGAATAGGGAGAGTGGCAGCAACGCGCCGGGTTTCAGCTAGTTTATATATAAGCAATGGGTTCATCAAAGCGGTAAGAATTGATTCAAATTTTTATAAAATATGTTATTTGTATAGAAAATATATAAATACGATCAATATTTTTATACCAGCACACATATCTACTATTGTAGGTGGTATATTAACTTTGTCACAACGTTTGTCCGTCCGTTTGTATGTTCATCTGTGGACACGATAGGTTAGGTTAGGCGAAGGTGGCGACAGGCCTTTAGATCAGCCCACTTAGACCATATTATCGGTTCGTTTTGATACTACAGAATGAAGGAAGGAAGTAATCAAGTGAAACTTTTGTAAAGGATGTTTTTAATGTGACAGAAAGCTGTAGAAACATGTGATATTGAATCTGAAGCAAGTGATATTCCTTGACCTCAGTCCAATCAAGTTACTAAGCGTTCCTCTCCAAAAACATTCCTATCACCAACAACTACAACTTTTCGTCGTAAATTGATATATTTTAAAGTTCTTTTGATTAGAAATAAGGAAAGAATGGTTAAAGGCCAATGGCCCGGCCAGGATTCGAACCCGGGACCCCTGGGTGACAGTCAATCGCACTACCACAAAACTATCGAGGCTGCCAACGCACAGTGCGCTTTTTCGATTTTAGAATGACAAGAGAGAATTTTTTAACAAAACATGTGTTTCGACAGGTAATTAATTCCACGTTACGTAAATGATACTAAAAACTTACATGAATTTAATTGCGAGCTTTAGATCAAGTAAGTTTTTTAAGAAGGCAACAAGAACAACAACAACTCTGTGTAGAGTTAATCACTTAGCTGACTAGACTAGTCTTGATCTAAGGCTTGCAATTAAATTCATGTAATAATTAAATAGATCATAAATTAATTAACTGATACTTAAAACTTTATACTCTAATTATTTTTTTTTTTAAATCGTGAAAGTTTAAACTTTTTCCAAACAAAAAGTAGCTTAATCGAAGCAAAAAATTAAAGACAATTTGAAATATTTGTAACTTTGAGCAAAATGTCCCTTTTTAATTTGTTTATTGAAATCTTAAGCACCTTTGTATTAAAAAAAAAAATTAAAACAAAATATTGACTACAAAAAATTAGAATAATTTTCGAAGTGTGCCAATAAATTCTTGAAAGACTTTGAATTTAGCTAAAGTTAAGTAGAATGTATGTAGTTTATGTCACTCGAAGGCAGAACATATCATAAAATAAAGTACTTTAAGATTTTATTTCTGCAAAAATTCTGCGCTTACTCGCGGATAAGAAAAAATTGTTCATTTGAAAAATCGCTTAAAAATCATATTATGCTTTGTAACGCACTGATTTCATAGACAATTTGTAGGTACTCTTCAATTTAAAGAGAAAAAAAATAAAATTCTTGCGTGAATTCAATTGTGAGCTTTTTAGATCAAGTAAAAAATAATGCATATTTTAACCCATTTCCAGCTTCTGGTGCATTTTTGCATCAGTAACTTTAGAATTTTCTCCAGATGAGCGCGAAAGTGATATTACTCAGCACTGTAGGGATTATGTTAGTATGTACCTTTGACAATATACATTACTTTTGTATTCAGTCGATTCGGTCGTTTACTTTGATTTTACGCCCACGGCGCGGCCCAATTTTTGGGCTTTTTTATTAATTTTTGAAAATTCCGGTAAAATATTCCAAATCTCAATATAGAAAATTGATTTTCAATAGTAACTATTATAAGTTGTAAATTTAATGTTAAAAAAAATGTAGAGCCCGTTTGCTATTTTAAGCTGGGCAGGTACGGCTGTGAAGGTATGTGATGCAGCTAGTGGTGCAAAAATGCACCAAGCCGCCCAGCCCTTACCTGTGGAGGTAAAAATTATAAATTTTGCCAGATAAAGTTTGGGGCCATATATAGACCCTGGACGAAGTTTCATTGATTTTCGCCCGGTAGTTAAGGAGCCGCCGGAAATGGGTTAAAGCAAGTTGTGACCTAATTTTTTTTAGCAAGCAATTTTTAAGAATTTTTTTAAACTTCGTTAATTTGGAAATCTAGTTTTATCGGAGATATATCTAAAAAATAACTGGTTTTATTAATTTTTAACACGACGTTTAAGTGTAACTAAAAAATAAACTAAACTAACCCTTTAAAAACTCAAATAAGCACTTTTATAAGTTTTTTATTAAAAAAAAAAATATGGTTTGTATGGGAGGTAGGCGATGCACTTGACCTGGGATTCTAATTTTTTGTGTTGCTAATTTAGGTTAAAACTCATTTGTAAAAAATTTCATCACTCTAGTTCTTATAGTTTTTGAGATAATGCAAATGTTTTAATAAAATCGAAAAAACCGAAAAATGCAAAAGCAAATCGAAAGACATTTGCTTTCTCTTTCAAACTATGGATGGCCACTTTTTAAAAAAAAACCTTCTTTTCGGATAACCGGTTTTGTAAATTTCGGTTTACCACCGAAACTAAAAACCGAAGAAAAACACCGGTTTATAAGATAACCTTTGTTTGCATCTTTACCGAGTGTTTTTTTTTTTTTTTTTGTAGATGTTGGCGCAAGTTTAAAGTGGAAATATCGCCACACTTCAGTCTTCATTTATGTTTAAAGTTTCTTATTTTGTTAAATTTTTTGGAATTTTTTGGAAACTTTGCAATGTTCATTTACAATCTCCGCCTTTTTGTTAGAATTGTTGGTTGCTACATTCTCGTAGTTGGTTTTTGACATTTTCCATCGGTGTTACGGTATTTTTTTATTTTTTTAATAAAACACCGCCTTTTTTTTAAAAAAAAAAGATCACTCTTAAACCCCAAACTTTTTTGGCCAGCCCTATTTCAAACAAGGGTCAAGTTCAAAATTGAACAAAATCAAAGAAGAACCTGTCGTTATAAAAATCGCAAAATCTCTCAAAACTTCACAATAATTGTTTGGTGTGTAACAGAGCTGAGGCCAGGATTTACCCATGGAGCGGTTTTGAGGAAATTTTTTTTTTTAAATTAAAAAATAAAATATACCAGTATTTTTTTCATTTCTTTTTCAAGTCAAGTTTTTTTTATATTATGTATGGGCATTTCCACAGTCGAGAACGCGACATTCGTACGCCTTTAAGGTGCAGAAACATAAAGAATACTCAACAACAATTTTTTATTTGTATTTATTTTCGATAGCATTTTAGTAGCATTATGGTCAGTACAAAAGGTGGGTTCTGTAGATTTTATGTTTCCAATATAAAAGCAAAACTCATGGGATCTAACACGCGACAAAAAATTAAACTCGTCTTCGACTGCATCTAGAAAAATGCAGAAATCTGCGAAACGGAACAAAAAATTTTACTGCGACTTATTTTAAACTAAAATAGATTAATGTGGCTTCCTAGTGATAGTTGTCATGTTGAAATATGTGTATTTGTTTTACTGTCTTAAGCACTAGTTTAATTTAGCACGCGACATTTATCACGCGACATATTTTGCATAGATAAGTAATTATTCAATTTAGTAATTAAAAAACAAATTGACTCAACCATTTTTTATGATCTTCAGCTAATGCCTTCCAATTTTACTAAAACAAAAACTTTACGAAACACTTACTAAACATTTACGAAAAAGAAAAACTACATTTGTGAAACAGTGCGGACAATTTGATCAAGATGATTCTAAAATTTTTCTCTTATATAATATCATATAATAATAAGTTTTTAACAAGTTTTCATTTTTTGGACACGGTAGACTTTTCTGTGGAATTGTCCTGCCCATATGAATATTAAGGTGCCTCAATTTTCATTAGAAAAAAATTCCATATTAAAACTAAAGTATTAGCTATAAAATAAATACCTACTAGAAAATTATTGCAGGAAATTAAAAATAAAAGTAGTGAGTTTATTTGAATTTTGAAAGTTTTTGGGTGAAACAAAAAAAAAAATATAAAAATATGCTGAAAAACAGCATTATCTCTAATCCGATTACTGCTTTTTTACGGTGTATGCTAAGGAATTCACATCCGTTCAAACGGTTCTCTTCAAGTGAACTACGGAGGTATGTGTTAAGAAATTTCCGGGAAATATATTCGAAATCATACACAAAATATGTTTCTTTTCTGACAGATCTGGATGACAATATAAAATAAAAAATTTCTACCAGATTTCTCAACATAAAAAGTCCATAATTTAGAACAGACAAAATCCCTGGTAGAGATCCAGACTTGACCTTAAATAAAAACCCTTTGCTTTAACGTCATATGATTTCGAAGATTTTATTTGAACAAGTTTCAAATCATATAATCACTCAAGACTGCTGAAGATGGAAGGTTAGCTCCTTCGGAAACAGTCTGTCTTTTCTTCTGGGTGGCTGACTCTATACAGAGTTTTTGTTGTTGCCTTTTTCAAAACTGACTTCATCTCAATAGCTTATAATTAAAATCATTTAAAACTTCAAACAGTAGATCAAATTAATTATTGAAAATGAACAGAATTTTGACGTTGAGTCAATCTCCACATCATATGAAAAGGGACCTTGTGATGGTATCGGTGATGCTTTTAAACGCAATGCGACAAATACCAGTTTGCAAAGACCACACGAAAACAAAGTTTTTGTAAAATTTCGAACTTGACCTTTGCTTTAAAGAAAAAGCCAATATAACAAATTAATATATCACCAAGAGTGTGTGCTAGTATAAAAATATTGAACGTATTTAAATAATATATTCTATTTTAATAACATATTTTATGAAAATTTTAATCAATTCTTACCGCTTTGATGAACCCACCCGCCTCTATATAACATTACCAAGCAAGCAAAAGCTGTAGATTGGGAATCGTGTGTACTTAAGCATTCTTATCGTTGAGTTTCTGCCTTTTACTCCCAGTGCTTAAGCTTGCTTATCTTAGGCTGCCCACAGAGTAAACGCTTATTGCTGAGCCGAGCCGACTGAAACTCAAAAACGCATCAGGGCAAAAGAAATGCATTACTTGCGTTCTCTATTGCTCCAATGTGTTCTTCGGCTTGGCTCATCAATAAGCGTCCACTTTGTGGGCAGCCTTAGTTGGGCCTGAAGACGCATCAGCTTGTGCCTGCGTCTGCTTGTGCAATAAGAAGCACTTTACGATAAATCATTGTTACTTTTTTTTAAGGTCCATTGACTAATTTTTATGACAAAATTGTTTTAGACTTTTAAGATAGCATTAAAAACTTTTTACATTCTCATACAAATTACGGTGAAGAAAAACGTTTTTCTAAAATAAGATGTTAAAGGTCACGTCCGAGGCCATTAGTTTTTATGAACAAATTATGAACCTCAATCAGACAAACAACTTTGTTAAACATATTCACTTAATATCTCCAACTGTGTGGACGTTATGAACGATAAGGTCTTTTGAATACATTATAAAATTTAAATTGCGAAAAAACATATCTTTTCTCCATCCAAAATTTTATTTTTTTTAAGGTAAAATCTATTAAAAAAAAAAAAACAAAAGTGGCCTTTATAAAATATGAAAAAATAAAATATTTGTAGTAAAAGTTGTCAGGCAACCCTGGTAAAAACCCAAAAATTTTAAATTTATGGGAAGTTTCACTGAAATACTTTTTCAACATTACCTTTATCATTTAAATCGGATTATAAACAATGAAGAATGAAGAAACGATTTTTGCTTTTGGACAAAATTGGCATCTCCATAATTCCGCTACGAATGGCCTTAAATAAAAATGAAGCAACTTTATTTCATATAATTTGAATTTGGGCCATTAGTCAAGTTTTCAGGTAAATCAAAAGGCAAGAAGTCATTTTTTCCAAAAAAAAAAAAACATTCTATAGGCTTAAAATGGCTGATAAGAAACATGAGCATTTACATAACTGCAAATAATTACAAAATTTTTTTGGTCCACATATAAAACAATTTTTTTCCTGAATAACAGGAATTTAAAATTAATAAATTTCAGTAAATTTTTCTAACTTTCAACAGAGGGGAGGGGAAGGGGGCAAAAATATAGACGTACTAATATAAGGAAGATATTTAGGATGGAGAATTTTAATATAGTTGGTATAAAAAAATAGATTTTTAGCCATAACTTTTGATTGGAAAGAGATATTTGGGTAATTTTTTCACATAAATTATTTTTGGGACTTGACTTTTTTGTAAAAAATATAAAAACAACATTTTGGAAAAATCAAATTTCGCGAAAAAATCAAAGCGGGGTACCCTTGTTGTTTTAATAACAAAAATAGTAAAATAATTTTTGCGCTTAGCTGGAAGAATTTTTGCAAATAAATGCTATGTCATATAAAAGGTAGCCAGATGTGCAATTTTTAGTTGATTTAATGTTTACAACAAAAACAATTTTTGAGTAATTTTTTTAAGTGAAAAGTTAATATTTTTGACCTTTTTTGACATAATCATAAAACATGTATACACTGACTTAACGGTACAGTTCAACCTATTTTTGTGAAGTGCTTTTATTGAAGCTTTGAACAAAAAAATTTGAAAGAAATATATTAATGAACAGCGGAGATATTTGCATCGAAAGATCAAACTTTGATTTTCATATCGTTTATTTTCTCATTCTTAAGTAACGATGTTTTATGAAAAAGTCGTTGTAATGAAAATTTCTATAATTTTGAATATATGTGAGTGTTTTTGATGTCAAAATAATAGAAATTGTTTAATATTAAATACACAAAAATCTCCGATACTAAAAAGTATTATAACAGGAAAATTACCGTTAGTTGAAAAATTTGGAAGGGGGCGTGGCAAAAACTATGTATGTATCATTTTAAGTCGGGATGCACTTAATATGTATTGCCTAGTTTGAGCGAAATCCGTTGAGCCGTTTAAATTTGTATAAAAGCCAAACAAACAAACAAACAAATAAACAAACAAACAGAAAATTAGTTTTATTACTGTAAATAATTAAGTAAGTATAAGGCGATATAGAAAAAGTACTACTACTAAAGAGGTCTAGTGTTAAATAAGAATTAATACTCAATTATATGTATCAACAAACATATTGTTTGTTGTTACCAAATTCAAAAACTGTGGAGGGCAGAGATCAACAAATAAAATGTTTCAATTAATAACTGAGTGTGTTTAAAAAGATATCGCTCAAAATGCTTAATGAAAATTTTTAAATATTGTACAATATATTTTGTATGTATTTGTGTATGTATTGTAAAATAAGTTTTTAATATTACTAAATTTTTTAACACTGTAACTCCTAAACAAAAAAGTTTAAAAATAATTATTACAATTTGCACAGTTTTTCGGAATCATCCTGAATATTTTGGCACAAATATTATTTAGGTATTATTGTTTTTTAGAATTTTTTTACATTTTGCCAATCAAGAAACATTTAGTTTTCAATTTGGATTAAATGCGGAACCCGTTCCCATCGAACAGCCTAAACCACGCAAACACATGCTGAAGAACTCGACATTGGTTTGCCTATAGACTTGGTGGATTCTCTGTTGGTAGAAAGTCTCACTCGCATTAGTTAATAAGAAAAATTAAAAATAAAATGTCAAAATTTACGTTAGTAATGATTAAAGAATTTGTAAAAAAAATTTTGTGTTAAATTTGTAGTTGGTTAATGAGCGTTTTTAAATGTACTATGATTATTTTATATTTAACTACTTGCGTTTATTAAATTTTTATTTAATTTTTCACCAACAATAAGTTAAGTTTGAGAGCAAGAAGAATATAGTAGTTAGTAGTTCTAAAAAGCTTTTATCAAAAAAGACATTTATAGAAAATGCATGCTATAAAAATTGAACTCAATTGAACTGAATGAAACTCTTAGGAGGAAAGGGGTTGAGAACAGTGCAAAGGGAAAAGTTTTTTCTTATTTTACTATGCTTTAGTGTAGCTATTCTTTCAAATAAATTATTAAGTGTGTGTTTTAAATGATTGTTTTTGTTTTTACTTTTCTATTTGCATTTATTTATACCATTTAATTATGTTGAAATAAAAGAAACCGGAATAGGTTCGAATAGAGGATCAAGTTCTGTGTGCAGAAAGACAAATAAGATCGGTGGAAATTAACGATTGAAAAAGTTCTCGTGGCGGCCTGCTAAAACTGAGATACAAACCAAATGTTTGTAAAATGTAAGTGTTAAGCTAGCATTATAAAACCGGCTTACATTGGTTCCCAATGTTTGGAAAACATTTTTTACTTCAAATACCTGTTAAAAATAGATAGATAAAAAACCGCAATGTTAATTTATTATTTTTTAAAATTTGGTTTTATTTATTTTTGACGCTTTGTAAGACTGACAAAAATTTAACCAAAAAAAAAAAAAAAAAAATAGGCAAATTCTAAACCAAATTCATATTTTCATGTATTGTGTTAAATCTTAAATATTTAGAAAAAATTTTATATTCTTAATAATATTCAAGTCTAATATTTTTTAAAAATCATTGAAAATGTAAATTTTTTGTAAAAATTTGGCTCAGTGAAAATGAAAAAAATTTTTATCACCGTTAATCCCCTATACAAAAATATTGGTCCTTTGATGGGATACCTTATTATACTAAGAAGTAAAAATTGTTTTGCCCAAATGTGCCCCAATCTAAAATTTTTGAGAACCTAAAATGGTTAACGAAACTAATTTTTATCTTTACTTATTTGTATTGTTATTAAACATACTTAAAAAGTTTAACTTTATTAATAAGTGTATATTTCTATTAAAACATTAAAATTTATATAATTAACACTCTAGTGCATAGGACTGCCTTGAGAAGGGGTAAAGGAAAAACTCTTTAATAGCCGCATTTTATTCATTCTGGCTTAACCCGATGAACGAAGAGATCGTATTAGTTAAGCTTTTGTAAGTTTTGCCTCTGACCGGGTGGGCCATTGTCGACAAATGATATGACCAAATGGCTGATTGCAAAACAATACAATTACTGCTTCTGATCGCTTGAGGCATTGTCAACGATAATATGACTAAACAGCACAGATGTTTTTTTAGGTCAGACTATAAATTAGGAAAACTAAAACGAATACTGACATCTATGGAGACGTAGCAAAACGAAAAAAAGTTTAACGAAATAAACTGGCGACTGAGCAAGTTCATCTTTTTGTTTGTGTTCAACATTTAATTTCGAACCTTTTCAGTTTTACCAGGAAGAATAAAACGCGCTTAATATCTTAATTTTATTGAATATATTGAAATATTCAATTGCAGTCTAGTTTTTGGCACCATTACCAAAACTTCTTAAGAAGAGAGACACATTTCAATATAACAATGTCACGATGATGTGACGGCTTGCAACAACTGAGGATTTTTTCATAGGTGGCTTTGATTATCAGACCCGAAAATCTGATCGGGAAATATATCCAAAAAAGAAAATAAATCATTTACCTCAAAATGTTTTACTATTATTAGAAGAATAGTTTCTAACACAAATATTAAAAATAAACCAAAAAAAGCTAATGCTTTGTGTTTTAACATTGAAAAAGTTAAAAAACTCAGGTTTTAGAAAAGTTCGCTCAAAAATATATTCATGTGAAAAGTTAATGATGGCATATTTAATTTGCAATATTGTTTTTTTAATAAATTAAAAACATATTATTTTCTTAGA